>CAWUFW010005908.1:429131-1029131 GCA_963921515.1 Calotriton arnoldi | reverse complement strand
CTGCCCAGTCGCTAGGAATGCTGCAGAGGGACTGAAATCGGCAAGCATAAAGATACATTATGTACGTTTAATAACTCAGCTAAAACACGCCCATAGTGGAATTTTCCAGGCAGGTGCAGCTAGACAATGGAATACAAAGAAGAACAGTCTCAGAGTTCATATCTCACACAAAGTTGTGAAGTCCAAGGTTGTTCCAGTCGGGCCCTGCCAACAGACAAGTGGGAGAGGGCCTCTTTCTAGTGAGAAAGGTATGCGCTATTAGGAACAGTGTACTCATTACGGGAAGAGATCTACATGGCAAAAACGAAACTCATACTGGAGCATTTCTTGGAATTACACTAGATAGGTTTTGAACAGCCTAAAATGGCACCTGCAAATAAAATGGCGCATTGAATGCTAACTCACACAGGGCAATACGCAAACATGAACATTTCTAGTTTAACACCTGAGTGAATGGATGACCACATGCATACTGCCTTAGTGAATGGATGAGTACAAGGGTAGTGTCTGGGTGATTGGAATAATGTTCAAGTAGTTCCTGGTTGATTGGATGAGGGCATCAGTACTGCCTTAGTGAATGGATGAGTGCATGGATAATGTCTGGGTGAATGAATGGGTGTATGGGTAGTGCCTGGGTGATTGAATGGGTGCATGGGTAGTGGCTGGGTGAATAGATGAGTGCACGGGTAGTGCCTGGGTGAATGGATGAGTAGAAGGGTTCTGCTTGAGTAAATAAATGAGTGGAAGGGTAACACCTGAGTGATTGGATGAGTGCAAGGTAGTGCCTGGGTAATTGCATGAGTGCAACGCTAGTGTCTGGGTGATTAGGTGAGTTCATGGATAGTGCCTGGGTGATTGGGTGATTGGGTGAATGAATGTACAGTGTCTGCGTGATTGCGTGAGTACATGGATAGTGGCTGAGTGATTGGATGAGTGCATGGGTGCTGCCTGGGTGATTGGATGAGTGCATGAGTAGTGCCTGAATACATGGATGAGTACATGCATAATGCCTGGGTGAATGAATGACTGTAAGTGTAGTGCTTGTGTGAATGGATGAGTGCCTGGGTCTCGCCTGAGTGAATGGATGAGTGCATGCATAGTACCTGAGTGAATGGATGAGTGCATGGATAATGGCTGGGTAAATTAATCAGTAAATGGGTAGTGCCTGGGTGAATGGATGAGTGCATGGGTCATGCCTGAGTGAATGGATGAGCACATGTGTAGTACCTGAGTGAATGGATGAGTGCATGGATAATGGCTGGGTGAATTAATCAGTGCATGGGTGGTGCCTGAGTGAATGGATGAGTGCATGCATAGTACCCGAGTAAACAGATGAGTGCAAGGGTAGTTCCTGATTGATTGGATGTGTCCATGGGTAGTAGCTGGGTGAATGGATGAGTGCGTGGGTAGTGCCTGAATGATTAAATGAGTGCATGGGTTCTGGCTGAGTGATTCGATATGTGCATGGTTAGTGCAGTGCCTAAGTGAATGCATGACTGCATGAGTGAATGAATGAGTGCAAGTGTTGTGCCTGGGTCATTAGATGAGTGTTTGGATAGTCCCTGAGTGAATGTATGAACCCAATGCATAGTCCCTGAGTGAATGGATGAACGCATGCATAGTACCTGAGTGAATGGATGAGTGGAAGGGTACTGCATGGGTGATTGGATGTGTGCATGCATACTGCCTGGGTGAATGGATGAGTGCATGGATAATGCCAGAGTGAATGAATTAGTGCATGGGTAGTGCCTGGATAATTTGATTAGTGTATGGATAGTGCCTGAGTGAATGGATGACTGCATGCATACTGCCTTAGTGAATGGATGAGTACAAAGCTAGTGCCTGGGTGATTGGAAGAATGTATGAGTAGTGCCTAGTTGATTGGATGAGTGCATCAGTGCTGCCTGAGTGAATGGATGAGTGCATGGATAAGTCTGGGTGAATGAATGAGTGTATGGGTAGTGCCTGGGTGATTGAATGAGTGCATGGGTAGTGGCTGGGTGAATAGATGAGTGCACAGGTAGTGCTTGGGTGAACGGATGAGTAGAAGGGTAGTGCCTGGAAGATTAGATATGTGCATGGTTAGTACATTATGAATAGATGAGTGCATGGGTAGTGCACAAGTGAATGGATCAGTGCATTAGTAGTACCTGAGTAAATGAATGACTGGTAGGGTAACGCCTGAGTGATTGGAAGACTGAAATATAGTGCCTCTGTAATTGTATTAGTACAAGTGTAGTGGCTGGGCTATTGGGTGAGTGCATAGATAGTGCCTGGGTGATTGTGTGAGTGAATGCATAGTGCCTGCATGATTTGATGAGTACATGGATAGTGCCTGGGCGATTGGATGAGTGCATGGGTAGTGCCTCAGTGAATGGATGAGTTCATGGATAGTGCCTGAGTGAATGAATGAGCGCAAGCGTAGTGCCTCAGTGAATGCATGAGTGCAAGGGTAGGGCCTGGGTAAAAGGATGAGTAGAAGGGTAATGCCTGGGTGAATGAAGGAGTGCATGGATAGTGGCTGGGTGAATAGATGAGTGCACAGGTAGTGCCTGGGTGAACGGATGAGTAGAAGGGTAATGCCTGGATGATTCGATATGTGCATGGTTAGTACGGTGGTGAATATATGAGTGCATGGGTAGTGCATGAGTGAATGGATCAGTGCAACGGTAGTACCTGAGTAAAGGAATGACTGGAAGGGTAACGCCTGAGTGATTGGATAAGTGAAAGATAGCTCCTCTGTAATTGTATTAGTGCAAGGGTAGTGGCTGGGTGATTGGTTGAGTACATAGATAGTGCCTGGGTGATTGGGTGAATGAATGCATAGTGCCTGCATGATTGGTTGAGCTTGTGGATAGGGCATGGGTGATTGGATGAGTGCATGGGTAGTGCCTCAGTGAATGGATGAGTGCATGGGTAGTGCCTGAGTGAATATATGAGCGCAAGCGTAGGGCCTGGGTAAATGGATGAGTAGAAGGGTAATGCCTGGGTGAATGAAGGAGTGCATGGGTAGTGCCTCAGTGAATGGATGAGTTCAAAGGTAGTGACTGAGTGAATGGATAAGTGCATGGATAATGGCTGGCGAATGAATTAGTGCAAGGGCAGTGCCTGGGTAAATGGAAGAGTGCATGGGTAGTGCCTCAGTAAATGGATGAGTGCAAGGGTAGTGTCTGGGTGATTAGATGAGTGCATGGATAGTGCGTTGGAGATTCGGTGAGTGCATAGATTGAGCCGAGTGAATGGATGAGTGCATGGGTACTGCTTGGGTAATTGGATAAGTGCATGGGTAGTGCCTGGTTGATTGTATGAGTGCATGAGTAGCACATAGGTGAGTAGATATCTGCAAGAGATGAGTGCAAGGGTAGACCCTGGGTCATTGGATGTGTGCAAGGGTAGTGGGTTGGTGAATGGGTGAGTACACTGATAGGGTCTGAGTGATTGGGTGAATGCATGGATACTGTCTGCGTGATTGGTTGAGTGCATGGGTAGTGCCTGGGTAATTGCATGAGTGCTTGGGTACTGCCTGGGTGATTTGATGAGTCCATGAGTTGTTCCTGGGTGACTGGATGAGTGCATGGGCAGTGCCTCAGCGAATGGATGAGTGCATACATAGTGTCTGGGTGACTTCATAGTGCATGGGTAGCACCTGGGTCATTGGATGAATCCCTGAGTAGTGGCTGGGAGATTAGAGGAATTCAAGTGCAGTACCTGAGTGACTGAATGACTGCTTACGTAGTGGCTGGATGATTGGACTAGTGCAACTGTTGTGCATGGGAGATGGGATGAGTACATGAGTAGTAACTCAATGAATCCATTACTAGATTAGTAATTTGCCACATGTAATCTATCACGACCTCCAACCATTGTGAAGAAATAAAAAAAGACAAAAATATATTAGAATTTTATTTAGAACAATAGGCAACCAAACATACAATATTTTTTTTACCACAACTTTAATTCAACATAGACAAATGTTTTACTGTTTTTTCCTGTTTTCAGCTTTTATACTCGTTCACTTTCAACAGTGCTTTGTATGAAGCCTTATCATGAAACAGTGGGGGAAAAATCAATGGATTGTAAAAAACAAATGTGCTCAGTAGATCATTATAACTATGTCATATTGTTCACTGCACTCACTGCAAGTTTTTTAACACTGGCTTGCTGATAGCTTACTAGCTTAATGAAAACAACTATATGGTACAATTGTTTCTGATATTATTATATCTGGTACAAAATGTCCAACAATTATGAAGCAGTCTTCATTTTTGCATATCCTTTTGTAAACATCATCCCTGTTAGGCCAAATGATGTCTAAACTGTTCTTAGTCCATGCATGAAAAACATAACTCATAGCACAACGTAGAAGTTGCTGTAGCAGAAACAAAGGGGACTTTTTTTAGTGGTGAAGAGTCCTTTCACATGCAACTTAAGGCTACTGGTATTATAGTACCTCCATTTACTCTTTATCTGTAGTAACACAATGTAGTCCTCAAATATTTATAAATTCCTTTCCTGTAGTTACAAATAGTCCTTCATTTCTAACAGCTTGCTCTAGACAATACCCCTAGTAGGCTGAATAATGTCTCAGAAACACATAATCCATATATATCTCAACACAATACCACATTTCCATATCTTAGATTCTCCTTAGAACTTCGGTTCGAGAAACAGCAGATATGAGTTTGGTAAATTTTTGGGTAGTCTTGATTTGAATGTTACTTGTATATCATTGCACTCTGTCCATCCTGTTTGACATCTTAAATATATAGTGTAGTGTCCAGAGGTTATATCAACTGCTTCATGAAATATGATTGCTATATTTGTGAAAGTTCTTTTTGAGATGGAAATTTGTGCAGCTTTAAAGTTCATAATTTCAGGGTCAGATGTACAACCCTATTTTGCATGTAAAATACAATAGGGCCATGTAAAAACCCTATATAGTGAGTCACAATGTGTTTGCGACTCGCTAAATAGGATTTACGACTCTCTATTAGAAGGGGTGTTCCAAGGGCATTCCTTCCTATAGCTACTCGCTACCCTGTGTAAGAATGTTTTGCAACCGCAATTGCAGTCGTAAAACTCTTGCAATTTACCGCCCTCTTCAAGAGGGTGGTAACCCATTCCCAAACGGGAAGGGTTACCCAGGGGACCCTTCCCCTTTGTGAGTGGCTCTAAAATATTTTTTAGGGCAGGCAGTGGTCCCAGGACCACTATCCGCCCTTAAAAATGAAACAAAAACGTTTCATTTTTCTTTTTTTAAATGCTTCCCATTTTCCTTTAAGGAAAACGGGCTGCATTTAAAAAAAAAAAAACCTGCTTTATTTAAAAGCAGTCCCAGACATGAAGGTCTGCTGAGCCCAGCAGGCCACCATCCTTGGGAGGGCCAGCCATTCCCAATGGGGTCGCAAATTGCGAGTGCCTCATGAATATTGATGAGGCATGCAATTTTCAATCCCATTGGGAATCGCAAACAGTGTTTTAGACACTGTTGTACATGGCAATTTGCGACTCGCAAATTGCGACTCGCAATCGAGTGCAATTTGCGAGTCGCAAATTGTCATGGTCGTACATCTGGCCCTTAGTTCCTAACTTAGTACCATTCACTCTGCATCATTGTAGCATGACTATAATATATTTTCCATACCTCCGTAGAAACAACATGGACCTAAGTTCTGATCTGCTGTTTGGACAGGTCATATCTTGATGGGCGTTTGTAGTTAAATCTTCAAATGGCACAGCTTCTCAATCTGGTAATGTCAAGTAGAGAAGTCATTCTGAATTGATTTCAGTGCTAGACGTAAATTCAAAATCTTCACAGTAATGGGTCCATTAAAACAAATAATTCATTGATATTCACATCTTCTTCACCTAATAGTCCGAGCATTACCATTAGAAACTCTTTTGCATCCTGCTGAAGATTTTGAGAGAACACTACTGATCCAGTACAGTCATCAGTGAGTTTTCTTGATTCTGTTGCAGTAGCAGAATGTATAATACTTCCAAAACTTCTTAATTCTTCAAGTAAACTACACAGTTGTGAAGACATTCTTTTAGCTACCTTCTCTTTAATAGAATTTGTATAATGAGGCAAATGATAAAGTCCATTTAACACTACATTTGCATAACAGTTCACTCCAGATTTATTATCAAAGTGATAGCTTTGTATCTCCTCATTGTGTTCTAGTTTTCTTTTCCTTCCTCCTTGTTGATTTTCTTTTAGTTCATCTTTCTGTTCAACTGTGATAGTCTATTTAGATATTTTCCGCTTTGGACACAGTATTGCTTTTTTCAAAAAACTTTTTTTATTGTTACATTTTGCACACACATGAGTACCACAGCAGTTAACAACATTACATCACTTCATCACCTGTCGTGCATCAATACCCTCTGCTGAAATAGTTCTTACATTAGGGTGTTACAATTTGTTATTCCCTCCTGCTTGATCACTGCTGGGGGGTTGTATCATTCTCGAGTACCTTTGGGGCACATATCTGACCCCTGTGTGTATTCCACTTGCTCCAGATTTGTTCTGATTTCTTGGGGTACCCTCTCCTTTCATAGACTGTCCTTCCTGCCACCATTTCCCAGTCCATGTCCCTCTCCCATTCTGTTAACGTGTGTGGGACATCCACTCCCCATTTTCGTGCAATGTTTGGCTTGGCTATAACAAAGCCTAGCGTTGCCAGGATACGTTCCTTACTGGTGAGGTCTGTTGGTCTCCATATATTGACTAGACATAGTTGTGGTGTTTGTTGGATTTCCTTCCCTGTCAAGTTTGTGAAGTTGGTCCCCACTGCCCTCCAGTACATCTGGATAGGAGGGCAGTCCCACAGTATGTGGAAGAATGTGCCCTCTTCTTCACATTATCGTCTACATATGGAGTCAGCTTTTTGTTTCATTTTTGTCATAGTGTTACAGGAGTAATAAGATCTGTGTAGGATTCTGAGTTGTATTAGTTTTAGCCTGGAGTTTATGGCAACTTCCCTGGGAGAAGTGAGCACTTCTTGCCAGTCTTCATCTTCTTGTTCTCCTAAATTAACCTGCCAGTGCTCTCGTAATTTTGTTAGGGGGTCGGGCATAGCGTTTAGTAATTTTTGATATGTCTTCAATATAGCTTTACCATCAATTTGGTCGCTAAGTGGTCTGTCCTTTAGCGGGGATGATTCTGGAAGGTCTGCCCCCAGCAGGATGGCCGTCATTAGTGCATGTCTAATTTGTAAATACCTGTAGGTCTCGGATGCTGCCATATCGAATTCTTCTCGTAACCCATCTAGGGGCTTGACCCTTCCTTTTGCCCATATGTCCCCGAAGTTTGAGATTCCTATTGTGTCCCATTTGTAAAACCCTGGCTGTTTGATCAGTTCACCAAGTATTTCTGCATCCCATAGTGGTGTGGATTGAGTTATTTTATTTTTCCATCCCAATTGTTTTGTTACTGCATGCCAGAGCTGTACTGTTTGTTTCGTTGGTCCAGTTAGGACCTGTTGTTTAGGGTTCGTATATAGTGCCTGTCTATAACTTCTAGGACCCATCTGGAATTTGTCCATTTGATATGCAGGATCAGAGTGCTGGCCATATATCCATTGATTAATTACCGCTAGTTGAGATGCCCAATAATATAAACGGATGTCTGGAGGGGCTATTCCACCGTCATACCACCCCTTCACCAATTTACATGTGGCTATTTGCGGGGGTTCTCCCTCGCATAGCACTGATCTCATCTCATTCTCAATCTGGGAAAAGTATGTGTCAGGTATAGGGAAGGGTGTGTTTTGTAGGGCATACAGAAACCTTGGTAGTGTCATCATTTTAAAAAGGACAGCTTTTGTTGCCCTCCCACCCTTGCTTCTCATTTTCTGCGACATGTAACTTTTATTTGTTTGAATTCAATAAACAGATATTAAACAAAAAAGGGCAGCACAGCCCATAAGGCACAACGGTAATGTTCTCCAATGTCTTGTGTCGCTTTGTAGTCATTTCAATGGACCGAGGAGGTTGTGTGTGTAGAAGAGTGAAGAATCTCCTGTGATATAGATCCCCAAGTAGCGGAATCCTTCCTCAGTCATCGTCAATGTGCAATCTGCCGGTAATTTGGGGATGGGGCCTTGAAGGATAAATAATACTGATTTTGACCACTTAGTGGTGTACCCAGAGTACTTCCTGAAATTAGTAAAGATTTGTATAATTCTGTTCATGGATGAGTGAGGTGATGCCACGTATAAGAGGATATCGTCTGCATATAGGGGATTCTGTCCTCCCATCCCACTACCCACTCCAGTCCTCTGATTATTGGGTCTCCTCTTATCCAAGTTGTAAGAGATTCTAGAATTAAGGTGAAAATTATGGGTGAGAGTGGGCACCCTTGTCGAGTACCTCATTTGAGAGAAAAGTGGGGTCAGGTGTGTCCATTCACTACTACGTGAGCCAGGGGCTGCGCATATAAGAGCTTAACCCAGGTCATATATTTGGGGCCGAAGCCAAGTCGCTCTAGTACTGTAAATAAATATGGCCATTCGATGGTATCGAATGCCATACGGGCATCTAGTGATAGTATTGCTGCAGCTTCATTAATGGTATCATTCCTGCCCAGAACTCCATGGAGGCGTTGCAGATTTAATGCCGTGTTTCTTCCTGGCATGAAGCCTGACTGATCTGTGTGTACCAGGCTCGTGATAACCGGCATGAGTCTGTTTGCCAACAGTTTGGCCAAGATTTTAACTTCTGCATTAAGGAGTAATCTGGGTCGGTATGAGCTGCAGAGTTCTGCTGGCTTCCCCTGCTTGTGGATAACTACGATAGAAGCTAATCTCTAGTCTTGGGGTAGGTATCCCTGTTGTTTACTATCTTCGTACATTTCTCGTAAGTATGGTACAATTTTCGTCACTACCAGTTTGTATAATTCAATTGGGAGGCCTTTAGTCCCCATTGCTTTCCCGCATTGTATACTATTTATTACCCTGGTGATTTCATCCTCAGTGATGTCACTATCCAATAAAGTAGTGTCATCTGCCATCAGGGAGGGAAGTCGCATTTCTGCAAGTAGTTCTCTCGAGTCATCTAGTGTGGTTGTGGTGGTGGGTGTTTAGAGATGCCTAAAGTGTGTAGCGAATATCTCTGCCATTCCCTGGGGGTCTCTTATTATTTCTCCATTCTCGGATTTCAGGTATGCAACCCATCTATTAGCTTGTTCACGCCTGTCTAGCCATACCAGTAATTTCCCGGCTTTGTCTCCAGTTTCATATATTGTGTGGAGCACTGTCAGTTGCTTACTTTTTACTTCCTCTGTTACTTTATTTTTGTATTCTTGTCTTTTGATAGCCAGTGCGTGTTTGGCCTCAGCACTGTCTGATTTGACGATTTGTGATACTCCCTCTAGAATCTCGTTTTCTAAGTCTGTGAGTTCTTTCTGTCGTTTTTTTTTATGTCCAACCGTCAAGGAGAGTGCCGTCCCTTTATTACTGTTTTGCATGCTTTTTTGAAAATTGTATGCTTCCCATAGTATCTGTGGGGAGGAGACGAAGGGCCCGATTCACAAAAGTAATCTGAGACAAAATCCTAACTTTACGACTTTCGATATTCACAAAGCGCATTTAGGAGTAGTAAAGTTAGGATTTTGTCTCAGTTAAACTTAAGTTTTGGTCCTAAGTTTAACTTAAGACCAAAACTTAGGTTTAACTGAGACAAAGTTTTGGTCTTAAGATTAACTTAAGACCAAAACTTAGGTTTAACTGAGACAAAGTTTTTGTCTTAAGTTTAAGTTTTGGTCTTAAGATTAACTTAAGACCAAAACTTAGGTTTAACTGTGACAAAGTTTTGTCCTTAAGTTTAAGTTTTGGTCTTAAGTTTAACTTAAAACCAAAACGTAAGTTTAACTGAGACAAAATCCTAACTTTACTACTCCTAAATGCCCTTTGTGAATACCGAAAGTCATAAAGTTAGGATTTTGTCTAAGATTACTTTTGTGATTCTGGCCCGGGGTCATTATTTTCATTAAAGTAGTGGTCTGTGGTTTGGATTAGTTTGTCTCGTGTTTGTGGGAGTCTAAAGTACCCAGGCTTAAGGGCGATTGTGTTTTGAGCTAGCGTTGTTCCCTGAGTGTAGGTGAGCCAAACTGGTGAATGATCTGATATTCCCCTAGCTAGGTGCCGGATTTCTCTAAAATAGGGCAGTTGGTGTGCCAACGTGAGGGCAGTGTCTATGCACAACTGACCATTATGTGCTCCTGAGTAGAAGGTGAATTGTGAGGTCTGTGGGTTGTTCGCTCTCCAGACATCTATGAGACCCATTGCTTTGAAATAGTTTGATAGTGTAGAGTTCTCACTAGATGTTGGTCTAAGGGGTTTTCGGTCTTTTTGCCCACAGAGTGCCATGTTCAGATCACCTCTGAGTATCAAATCTCCTTCTGGTAATTTGAGAAGCAATGCACTCAAGTCAGGCAGAGTTACCCTCTGCAACGCCGGTTATATGTAGATGAATAGTATATTTAAAAGTTTGCCCTCCCATGTCCCTGTGGTGGCTGCGAATCTCCCCAGTGGGTCTGTCCATGTCCGTTCTACCATATACGGACATCGTTTATGTAGGAGTAGTCCTGTCCCTCTGGGTCCTGTCGTGAAACCTGAATGTGCGACTAGTCTATATTCTCCTCTATGCAGTGATTTACATGTGTTACCAACTAGATGGGTTTCCTGTAGCAATACCATGTCCGGTGCGTGCCTTCTAATAAATTGAAGGGTTATTCCTCTTTTCAACCCATCCCCCAGCCCGTTAATATTCCAGGAGAGGAGCCGGAGAGTGGCTTTCATCTTACCTGGAGACATAGTCAGCACAGTGATAGGTATATCTTTTTGCGTGTCTGTCTGTAGCACGAGGTGTGTCTCGGTGCTTGAGATGCTGTGATGTGTGCATTGCCCTTGATGTTGGCCAGTTCTCTTGAGACTCTTTTAATTAAAACTGAGTAGTGTGTGCTACGCTCATTAAACTATATCTTGTATTACAGCTACCCCACTTGCTGTGTTAATACTGTGTTAGGATCTGCATGAAATACAAAGTATTGCATCCCCCCTCCCTGCCTCCCTGCATGACGGTCCTGGAACTGCCCGCCTCCCCAACAGTGCAGAGTGCCTGTCGTCCCTCCCCATTGAACTGAGGGGGTCTAGGACTCCCAGGAACCAGCACCCCCCCTTTGTCTCTTGATTATCATGTCTGCATGGTGCCAGTGTTACTGCTCCCATGGAGGGTGTCATTACTTCCTTTTCTTCTTAATTCTCAGAGAGGAGCCAGCACTTTACCATTAGAAATTTGTCACTGCAATGTCAGAGTAGTTCCTCTTATGGGTGAACCAGTTAGTATGTGAACTCGGACGGTTCACTGCTGTGGCCACAAAGTGTAATTTTGATTATAGTATCTGTTGAAATAAGCCATGGGGTAATATATCACTCATCTTTGTCCGATCCGTCGTTTGGTTTCTTAGTTCTCTCCCGGGTTGCATCTGTTTTTTCTATCCCTTTTTCACCTCTTCCTGTCTTGCCTTCCAAGGAGCTCGCCTTGCCCACTGTACACTATCCATCTAGCCATTCCCAAGTTTCTTCAGGGTTTTAGGAAGAACCAGGTTTCGCTATGTGCTTCCACTCTCAACTTAGTGGGAACCAGCATTGGGTACTTGATTTATTTAACTCTGAGCGCTTTTTTGACTTAGAGAAAGCTGCTCTGCTGCACATTGATTGTAAAGTCTGGGAAGAATGTGATTGCTGCGTTTTCATATCGTAATTGTCGAGCCATGCGGGCTGTCTGTAGTATAACGTCGCAGTCACGGAAATTAAAGACTCTGGCCAAGATCGGTCTTGGCGGGGCCCCTGGTCTAGGCCTTCCCCCGGGGACTTTGTGTGCCCTCTTGTTATGTTTTGCATGTAGGCCCTAATGTAGACCCGTTCATAGATGCCATAATGTAGAAATACTCGTATATGCCCTATTATGGTCATACTTGTATATGCCCTATTTTGGTCATACTCGTATATGCCCTATTATGGTCATACTCATATATGCCCTATTATGGTCATACTCGTACATGCACTATTATAGTCATGGCTCCTAATATAGGCACGATCTTTCACCTACATTAGTTCCTTACCGTACACAACGAGCTCTGAGGGCTGAACGTTATCTAGTCTGTGGTTAGAACACTGCAAGGTCTTTCCAGAACACAGGCCTACAATGTACTCATAAATTATGCATGAGCATTCACCAGCTACATCTCCCGCATAATATGTATGTACAAAGTTCACCCTGACGTCTTCCTCATGTCCAACAAAGACCAATACAAACCATACTGAGGGACGAGACACTTTAGGGTATAAATACACCACATCTTGCCACAGTAAGATAGAGGGAACTGAGGCTTCCATGCTGACGCACTGACCAGAGACGCTGAGGCTTCCGCATGCAGTCGCTCCAGCTAACAGCGGTCTAACACAGCCCTTGCGGGGTGTCCAACTTGAGACCAAGACGGGGTCCCACACTCTCTCCATTCAGGTATGGGGGTTCGACTAAATCCTAGAGGGATTCTTGGCTCTTAGGCTTGTAGACCTACACATATGCTAGGTACACTCAGGTATATGTAGTTAGGCATCGTAGGAGTACGCGCACTTGCATAATGCTTTTTACACTCATGTATGTATTCATGATTATTGCAATATGGTAGAATTGTTCTATCCTTTCACTTTGATCGTACTGCTGATAATATATTCTCTGCTATTGTCTGCTGGTTGCTGCAGCACATATATTTTACACTAGAATAACAACTGTTCAATAAATACTTATTGAAACGCCCAGACTGTTTATTCTGTGTAACTCTCTGAGACAAACCGAATAAGTAAGCACGAGTGACTGAGCGAAAGGTAGTACATTGTTTCCACGATTCTGAGGAATTTGGGTTGTCATGATCTAAGGTTGCCAGAAACGAATCTCTCCCCGATAAGAGGAGATTCTAGTGGCACTGTGAGCTAGCTAATGCAAATCCGGCTAACATATACGGTGGGGGTGCACAGAGTCAGTCTAACACCAAGCCCACAGTTTATGTTATCCAAACGCGCAGGTCCTGCAGGGGTACTATAGGAACTACATGACACTCTTGATGGAAAAGTAATTTGACAGTCCTCGGGGTTGTAGCTGTTGATGGATTAGTTCTTCCACAAAGAGATCCGCTGTCGGCCCCACCTCCCCTTCTGGCACCCCAATAATTCTTATATTGCACTGTCTCTCTCTCAGTAGTATGGTACAGTTGCGCTTGTGGACTTGTTTACACCAGCAGTGGACTCCGGCCTCTTCTCGCCGCTTGGGGATAGGGGGGGCAAAATTTTGGTTCGGTCCCTCGCTCAAAGGGGCTTACTGTATTGTGATATTGTGGGGTAAGTCGCCTCTCTTCATTCCCCTGTTTGCTGTTGCTTTTTATTATAGTTGTGGCACTGTGCCGTGGGGTCCTCTCTCGATGTGTTCTACCTTTTGTGTGTCTACACCTTGCTCAGCCTCCCAGTGTTTGCTCCCTGCCACCGGTCCCGCAGGCTGCCTCACTTAGTGATCTGTCCGCTCCCCTCTCTTGGGCATCTGGTTTGTGGCGCAGATAGTCCTCTCTGAGGCGGGCCTCTGTCTCTGCCTTATCGGAGTTTCTCAAGGGTTTGCAGATCTTTTAAGGGCGCGGATACTGCCCCCGTGCTCCCGCAGCAAGGCTCCATCCACGAACGGGTGCCCCCTCTGTGCTGCAGATCTCTCCAACTCTCGATATTGGCCTCCTCTGTGAGGCACTCCTGTGGAAGTGGAGCAACGCTACAGCGTCCCAACTCGTCTCCTTGCGGCAGGTCTATTCGTGGCCACGCCCCACCCCCTTCACTCGCAGTCCGCTCGGAGCCGATCACCACTGTGGCTCCAGGCTCAGGTACACCGCAAGGGCATCTGATGCGGGCCTCAGGTCTTCGTGACTGGCGAATCGCCGCTGTGGTCTCCCGGACCATTTCTTCGCGTGTCGGGCATCAACTGCGTAGGTTTTGCACTGCTTTATCGGATGTTACAATGGATTTTGGTAGAAAAAAGGCCTCGGTCCCTCAGGAGCTCAGCTAGTGTGCAGCCATTTCCTTGTGGTGTTGGCCATGCCCTCCCAGTATTGCTTTTTGAACCACAGGATACTGGCCTAAATGAGGTGCATATTGAGCTCTTAACTGATTATACTCTGTTACACAGCTCACATCAGCACTTACTTTCTTCTCATGAAAATCAATCAGAAAAAACCAGACAATTTTCTAATTCACGACAAAGCAACATATGACATTCCTTTTTGAATGCACTGCTACCAAAATTAACAAGACTTGTAGCTGCACTTAAACCTTGCGATTTATGAATAGTTCCTGCATACGCTAAAGACACTGTGAACCGCTTTCGCTGGACATACAAGTCTTTCACAAGTAGGAAACGTACAACACATCTACCAATCTGCTTAACTTCAGCAATATCATCACATTTTATGGCTAAGTATTCTACATCATTTCTGTATGGATAATCAATACATTTCATAACTTTACCCATTGACCCATTCATTAGCCCTTCTTCAACATTTAAATTACGATGTAAGATTACACGACAATTTTTACAGATACGTAACTGTTTTTCTAATCCTGCAGTTTTCGACACAGACTTTTCTAAACTGTCCACTTTTGATTGCAGTTTTTCTGTTAGTAGCACTGTAACTCCTTGATGTTCCATTTTATCATTTGCTCTAGTTTCGACGATCTCTTCTTTATCCCGTTGCAATAATTGTTCATTGAATTTACTACATTCCTCAAGAGTTGGCATCAAACAAAAAATAGACTTCTCTTCCTTAACAAAATTGTACATTACTTCAGCAGCTGAAAAATTACTTGGAAACAAAGTTTTGATGAGACAGGTTTGTAATACTGTCTTTCCCTCTTTGTGAGGACTCCCACTCTTGTATCCTTTAGTATAGCTGCATAATGCATATCTAATGCTTGGCGCATATTTTGATTAACTCTTTGTATTGAAAGTTTTCCCAAATGTTTCCATTTCCAATACTTCCTAGTGAATTCCTTGTTTCATTATGTAGTAGATTCCTGAATACAGGTTGTCCTTTTACGGGAGTTAGTTGTAGCAGGTCTCCAAAGACTATTAAGTGTTTTCCTCCAAAAAGTACATCGTAGTCAGTTTTTAATATTTGCTGCATTCTTAAATGTATAAAAGCTAGCATTAGGTTAGACACCATGCTCACTTCATCAATAATTATTAGCTTTAATTTATTTAATACTCTTGCCACTTCATGACAAGCATCACCAGATAATGTGTTGTATTGTAATTTGTTGTCATGTTCAACAGGCAACATTAACAATTGATGAAGGGTAACTCCTTTAACATTATAAGCAGCTAAGCCTGTTGGTGCAGGGACTACACACAGCAAATTGGAATCTGTTCACTTCTGTAGGTAACTTGTCAGTACTTTAATCAAGAAGCTTTTTCCAGTTCCAACTTGACCCTTATGTACAATAGAACTGGTTTATATGTAGAACATGCACACTTTTTATTCTCATGGAGAAACCCATGTTTTACTTTACCTTTTACCTCTTAAAAATGTATTTCTGATCTGCATTCAATTGCTGTGTTAGTAGTTCTAGATCCACAGTTTCCTGTCTTACTTGCTGCATTGCATTCTCTACCTCATTCATAGCTATTGCAGCTTCATTTTCAGTGATTGGCTGTCCAAGAGGATCTTGACTTCTAGGTGCTGAACTTTGACTGCTCTGAGAACTTTCTCTTGCTATCTCAGCAGCAATTGTTTCTTCTTGTTCAATCTCATCTCTCAACATTTGAAGATACACTGGAAACACAGAGCACTCAATGCTATCTTTCACAGTGTTGAAAGAGTCTTCATAACAGTCAAATTCTCCAAGTAGCTCACTTTCAGTTCACCATGGCTTAAATAACTGTAATAAGGCTAAACAGAAAAACTCTCTTTGTCTGGAGTTTGGCAACTTAGCTTTCGATGGTTGATTACATTTCCTTTGTTATGTGTCACCAAACATCCTTCGCATCCAACCACAGCAAATTTTCCTTCATCTATGTTTTCACTGACATTACTTCTGAAAGTATAATGTATTTCATAAAGACACATGCTTTCCAGATGATGATATCTTCTTGGATAGTATGAATCCAGCATGTTACTTTTCAGAATATCTATACCACGTGGCTCAAATTCTGCAAGATATTGAATTTCAGGAAAATACTTCAGTACTCTGCTACAAGTCTTAGCAAGGCCTAAACTCACCCATAGAACTCCTCTAGATTTAGAAAGCAAACTAGCTGAGCTTAACTGGTCTACACATTCATAGGAGCCTATTTCTCTGTGAGAAAGCATTTTCAAACTAAAACTGTACAATTTCTTAGTAAGACTCTTTTCTGCTGAAATCTCCACCCACATCTCTTTTATCTCAGTTTTTTCTGACTTTGTTATGTAAGATGTAACATACCAAGCAACAGCCATTGAGTTGTCTGTAACAAACTTTACATCCATGTTTGTATTCCACATCTTCAGAATCACAGGGTTGTAGTCATTAATGTTCTTGGAGACCTCTGTTCTAATTAGGTTGTATGTATTTTTCTGTGATTTCCTTGTAAGTGTATGTCTGACTGCAGACAAAAAGCTGTTGACTCTTCCTTGAGAGATGACTGGTCGTGGGAATCCAAAACAACATCTTGTATAAAAATTCCCTTTTGCTCTGTATCTTCACTGACAGTATTTTCCCGCATCTATGATTTTGGAATTGTAGAACTTGTTGTCTTATAATGTTGTCACTACTCTCCTTTGGGATAAAGCAAGTTACATACTGCTCAATAAAAGACAACACAGACTCATCATTGTCTGTTCCAAACTTTGGGGCATCTTTTACCCACAACAGCATGTGAATATGGGGAGCACCTCTGGCTTGGTACTCTTTACGCCAGAAGAAATCAATCACTTCACCAAGAGGAAGTTTTGTTTTGTTCAAGATGAAAGCCATCATTGCTTGAAATCTGTGATTAAAATATCTGCAAACATTTGCAGGGTCTAGTGAGCACAATTCTATTGGCGTGTTTAGATGAATGTCTTTTATATTTGAATTTGCCTCCTGCAAGAATTCTAGCAGATCAACCCAAGCATATTCAGTACAACTCAGCATCAGGAACCAAGTAGGTGCTCCAAGGTTCCTCAACATGCACTTGAGTTCACTCATGGCACTGATACCAATATTCATTAGTACCACGCTGACATGCTATTAAGTTTATTAATTTGTATTCCAAGTGCTCATCTTTTCCTTGAACTTTTTCCAAAAGTTCTATTGCTGATATATTATGCAAATTAACTCCTGTTTTTAGAATATGATTCACAGCATATGAGAGGCCAGACAAGTCACTCTCAAATAATAGGTGAAATATACACGGAATACACTGACGAAATCTAGGGTCTTCTGAATAAAGTCTACTATATCCATACTCAGTTACAGGTATTTGCACAGGCTGCTCGTCATACCTGCCACCTACTCCAGCAGGAAAAAGACATTTGAAACACCGAGCTTCTAAACTATTTTTCCACACACTTAATGGAGCTCCTTTTGCTTCCTTCATTTGAAACAGCTCAATGGCATCACCAATAATCTCTTTAGAATGCAAAGGGTGGATACCTTAATGTTAATACATTTCTTCTGTCCTGGACTGATCCACCTTCTCAATCTGACCTGTTGATGGAAATGTCTGATCCAACATATGTGTGATATCTTGCAGGTTTTCCACATTTCCATAGTAAACATTGTTTTAAACCAGATATAAAGTAGCTTTTTTAAACTTTGGTAATATCTACTAACTACTGCCATATCTTCTTGTTCTTGGTAGGCACACCATTTACAAGAATTGCTAGTACTTCCTCTAAATCTCTATCTACCCCGAACGTGTCAATGTTGTTCTTGACATCTAATGGCAAATACACCACTCTACCTTTTAGACCTTTTTGCAGCTCTGTTGGGGTATCTTGCATGTCTTTGGCTCCATACGTACCATAGCCTGAAATGGATGTATAGTTTGAATAATAAGGGACTCATAAATATTTAAACCTTGAAGTGCTTCTGGAATGGGAACGAGTTCTAACTTGTTCTAACTTGTTATGCACAGCTCTAGACAGCATTTTATTATCCCCTAATTTATTGTAGCAGTACTTACATATAACCTGTTGTGTGGCAAGTGAAATCTGTCTTCTACAAACAAATATAGTGCAAACTTTTGCCAGTTATCATTATTCTCTATTTCATCTTTTAAATATAAATCAACACCCGCACCAGGAGGAGCCAGAGGAGGGAAAGGAGCGCTGACATCAGGGCGCTACATAGCGCCAAGCTCTCTCCCGCAATGCAGGACACTGTTTACACGAGGACCTTGCCTCTATGCCCATCAGGACTCCAGGTCCCAGGGACACCCACACCAGGAGGAGCCAGAGGAGGGAGAGGAGCACTGACATCAGGGCGCTACATAGCGCTGCGCTCTCTCCCGAAACGCAGGACGCTGTTTACACGAGGACCTTGCCTCTATGCCCATCAGGACTCTAGGTCCCAGGGACACCCGTGCCAGGAGGTGCCAGAGGAGGGGGAGGAGCGCTGACAGCAGGGCACTAGGTAGCAGTGCACTCTCTCCCGCAACGCAGGACGCGTGCGGGCCAAGGGTGGGCCCATCCGTGCCTGTCATGTCAGTGACCGGATGAGTCTGAGCTCCACAACCTCCCTTGGTTTTCTCCCTTGGTAACAGTGGCTGATCTTGTCTTCATTTCATTGCTTTTGGGACCTTGTTCAATGAAGAGAACTGAAGCTCTGTGGGCGATTGCAGGTGACTCTGTGGGGGCTGGCCAAAGGACTACACTTCCCATCAGTCCAAGCGCCGGGAGGTGCTACAAAAGACCGACGCCGGCCCGTGGCACGGTGTAGAAGCTCTGTGGGTGATTGCAGGCGACACTGTGGGGGCTGGCCAAAGGACTACACTTCCCATCAGTCCAAGCGCTGGGAGGCACTACAAAAGACCGACGCCGGCCCGTGGCACGGGACGTGCCCGGGCCAAGCCCGGGCCAAGGGCGGGCCCATCCATGCCCGGAGGAGGCTGGGCTGGCCCACCCCTCTAACTCTGAGGTAAGAATATGGGGGAAAGAAAAACACCATTGCGCGACCAAGGAGGGGATGCCATAAATACTTTGGACTCTTTCCTCATGAAGGCACCAGACGCCTTGTCAAAAGAAATTGAGAGAGCAGAGGAGAGACTCACAGGAGCTGAGATGGATCCCGTGTTGATAGCACCTCGTCACAACCTAGCTATAAATGATCAAGTGGGTGCAAATACAGTTCCTACTATGCAAGCGGGGTCCCCAGTACTGATTCCAGACTCCCACCCGAATGGTACAGTCTATTTAAACTCTACAGGTTCTCCTGTTGAACCCCCGGTGAAAAAAAAAAAGAGGAGGTAAATTACAATGTCAGCCAAATTTAACTATGACTATAGGTGGGGTAAGGGCCCGTCCAAAAGACTATTTTTGGCCCTGGAAAGCCTGGTAAGCCCCTGCAAGATCTTGAAACTACTCTGACCCGCCTGCTACAACCAGTCTTGAAGAGACTTGAATGTATTGAGGGACAGTTGGCAAAAATCTATTGATAAAGGGGAAATTGTTTGTACTAATGCTAGTACTACTGTACAGAGGGTGAATTCAACCGGTGTATGTGAATGTGGCAAACCTGTACCTAGTGAGGTGCAGTCAGTGTCTACCACTGAGTCTGACCGTCAACCAGTTACAGTAACGTCCACTGCCCTAATTACCAAAAGTAGAATGGTAATGGACGGGAGGGGTCAATATACCGACAGTACATGTGATAGACGTGGGATGGGAGAACCCCTGGAAATGAGAAATGCAAACATTCGTCGACCTAACATAAATGTGCGACCGCCAGATAACAACCTCTCGTATCCCCCTATCAATTTGGCTAACATTGCTAATTCAGGTCATTTTGTAAACTATGGCAGTACATCGCTCCAAAATCAGCAAGGTATATACCCAGATAAGGCTACGGACAGTGGAATCTTGCCTCGAATTCAGACTCAGAGTTATACTGCTCAAGGCAAACTTCAGGGGGATCAGGGAGGATATCAACCCCCCCATAAGTTTAATCTCCATCTCCCCCCAGCGGCATGCCCTTACGTAATGATCCTAGTAAACGTCCCACCTTTGAAAACTAACCAAACGGAAACCACCCAACAACTAATGAATAAAGCCATGTACTGGTTATCTACATTTGCTATGAATTCAGAATGTTTGAATATTGGCAATCAAATTAACATGGCTAGAAGAGTATCATGGGTGGGAAATACTTTAAAGTCAATCAAGGGAGATTGTGTAGTAATACATTTTAAGAAACAGTACTACGTGAAATACCTCTTGGGTATGACTCCTAACTCTCCTGTGGCGTCTACACAAATCTTTGTTGTACCTTTGGGCTTCTTTTACAGACCTCCGGGGTCAAATTTAATGATGATGACTAGGATGAACTATACCCCGGGTCCTGCTATCCCTCCTTTCCCTATTCATGCTGCAGCACCCCCTCTTGTTAGAGAAGCAAATGCTTTAGATATACCTCTAACAAATAGGTTTGCGCCCTTGGAGGATTTAGAGGCATGCGATTGACATAGGGAAAATGGAGAGATTGTGTGCCCTATAATACATCAGGAGATAACCCGCACTAGAGTAGTTCACTTGCAGGCTAAAGAAAGGGATAATATGAAAGTATTGGTTTGGAATATAGCGGGGCTTAGATGTAAGAAGGATAACGAAGACTGGTTATCAATAATTAATGGGTATGACTTAGTGTGCCTCCAGGAAACATGGGAGGTGGGTACTGTGTTTTATGATGGGTTCCGTGCATTCCATACCCCCACAATCCCATCTCGGTCTGGAAGAGCGAGAGGCGGCATAATAATGCTGATAAAGAACACCTTAGCTATAAAAATAACTGATTTAAATGTGCTGTCACCGTATTATCACCTATTAGTTCTTAGTGGGGATCGTCAAGCAGATATTTTATTAGTAAATTTTTATAACAATTTCTTTGAAGGCAACATGGCAGATGTAATCCGTTCTCTTGAAAATGAAATAGAAAAGCTACAGGAAGTCACCGCAAACATTTGCACATATTATGGGTGGGTGACTTTAATTGCCACAGCTGCCCAAAAATTCTAAGGCCAGTTTGTGGAATAGTAGATGAGGATGGGGTTATACCATATCATTTTATACATCATGAATATGGGGAGGAAATAAATAGACTTATGATTCCTAGGAATTTGGAGATTTGTAACCCTGCAGAGGAAGAAACTGGTACTCTGGTAAAAACTTTCGGGGATCCTAGTAATGGATCAACGCTTGACTACCTTATAGTGGCAACTGCCTTCAAGAAATTTTTATGTCAGATAGGAACTTTTGTATCCAATTTTAGTGATCACACCGCTCTGATTTTTACTTTGAAATGGAAGGACTGTTTCAGTAGCAAAATTGAAAAAGTTGTGGCACCAAGTATAGCTAGAAAAAATGGTATAGTGCTTAAATGGGCAAAAATAAATAAAGCTACATTAATCCCTAAAGTAATCGGTCATACTCAGGAAGAAATTGATATATGCCTCACTTTGCAAGGTGATCCACAAAGTATAGTAAAAGCTTTTGCTACTCTGTTGAATGTGGCGGAAGGTAACTTAAAATCTAACTTCAAGGCAAGTGTAGGAAAAGCTCCACGTTGGTTTGATAGGACCTGCACAAAAGCTCTGAGTAGACTTCTTAATGTATTAAAGGAAAAGCCAAGAAATATTGCTTTGGTGAGCCTCTTACGAGGCGAATACAAAAAATGTAGATAGGTGAGACTAGTGGCTCTAAAAGAAGAGGCATGGGAAAAACTACGGGCAGCTTCCTTTTTAAAAAGTTCTAAAGAGTTTTGGGGGATAGTTAACTCACCGTTTCTGTGTGAAGACTCAGATCCCTCTATAAGTACGCATGTGGGAGAGGAAGCCTGGGTGGACCACTATACTGCAATATTTGGCTCGGTAAATCCAAATGATGATTATTCTATTAGCTCTAAAACAGATACACCGATCATTTTTACAATGACATAGGTGGAAAAGGGATTAAAACAGTGTAGCAGAGCTAAGGCTGCGGGTCCCGATGGTGCTCCAATTGACTTTTTCTTTGAGCCATTGGGACTCTGGATTCCTCTTTTAACTAATGTTTTTAATGCTATTGCAAAAGGCCCTATACCGGTTTCGTGGAAAACTACGGTATTTATACCAATTTTTAAAAAAGGAGACAAAGCATTGCCGAAGAACTATCGACCGATTTCACTTATAGACAGCACCTGTAAACTAATGGGTCATCTTGTTTTAAACAGAATTGAGGAATGGGCAGCTGGCAAAAATATTTTAATTTCTACCCAATATGGTTTTAAAAAAGGGATGGGGACATTAGACCAGTGTCTAAATCTAAACCTAATTGCGGCAAAATATACCTATGCGAAAGAGGGGAATATATTTATGGCGTTTATGGATCTCTCCGCCGCGTTTGATTCAGTTTCACATGGGAAATTATGGTTTATTTTAAAAGAGATGGGCGTGGAGGAACATATTATAACTTTTATTAGACAGCTATATTCTCAGTCCCCAGCTTGTGTCAGATACGGATCCCAGGGAGAATGTACAAGGGCCTTCCCAATTCGCAGGGGGGTTAGGCAAGGCTGTGTTTTAGCCCCCCTTTTATTTTCTATGTACACTAAAGGGGTAGAGTCAGCAGTAAATGTGGATGTTATCGATGTACCTAGGGTAAATAAGAAACAGCTTCCCATACTACTATACGCAGACGATGCCGTCTTGGTGGCAAGAACTGGCGTAGCCCTACAAAAACTAATAAATAATTATGTATCTTATATGGCGGGTTTAGACCTACAAGTAAATTAAACTAAAACATTTGTTCTAGTAGTGGGGAAGCAGCCAAGAAAATTACCAACTTTTTACATCGCTGCACGAAAAATTGAAATAACTAAAACTTTTTTATATCTGGGGGTACTTTTTAATAGTGAAGGGACTTAGAAGGACATGGTGGCGAACAGATGTAACGCCTTAGAAAAAAATGCCATGGCTATTCGATCTTTTACAAAAAAATTGGGCACTAAACCAGTAGAACCAATCAAAAAAATGGCGCCAGAGCTGTTGCTTCTGCTACATATGGCGCAGGCATATGGGGTGTAGCTAATACTGACACACTACAAAAAAAGGAAGATATGTTTTTTAAAAAGTTATTTGCTATCCCCAAAGGGTGTTCCAATTATATTATGCACCAGGAATTACAAGTCCCTTTTATATCTGATTTGACATTTTTAGCCCCAGTTTTACTTTGGCATTCAATTTGGACGAGAGATACAGTGGGACTTACCCAAGGTATCATCCAATATTGTATACTGCTTGATAAGGTAAACTGAGTCCCTTGGTTGTGTTACGTTAAAAACACATTGACGAAGTTGGGTTTAGAGACCCTGTATTTAGATCCATCTGCCTGCAGGGGTACACCCAAAAGTGTAATCAAAGCACGTGCTAAAGAACTTAGAGAAAAGGAAAGAGATCATTCAAATCGTGCTAAACCTACAGTGGTACTATATTTAACCCTACCGTGTATTTTAGGAGAAATGAATTCATACCTGACATCTGTAACAAATCCCCGACATAGATTTATATTGTTAAGGTACAGATCAAATTTTATCCCCTGTATGTTAGGTTATCCATCAGGGACCTACTCAGTAAATGAACTCCCAGTTTGTCCCTGTGACAATATATCTATACAATCTAACTTACATTTGTTATTTTTTTGCAAATTTTACTTATGTATTCGGAAAAAGTATATTCGTCCATTGCTGCTAAAATATAATTTTATCCAATGCCGTCCTGCCCTGTTTTTCCTCCAAATGCTCCCTAATCCATATGTCAACTACTGTGTAGCATCGTATTTATGTTCGGCTTTATCAAAAAGGAGGTTAGTGAGGCATTAGACTGTTCAAAAGTTTTTAAATTGCATTAATTAGCACTTTATAATAAATGTTTGGGAGGAGTCTAATTTGATAAGTATCCAAAATGTTTTTATATTTCATATATTAGCCATTGCAATGTATTTTATCAATTTAATGGTATTGTTTACAAGGGGCACTGTTAGCACTTTAAGCACTATGCACTTTACGAGCTACTGATAACTCAGTCTGATTAACCCAACGAACGGTATTACTATTTTAAATGGTTCCTATCTGTTCTTTTTGTTTGTACACCTTCGTGATGTTTTAATTATACTGCTTGTGATGTATTTTTCTTACACTTTGAATAATGCATGATCTGTGTACTTTTATGACCTTATCAATTAAGATCGAATAAAGTTATTAACCAACCAACCAACCAACCAAGTCAACAGTCCGCATTTGATTCTTATAGTGAGTGCCTCAACAGCTTATACAAACATACTCTGGTTTTTCAGCGCATCCTATCTTAAATTCTGTAATCTCTTTTTTAAAACTATCAACTGTAGTACCTCTGTCCTGTTCTTCAACTCCTTCTGTTATCAAGTCTTCGATTTCCCTACAGTCCTGTTCTAGACCAAAGAAACGAAACTGCACATCATCACAAACCTTTTCTACCTCTGCCACAGTACCATGCAAAAGTGCCCTATTCATTTCTCCTCAACATAAAGCAGGAGTTTTCACATAATACATCCTCCTCACTAAAGTTTGTATTGTTGAGTGGTGTACAGCTAACATACTAAAATGATGAAAGGTGCTTTGGCACACTTTCTTTGATAAACAAGCTGGTGAGTGTCCCTGCAAATGTGTATGCTTTCTCAGCTTGCAAGGATCTAAACCTTGTAAAGTACTTATTTTGTGTTTTAAACTTCGCCTTGAAAAAATACGTAGGACTTTCCTTAATATATCAATGGATTGCTGTCTAATACTACAAACACTCCTACAATTCCATTTGTATAGAGTAGGCCTGACTACGCCTCCCTTGTACTTCTTCTGCAATAACTTCTACATTTCCAGGTACCATCACCTCTTTTGCTATAGGACTGCCATTCTTTATTTCATAACATCGTCCGCTTTCATAAATAGCATTAAATAATCTGTTATCCTGGAGATAGTTTTCTTCATTAAAGAAAGGCTCTGTACTAGAAGTATGCACCCATTCTCCACTAAAAACTGTACACAAGTTGCTTCAATTCACTAATCTTTTCTTCTGGTTTGTCTCTTCATGCACAACCCTATTTTGTTAAGAGTCTTCATTCCATTTAGAATCAAAATAAAAAGCTTCTTCATCAAAGCAAAGGCCTTATCAACTACTCTTTCAACTCGTTCTTTCTGTTTCAGTGCCTCTCTCCTTCTTCTATACTTTTTCATAGTTCTTTGTAGATTTATAACCATTCTACTACGAAACATTCTGGCTCTGATTTCCTTAAACTACTTCAGTCTCATGTTTAACGTGCGTCCATGTCTTTTACATTCTTGAAATGCACAGTTTGTCCACTCCCATTGTTTCTCATAGGCATAATTTAATTTTCTTTATTTTCTAATCTTCGGAAATGTGTGCATATACTTTTAAGAAATGTCTTTGTCCTCTTACCAGTAGCTCTTTTTTCTTTCACCACTTTTTCTACATTTTGCCCCTTTTGTAAATCATTTCTACAAACATATTGTAGTTGCTTCTGTTGCTTTTTCTTCCGAGCTTTAGAAAGCATTGCAACTTTGCCTAGTTATGTAGATATTGTTCTGTAAAAAAAAACAAAAGTATATTTTAATTTTTACCCTAGCCAATCTACCAACTACTTTGCTAGTGACTTACACATAATGCAAAAACAGTTTATGTTATTTTTTTTAAACATATTTTATTAAATTTACATCCATATCTAAGTCCGCATTACATTTCAAATATATATCAGGCATTTCTTATTTTACAATGCAGACAGATATGGTCTCAGGAGTACGTAAGATATGCGTTTTTAACAAACTGACCAAGCAACTGTTGGCCCCCATCTGCCCCCCTGCAGAGCAGAGCCCATGATGAGCTCAATATTTTATTGAGAATTGAGTATGATATGTGTCCGTTCCTGCTTCCTCCCCTTCTATTCCTTAATGTATTAGTCAGGTTCTGCTTTATTTGGGGCTGCTTAGAGTCCAATTCCCTCAATATCCTGCCTTGTCAGGCTTCCCCGAGGTGACGGTCACGCGGGGCTTGATTCCCCTGAGTCAGGTTCTGGATTCTTTGTGCTCTCCACTAATGCCTCCCAGGTCCTTGCTCTCTCGAGTCAACACCCTGCAGTGCAATTCTAAGGAGAACCCTCCCCTCACAGCCCGCCCATTTTTCTAACTCTTTTTTCCATTTTGAAAATCGGGGCCCCTCCTGTGCCTTCCAATGCCTCGTTATTTCTCTTTTAGCCAATATCAAGGCCAGGTCCTGAAATCTACTGGTAACCCATGCTTTAGAGGTATGGGGAACAAACTCAGAAAGCAATGCACAGGGTATGTGGGACAGGAGCTTCTATGATCTCCCCAAGTGTGTCAATTACTCCCTTCCAATAATCCCTCAGCACTGGGCAAGCCAGAGCATATGGAGGATTTCTGCTCCCATTTCTCCGCATCTTGGACATTTCATGTCCCCTCCCTATGGAAAAATATATTGATTCGTCCCGGGGTAAGGGATGCCCTATGTAGTTTGAAATAGATAATTAGGTGGGCTCAGGCATTCTCGACACTCTTGGGGTCCCGGTCAGTATGGTTTCCCAGTCTTTGTCCTCCAAGGGGATATTTAGGTCCTCTGCCCATCTATCCCAGAGAGTAGTCAGCAGTTGAAGGGTATCCCCACCCACTGCTCTGTAGAGACATGTGACTGCTTTAATCCTATCCCCTCCCATATGATATATCTGCAAGTTTCATTGTGTGGAGGCTCCCACAGTCCCGCCCCCCAATATTCACGGATCGTCGCCACCACCGTTCGTGTAGTAAGATTTGTCCGTGAGGGAGATCAAAGTTCCCAGAATTAATTAAATTGGAGCTTCATCCCGTCTCAAAATAGGTCTCCCAGTCGCAATACCCCCCGCCTGCTCCCAGTCTCCTAGTCCCTCCCATTGCCCCCTGTGTGGCAACAGTCACAGCATCATTATAGGGAGGTCGGGGGAATAAGGGTCATGTGTCCGTGTCCTTTTGAGACATCGTCTCCAACAGTGCCGTATCACTTGCAGCTCCCCGGCCACTCCCGTCAGTGCCCTGCCCATTCACACTAACATTCTCAGTAGTATATTTAGGTCTGGCGTGAATGGCCCCACTTCTCGTTCCGGCGACTGCTGATCAGCAAACCACCTGGCAAACCACTGTAGTTGCAATCAAAGAGAGGAACTCTACCTGTATAAATCTGCTCGTGCAAATAGTCACTGATATCTAAAATGTTAACACTTTAGGCCAAAATAGTGATCAAAGACACACTTAAATGGACATTATCAAAAAAGTTTATTATTGTTGATAGTCACTGTATCCAATGAAATATACTAAGGCACATATATAAATAAAATATTCACAGAGCACATCCCACAGCACATTCACTCATCCACATCATACATCCCGATTCATAAACGCACATACTCACACTTCAAGCAACATCAGACATACAGCAATAAAGTATTTATATACAAATAAACGGGTCCCCCAAGGTAACAAGGATTACATAGAAGGTGTTATCCACTTTGCAAAAAATACAATGAAACACATTGGACAAAACGGATTTTAGAACATGAAAAAACAGCTAGTCAGTCAAATGGTAAATACAGTTTACATGAGTAAAAAATTGACATTTCTCGTAGTTTGGGGATTTTTCAATCAAAAAGCTCCAACATGCTTATCCAGCGCCGACGCGCTTTGGTGTGAGACCCCTATAAAGGTCGCACCTTCATCAGGGCGCATAGACCTACTGAATTAGTGGTGGGACGTGCCTTAGGGAACAAGCTCGAACGATAATGGGTAATCCAGGAAGGTAAATGGAAACGCGAACGTTGCTTGGCCACACAAAAAAACATAGTGACCTGCGTCAGTAGAAAATACAGTCTGACGGAGTTCTACCTCTAATAGAAATCAATAGCACGTGGATACTAGTTCCGCTGGGTGTTGATGAGAACCGGAATCCCCAAGTATCCCAGGCGATAATAAAGTGGGAGAAGCGTTAAAGCGTGGCGGGTATGAGAGCCCCTTGGTGGAGAGGCGAGTCTCGGCAGCAACAAAGTTGCAGTTTGAAGCGTGGATTCAGCCAAATCCAGTAGATGAAAGACAGCGGGCGCAAAACCAATGATAGCGCTCCAGCGTCGATAAGGAGGATGAATCAGCACTCAGCTAAACGGCCGATACAGAGTCCGCGACCCGGGGTCGTGGACTCTGTATCGGCCGTTTAGCTGTCAGACTGTATTTTCTACCGACGCAGGTCACTATATTTTTTTGTGTGGCCAAGCAATGTTCGCATTTCCATTTACCTTCCTGGATTACCCATTATCGTTCGAGCTTGTTCCCTAAGGCACGCCCCACCACTAATTCAGTAGGTCTATGCGCCCTGATGAAGGTGCGACCTTTATAGGTGTCTTACACCAAAACGCGCGTCGGCGCTGGATAAGCATGTTGGAGCTTTTTGATTAAAAAATCCCCCAAACTACGAGAAATGTCAATTTTTTTACTCATGTAAACTGTATTTACCATTTGATTGACTAGCTGTTTTTTTCATGTTCTAAAATCCGTTTTCTCCAATGTGTTTCATTGTATTTTTTGCAAAGTGGATAACACCTTCTATGTAATCCTTGTTATCTTGGGGGACCCGTTTATTTGTATATTAATACTTTATTGCTGTATGTCTGATGTTGCTTGACGTGTGAGTATGTCCGTTTATGAATCGGGATATATGATGTAGATGAGTGAATGTGCTGTGGGATGTGCTCTGTGAATATTTTATTTATATATGTGCCTTAGTATATTTCAGTGGATACAGTGACTATCAACAATAATAAACTTTTTGATAATGTCCATTTAAGTGTGTCTTTGATCACTATTTTGGCCTAAAGTGTTAACATTTTAGATATCAGTGACTATTTGCACGAACAGATTTATACAGGTAGAGTTCCTCTTCTTTGATTGCACTTTTGATTCCCCCTGCTGTTCTCTACCTATATTTGATTTAGGGGGCCCCCTCTGTTTGAGTGGAAAACCACTGTAGTTGGCCAGCCAGGTAGTATCTTTTGAAGTCAGGAACTGCGAGGCCCCCCTCCGCTGTAGGCCGCTGCAATGTTTTCAGGGCCACCCGTCTTCACCCCGTGCCCCAAAGGAAGCTTATCAATAAGGAATGCAAGTCAGCATGCCATCTAGGGGGTGTCCATATTAAGAATGTAGTGAAAAAGTACAACAGTCACGGCAATGCCACCATTTTTAAGAGATATGCAAAAGAAACAATTGATGGATGGAATGCTGGACAATGCAAACATTCACCCTCAGTCACAAAGATCTGGGTTTAATCCATCATTCTTTTGCTCACCACACCACCCCAGATTGGACCCAGCCATATGGAAATCAGTCTTGACCCTGTTCCTTGTGGGAACAGTCCAGCCTGAACTGCCAAACCAGGTCTTCCCTGGACTGGAAACAAGCATCCTGTGACCGGTTTCAGGGCATCACCCTTCATCAGCCAGGCTAGCTTGAATCCAGTGGTGTAGTGAGCACGGGACCCATGTCTGGGCATACCCTTCCCACTTAGGGCAACATATGCAAAAGAAACAATTGATGGACGGAATGCTGGACAATGCAAACATTCACCCCCAGTCACAAAGATCTGGGTTTAATCCATCATTCTTTTGCTCACCACACCACCCCAGATTGGACCCAGCCATATGCAAATCAGTCTTGACCCTGTTCCTTGTGGGAACAGTCCAGCCCGAACTGCCAAGCCAGGTCCTCCCTGGACCGGAAACAAGCATCCTGGGACTGGTTTCAGGGTCCCGTGCTCTCCATGCCACTGGAGTCAAGCTATCCTGGCTGATGAGGGGTGAAACCCCGAAACCGGTCCTAGGATGCTTGTTTCCAGTCCAGGGAGGGCCTGGCCTGGCAGTTCGGGCTGGACTGTTTCCATTGGGCGCAGGGTCAAGACTGATTTGCATATGGCTGGGTCCAAACTAGAAAGGCATGGTGAGCAAACAAACAATGGATTTAGGCCCAGATCTCTGTACTGGGGTGAATGTAATGCATTGTTCTGCATTCTGTCCATCAATTGTTCTTTTTGCATTTGTCACCCCGAGTGGGACGGGGATGCCCAGACGTGGGTCCCGTGCTCTCCATGCCACTGGAGTCAAGCTATCCTGGCTGATGAGGGGTGAAACCCCGAAACCGGTCCTAGGATGCTTGTTTCCAGTCCAGGGAGGACCTGGCCTGGCAGTTCGGGCTGGACTGTTCCAATTGGGCGCAAGGTGAAGACTGATTTGTATATGGCTGGGTCCAAACTAGTAAGGCATGGTGAGCAAAAAAACGATGGATTTAGGCCCAGATCTCTGTACTGGGGTGAATGTATGACATTGTTCTGCATTCTGTTAATTAATTCTTCTTTTTACCATTTTTAAGAGGGCCACCCTCTCAGCTAGCAATAGTGGGAGGCTCCTCCAAAATTCCATACTGGTTTTCAAGGATATTATAGCCTTCCCCATATTTCCCTTGAGAGTATCAGGGCGGTTGTGATATATCTTTACTACTAAGCACTCTAGGCACCTGGGTTCCCATTGTAAGTTTCCCAGTTCAGTTGGGGGTCCCTGTCTTTTATCAGCGGAAATAGTCTAGACTTTTGCCAATTGATATGTAGGACCGACATGTCCCCAAATTCCATCATTAAGTCCCTGGCACCCTGTCGTCGCCTGTATTTCCCAGGAACATCAGCAGGTCAAATGCGTATACTGCTATAGGATGAACGCTAGTCTCTAGATTTATCTCTCCGTACTTTGTGTCTGTCCTGACCAGACAGGCCAGTGGCTCCCTAGCCAAGGCAAATAGCAGTGGGGAGAGGGGGCACCCCTGTCTCGTACCCCGCTCTACTTGACACTGTTCTGATATGGTCTTACCTGTTCTAATCTGGGCTAATGGGCCTGTGTAAATTAGCTTGACCCATCTCAGGAAGCCTTGTCCTAGTCGGATTCGTTGTGTGACCCCATATAGAAATTCCCACTCCAGGCTATCAAATGCCTTTTCAATATCCACTGCGAGGACCACACCCTTTGTCCCGCCATACACCTCCATGATCGCCAGAAGGCGTCTTATATTGAGCATGGTATTTTGGCCCGGGATAAATCCTGCCTGATCTGGATGTATGAGTTCCGTCATTAACCCGGCAGCCTAGTTGCCAATATCCTGCTGAGGATCCTAAAGTCTAGGTTGAGCATAGAGAGGGGCCTATAGGCTCCACAATCCAGCAGAAATGTACCTGGTTTGACGAGGGGAACTATCAACGCCTCTCAGGTAGTATTAGGGAGATGGCCTTCATCCAATGCTGTTCCAAACAAATCTACCAGTCTGGGGGCCAGTTCCTACGCATAGGCAGCATAGAATTCTACAGGGAACCCGTCTGTACCAGGTGTTTTGCCTCTGGCAAGCCCCTTGATAGCCACTCATACCTCATGTGTGTCTATGGGGGCTCCTAGCGGTTACGCTTCCTCTTACTCTAACGTTGGCAGTGGGAGTGCCATTAAATATTCCCTTATAGTTCAAACATCTTCAAACCTTTTATTTTGGATGCGAGCCATAAAAAGTTACAATCACAAGAATATTCATTTCAAGTCACATTCAATAAAAAAAAATATCATACAACATATTATTTACAAAGATAAATCATCAACATATAAAATTAGTATATAGTAAGTAAAACAGACCTGGTGATATTCTTCATAGAAATAAATATTCATATGTAATTAAAACAAGTTAGTAAAAGGGCCGTAAAAAGCAATAACCCCAATGGGAGTGTTGGTGAAATAGCACATATGCGGTAGTAGGACGCTACGTAAGACTGCTATGCCTTTTGCTACTAGCTGGCTAACCCGGGTGGCGCATTATATATTACCTTCTTCCTCTGGTTCCAGGCACAAAGCAGATAACGCGATACTGCCAATGCAAATAATTCCCTGGTATCGCTCTTAAGGAGCCTTAGAGCTTCCCTCCATTGTCTCACGCCCTTAGAGTTTAAAGCCGCTTTCAGCCATTTCATACGCGGAGTTCAATACTGTGGGAAGAAGACATGAAGTGTTCAACTGTTTCCGCCATAGTAGGGCAATTCGTGCAGAATTTAGTGTTTGAGGGCGTCCTGTCCCATTTCGCAGTGTGTGTTCTCAACTGCAGCATGCCACACCTAAATTGTACATATAAACACTTTGAGCAGCATGGATACATACGATCCATATAGGGCTCTGGGCTAGGGGATCATTTGTGGAGGAGTAATTGGCCAGTGATGGTATTTTCCTGATGTACTTTCCATGTTTGTAGTAGAATTTCCTCCCAAAACTGTCTTTTAACTTCATGAGCGTCATCTTTGGTGATCTGCTCCGGGGAATTCCATAAATTGGCCATATCTATTCTGTGGGATAACACTTTTATCACCTTTAGCCAGGGCATACTTAAGTCCTTATCGAGGGACACCAACTCTTTCACACAATCCCTGTACATTACTAGTTCCCTAGTAGACCAAAGTCTTATCCAGAATAATAGGGGTAAGAACTCCGACCCTCGGTCTAGGTCACTCTCTCCCCACAGCTCCGCTGTGCCGTCTCTTGCCTCCAGACCCCGACCTCCTCCTTGGGAGGTTCGAGGCTGCTGCCCGCTCCTGCGCCTGCTGTCCGTTCCAACTGGGACCAGAATGCCTGCAACCACCGTAACCTTTCTCAGCCGTTTTTTTCTTAATTTTTCCCTGTTGTGCCACTGTTATTGTGCCCATCTGTGTCTTGCTCTAATTCCACCACTGTTTTTATTTTCTCGTGCCTGCCTGTTCCTTTCGCCGCTGCTGCCCCTGCGACCCCTCCCCCCCAGAATTCTCCCCCGGAATTCCCCTCCGGAATTCCCCCACTCCCGCCTCCCAGCCTCTCCTCCCTCCCACCTCCCCTACTTAATGGCGGCCGCTGAGCGGTCGCGCAGCGGTCGTGTGCAACGGTCACGCCGCCGGCGTGCCAAAGGCAAGCCCATCTGTGCCCGTCCGCGACCCGACCGCGGCCAGCGCCAGGAACTCTGGACCTCCCACTACACATCGCTACGACACCACCACCCTCCTCGCACTCAACCCTGGAAGACTTAGAGAATGCCAACAGGCCTCGCCAAACATGACCCAGGGCCAGTTCTCCTGCCTCCACTGCCTCCACTGCCACCAGACCCTCACCGCCACCCCGGCCTCCAACACCGCCAACGCCAGCACTGGGGACACCCTAAAATGCATCCTCCTCAACGTACGCTCCGTACACAAACACGCCATGGAAATCTGGAACCTACTCGACTCTCTCTCGCCCTACATCGCCTTCTTCACAGAGACCTGGACCAATGCATCCTCCGCCCCCGACATCAGCGCCGCCATCCCAGACGGATACAAGATCCAGAGGAAAGACCGCCTCAACCACCCAGGAGGGGGCCTCGCCATTGCCCACAAGAGCACCCTCTGCCTCACCACCTCCAGCGAAACCTTCCCCTCCGCCAAACACCTGCACTTCCAGATCCAGACCAGCCCCAATGCCACACTCCGAGGAACCCTCATCTACGGACCCCCCGGCCCCTGAACACCCTTCGCCACCACCATCACCGACTTCATCGCAACCCAAGCCATCGCCTCAGCAAACTACATACTTATTGGAGACCTGAACTTCCACCTCAACAACCCCAGCGACCCCAACTCCACTATCCTTCGTGACAACCTCGCCAGCATCGGACTTAAACAACTCGTCAACAGACCGACCCACAGAGCAGGACACACCCTCGACCCCATCTTCGCGGCAGGAAACAGCGTCCAATTCAGCCACACAACGCAGCCGCCATGGACCGACCACCACTGCGTACACTTCACCATCAACAAACCCAAGGCACCCAAACCAGCCCCATGCCCACCTCGAAGGAACTGGAGCAAGGTTACAGACGAGCAACTTAACTCCACCCTCACCCGAGACAACCACACCTGGGCACCCGACGCAAACAACGCAGCCAGAGAACTCCACACCTGGATCTTCAATGCGTAGACGAGCTCGCCCCGCTACGTAACCACGACAGACAACGCCCCTGGAAAGCCGCCTGATTCATCACCGCTCTCCAAGAAGCCAGACGCACCTGCAGACTCCTGGAGAAGAACTGGAGAAACACCAAGACAACCGAAAACCACACCACCTACAAGGACGCCTTGACGGACTACCATAACCAGATCAGAGCCACCAAGAGGAACTTCATCCACAACAAAATCCTGGCCAACTCCACCAACTCCAAGGAACTTTTCAGTGTCATTCAGGAATTCACCAACCCATGCAGCGAAGCCACAGACATCACACCACCCCAAGACCTCTGCGACAAGCTTTGAACCTATTTCCACCTCAAGATCAAAAACCTCTATGACAACTTCATCGACCATCCACCAGGTGCCACAGACGGCCCCTAACCCCCAGAAACACCAGCCAGCCCACCATCTCCAACTGGACACCGATCACGGCCGAAGACACTGCCTCGACCATGAAAAGCATCCACTCGGGGGCCCCCACCGACCCCTGCCCCCCTCACATCTACCACAGAGCTGCGGCCGCCATCGCACCCGAACTACAACGCACCATCAACACCACCTTCAAAACAGGCACCTTTCCAGACTACTGGAAGCACGCAGAAGTCAGACCCCTGCTCAAGAAGCCCACAGCTGACCCCACCGACCTCAAGAACTATCGCCCCATCTCGCTCCTCCCCTTCACAGCCAAAGTTGCAGAGGAAACAGTCAACAGGAAACTGACACGATTCATTGAAGAGAACGCCGTCCTCGACCCGTCCCAATCTGGATTCCGAAGCAACCACAGCACAGAGACCGCCCTACTCGCCGCCACAGATGACATCCGCACCCTCCTGGAACAAGGCCACTCCGCAGCCCTCCTCCTACTCGACCTATCAGCGGCCTTCGACACCGTCTCCCACCACACACTAGTCGGCAGACTACACGATGCAGACATACAAGGAACAGCCCTGGACTGGATCCGATCATTCCTCACCGGAAGAAGCCAAAGGATCAGACTCCCACCCTTCCTCTCTGACCCCACGAAAATCACCTGCAGAGTCCCACAGGGTTCATCACTGAGCCCCACCCTCTTCAACATCTACATGGCCCCCCTCGCAGCCATCATCCGACAACACGGCCTCAACATCGTATCCTACGTTGGCGACACCCAGCTCATCCTCTCCCTCACCAAAGACCCCACCACTGCCAAAATCAACTTCCGGAAAGGAATGCAAGACGTTGCAGTCTGGATGACCAACAGCTGCCTGAAGCTCAATGCCGAGAAGACAGAAGTCCTCGTCCTCGGTACCACCCCTTCTGCATGGGACAGCACCTGGTGGCTGACCGCCCTTGGAAGCCCACCTACCCCCTCAGACCACGCCAAGAACCTCGGCATCGTACTCGACTCATCACTCACATGAACCGACAGGTCAACGCCGTCACCTCCAGCTGCTTCAACACCCTCCGCATCCTCCGCAAGACCTTCAAGTGGATCCCCCCTGAGTCAAGGAAGACAGTCACCCACGCACTCATCACCAGCAGACTGGACTATGAAAACGCACTCTACGCTGGCATCAATAAGTCCCTGCTCCACAAACTCCAAACAATACAGAACACCGCCGCCAGACTCGTCCTCGGCATCCCCCGACACAAACACATCAGCCAACACCTACGAAGTCTCCACTGGCTCCCCGTGGAGAAAAGAGTCACTTTCAAAATCCTCACTCACGCCTACAAATACCCACACAACAACGTACCCAAATACCTCAACGACAGAATCAACTTCCACGTACCCAAAAGAAACCTCCGATCTTCCAACCTCGCACTGGCCGAAACCCCACACATCCACAGAGCCAGAGCAGGCGGAAGATCCTCCTCTCACATTGCAGCCAAGACCTGGAACGAGCTACCGGCAGACATCAGACGCGCCCCCTCCCTGAACACCTTCAGGAAGACCCTCAAGACCTGGCTCTTCGGCTAAACAGATCTGCGGACCCCCCCCCTCAGCGCCTTGAGACCCTCACGGGTGAGTAGCACGCTTACAATTACCTGATTGATTGATTGATTGAAGTTGGACCACTAGATGTATAGGTTTAAGAGCAAAATCAAATCTTAGTGGGTTAATAGGAAAACTTAAAGGAAGATTTAAAAGGCCCCTTATAAACTTATTTTCAGTTCTTGTCAAAACGTCTGCTTGGACATGACCTCAGAGTTCAGCTCCATAGGTCGCTGATGCTACAGCTGTTGCTCTATACACGGCAAGAACCGGAGACAGAGCGCCTCCAGAGGCGGCCCTAAATTTTCTCCCTATGGCAGAGGTTTTCGATTGGAGGCTGGCTTTACTTTTTTCCAATTGGGGGCCCCATGTCTGATTGTCACTGAACCTGACTCCCAAATAATCAAAATATCGCACTTTTTCGAGGCAGGCCCCCTCTATGTGCACGCTGCCTCTATATGTCCTATGGGGGTTAATGGTCATGACTTTGGACTTTGAGGAATTAAGCTCAAGACCTCTTTCCTCGCAAAAACAGACAAAAGCATTTAGTTGTGCTTGCAGCCCCATTGGGGTGCGTGAAATTAACAGGGTGTCATCCGCAAACATCAGAATGGGCGTCGGGACTCCTGCTAATTTGGGGGCATTGTGGGTACAATTAATCAATCTACTTACTGCTCCATTGATGTAGAGGCTAAATAGGGTCGGGCGAGAACACACCCTTGTCTAACCCCTTGATTGATCTCAATCTTGTCTGACAGATCCCCAGCAGTGTTCCACCTAACCTTAGCATAGGTACTTGTATGTAAGACTCTCAAAATCCTCAGTAGGTCTGGAGGAATACCATATCCATCCAGTACCTCCCATAGAGTTTTGCTTGGGATCAGGTCGAATGCCGCCTTTAGGTCTATAAAGGTGACATAAAGATGGTCACGCTTCAACATGCTTAGACATCACAAGCAATAACAAACCAGTCTGCTCTCTGCACACTCTCTATCACCCACCAGGCGACAACCTCACAGTCGTCGAACATCTCATGGACATTGTTTCTACTAACACCGGCCAACACAACACCCAAATATTTCTCGGAGACCTCAACCTCCACTGGAATGACCCTAAGGATCCAGCAGTCAATAGACTCAAAACCTTCCTTTTAGACCTTGACCTCACCCAAATCTAAACAGCTCCACACATGATAAAGGGTCAATCCTAGATTTAATCATCTCTAAGGCCGAATCCATTCATCTTCACTCGATCATCCCATGTGATTGGTCTGACCATCACATCATCACCTTTACATCAACGAAAGAGTAAAACTAAACTCTGTTCAACCCACAAGAACTAAAATATGGAAAAGGGATCTGAAAAAAATTGAGGCTAACATACTCACAACCTCTGGCTCCAACAGCCTTCTTCCCCCAGTAGGATTATCCGATGTTCAAGATCTTACCAATCACTACTTCCACTCCATGAACATGGTATTAGACGAAGTTGCCCCCCTACAGCTGAAGAGAGTCTCCATAAAAGATTCAAAACCCTGGAATGATGGAAGACTCAATGAGGACAGACGATCCCTAAGACTAATAGAACGAAGATGGAGATCGGCTCGATCCGCCAACCACCTCAAGATACTAAGAATGAAGAGAAATGCTGTTAGACTTGGCATCTTTTGGCGTGTTTCCCCTGACTTTTTGCTTTCTGACCTCCTGGTTTTGACTCTGTTTTTGCTGGTGTAATGATTCTGCGCCGTTTCCTCACTGCTGTCCAGTGGGAATGTGCAAGTGCTCCTGTACAAAATGTGATATGGATTGGTATTTCCATGATTGGCCTATTTGATCTATGTGTCAGTCCCTAGTAAAGTGCACTGAGAGTGCCAGGGCCTATAGATCAAAAGCTGTTGGTGGGCTGCAGCACTGGATTGTGCCACCCACGCAAACAGCCCGTAAAGTGTAACTCTGGCCTGCCATTGCAGAGCCTGTGCGCAGCCTGGGGCTGCCATGTCGACTTGGCAAGTGCACACACTTGCAAGTCCCTAAACCTTCCCGTTTCTACATGTTAGTCACCCCTAAGGTAGGCCCAAGGTACCCCTGTGGGCAGGGTGCATTGTATGTGAAAGGTAGGACATGCCCTGGTGTGTGGCATGTCCTGATAGTGAACTACAGCCTATTTCGTTTTTCACTATTGCAAGGCTACCTGTTCTCCATAGGCCAGAATGGGCAGTTTTGATTATTACAGCTTATAATCCTAACTGACCCTGGGAACATGGTAGAAATTCGAGTTTAGTATGCCTGGACTCAGAATGATAAAATGCATCTTTTAGTGAAGTTGGTTTTAACATTCTGTGTTTGAAAATACCACTTTTAGAAAGTGGGTATTTTCTTGTTTAACCATCCAAGCCTGCCTCTGCTAGGATTGTGTATTCCTTGTCTGGAGTGTGAGTGACAGGGGCTGGGGGATGCCAGGAGACAGGGTGAGTCAGCACAGGGCTGAATAGCAAGATCTACATGTAGATGGGTGGGAGGAGATGCACCTGGGACCTGAATGCTGGGCCTTCCTTCCACAATGCTGGCTCCACCTCCTGTGGTGCGTCTGATGTCCCTGGCCTGCACCGTGAAAGGAAAGAAGGAGACTTGTCAACAAAGTGCTCCAGGACTGACCAGAACTGGTTTGGACTAGGCAAAGGCTTCTCTGCCTCCAGAGAACAAAGGAATTTGGGATATAAATATTGGGGCCCTGACCCCATGAAATTAGAACTCTTTTGGATCAAGAAGACTGCCAAGAAGAAGAGCTGGAGAAGCTGTGAGGAGGAACTACCACTTTGCTGTGTGCTTTGCTGTGTTGGCCTGCAGTGGCTGCTTCTGTCTTGGGCAGTGAAAGGACTGGAACTGAACTTTCTGCAATCTACTTTGTGAGTGTCTCCAAGGGCTTGAGGTAGAGCTTGCCCCCTGTTCAAGAAGTCTCAGGAACAGCAAAGACTTCAACCCCGACGCCGTCTACGACGCCGCTGCCGACGCCGCTGCCGACGCCGTGTCCTGAAGGCACCGCAGAGGGCACCGCCGCAACGCCGCACCGCGACCCTGGTCTCACCGACGACGAGTCCTGACGCCGCCACCGAGCCGCTGCTCGCACCGCGGCCTGTGGGCACCGCACTTCGCACCGCCTCGCTTCACGACGACGCCGTGGTATCCCCGACGACGCCGCTCCACGCCGAACTCAACGCCGCTGCTTGCACCGTGGTTCGGGGGCACCGCTCGTAAGTTACACGACACACCGCCCTCATCCCGCACCGCAGCCTTGGCCCACCGACGCCAGTGCCATCGACTCCAGTTCGTCAGCCGACGACAGCGCTGCAGCTACGACGACGCCGCTGCTGCACCGTGACCTGCCAGCACCGTGACGAGCATCGCCTTCATCTCACACCGCGACCCTGGTCTCACCGACGACGCCATCCGACGCCGCCACCGAGCCGCTGCTCACACCGCGACCTGAGGGCACAGCACGCCGCACCGCTACACTTCGCACCGCAGCACCCGACGCCGGCCGGCACAAGCGCTCCTGACTTCAACAGAGGAGATCGATCTGCAACGCGTGTGACTTCGAGGGCCCCGACGACGCCCGCACCGACCTCCGGAACCGACGCCTGCGGACGCCGAGTCTTCGGAAGCTCACCGCGAGGTCATCGACGCCCTGCATTTCTGAAAGGTACTGTTTGCGGGTCTTCCCGACACCGTAGCTGACCCGCGACGCCGCGGTCAGCCAGAACTGTTTGGATTTGTTTGTTCACGACGCCGTGATAGCCCCGGACTGAGCTATTGACATCAAGGAACTGTTTTTAAAGACATTTTGAGAAGCAACTATTTTTGAAGTACTGTACAGTGGATTTTTACCGTATTTGGTCTTGTTTAAAGTATATAAAAATATTGGATATTTTTCTAAACTGGTGTGGTGTCCGTTTGTAGTGCTTACATTGTATTACTGTTGGTTATGTGCAAATGCTTTACACACTGCCTCTAGAATAAGCCTGACTGCTCGTGCCAAGCTACCAAGGGGGTGAGCAGGGGTTATTTTAGGAGTGTAACTCCCTTACCCTGACTAGGAAGAAGGGTCCCTACTTGGACAAAGGTGCAAGCCCTTGCCAACTAGAGACCCCCATTTCTAACATTGGTGGCAGCGGTGAGGATAGGACTTGTGTTTGCACTTGACTTACAGTGATTGGTGTGCACTACTACCATATCGCAGACCATTACGTACCACTTACAGGTTCTTTTTCTTTTGGCCTATTTTTGATCTTGCCAGTTTGAACTTGCTACTGCAACATGCCTGAATCAATAGCATCATCAATTGCATCTGTAGAAATTGCCTTTGAGGAGGATCGATTGGAAACCTACAATGTGAAGGATTTAAAATCGATTTGCAAGAACCTGAAAGTCCAGGTCAGAGGCCTCACCAGGAAGGATGAGCTACAAAAGGCGCTGAGGGCCTGGGTAGCAGCCAGAGGTGCCAGTGGGCAACCTGGTGATCTCAATGGAGAGGTGGAGGAGCCTGTTCCTAGGGTAGATGTGCTTTTGGGAGGGGGAACCCTCCAGGCCAGGCAGCAGTAGTTTGTCCCCAGAGGAGCTGGAGGACAGGCGGGAAGTAAGGAGGTTTGAATTGGAGAAACTCAGAATAGAAAGTGAGAGGGAAGAGAAAAGAATAGCCATGGAGGAAAGGAAAATGGTACTAGATCATGAGAGAATGATCAAGGAGCTGGAGCTAAAGAGTAGATCCGGTTCAGATGGTGGCAGCAATTCTTCAGCACACACAGACAGGATTGTACACATCCCCAAGAATGTAGGTAAAGAGTACAAAAAGGGTGATGACATACAAAGGTGGTTTCAAGGGTACGAGTCGTCTATTCACATGAATGGGGTCCCTGAGAGGAACTGGGGAGCGGGGTTGTGGCCTCTCTTACCAGAGGAAGCTAGGGATACTCTGATAGCTTTGGGTAAGGGGCAGGACCTCACCTATGCTGACATGAAAGACGCTCTCCTCACTAGGTATGGGCTCACTCCTGAGAAGTACAGGGATCAGTTTAGGTCCAGTAAAAGTCTGAGGCCAACACTTGGTTGGAATGTGTGGATATGTTCTGTAGGTCGCTGGATGGTTGGGTGAAGGGCAGTAATGTAACAGATTTTCAGGGGCTCTACAATTTAATTGCATGGGAGCACTTGTCTAGTCTATGTTTTGCAGATCTGCGCCAGCACCTAGTTGATAGTAAGCTAACTGACCCCAGGAAGCTTGCTATGGAGGCGGACCGCTGGGTGAGTACCAGGGTCCACAAGAAAGCGTTTGGGGGAGACTCAGCCAAAGGTGGGCAGGGTCCCCAGCAGAAGAGTGGGGGGGACAAGGGTAAAGCACAGGAGTTCTCTAAAGGGCCCCAAACTAGTACCCAGGGTAAAGGTTCCCAGCCCCCGGTGATAAGAAGAAAGGGGTCTCTACAGGGAAGCCTGTTGAGACCGGCCCCCGCAAGTGTTATGCATGTGACCAGGTAGGTCACTTTAAGGGGGACCCCAAGTGCCCAAAGGGGACACAGCCACCCACCAGTGGACAGTCCAAAGTGTTGGCTAGTGTAGCGCTTGGGGAGGAGGGGTGCCCACAGGAGGGTGGGGATCCCGCAGAAATGACCCTTGTCTCACTAGGGGACAGTGAGATGGTCCCAGGAAACCAGGTGCCCCCTAACACAAAGAAATATAGCACCTGGGTGACCATCAATGGGAACAGGGTAGAGGCTCTCAGAGATACTGGAGCCAGTGTGACCTCAGTCCGGTGTCACCTGGTCTCTGAGAAGCAGGTAGTCCCAGGGGCATTCCACCAAGTAGTTGCTGTAGATAACTCTGAGCGCCAGTGTAAGGTGGCGCAGGTCCCCTTTGAATGGGGGGGGTCTCAGGTCCCTTGAGGGTGGTTGTGAGCCCCACCATGCCTGTAGATTGTCTGCTAGGTAACGACCTGGAGCAGTCCTTATGGAAGGATGTTGAGCTCAGGTCTCACTTGGAGATGCTTGGGTTGCCAGAGTGGGCATGCGTGTCTACTCGGTCAATGGCAGCCAGGAAGGGTGATCAAGAGGACTTGGAGCCTGAAACAGTGGCCCAAGTCCCTGCCAAGAGAAAGGGCAGGGGGTGCAGGAAACCGGCCCCCGAAGTTCCCACGGACCGGGAGGAGGCGGACCTCGAGGGGGACGCCCCGGTGTCTACGGGGGAGCAGGTAGCCGAACTGGGAGACATCTCTGAGCTGACCCATTGGCAGCAAGAAGGGGTCCCACCAGGGAGGAGTTCTGCAGGGAGCAGAACGAGTGCCCTACTCTGGAGGGTCTGCGGCGGCAGGCTGCAGACCAGGCAGCTGGTAATCAGTCCGGGTCACATCTGATCTACTGGGAGAGTGGTCTCCTATACAGTGAGCCTAAGGTTGCTGAGCCTGGGTCAGCCCGTGTGCTGGTGGTACCCCAGTGCTTCAGGACCTTCCTACTGGGTCTGGCTCATGACGTGCCTTTGGCAAGACATTTGGGGCAGGACAAGACCTTTGACAGGCTTGTCACCCACTTCTTTTGGCCCCAAATGCGAAGGCAGTCAGATGCACACTGTAGGTCTTGCCAAACTTGCCAGGCAAGTGATAAGAGTGGGAGGAAGGTCAAAGCTCCTCTCCAAACTTTTCCTGTTGTTGGAACACCCTTTGAAAGGGTAGGGATGGATATTGTGGGGCCACTGGATCCCAAGACAGCCATGGGCAACAGGTACATCCTGGTCTTGGTGGACCATGCCACCCGGTACCCGGAGGCAATCCCTCTCAGGACAACGACGGCGCCAGTGGTGGGCCGGGCGTTAATGGGGATCTTTTCCCGTGTGGGATTCCCCAGAGAGGTGGTTTCTGATAGGGGACCAATTTCATATCCAAGTATATGACATCCCTGTGGAAGGAGTGCGGTGTAACCTACAAGTTCACCACTCCTTACCACCCACAAGGAAACGGTCTGGTGGAGAGATTCAACCAGACCTTGAAAGGCATGATCAAGGGTCTAACAGAACCCATGAGGCGTAAGTGGGACGTCCTCTTGCCATGCCTACTCTTTGCATACAGGGAGGTGCCTCAGAAGTCTCTTGGGTACAGCCCCTTTGAGCTCCTGTATGGCCACCCTGTCAGAGGACCTCTAAGTTTGGTAAAGGAAGGCTGGGAGGCGGCTCCCAGGAAAACTCCCCAGGATGTATTTAGCTACATGCTGGCCTTTAGAAACCAAACTGCCCGCTTCAGGAAACTCGCTCAGGTGAACCTAGAAGCAAGCCAGGAAGAAATGAAGAGATGGTATGACCAGAATGCCACTCTGGTCGAATTTCAACCTGGGCAAAAAGTGTGGGTCATGTCCCCAGTGGCACCTTGTGCCTTGCAGGACAAGTGGACTGGGCCATATGAGGTAAAGGAGCGCAAAAGTGACGTCACCTACCTGGTGGATTTGCAGGCTCCAAGGAACCCTTTGAGGGTCCTCCATGTGAACAGCCTCAAGCCCCACTTCGAGAGGTCCGAAGTGAGTATGCTCTTGGCGACAGATGATGGGGTGGAAGAGGAGAGTGAGCCTCTCCCTGACCTCCTGTCTACCAAGGAGCATGATGGGTCAGTAGAAGGTGTGATCCTCTCCCCTACTCTGACTCAGGAGCAGTAGGGGGACTGTCGCCAGTTGTTGGGACAGTTCGCCCCACTGTTCTCTCTGACCCCCGGTGTTACTCACTGGTGTACCCATGACGTGGACATTGGTGACAGCCCTCCTGTGAAGCACAAGATTTACAGGTTGACTGACCGGGTCAGAGCCAGCATCAAGGAGGAGGTCTCTAAGATGTTGGCGTTAGGAGTGATTGAGCCCTCCCACAGTCCTTGGGCCAGCCCAGTGGCCTTGGTCCCAAAGGCTGCTGCGCCCGGTGCCACTCCAGAACTCCAGTTCTGTGTGGACTACCGTGGGCTCAATGCCGTCACCAGGACTGACGCGCACCCCATCCCCAGAGCTGATGAGCTCATTGATCGGTTGGGAGCGGCCCGGTTCCTCAGCACGTTTGATTTGACGTCTGGGTACTGGCAGATTGCCTTAACCGATGGGGCCAAGGAGAGATCAGCATTCTCAACCCCAGAAGGTCATTACCAATTCCGGGTGATGCCCTTTGGGTTGAAGAATGCCCCTGCCACCTTTCAGAGGTTGGTCAATCAGGTGTTGGCTGGGCTGGAGGATTTCAGTGCCGCCTACCTGGATGACATTGCTGTGTTCAGTTCCAGCTGGGAAGAACATTTACAGCACCTTGAGAAAGTGTTGAGGGCTCTGCAAGGTGCAGGCCTCACGATCAAGGCCAGTAAGTGCCAGATCGGGCAGGGCTCTGTGGTGTACTTGGGACACCAGGTAGGAAGCGGCCAGGTGGCGCCCTACAACCCAAGATTGACACCATTCTGGCTTGGGAGCCCCCAAGACCCAGACAGAGGTGAGAGCCTTCTTAGGTCTCACCGGCTATTATAGGAGGTTTGTTAAGGGCTATGGCACTATCGTTGCCCCCTTAACAGAGCTGACCTCTAAGAGGCAGCCCAGGAAAGTGATCTGGACTGAGTCCTGCCAGAAAGCTTTTGATGCCCTGAAGGCAGCCATGTGCACGGCGCCCGTGCTCAAGGCACCCGACTTCTCCAAGGAATTCATCGTGCAGACTGACGCTTCAGAGCATGGTGTGGAGCGGTGCTCTCACAACTGAACGAAGAGGGCCTGGATCAGCCTGTAGTCTTCCTTAGCAGGAGACTACTTCCCAGGGAACAGAGGTGGAGTGCCATAGAAAGGGAAGCTTTTGCTGTGGTCTGGGCACTGAAGAAGCTGAGACCATACCTGTTTGGGACTCACTTCCGGGTTCAGACAGACCACAGGCCCCTCAGATGGTTGATGCAAATGAGGGGTGAGAATCCAAAACTGCTGAGGTGGTCCATCTCCCTACAGGGAATGGACTTTACGGTGGAACACTGTCCTGGTACAGAACACGCCAACGCAGATGGTCTGTCCAGGTTCTTCCGCCTTAGTGAAGAGAACTCCAATGGGGTTGGGTAGTTCTCCCTACTTTCAGCTGGAGGGGACATGTGTTAGACTTGGCATCTTTTGGCGTGTTTCCCTGACTTTTGCTTTCTGACCTCCTGGTTTTGACTCTGTTTTTGCTGGTGTAATGATTCTGCGCCCTTTCCTCACTGCTGTCCAGTGGGAAAGTGCAAGTGCTCCTGTACAAAATGTGTTATGGATTGGTATTTCCATGATTGGCCTATTTGATCTATGTGTCAGTCCCTAGTAAAGTGCACTGAGAGTGCCAGGGCCTATAGATCAAAAGCTGTTGGTGGGCTGCAGCACTGGATTGTGCCACCCACGCAAACAGCCCGTAAAGTGTAACTCTGGCCTGCCATTGCAGAGCCTGTGCGCAGCCTGGGGCTGCCATGTCGTCTTGGCAAGTGCACACACTTGCAAGTCCCTAAACCTTCCCGTTTCTACATGTTAGTCACCCCTAAGGTAGACCCAAGGTACCCCTGTGGGCAGGGTGCATTGTATGTGAAAGGTAGGACATGCCCTGGTGTGTGTGGCATGTCCTGATAGTGAACTACAGCCTATTTCGTTTTTCACTATTGCAAGGCTACCTGTTCTCCATAGGCCAGAATGGGCAGTTTTGATTATTACAGCTTATAATCCTAACTGACCCAGGGAACATGGTAGAAATTCGAGTTTAGTATGCCTGGACTCAGAATGATAAAATGCATCTTTTAGTGAAGTTGGTTTTAACATTTCTGTGTTTGAAAATACCACTTTTAGAAAGTGGGTATTTTCTTGTTTAACCATCCAAGCCTGCCTCTGCTAGGATTGTGTATTCCTTGTCTGGAGTGTGAGTGACAGGGGCTGGGGGATGCCAGGAGACAGGGTGAGTCAGCACAGGGCTGAATAGCAAGATCTACATGTAGATGGGTGGGAGGAGATGCACCTGGGACCTGAATAGGGCTGGGCCTTCCTTCCACAATGCTGGCTCCACCTCCTGTGGTGCGTCTGATGTCCCTGGCCTGCACCGTGAAAGGAAAGAAGGAGACTTGTCAACAAAGTGCTCCAGGACTGACCAGAACTGGTTTGGACTAGGCAAAGGCTTCTCTGCCTCCAGAGAACAAAGGAATTTGGGATATAAATATTGGGACCCTGACCCCATGAAATTAGAACTCTTTTGGATCAAGAAGACTGCCAAGAAGAAGAGCTGGAGAAGCTGTGAGGAGGAACTACCACTTTGCTGTGTGCTTTGCTGTGTTGGCCTGCAGTGGCTGCTTCTGTCTTGGGCAGTGAAAGGACTGGAACTGAACTTTCTGCAATCTACTTTGTGAGTGTCTCCAAGGGCTTGAGGTAGAGCTTGCCCCCTGTTCAAGAAGTCTCAGGAACAGCAAAGACTTCAACCCCGACGCCGTCTACGACGCCGCTGCCGACGCCGTGTCCTGAAGGCACCGCAGAGGGCACCGCCGCAACGCCGCACCGCGACCCTGGTCTCACTGACGACGCCTGCTGACGCCGCCACCGAGCCGCTGCTCGCACCGTGACCTGTGGGCACCGCACTCGCACCGCCTCGCTTCACGACGACGCCGTGGTATCCCCGACGACGCCGCTCCACGCCGAACTCAACACCGCTGCTTGCACCGTGGTTCGGGGGCACCGCTCGTAAGTTACAAGACGCACCGCCCTCATCCCGCACCGCAGCCTTGGCCCACCGATGCCGGTGCCATCGACTCCAGTTCGTCAGCCGACGACAGCGCTGCAGCTACGACGACGCCGCTGCTGCACCGTGACCTGCCAGCACCGTGACGAGTATCACCTTCATCTCACACCGCGACCCTGGTCTCACCGACGACGCCATCCGACGCCGCCACCGAGCCGCTGCTCGCACCGCGAGCTGAGGGCACCGCACGCTGCACTGCTACACTTTGCACCGCAGCACCCGACGCCGGCCGGCATAAGCGCTCCTGACTTCAACAGAGGAGATCGATCTGCAACGCGTGTGACTTCGAGGGCCCCGACGACGCCCGCACCGACCTCCGGAACCGACGCCTGCGGACGCCGTGTCTTCGGAAGCTCACCGCGAGGTCATCGACGCCCTGCTTTTCTGAAAGGTACTGTTTGCGGGTCTTCCCGACACCGTAGCTGACCCGCGATGCCGCGGTCAGCCAGAACTGTTTGGATTTGTTTGTTCACGACGCCGTGATAGCCCCGGACGGAGCTATTGACATCAAGGAACTGTTTTTAAAGACATTTTGAGAAGCAACTATTTTTGAAGTACTGTACAGTGGATTTTTACCGTATTTGGTCTTGTTTAAAGTATATAAAAATATTGGATATTTTTCTAAACTGGTGTGGTGTCCGTTTGTAGTGCTTACATTGTATTACTGTTGGTTATGTGCAAATGCTTTACACACTGCCTCTAGAATAAGCCTGACTGCTCGTGCCAAGCTACCAAGGGGGTGAGCAGGGGTTATTTTAGGAGTGTAACTCCCTTACCCTGACTAGGAAGAAGGGTCCCTACTTGGACAAAGGTGCAAGCCCTTGCCAACTAGAGACCCCCATTTCTAACAAATGCCTATTACAGAAAGATCAGACGATCAAAAGCAGACTACTTCAGCTATCAATTAGCTCAAGCCAAGAATCGTCCCCAAAAACTATTCGATCTAATCAAAAGACAATCGAAGGATGCACCTCACCCTCCCCATGCTCACTCAGGCCCACCACCCAATTGCGAAGCGTTTGCCTCCTTCTTCACTCTAAAGAGCGAAAACATAAAGAAGGACTTACTCAATGATCTAATAACACATAGTGTCACACACAGTGACTCTTCGGAATCCCTCCCAGGAATCTCACCCCGAAGTTCACCAAAGTTCGACCTCAAAAACAATACATCCTGGTCCTCCTTCAATACTTATAGCGAAGAGGCTATATTCAACATGCTCATGACGTTGAATACCGCCAATCACTTCACAGACCCTCTTCCCGCAAACTGCATAAAAGACTTCACCCCATTGCTACTGCCTCTTTGGACCAAGATAATAAATACCTCTCTCCTTCAAGGAATCATCCCTGAAATCCTTAAATCTGGTCAGGTATCCCCAATCCTAAAGAAGCCAACGATTGACCCCGCGGATCTAAACAATTACCGCCCAATATCCAACATTCCCACACTGGCCAAACTCTTAGAAAAATGTGTACTCACACAGCTTGGCAAACACATAGACTATTTAAACCTTCTCAACCAATACTAATCCGGCTTCCGGGCAGGACACAGCACTGAATCAGCCATGATCCACATAATAGATGACGCACTACAAATCCTTGACCAAAATGAAGCCTGTTTGCTAATCCTGCTCGACCTTTCCTCAGCTTTTGATACCGTCAAGCACGACAATCTGCTAGACCTTCTGAAACACAGAATGGGACTATCTGGGTCCGTTCTAGACTGGTTCACCTCGTTCCTCCAAAATCGTTCGCAAAGGTTGATCACTCTCTATCCAAACCCGTCCCTGTCACTTTAGGAGTCCCACAAGGATCATACCTCTCCCCAACACTTTTCAATTTATTCATGGAACCACTCACCGAAATCCTCAACTCCTCTAACGTACAGTATCATATGTACGCAGATGACACACAACTATACTTAAAGATACATTCCCTAGAAGACATCAGATCTCTTAATTCAACGCTAGAAAAAACTCAGACCTGGTTGGCCAAAAGCCACCTAAAACCAAACACCCTCAAAACGGAATTCCTCCTAATCGCTCCTCCCTCCAAAGTAACCATAATTCAAGACTGGCTGAAACAACTAACAGCCCTCAACTGCCAGCCTCTTATTATCGACTCAGCGAAATCGCTGGGAGTAACTTTGGATAGAAATCTAGATATGCAAAAACACATCAGCGCAGCAACAAAAGGAGCATACTTTCAGATCAACACCTTGAGAAAACTAAAACCCTTCCTGCCCGAAAAGGACTTCAAACTGGCAGTTCAAGCACTAGTTATTCCAAGAGTGGATTATGGGAGTGTCGCTCTTTGCGGCCTTCCCAGATCCTCAACAGCCCCTCTAAGAGCTTCAATCAACGCAGCAGCCAGACTCATTACTGGCTCCAAAAAAACCTCTCACATCTCTCCAGACCTCAGATCCCTAAACTGGCTCCCCTTTGAAGCCAGACTTCAGCAAAAAATTGCATGCATAGAGCCATTCATCATAACACTCCCAGCTATCTAGCTCAGAAATTGGTGCTCTCATGTGGTAACAGATCCTCTAGAAGTGCCGGTAATCTTTTACTGAAACCACAAAGATTCAACAAGAAGAAAACATACAACCGTACCTTCTCAGGGATGGCGCCCAGGATCTGGAATGCATTGCGCTCTGAAACCAGACTAAATCCTTCTATTGCATCGTTTAAAAAAGAAGTCAAATCTCTTCTCATGGCTAAATTCACTTGAGCCAGGCTTATATGTGGCTATACGACCCTGGATTTGTATACAACTCTATGCCTGTTACGATTTGCCTATATACCTATACGACCCTGGATTTGTATGGAAATCTATGTTAGTTACAATTTGCCTATGTATTTCCTATATTTACTTTGTAAAGCGCTCTGATACCCACAAGGGTCTTGTTCGCGCTATATAAAACCTTCAAAATAAAATAAATAAAAATAAGGTGACAAATTTCCAGGTTATCACCTTGAAGCGAGGACCTGGTCCAATGTACTAATCTTGGGTCTAAACCCAGCCTGTGCCTCTTCTAGGATGTTGTTCTCGTCCATCCAGTCATTCGATTGGAACAACACCTGCCTGCAAAAACATTTTGGGGTGTTATCCAAGAGGCTAATGGGCCTATAGTTTGAGGGGTTGGATCTATCTCCCTTTTAAGAAGATGGGTATAATAGTTGCTCCATGCCATGTAGGCGGAATGACATTACCTTTTAGAATACTATTACATACAGCATTCAAATATGGTACCCAGATGTCCGGTTGAGACAGGAAGAGATCACCTGGTATACCATCCATCCCAGGCACCTTTTCTTTTTCATTTGTTTGACTGCTAGGTGTGTTTCGTCAATGGTAAAGGTAAGATTAGATTTTGGTGTGTCAGATCTACTATACTCGTCTTGAGCTGAGTTTCCCATCGGGACACTCACAACTCCAAGCGGGCAGCTTGTTGGGTTATTGTGGTTCAGCTTGCCTTTGTACAGACTGCTAAAGTGTGAGACCCATAGGTCAGGTTGTAGAGTTAGCTCCAGATGATTTGTACTGAAGGAGTTAACAGAAATTAATTTCCAGAATGTCTAGTGGTCTCCCATCTCTAAGGCGTCTGCCATAAGTAACCACTCATCCTCTTCCAAGTCTCTTTTGGCCTTTTCTAATGTGGAGTGGTACTTCTTCTTGGCCTTTGTGAATTCAGCTCTTTGTCCCTTTTTGATTGCACATAATAGTAGGGATTTGTCTAAACGGCAAGATTTTGAATACCAGGAGGGGGTTTTCTTTTGGGAAGCCCCTCTTTTTTGGCTCTTGACAAAGCACGGTCTTAGTGTGCCCATCAATTCTGCATGGACAAGGGCAAAGTTGATACTATCTGTGTCTGCAAGGTCTACCTGCAAGAGTTTCCACACAAAAAGATTATATAGATGTGTCATACGCTTTGTATCCATCACCATGGCTGACCATCTAATATTTCTTAGGTTAGATGTGAGGACCATAGGTGCAACGGTCACAACTTGGTTTAATTTTGCATCAGCAAATGCAGCCATGGAGAAGGATGCACTTAGTGCTTGGCGGTCGCTATCCGGTCTGGGGACCACCTTCATATCATATAAGTCATCCCATAGCTCAATGTCCAGGAAAATATGGTCTATTTGAGAAATACTAAAGCCTCTTTTAAAAGTTGTACAAGGGGGGCAATCTGACTTAGTATTTCCGTTAACCACACTTAGACCATGATCTAATATCAAGTCAACAATTTGGGCTCCCACTTTGGTGATATTAGTTCCTTCTCTAGAGGTTGACAGCGGTGACGTGGGAGTTCATGTAATCATCCCGCTTGTTGTGTCTGCAAAATTCTGCCCAGCATTTGTTGGTATTCGGGTGTTTATAGCACCTGCTACAATCACTCGAGCCTTCCGATTAAACTGTCCCATCAGCGCATCTACAGTCGCCACAATAGGGGATTGTGCATTAGGGGGAACAGACCTAATATATACGTTGATCAAGGCTATATATCTTCGGCCTGTTTGAGTTGAAAGTTGGATTTCAATCACTAGTACATCACTAGAGTTAGCTGAAACTAGTCTCACAACAGGAAACAAGTCAAGGCGTAGCCATATTATTAGCCCCCCTGGTAGGCGTCAAGCCTGAGAGGGGATTGCATTCTCACTAAAGGTTTGGAAACCTGGTCGAGAAATATAATTAATAGACCAAGTCTCTTGCAGAAGTATGATATGGTGTGTGTCAATAAAAGTATTCCACTCTTGACTGGTAGGTCGCTCCCCCACCACACAGCTCCGTCTGTGTGCCCTGCTGCTGCCCCTGATTGTGCTCTGCTTTTCCTTCTGTGCCCCCTTGCTGCCCTGATTGTGCTAGTTTTTTCCTTTCTGTGCCCCCTTGCTGCCCTGATTGTGCTCGTTTTTCCTTCTGTGCCCCCTTGCTGCCCTGATTGTGCTCGTTTTTCCTTTCTGTGCCCCCTTGCTGCCCTGATTGTGCTCGCTTTTTCCTTCTGTGCCCCCTTGCTGCCCTGATTGTGCTAGTTTTTTCCTTTCTGTGCCCCCTTGCTGCCCTGATTGTGCTCGTTTTTTTTCTTTCTGTGCCCCCTTGCTGCCCTGATTGTGTTCGTTTTTTCCTTCTGTGCCCCCTTGCTGCCCTGATTGTGCTCGTTTTTTCCTTCTGTGCCCCCTTGCTGCCCTGATTGTGCTCGTTTTCCTTCTGTGCCCCCTTGCTGCCCTGATTGTGCTCGTTTTTTTCCTTTCTGTGCCCCCTTGCTGCCCTGATCGTGCTCGTTTTTCCTTCTGTGCCCCCTTGCTGCCCTGATTGTGCTCGTTTTTCCTTTCTGTGCCCTCTTGCTGCCCTGATTGTGCTCGCTTTTTCCTTCTGTGCCCCCTTGCTGCCCTGATTGTGCTCGTTTTTTTCCTTTCTGTGCCCCCTTGCTGCCCTGATTGTGCTCGCTTTTTTCCTTTCCGTGCCTGTTTCCCGCCGCTGCGCCCCTGCGGCCCCGCCCCCTCACTGCCCATTCGCTGCCCCATTCCCTGCTCCTCCCTCCCACCTCCCCATTTATGGCGGCTGCTGCGCGGCCACGCCGCTGGCGCGCCGAAGGCGCGCCTAAGGCAAGCCCGTCTGCGCCCGTCCGCGCCGGGACCGCGCCCAGCGCCAGAACCCCTGGTCCGGGCATCCCTGCGCCCGCCACATCAACAGACGCCGATACGACGCCAGCACCCTCCACGCACTCAACCCCGGAAAAGATCACGCCTGCTACCGGGCCACCCCGAAGCGCACCCAAGTGCCCTTCACCTGCCGGATCTGCAGCTTCGCCAGCACCCGCCCCGCCAAACCACCGCCCAGGAAAGAACCCAACTACCTCAGATGCATCCTCCTCAACACCCGCTCCGCCCGCAAACACGCCATCGAACTCTGGGACCTTCTCGACTCAACCTCCCCAGACGTCGCATTCCTGACGGAGACCTGGCTGAATCCCGCTTCAGCCCCCGACATCGCCATTGCCATCCCGGATGGCTACAAGATCACCCGCAGGGACTGCACCAACGGAGTTGGAGGAGGCATCGCCATCGTCCACAGGAACACCCTCAGAGTCTCAACCAACACCGACGACACCCTCAGCACCGCCGAACACATGCACTTCCAGATCCACACCGATCCCAACACCACCCTCAGAGGAACCCTCATCTACAGACCCCCCAGACCCCGACCACAGTTCAGCGATTCCATTGCTGACTTCGTCAGCACACACGCCATCGCCTCCACGGACTACATCCTCCTCGGGGACCTGAACTTCCACCTCGATAACAACAAGGACACCAACTCCACCACCCTGATCGACAACCTCGCCACCCTCGGACTCAGACAGCTCGTGACTACACCCACCCACGCCACCGGCCACACGCTAGACTCCATCTTTTCCGCAAGCCCACACGTCTCCTTCAACCACACCTCTGAACCCCACTGGACCGACCACCACTGCATCCACTTCACCTACAGGAAGCCCACCACGCACCACCGCACCGAACAAATGCCTCACCGCTGCTGGAGCAGAGTCACCGAAGACCAGCTAACCACAACCTCGCCCTGAGCCCACCCGCCGAACCCTCCGACCCCGACACCGCCGCCCGCAACCTCAGACAGTGGATCGACGACTGCGCCAACACCTCGCCCCGCTCAAGAATCCGCCCAACAGCCACACCAGCAAGAAAGCCACCTGGTTCACCGAAGACCTCCAGGCCTCCAAACGAACATGCCAAAAACTGGAGAAGATCTGGCTCCACGAACGGACAGCGGACAGCTACGCTGCCCACAAGAGCGCCACCCGCAGTCACCATCACCTCATCAGATCCACCAAAAGGGCCTCACTCAAAGACCGCCTAGACAACAACGCACACAACAGCAAAGAGCTCTTCAACATCGTGAAGGAACTCTCCAACCCCAGCTCCAACACCAACGACATCCCGCCGTCGCGAGACCTGTGCGACTCACTGGCCACCTTCTTCGACCGCAAAATCGCCGACATCCACGACAGCTTCAACACCACGACCGCCCCGGCAACCACCGAGACCACTGCCCCAACAACCACCAACCGCCTGCTCTCCTGGACCAACATCAACGATGAGGACACCAGCGAGATCATGAACACCATCCACTCCGGTTCACCGCTAGACCTGTCCCTCACCACGTCTTCAACAAAGCCAGTACAGCCATCGCGCCCCATCTCCGGAAAATAATCAACATCTCCTTCGAGACAGCAACCTTCCCGGAAAGCTGGAAGCACGCCGAGATCACCGCCTTGCTCAAGAAACCCAAGGCAGACCCCAAGGACCTCAAGAACTTCCGACCCATCTCTCTGCTCTGATGGAGGGTCCCGAAAGTCCCGTATTACCATTTAACAAGAAACCCATTAATGATTTTGCACTACCCACCAAACATGATACTCCCAGATAGGCCCTACCAGGCAGGCTCAGATAGAATGTCTTAAATTGTCCACTTTCCCTTGTCCTGGTAGCACATCTCACATAGGCCCAAGCCCAGCTCCCTAGATAAACCATATCTTACATAGGCCCAAGCATACCTTCCTAAGATACAAATGTGTAGGCCCAAAAGCAAGTGACTCTTGCTCTCATTTTCATAATAATAATGAAACAGACCTCGTAGGCCTCACTGATCTGCTAGCAGAAATCTGTCCCATCCACCCAGATACAACATTAGCCTGTCTTGTAACTTTCAACAGTTACAAGAGCAAGGGTGGCCCCCACCCACTTGACAACTTGATGGAACATCTGGCAGTGTCACATGCAAGATTCATGATATTCTTAGCTATGGGACTTTCCGGCGCTTGCTAAACTGGAACCCAAGGCAGGAACTTGACAAAGAATTAATATATTTAATATTAATTCTAAAGCATTTTTCACGGTAAAAGTTATCCTTTGTTTACTTTTTGCGGTCAGAGAACTCTGACCTGCTGCCACCAGTTCTGTTTTATCCTGATACCACTTCTCATATAAAATTTTCCAGTAAACCAGGTGGCCGAGTGGCCTGCGTCACATCTCGTGTCAAGCCTCGTGCACACGAAGGCAAGTTCTGCATTTAACGATAAAGTTCTGCATTCAACTATATAAAAGAGCCTCGCCCACTCTATAAGCTTTGAACTCTCCATTGCATCAGAGCTTGACTGCGGTTGGAGGGTTCCCGTGCGATCGATCGTCCGTACTACTGGGCTAGAGCTTCAATCTTTCAAGGTGGTAATATTCTTTTCTTAATAATTTAGCCTTTTGGCTTTAACACCCTATCTAATGGCATAGCCTATTGGCATTGTCAGCCTATCTGATTATTTCACTATTGGTTTTGTCAGCCTATCTGATTATTTCATCATTAGTTTATTCAGCCTCTTTAATAATTTAGCCTTTTGGCTTTGACAGCCCATCTAATTCAGTTCATTCTAACCCAAGCCATTGCATTTAACTTAGTTTAAACTACGTAGTCTTGAATGGTGTTGCTTTCTTAAGAAAAGATTAGCCTTCTAGGCACTAGCCTACCCATCCTCTTTAGAGTTAGGGTTGCTCCTTGGGCAGCTGCTTATAGCATAATATTTTGGTCATATATTTGCTTCTTTGAACAACTGAGTTTGAACATTGTCGATGCATTTATTTTTTCATCCTGCTCAAATGTTGTTGGGCAACATTTAAATTGAATTGTTTTATGCTTTGACCTGATCATGTGTTGATGAACACACATTTACGTTGAACTGTTTCCTGTGGGTTTGAATTGCTTAATAAAGTGCTACTGTATTTGACATCGTTGTTCCTTCCTTTCAAGAGAACGTGCAGAGCGCAGGTCTTGCTCTCGTGAGCTGGTAAGCCATGTGTGACCACTGCAGTGTCTCTCCATTTACCCCCATCAGCTGACGACCACGAAGGTCTCGTGCGGACGGTTCCTCTGCAGTGTGGACCTGGGACACGCCTGCGGCTGCCCATGGCCTCTCCCCGCCTCTCCCCTCCACCGACCGGGTAAGTCAGGGACACTTTTTTTCCCCTGCCTTTCCTCCGGTCTCTGGTGTGTGTGGTCCGGTGGATTGGGTCCTCCGGGGTGTCGCCGTGCCCCTCCCTGGTCCCCTGTAGTTTCTGTCGTGCCACGACCGCCGCCCTCTTCCCTCTTTGTGGCTGGTCACATCTCTCCGAGGCTCTTTGGTGCTCTGCTCTTTAGTTGTCGTGGTTTCCTTTTTGCTGCGTTCTCTTACCCATTCTGTCTTTGGCCTCTTTGTCGATGCTTTTTTGAGAAATATTGTGCTCTCACTTTCATTGCCGTTTTCTCTTCCTCGTTCTTATCTTTGCCCTTTCCCTTGCATATGCTTCTGGTTGCTGCTTGAGGTTTGAGTCCTGAAAGACACTTCTGTGTGTTTTTCGAATTCTGGCATTGTGCACAGGTGCTTCTGCAGCGTTTTATGTTTTGGTATTTATAATATGTGGGGTTTTTCATTTGCTTCGTTCTGCTTGAGGTTTGAGTCCTGGAAAACACTTCTGTTTTTCGAATTCTGGCACTGTGCACGTGCGTTTGCCGCTTTCACTTGTTTTCCTATTTGGCGCACATTTTTTGTATCTCATTATTGCAGGTCTTTGACGTTGTTTTTCAATTGACTATTTGGGTTTAGTTGTGGGCTGTTGCGCCTTGACACGGTGCACAAGTGGCACGCGTATCTGTAGTGTTGTTGCACTTTTAAAATTGGGTGTGTCTCGGCGCCATTTTGAATGCTCTTGCCGCCATTTTGTATTTTTCTTTCAACAGTGCGTTTTTCAGTTTTTTCTTTACACTTTCGTCTTCTCTGGCTTTTTATCTATTTAGGTTTGTTCCTTCACTCACTCCCTTCCTTCTCACTCTATTGTTCTTCATACGTTTCTCTTTCCTGGTCTCCTTCCCGCCTTGCAACACCATTCTACTTTTCGGCGTCCATGCGCCCCTTTTTCCTTAGGTGTCTCTCCTGTTTATTCACGCACCCTTTCTTCGCTCTCTCTAGTACATCCCTCTCTGATTCTATTTTGCATGGCTTGGGTGCCTTTCTCTTTTTATTTCTGCAATTTCTCTTAGTCTCTCCCCGGCGCCTTTCTCCTTTGTTAACTGCGCCACTCCAGAAATAGGATCCAATACAATTATTATAGGCCTTTAGGAGAAAAGACTAGAATATACGGCGTTTACACAACATGCATGACACACAGAGAACGTGCTTGAGCCTGTGTTTGACTTCATGGTCATAAGTTCAGATGCTACCAGGTCTACTTAGCATTTTATCATTCTGAAGTGAATAGATGCGGGGTTTGATCAACACTTCATCATTCTGAGGTGGATGAAATGAGTACCATTGAGTTGAGGGAACGATAAGGATCTGCTGTTTAGCGTCAAAATACCATTCTGAGTAAACGTGCACTTTACAAAAACGCCATATTATTTTATAATAAGCTATATTTTACGTACAATTAAAGACAACACGTGTCTGGATATTACGAGGTATTGAAGGGTTAAAGGATTTCTCTTGGGCTGCCGTTATATTGACGCTGGCCGCAGAGTCTGGGCGTTGAGCCAGGCCAGAAAGTCACAATGCAATAGCTTCCTGTGGGTACGAACGAACAGGAAATTAAAATATATGTATATATCTGTATACAGTTAGCAGAACATGGAGAGCTGTGTGAATGGAATAACAGTTTTGATAAAAGAAAATAATAGTTTTAGTGTATGAGTTTCCAGTTTAGTTCAACAGATTATGTCAAGTGCGTTGTGAACACTTTTTAAGTTTTAAAGAATGAATTAGGAGAGACTGAGTCTCTTCCCCACCATGGCAGACATGCCTATATTGAACAAAGCTAGAAAAGAGGAACATGAGAAATAAATGTCTAAGATCACACAATTTGGTGGACGGGGAGCCGAGATTAGATACAGGGTTTCAGGTCTCGCATTATGAAGTTTAGTAACTGGGTATGTATGTATGTATATATATATATATATATATATATATATATATGCTTCGTTCCTCTATGACCACTGTACTGAAGACACGCTACTGACTGGCAACATCTTTGCCTGGCATCAGTTTAAAGGGTTGTGCTGGGTTGAAGTGGTGGTGACGAAAATAGTGGGTTTTTGCGGCAGCGGGAAGGCAAAATAGTTTTTCACTACGTGCATCACCACTGCTTGAGGTAAAGTCAGCTGAGTGTGCATGGATATATAAATATACGCATGTCCTTCAGTGACACATTTTTCAGAGAGTGTTGTTTGGCCACTAAATGTAGCTGGGGTATCACCAACAGGGGACGATGTGTATGATGCAACTGATCCCAGCTTATTTGTTCAGTTGCGGCAACAAGAGCAGACTGTTGGTAAAGAATGAGCCTATACAGATATTGTCCGCTTTTGGCATAAAGTACATGTAACTCAGGGTTTCCATCAATGTTTAGCAGGTCATTTAGCAGGTCTAGCGGCTCAGGGTCTGTGTCCATAGCCAGCCATCATGCTATAAATATCATCTGTAGTGCCAAGTTGTGTATATTTCAAAGGTGGGGACCACATTCCCCAGGCATGTATTGGGTGCATTACCTTTTCTATGGAGAGAGTGAGACATCACTTGTGCTGAGGGCTGATCAGCTCTGACAAGATAGGCCTTAGATTTTGGTAGTAATAGCACGGGGTGGACAAACAGGCGTGCTGTGAAAAATAAAAGAGTATAAGTAACACAATTGTTTTAATGATTGATACTCTGCCCAAAGGGGACAGCAGTAGCATTGTCCAGAATATGGTCCACCATCGAATTCCATACACACATCTATCTAGATTGCCACCCTTCAACTTTACCTCTATGAAATAAATTTGGACTCCTCGATATTTTAAAGTTTCCAGACATATGATGGGTGGTGATCACTGGGGCCCCTGAAAAAAATGTCATCCAGTTGAATACACCCTACCAGGTACGAACACTGGCCACCCATAGTATATATAACAACTAGATCTAGAGCAATAAGAGGCCAGGAAGCCCTGTCCGTGTCAGTACCACAAAAGATAGGGCCACACCAATGTGTTGAACGTTTTTTATAGGTGTTAAATTCAGTATATTTGTATATTTTATTTCTGAATGTTGTGCCTGCACAAGGGCACAGCTACTGTTGCGCACCTAGCCACAGGTCATAGACTGAGAATGTTTGGTGAAGAGTAGACAACATATTGGGTAGATGTACCTAATAAAACGAAAATATACAATAAACATAATCCTATAAATGATTTTACATATTCATTAAGTATTGTTTTTACCATTAAATCCGTTCACATCCATTTAGTTGTTAAATGGGTTCCAGCATTACCACACAGACCTACATAACCCATTACATCACATAAAAGTTCATTTCACTATATAGAGGTTCATGCATCTTTTTAATTCATCATACTCAAAAACATATATATCTTCCCTCATTCAAACATTCATACAATTGATCAATTATTTATCCAAAATTATATACTGCTGATCGTGTATGAGGGGGGATTTTGAGGGTTACACAACCAATCCTTCCAAAATTACTTTAAAATACACAAGGGGTCTATATTAGATCAAATGTTACGTCACCATAAGTTTCCCACACGTTTGGATCAAAGCTGGACCATGTGCCCACTGTGATATTAAAGCAGCAACAAATCTCAGCAGTGCCTGAACGGACTACTTAGGAATAAAATAGGCAAGATAAGTACTACAATTAAAAGAAAGAAATAAACAAATATATATTTAAGAAAAAATAAAAATTGTTTATTGCCTAGGGATCACCCTATTTTCACTAAGGCATATTCCAAGTTCTGATCAACACTTAAAGCCCCATCAGCTTGTCCCTGAACAATTAATAAATATATAAGTACCAGCAACTATACATAGAACCGACATGACCTAAAACTGACACTGAAAGTTCTTTTGTATTTATGAACAAAAATAAGAGAAAATGTGTTTGACTTAACAACGCGCTGCGAAGTTGGTACACCTACATATTTGCTCATGCTTAAATGAAGTTCACATATATGTTTTCTAGGAGTACTATTTCTTGGCCTACTTCTGTAGTCTTGTGAATTCACAAAAGTTGTATATCTGCACAAATCCAAGGACATGGGTGCACTTTATTTATTATTACTTGGCTAGCTTCACTGTGAGTGACTTCATTCTGTTCTTTCACAAGGAGCATATCGACACACAGTTGTTTCATTCTGTGCCAGTAACAACTGTGCAATGTGTGATGTTTGACACTAAAACAATTTTTATTTTTTGCTAATGTTTGTTATAATGGTGAGGGCCCAGCAGCTCCCACAGAAATATTGTAAGAAAAGGATGGGTTGCGCATTGACAGAGCCAAAGGGCTGACCAACAATTTCGGACCTACTGGCTTTGCCAATGCTTGCTTATTTATATGTTGCAAAGAAATGGTACCTACCATATTCCAGTAGTTTACTGAGCATTCTGAGAGCAGTATACATAGCCTCACATTGCTAAATATTGAACATATGTGTACACATTTTTATATTCTAATGACTGTCAGTAGTACAGTCTGAGCTTACAACATTTACTTAGAGCGCTCACCCTAATAATAGAGGCTTTCAATTAATGAACAGTAAATACAAGTTTGAACAGCATTATAACATGGACACAAATATTACCTTCACTGCAGACAGTGCCCTTACATGATCCATAATGTGGTACTGCAAACTAACAGCCAAAGGGTTTGAGCTGTAGGGGTTGGGCCTACTTGTCCCAAGAGAAAAAAAAGATTTTCATCTGTGTTTGCTGTTGGGACAAGCTATAGTGCAATGTTTTAAGTCTTCTTTTGCTTCTGGAGATAATGAATTTCTTTTTAAAGTCTTGTACAGTGATTGCAATATAACTGCAGTGTCTCTCCATTTACCCCCCATCAGCTCCCGTTCCCCGCGAAGGTCACCGAGAAAATCGTCAACAAACAACTGACCCGCTACCTTGAGGAGAACAACATCCTGGACCCTTCCCAGTCCGGCTTCCGCAGCAACCACAGCACCGAAACCGCCCTCATCGCCGCCACCGATGACATCAGGACCCTGCTAGACAACGGAGAAACAGCAGCCCTCATCCTCCTGGACCTATCAGCCGCCTTCGACACGGTCTGCCACCACACACTACGAACACGCCTTCACGACACCGGGATCCAAGAGAAGGCCCTGGACTGGACCACATCCTTCCTTTCCGGCAGAACACAAAGCGTCCGCCTCGCCCCTTCCGATCCAAGGCCACCAAGATCATCTGCGGCGTACCCCAAGGCTCCTCCCTCAGCCCAACGCTGTTCAACATCTACATGGCACCCCTCGCCCACGTCGCCCGACAGCACAACCTCAACATCATCTCCTATGCCGACGACACCCAGCTGATCCTCTCCCTCACCAAAGACCCTCACACCGCCAAAGCCCACCTCCATGAAGGAATGAAGTCCGTCGCCGAATGGATGAGGACCAGCCGCCTGAAGCTGAACTCGGACAAGACGGAGGTCCTCATCCTTGGCTCCAACCCTTCAGCCTGGGACGACTCCTGGTGGCCGACATCACTGGTAACAGCCCCGACACCCACCGACCACGCACGCAACCTAGGGGTCATCCTCGACCCCACCCTCTCCATGACTAAGCAGGTCAACGCCGTTTCCTCATCCTGCTTCAACACCCTCCGAATGCTCCGCAGGATCTTCAAGTGGATCCCCACCGAAACAAGAAAACAGTCACCCAGGCCCTCGTCACCAGCAGGCTGGACTACGGAAACGCCCTCTACGCAGGAACGACGGCTAAGCTCCTGAGACGGCTGCAACGCATCCAGAATGCCTCTGCACGTCTTATCCTCGACATCCCCTGACGCAGCCACATCACACCCCACCTGAGAGACCTGCACTGGCTCCCTGTCAACAAGAGGATAACCTTCAAGCTCCTCACCCACGCACACAAAGCACTCCACAACTCCGGACCAGCCTACCTCAACAGACGACTCAGCTTCTACACCCCCACCCGGCAGCTCCGCTCCACCAGCCTCGCCCTCGCCACAGTCCCCCGCATCTGGAAAACGACCGCAGGCAGCAGATCCTTCTCCCACCTCGCCGCCAAGACCTGGAACACCCTCCCCACCAACCTTCGGCAGACCCAAGACCTACTGGCCTTCAGAAGACTCCTCAAGACCTGGCTCTTCGATCAGTAGCAGCACCACCCCCCTCTTCCCCCAGCGCCTTGAGACCCTCGCGGGTATGTAGTGCGCTTTATAAGTGACATGATTGATTGATTGATTGACTCTGGATCATTAAGTTTAGATTTAATCCCCGCAATGTTCCAGGAAAGCAGTTTTAGGCTACATGTGTTAAGAGTTGTGATTGACCTCGAGGTGAGCCCTGTTTGTTCGCCCTGGTATTTTGAGAGGGTGGCTCTGTTGTTTATAGTGGCAAAAACCCTTTCCCTCACTCCGAGATTATCAATAGGAAATTAAATAAAAAGATCCTTTTTGTCAGTGGGCAAGTACTGCGATTCAAGAGCTACATGGGAAACCAAGGTATCATTTCTAAGTCAATCATTGTTGGAGGTGTTAATGAGGTTACTAGAATTGCTGTGCTTGATTTGTCCCTCTTTTGTAAATGGATTCTGATTTTCACCTGTTAACTGCACTTTGGTGGAGATCGTGGAATTAAGCTTGAGTCTAATGCAAGTGTCAGTGGGGGAATTGAAACGTAATTCTAGTGCAAGTAGCCCATCTGCCAGGGCCTTATCCTTAAAGGTTACACCAATGTAGTCCCGCTGGTCGTTGACAGTGCAAAACCATTTGACTTTACATATGTCCTTCCTAATGATGGATCTGCAATCTCTTTTGAACCGAATCCAATGTATAACCTTATTTACTAGGGAGTCATATCTTTCCTAGTGCGAGCTTTGATTTTTAGGTGTGCTAATCAAATAAAGATCAAACGGTGTGCCACATCTAGGATCAGTGAATGCACTATTGGGAACGGTTTCTTTGATTGTTACAAAAGAGCTAAGGGTCAGGTCTACCAAGTTAGGGTTTAAATATGGCTGCTCTCACCAGGGGATTTTATCTAGCCTAGAGGAAATAGGAGCCACCCGCCTTCCTTCCATGGAAAACCCCTTTGGATGACTGTAAGTGTAGTTTTGCACATGAGGTTTGTGAGGACCCATAGGTATTGGACATAGTCCAGAAGACACATCAGCCACTCTAGTTAGATCATGATTTGGAGCATGCAACAAAGGACCAACTGGAACTAGAGCAGAATGACCCAGCATCCTTTACCATGTGGTCAAATTACGGGAGTTATATTAGGCCGCTCTCCAATTTGAATGTCAGTCATAGGCTTCGGTCTCGAAAGGGGACCTTGCCTGGGCCCAAATTCGATGGATTGCTTTTGTGTAGCTAAGTCAGTAAGGGTGTCCAGCTTGGCTGTTAAGAGAGCGGCCATCGTTTCCATTGACTCTCTTAGTGAATTGATTTCACTAGTTTGTCATTTATGGACACAGAATCTTTAGATGGACAAGTCTTCACAATAACGTGGTCCCCTGGTAATTGGGTATGGTTATTATCCATAGACTCAAGGTTTCCTAGCACAGTGTAGTGGTTCGAGCATTCCACATTTGTGATTATACACTCCTCATTCCCCTTAGATTGTGCTGCTGGTAAGATGGGGAGGGAGACAGATACGGATGGCGATCCTTGGGCTCTCTGTGGGTGTGGTACTAGCTGGAGAAGATACTGGCAATTTGTCAAGGTAAGTGACAATACTTTTTTGGTGCTTTGGGCCACCCCCCTTAGCCTTCCCAGGCCCATTTGAGGCCTTCCCTTGCTGGTTTGGCCCTTTAGAGCTCGGTTGGGGGGCAAGCAAGTTCTCCACTTCCTCGATCAGTTCATCTATTTCAGCGAGAGTACAATTATCAGCTGCGTGTCTTGGGATTTTCTCTGCATTACATACTCCCAAGGTTTTGTCAGAGGCCTTTCTTTTACCCATGATTTGGTCACGTCTGTGTGCTTGAGGCAAAGCCTAGCCCTACCCAGTGCAGCAATAAAATCAAAGAGCTTGGAAAATAGTATAGGTCACAGCACTCCAAATTAACAATATTCACAGATTAAAGCCAAGGGGATTGCCTGCCTCTTCCTGTCACTGACCGGTACAGAACAGGCTCGCCCTTGACACACCCGTGCGCGGCCCACACAGCAGGAGCCCTGCAAAGATTTTAAAGTGCCTCCTGGAGCAGGAAGGGGATGGTGACAGCAACCAGCCGCTGGGCAGGCTGGATCTCGTAGTCCTCCTGGTCTCTAGCCTCCCGTGTCAACTGCAGCAGCAGCAGTGCAAAAACAGCAAAGCGGGAGCACTGCAAAGATTTTAAAGCGCCTCCTGGCGCATGAAGGTGACGGTGACAGCAACCTGCCGCTGGGCAGGCTGGATCTCGTAGTTCTCCTGGCCTCTAGCCTCCTGTGTCAACTGCAGCAGTGGTGCAAAAACAGCAAAGCGGGCCCCCGCGCAGCGGGAGCCCTGCAAAGATTTTAAAGCACCTCCTGGTGCAGCAAGGTGATGGTGACAGCAACCAGCTGCTGGGCAGGCTGGATCTAGTAGTCCTCCTGGCCTCTAGCCTCTCGTGTCAACTGCAGTAGCAGCAGTGCAAAAACAGCAAAGTGGGTCCCCGTGCAGCGGGAGCCCTGCAAAGATTTTAAAGCGCCTCCTGGCATAGGAAGTTGACGGTGACAGCAACCAGCCACTGGGCAGGCTGGATCTCACAGTACTCCTGGCCTCTAGCCTCCCGTGTCAACTGCATCAGCAGTGGTTCAAAAACAGCAAAGCGGCCCGCGCTGCGGGAGCCCTGCAAAGATTTTAAAGCGCCTCCTGGCCCAGGAGGGTGACTGTGACAGCAACCAGCCACTGGGCAGGCTGGATCTCGTAGTCTTCCTGGCCTCTAGCCTCCCATGTCAACTGCAGCAGCAGCGGTGCAAAAACAGCAAAGCGGGCCCTTATAGTTATCTCATCTTGCTGCTGTAGAGGCTAGTGTAGTACTCCAGAAATCTCTGGTTTATCGCCTCCTGTCAGTTGACTATATTCCCTCCTGCATCCCCAATTTCGAGTATCTGGTTCCCCCTTCGAGCCGGGTTAGCCAACCAGGCCAATAAAGCCCCCGCCCTACCTCTCTCTGCTTGGGTGCGCTCCATGTATTTCTTATAGTCAAAGCACCTCTATCGCTCCGTATGCTTGGCTATGTCCTCCTTAGCATATAGGATGGCCTGGCTGAGCTCAGGATGCCCTGGTCATTGTAGTTCTAATTTATGGAGTGCCCGGTCTGCATTTTCTAATTCTGTTTCAAGCGAGCGTCTAACTCCCACAGTGGCTGCCATGCACCGATCCCTGAGCACTACTTTAAAGGTGTCCCACTCAGTCAACCTAGATGAAGTTGTGTTTGCATTCTCAGCACAATAATTCCTCATATACTCCCTAGTTTCCCTTAGGAATGCCTGATCCTCTAGTGCTTCCGTTTTAAGGCACCAGGTAGGTATACGCTGGTGCTGGTTTCCCTAGTGGATGTGAAGGAGGGCCGGGTTATGGTCAGATAGCGTGTGCATCAGGTACTCCACCATATGAGTCTGGGCGTAATTGTCCGGGGAGCACAGGAATGTGTCTAACCTAACATGGAGGTCATGGACTGGGGTGTAATAAGAGTAGTCCCTACTCTCTAGGTTTAGACATCTCCAGGTGTCTATTAAGCCCCATTTCCCTTGCCAGTCCTTGAATGCTCAAGCCGTTCTGTGGACTAGTGCACCTCTAAGTGGGGGATGGGAGCAGTCCCTCTGAGGGTCAGCTATACAGTTAAAATCACCTCCAATAAATACTGAATGGGGAGGTATGCTGCCAGTGTGTGTGAAAGCTCCACTAGGAACGTCCCCTGCTCTGGATTGGGGCCGTAAATGCTAACTATGGCTATGTCCCTTCCATCCAGTCTGCCTGTGATTGGCACATGTCGCCCATTCAGGTCTATTACTTCCCCCGTACTTTGGAATGAGACCCCTGCTCTGATCCAAATCATAACCCCCCTTGCAAAGGCGGAGTACGATGTATAGTATGCTTGACCGCACCACCTGCGCTGGAGAGCTGCCCCCTCCCCGCCAGAAAGTGAGTCTCCTGTAGGAGGGCTATGTGGATCCCACGCCTATTCAAATAGGAAAACATTTTGTATCATTTGGCCATAGTGTATATCCCCATGATATTCCATGAGATCATCTTATGCAATGGGTGACCAGCCATTAGTGAAGGTTCTAGATAAACCGGGGGCATCACCCCAGTGCAGTGTTCTCTTTATATAATGGTGTGAGCACAGCATCTGTTTCTCTTGTGTTGTTCTTTGGCCTATGGTGTTTGCATTTCCCAAACTACTAAATTCTAAACAAACCCAACTCTCCCTTCCCAGGACAAGTGAGCGGATACCCCTCATCCAAAAAAAAAGCAAACAATTTGAGCATCATTAACTCTTGGGGTAGAGCGAGCCTCCTTCGCTCAGATATCATCCACTTCCTTGGCCCCACCAGCTTCTCTCCCCCTCGGTGAGTGACTCAAATTATGTTAATTTCTTTCCCCTATTGGGCCCTCCCCCAGTCCCCTCCAGGTTCTTGCCAGAGCGTCCTTGTGAGTGACAATCTACCCCTCAGGTCCCCAGTCCCTCTTTATACTTGCGAGATTAGGATGATGTCAGATTATTTCATCTGCCATTCCCGGGGTGACGGCTAGCGTGTCCTGACTGGATTGATGGAGCAAGGACTCACAATGAGACTTGCTCGGAAGCAATCCTCTCACAGAATTAATTAATTTGTAATAAAACCTTGTAATGTCTTTATTAATAATGTGCAACACAAACATATTTTATCTAGAAGATGCTTGCCTATGTTTTTTCCACTAATAAGTAATCCTTGTCTAATCCAAAATGGCCGCTATTAACGCGGGAATTCTATTGCGTGTGTCAACCATGTCACGTGGCATGACGTCTTTTTTTGCTTGGAGGGAATTTCTGCCTCTGCGCAGTGTATGCTAAAATGGCCGCTTTAATGTTCTCACATGCTAAAGCTTTCGCATTGCTGCAATTAATAATGTGGTATTCTAAAGCTACTAATGCGGGATAGACATTTATAAATAAATGGGATTAGTGTAGAAGTAGGAGGTATACAGTGAAAACATTTATTTTTGATTTTAATATGTTTCCTCTTTGATTTTCTATTAGTTCGTAAAGTGGGCCTGGGTTGGCTAAACAGCAGTTCGAGAGCCATGTGACCTGCGCATGCGCTCTGAAAATAACAAAGCAAAGCGATGAAGTCAACTTGGAGGACGTCCAAGGACATGACCCGCTGATCACCTTCAAAGTTCAACTGAATGTCCTATGATATGACACATTTTGTATATATTTTGTATCAATATTGGTGTAAAACGGGTGGGAAATAAAGCAAATGTATTAATTGAGAAGGTCAGGATTCTAAAACAATGGGCTTAAGAAAATTGAACTAAATTGACATGGTGTGAGGATCAACCCCCTGTCCCTGTCCAAACAGAATTAGTGGGCCCATAAATTTGAAACATTAATGGGAGGTACATGGGCGTAGAAGGGTATAATAGATATAGAATTAGCTAATTAGTTAGCTTTAGAAGGGCGAACGGCATTAGAAGCTTAGCGAGAGCATGCAGAGATACACAGAGACTGAATCGCTATCCGAAGAGGTCGTGAGGTGGGGGCGGCGAACTGCACTAGAGGGAGACGCGGAAGAACCACGAGGAGGAACGAAGTGTCAGAGAGGGGAACGACACAGGCGTCGTTGATAGAGAGGTCATCTATCCTGTCCTCAACCTGGTCCGGAGGTCTTGGTCTTCATCCTTTCTTGGGGACCCTCTTTCCAACTCCTTGGCCAAGGGGTTTGGTTTTCACACCTTTAGGTAACTATAAATGCGTAATCTTTAGTTTGTACTGCTGTCTCTATCTTCTCCTTTCTGAGGGACCGTCATTGTGATTAATAGTGTGCTTCCTCCTTGTTATGCGATAAAGTATCATGTGGTTTGTATTTTACTCTGCTAAATAATTTTAGATAAACATTTTAAAACTTCCTGAGTCAGTGGTTATTTCAGGTGTTTAATGAAATTATGTTTTGTATGATCTCATATCAACCCCAGTTATCAAAGGTCCATTGGTAAGTCATTACTCTTCAATCAGAAAAGGTAATTGGTAGCAGGGATTTTGATAAAGAGTACAACTGACCCCCAGCGGTGATTGCTAGCTAGTGTGAATGAATGGGCCCAGGTGAGTATTTAGTGTATGAATGCTTGTTGCTAGTAACCCACTGGATCAGTTTTCTGGCTAGCAGAGGATGGTTATACTTTGTTGACTGGGTAATGAGAATTTTATTTTTATGAACTAACATCTGTTTTAAAAGTTTTGTTTTGTGTTGTCTAGAAATCCCCGGGGAAACTGAATAGTGGATGGTAAGTGGAAACCATACTGCAGTGAGGTTATCTGTCAGGCAGAAATAGTACTGAAAAAGTTAAGCAGGGCTATCAGTACTTGTTAGGGACTCTGTGTGTGCGTGAGTGACAGCAAAGGAATACGCTAGTGAAATCTTGATGTTATATCACCTAGAAAGGGTAACATTGAAGGAGTAGCAGGTATTTCTGAAGCTTACGTGAAGAGTAAACGGAAGGGTTTTGCTCGTAGTGTATGTCTAGTAAACGGAAGGGTTTTACCAAGTGTGAGAAAATCTATCGTTTAATTTTGGGAAACTGACAAGATAGCGAATGTTTTATGTTGTTACTGAATTTTAATAAGAAGTGTTGAGAAAATAAAGTTTTGCGTAAGATTTTGTAAAGGGAGGGTCAGCTGCCGGAGTAGAGCTGACGTCACAAGCGCCGAGCTGGGATTGGTCGACACAGCGAGGGATAGAGAAGCGCAGATTGTAAAGGAGGGTTTGTCAGATAGAGTGAATAGACGTCACAGAAAAACCACGCTAGGATTTGTTCTGAGACAATTGTTAGCTGGAATTTGATTGGTTGTCAGAATAGAAGTTGAAATTTAGTGGACAGTGGAGATTGTATGTGGAAACACGATCCAACTTTGATGGGAACACGACCAGACAAGAGATTTTTAGGTTTTGCAGAATATAATTCAAATCAAATCAAATCAAATCAAATAAACTTTATTCGATTTTTTAGTAGAAAAAATCATAAAAGTTGCACATTAAAAATATACAATCTAGTGTTTAAAAAGACTAATACCTTACATATTTACAACTTTAAATATCACTAAGATCTTAAAAATCACATCTTCAATTAATCAAAACCCCGTTTGTCCTGTTGATTATTCTGCCTCATACTAAATTTCCCATATAATACTTCTCCTTTTTTTCAATATGGACTTCAAAAGACCAGACATAGCTCCCACACAATAAACATTATCCAATCTTTGTAAGTAAAGGTAGGCAGGTTGGCATTGTCTCCATCCCCCACCCTTCAACATTGGCAAAATCCATCTAGATCTTTCTACTCTATAAAATTTGCAGAATAAAATCACATGTATTGTCGTTTGGGGGGACATTTCATCGCAGGGGCACATACAAAGCTCGCTGTTCCAATCATTTTGTATAGGGAAGCTGACTAAACGATGAAAGCTGTCAAATCTTAATCTAGTGAGGACGAACCTATCATAACTTCCTATACACCATTCCAAATAAGGTTGAATGGTGGGACATACAAGGGTTATCTGATGTTTGATAACTGTATTTTTATACATTTCTGAAGCCGCCCTTAGAGATTCCAGATGATCCTGACATAAAACTCTGAACTCCTTCCTAGAGATTGTGGTCAGTGTACCGGGGTTTCTATAAAAATCAGGTTTTCCCACGTCTGTTAGAAAACTTCTAATGTACCTTAACCAGGTAATCTTGTTAGCGTGGGTTAGACTCATAGCATCTCTTATAATCTCTCTATTTAACTGTGTATGATGTGACGTCCAGACTCTATGCCATAACAACAATGGCTGCATCTTTATCAAGTCAGAAATGTATGGAATCCCCAGTTCATTATGGCAGTTATAAACTGATGTACTCTGTGGAATTGCTAATATAAACCGTAAAAACTTATTTTCCTCTTTTTGTAATGTAGCTACGTCCTGGTAACCCCAAACACCAGCCCCATACATCGCTACACTCAAGCATTTTGCCTTATAAATTTTAAGGAGGATCCCCGGGGGTCTTTTGCCCATTTTAATAGAAAAATTCATCAGTGCCCCAATTGACCTTTTAAAAAGAAGAGTTCTACTTTTAACCGCTGGGCTCCACGACCCAGCATGATCGAGTAAAACACCCAGATAGGAAAATGTTTCGGTCGCATCAATCCTGGTCTTTCCCAAAGGGAGACTTTTACAGCTATTTCTCCCTTTCCCACATGTCATCACAAATGTTTTCTTAATATTAAGTTTTAGACCCCGGCTATCCATAAATTCAATATATATATTAAGAGCACTCTGAAGACCCAGCTGAGTTCTGGCCATAAGCACTGCGTCATCCGCGTAAAGAAGTGATACTATGGGCTTGTTGTTATAATAAGGTGGGTCTTTTGTCCTGGCCGTTAACTCCTCTTCTAACGCGTTGGTATATAGAGAGAAGAGGAACGGAGCCAGGACGCACCCCTGCCTCACGCCCTTTTCCACCGGAAATGACGCAGTGCATTCACCCCCAATTCCATGTCTCACTTTTGCTGAGGCCCCCGTATATAATTGCTTCAAAAACTGAACTAAAATTGGGTCTACTTTTAATTCCCGTAATATATCCCAAAGTCTATTGTGGTTTACGCAGTCAAAAGCGGACGTAAGGTCCACAAATGCTACGTACATTTTCCCTTCTTTAGCTTGGGTATATTTCCCTGTTATCATTGTAAAATTCAACACCTGTTCAATAGTCCCCAGCCCCTGTCTAAAACCATACTGCACTTTACATAAAATGTTATTATCCTCCGCCCAAGTTTGTAGTCTGTTCAGGACTATTCTGCCTACTACCTTAACCAGGGAGTCCAAAAGGGATATCGGGCAATAACACGCAGGGTCATCGCGTTCTCCCTTTTTAAAAATTGGGATAATCACAGATTCAGACCACGTCTTGATGAAGCCCTTCTCGCAGCATGCGTTCAAAACCTGTGTCAGCAAAGGGGACCATAGTGCTGGAAAGTTTTTAAATAAATCCATGGGCACGCCGTCTGGCCCAGGCGCCTTACCACCTTTACTTTCATTAATAGCTGCCGTGACTTCATCTAATGTTACATTTAACCCAATAGTCACAAATCTATCCAACCCATCTTGTATCTGTAGGTCATAATCAGTTAAAAGTTTATGAGCCCCGCTAATACTGTACACCCTCGAGAAAAATTTGATCCAGGACTCCTCATCTATTGCAACTTCAATCCTGGGTCCCTCATTGTTAACAAAGAATGGAGCGTTTACTGCCCGCCAAAACATAGTACTGTCTCTTTTCTTTGAGGCCTCATAGAGTAAGTCCCATGCCTGTTCTTTTATTTCTTTTTTCCTGTTTTTCCTAGCCAAATTATAATTCTTTCTACATGCACTAATTTCCTCCTTGTTTCTCACAATTTTATGGAGGGCGCCCTTCAGCAAGTTATATGCTTTTGTACACTTTGTGTCAAATCATCCGTTAGTCCTTATTGAGGATACCATCTTTTTCGCTCCTAAAGAGTTTTGGATCTCCAAAGTAATAGAGGAATAAGCCCTCAAAATGTCGCTATAATCTGCACTCTCTTGCAAACATACCGCTATATGGTCGTTAGCATTAGTTATAATTTGTTTCATCACTTCTTCGACCTTAATTTTTTTCCCCCAGCGTAAAGAATAACCATTTTGGCGTGCTAGGGTAATATTTTGTGACAATGCCAGATATCTGCTATTTGGTTGTTCGACTTTTTGGGGGATAATTACGCGGATGCTCAGAGGCAAATGATCGCTAAGGGTATTAAGATGAGTTTTAAAATTATCGAACCAGGTTGCGTATCTGTTGGGAATGATTATAAAATCTATTAGTGAGGCTAAACCTCTGCCAATAAACGTTGGGGTAAAATCAACGGGTGGAGTGCTCAGATAGTTTACAAAACCCAAATCATGTCCTGCCATAAAATCATTAAACGTTTCTCCCCTTACATTATGTACAAAATGTGGGGTATGTATATTAACTTCATCATGTAGCCCACACTGCCCTTTTTCAGCGTTACCACATATACCAGTGTTAAAATCCCCTCCACATATGAAGATCACATCAACTTCGTTTGGTACCCTTATTTTGTACATTTCCTCGCTAAGCGAGTTTATGATTTTGCCCAGTTCACCCTGTTCGATGTTATTATAAAAATTCACTACACATAGTACTACTGGAGAGTTCAAATAAATACCTAACAGTTGGTAGTAACTCGTTGAGCTAAACTTATCTATTTTCCTAACCGTTATCAGGTTTGAGATATATACACTCAAACCTCCTTTGTGTCTTCCATGCGTAGATCTAACAGCCGGTATATGAAACGTCTTATAACCATCTAAATTAATCTGTTTCAACAACCAGGTCTCCTGAAAGCATAGGATATCAAAACTATGTATAAAATCTATCCAGATAGAATTGTGTACTTTTGATTGTAGACCGGCAATATTCCAGAAGAGCACCCGTATTCCATCAGAAACATAAACAGTTGGTCTATCAGGGGTGGTACTTCCATTAGTGTGTTCATTAATCTCACTATCATTAATAGCATTTATAGAGGCACCCACACTGGTTTCCATCTCTACTACCTTATTTGCCTCATCACTATAATCCATTATACTAGGGACAAGATTGCACTCCCCCTTTTCACACTCTCGTATATGCTCATTTATTTCTAGGGATGCACCTTGTTCAACACAGTTATACTTGTCACTATTAACCAGGAGTCAATCATTCTCGTCCAAGGATTGGAGTGGCAAAAATCTATTTGAAACCTCTATGCTATGTGCCTGCTTTCTCATCATCTGCACATGGGGATACCTATCTCGAATCCATTTTGTAGGGCCAGGTTGGTAGAAAAAGCTCAAGGGATGTACCCTTATACCTACTTCCAAATTACAATTATTGTTACCCAGCCTATAAAAAATTTCCCGGACCAGAGTAGGACTTCCTAATGAAAGGACTATGCAGTCCCCTTGCATATTTTTTCCAGTTGTTCTAACCATTTTGAAAGCCGAAAACATATCCTGGACTAGACCCGTTCTTATTCCCAAAAAGTGAATGGTCCTATTTCTCAGTATGTCCCAGGTTTCCTTTTCCCCTTCAGGTAACAGGGGAACATTTATCAGCACCACTGTATAAGGTAGCGCCGCAGGGGGTAGATTTAAGATTTGCTGATTCTCTAATTGCTCAGGTAATATTGTCTCCTCTTTCCCTATATTTGAGCCTAATTCCCTCTGTTGTATATTACCCTGCCGTGTGTCCATCCTATCAGTGCTCCTAACTGGCTGTTCATTGTTATTATCTTTTATAATCAGATGGCATAAGTTAGGGGTATCACTCCTTCTCTCTGGATCTTTTGTATTATCCTTATTATCCACTATAGGAGGCCTATCTCGATTTTTAGCCAGGGATGCCAAATCCAGCTCTATTTTGGCTAGTCTTAATTCTATAGCCTCAAACGATTGTTTAATAACATTACTTAGATCAGCTAACTCATTCCCTATGTTAGTTGCATCAGCGTTAAAATTCCCTTTCCCTCTCCTTTTTTTAGTTTTCCTATCCAGACCTTTATTTTTGGACTGTATAAAATTACTGTTCCCCTGTTTGTTCTTCACTGCCAGCATCTGCGGGTTCAGCTCAGATGGAACATTCTGTATCAAGACCTGTGGGCTATTCGGCCCTATTTTTGGTTTCGGGATACAGCATTTTTTAGATGGTGGCGACCGCTCTGCATCCAGATCACTGATGATATTCTCTTCGCCACTAGCCTGGATGCAACCATTAGTGGGCTCCCTATTAGGATTTCCTGGAGGCCCCTTCTCCCCATCCTCTACATTCTCCGTCTGTTGTAGAATAGTGGTCTTACTCATAATACCCACTTCCTGGGAGTTCCCTTTTATGGACTCCTCAACCGTTGATATTTGTTTATCTAATGCTCCAACCGCCCCTTTAAGATATTTCAAAATGGTCTTATTCACATCTGCTGGTTTACCACCAGGTTGCCCTAGGCTCACACTTTGAATTTTCCTCTTCCCCATTTTGCTATCTCTTATAGTTACGATAATGTTGTATTCTTCCCACAACACAGCACACAGCGTTTACTTATTATTTAGAACAAATCAATCCAATCAGCTAAGGCATAGATTACACCCCCTGTCGTTTTTAGATATTAAAGGGGGTAAGTCTTGCAGAATCAAACAATTAAGCATTCACTAAATGATACAAAGGCACAATAAGCGCACATGCAATTCAAACCAAGAGACCTGGCCCAGCCCAGCCTCCTCCGGACTCTGACGGGCTAAGACGGGCCCGTCTTGGCCCGGTCTTCGCCCGTGCCGAGCCCGCGCGCGTCCCGCGTCGCGGTGCCGGCTCTGGACCTTCGTAGCATCCTCCAGGGATCGGGGCGAAAGTGCGCTAGTGCTTGTTAGGGGCCAGGGACAGCACTAGAATGCCAGGAGCTGTTTGTTGCAGAGCGGATCCCGCCGTCGCGGTGCCGGCTCTGGACCTTCGTAGCGTCCTCCAGGGATCGGGGCGAAAGTGCGCTAGTGCTTGTTAGGGGCCAGGGACAGCACTAGAATGCCAGGAGCTGTTTGTTGCAGAGCGGATCCCGCCGTCGCGGTGCCGGCTCTGGACCTTCGTAGCATCCTCCAGGGATCGGGGCGAAAGTGCGCTAGTGCTTGTTAGGGGCCAGGGACAGCACTAGAATGCCAGGAGCTGTTTGTTGCAGAGCTGATCCCGCCGTCGCGGTGCCGGCTCTGGACCTTCGTAGCGTCCTCCAGGGATCGGGGCGAAAGTGCGCTAGTGCTTGTTAGGGGCCAGGGACAGTACTAGAATGCCAGGAGCTGTTTGTTGCAGAGCGGATCCCGCCATCGCGGTGCCGGCTCTGGACCTTTGTAGCGTCCTCCAGGGATCGGGGCGAAAGTGCGCTAGTGCTTGTTAGGGGCCAGGGACAGCACTAGAATGCCAGGAGCTGTTTGTTGCAGAGCGGATCCCGCCGTCGCGGTGCCGGCTCTGGACCTTCGTAGCGTCCTCCAGGGATCGGGGCGAAAGTGCGCTAGTGCTTGTTAGGGGCCAGGGACAGTACTAGAATGCCAGGAGCAGTTTGTTGCAGAGCGGATCCCGCCGTCGCGGTGCCGGCTCTGGACCTTCGTAGCATCCTCCAGGGATCGGGGCGAAAGTGCGCTAGTGCTTGTTAGGGGCCAGGGACAGCACTAGAATGCCAGGAGCTGTTTGTTGCAGAGCGGATCCCGCCGTCGCGGTGCCGGCTCTGGACCTTCGTAGCGTCCTCCAGGGATCGGGGCGAAAGTGCGCTAGTGCTTGTTAGGGGCCAGGGACAGCACTAGAATGCCAGGAGCTGTTTGTTGCAGAATTCAATAAATAGATATTTACCCAAAATGTACGGAGAAACGAGAAAATTGTCATTCTTACAAAAGATTAAAAATTATTTTAAGAAAGATAAACCAATCAAAACTAGGGAAGGAATTCTCATTCCACCAGCACAAACGCCCGCCTCATTCATGATGATGGAGAGGGGTTATCATACTTGTGTATGGTTAGAAAATTGGATAGAATATACAAAAGATGACAGAGTATTAGCTTTCCCAGAGAATGGTACATTCAATGGGAGAATTCTTCAAAATTTAAGAATGAGAATGAATGAATTAGAACCCAGACCAAGATTAACGCAGTACGAAGCCCTAGAAGAATGGGAGACAGAAGCATTTGAGCGTGATAGACCCAGGAGCAATAGGGGTTATAGGGGATTTTTCCCTAGATACCAAAATGGGACAAGAGAAAGTCAGATGAAACAGTGGAGACGAGCGATGATTACTGAGGGTTTGTATCCAGTATTAATGGCTGATGAGCAGTTTGGGAGCAAACGCAAAGAGAAGACTAAACACATGACAGGGTTTTTGGGAATCCGAAGATGAATTCATGGAAGAAATATTAAAGAACCCTCCACCATACCAGGAAGAGCTGGGTGGATGTACTCCAAGTGAACCTGTTTTGAGAACACTGTTAGTACCTCAAGTACTGCATAATCCACCAGTTAATAGGATACTTCAGGATAAGGAAAGAGAGGCTTTAGACAGAAACAGAGCAGAATTAATACAGAAAATAACACAGTTGAATGTACATCCTGAATCTCTGACTATACGTGTAACAATTGGACCCGTGGTCCCTTTATATGGAGACAGAGTAAATTGCCCAAAGCCCTTAGTTATGACTACACCTATGGATAACCCTAAAAATGAAGCTGTAATAATTAATGATCAAATCAGTGACTGTGAATCTATGATTTCACTAATGGATTTGCCTATTCGAGAATCCGCAAATAGCACCCCCAGAAGAGCCACACCTGGTTGCTCAAAGGATGTAAATATAATATCCTCTTCAGGAACTAAAAGTGCAACAGTAGTAACTCCAGAAGACTTAGAAAGATGGGCACAAGGAATAGACAGACAGAGTTCACCCCCAAAGATCTAGGACATTTATAAACTAAAAGTCGAGTTAGAAGAAATGATAGCAGGCAACGTAGGAGTAGATCGTCTAAATACCTACAGTGAAGAAGAACTATTGTTCATATGTAGGAGTATAACCAGAAATGTAAAAATATTCCATGAAAAATTAACGGATTTGGCCTCAGAGATGGGAATTGAAATAAAGAAGTCAAAAGTGTTGCAGAGACCATATAGAGCAGAATTTACTGACAAAGACTTAGAAAATATGAATACATCTGGTAGAAAATTACAAGTTAAAGAATTAATGACAGTTTTACAGAAATGGGGAGAATTGAATAGATGGAAAACTAGATGGACAAAGGAAAAGGAAGAAGCACGTTCAAATAAAATGACATCTGAATATTTATTGAAGGAAACAGGAAAGGTAGAACAGATGTGTCCAATGCGAGAGGTTCCAGGAAGAGGCTATGTCCATGTCCCATGGAGTAGACAAGACATATTGTCATTAACAAATGACTTCCCAAAGTTGAGAGAAAAACAGATTGAATGGTACAAGCAGGTTGAGATGTTTGTGAAAGTTTCAAAGGTTTTGTTAAAGGACCTAGATGGTTTGTTTGACATAGTGGTACCTGCCGATTTATGGACAGATTGAAAAATTACAATTGACTGGCCTAGTGAAGAGTATCCTAGGGATCCAAAGAAAGGTGCCCCATCAAATGATGTGATGAAAAAGTATCACCAGGTAATCACTTACTTGAAAGGGAAAATACCACCAAAAGAAACAGATTGGTTGAAAATAGACAGAACTACCCAAGAAGCAAATGAATCGGTACATGCCTACTACAAACGTCTATTACAGGTGTTTAAACAGTATAGCGGTTTTGAAGATATTGGAGATAAAAATATGAGTCAGTTTGTCTATCGATTTGTTTATGGTTTAAAGCCAGAGATTTGTCAGATGATTTAGCAACATATGTTATGTTGGCAAGGAAAGCCTATCGATGAGATTTTGAAATATGCTAAATATTGTGGGGATGACATTGAGGATAGACACAAGAAACTACAAGAAAAAGTGATGTGGGCTCAAGTGAAAATGGCTGAGCGACAGGGAATTAATTTAGATAATCCATCCGAAAGTCAGGGAAAAGAATCTGGATCGAATGCTGACACAGGAAATGGTGGAAAGGTAAGAGGACGAATGAGTAGAGAAGAGGCTAAAAAGAAATTTCCTTGTCATGGATGCGGAAAGTTGGGACATTGGAAGAACGAATGTAAAAAGATTCAAAATAATAATGTCCCAAATCATAATTTAAATCCACAGACACAGAATGACTCACAGCAGGGTATAAGTCATCAGAGTCAGTTGCCACCTGCTCCTATACAGGGTAATGTAAGCAGAGCAAAGCACGGTACAGACGTCGGATATCAAGGAGGAAGTGGTAAGATTGAATATGTAACTTCACAGTTTCTTTTACAGGATGATTTTAATCCATATGTTTATCAATGATGGTGCCTAAGAGAGGGGGAGAAGGAGTGCGTACTTGGCGCATCCTTGCCGTAGATCAGTCAGGTCCATATGTTGAAGGGAAAGTAAAAGGTAATGATATCACCTTTTTTTTGGACACTAGTTCTACCCATTCTACTGTAAGAACAGCAGACATCCCAAACCTCCCTCTCTCTGGAGAAGCTATCCAAGTTGTAGGTGTAGCAAATCAAAAGATTAGAACACCCCTTACCGAACCCATGGAAGTAAGAATCGGACATTTCCGAGAAATGCACCAATTTGTGGTGTGTGACTCTAGTCCAGTAAATTTACTGGGCAGAGACTTACTGTGCAAAATGAACTGCACTATTTTCTGCACACCAGATGGTGTTGCAATACAGACCCCGGATGAAGATCATGTTTATAAATTCATGATAGCCAAGCAAGGTACGGAGGTAGATGAAATGTTCTCCTTGATAACAAAAGACGAATTTCCAGAAGAGTTAAAAACTACAGTGAGTTCAAAGGTATAGGATTTTACTGGAAAAAAGTAGGTCTGATGGCAAATATAGACCCAGTAAAGATAACTGTAAAAGAAGGTGCAATTTTCCCAAATACCAGACAGTATAAAATGAGTGCTGAAGTAAAAGCAGGAGTTACTGAGGAAATTGGCAGAATGGTGAAACAAGGTATATTAAAAGAAGTTATGAGTAGCCCTTGTAATTCGCCAATCATGGGTTTGAAAAAGCCTAGTGGAAAATATAGGATTGTTCAAGATTTACGGAAAATTAATAAAATTGTGGTACCTTGTTGTCCTATAGTACCAAATCCTGCAGTAATCTTATACCAAATACCATGGAACGCAGAATGGTTTACTGTAATTGATCTGTGCCAAGCATGTTTCTCAATTCCATTGCATCCAGATAGTCAGTATTTGTTTTCGTTCAAGTTTGAAAATCACGTTTATGTGTGGAATCGTGTTCCTCAGGGGTACACAGAAAGTCCCTCTATTTTTAATCAGATACTGAAAAAGTGCCTAGAAAATTAGTAATGCCCAGAAACTCAGTCTTGGTGCAATATATAGATGATTTGTTAATTGCATCTAGAACCCATGACGATTGTGTCACCGACTCAAATGCATTACTCAATCATTTGGCTGAGGAAGGTCACAAAGTGCCACCTGAGAAGTTACAATTTTGTACAACAGCAGTTAAGTATTTGGGACACCAAATTGAGAGAGGAAAGAGAAGAATAACCTCTGAGAGAATAAAAATAATTAAACAAATGAAAATGCCAGTAACACAAAGAGAGGTGAGAATGTTTCTTGGAATAGTGGGATACTGTCGACAATGGATTGTAGGTTTTTCTCTATAGCAAAACCTTTAATTCAGTTAACCAAAAAGAAAGCAAAGGACCCAGTTGAATGGGATGATGAAAGTGCCAGTGCATTTGTAAAATTACGAAATGCTTTGTGTGAGGCACCTGCCTTGGGCATGCCTGACTATACAAAGGAATTTACATTATTCTGCTATGAGAGAGAAAGTTGTGCACTTTCAGTCTTAACACAAAGACATGGACTGGACAGATGTCCTATAGCAAATTTTTCTGCTACCTTAGACCCAGTAGCTGCAGCATTGCCAGGCTGCTTAAAAGCAGTAGCTGCTACCTATATGAGCATTGAACAAAGTGAGTCAATAGTAATGGGACACCCTGTTAAAGTGTTCGTCCCACATGCAGTTGTGATTCTGTTGACAAGAACTAGAACCCAGCATCTTACTCCTAGTCGGATAACAAAATATGAGCGAATAATTCTAGGAGCTGAGAATGTGACCATAGCTAGGTGCAAAGTTGTAAATCCGGCAACATTGTTACCAGATCCATATTGTGAAGAAGTCAGGGACGACACAGAACATGACTGCTTGGAAGTCACAGAGTTGTGTACCAAGCCACGCCCTGACATACAGGAAGTGCCCCTTAAGAACCCAGACAGGGAGCTGTTTGTGGATGGCTCATGCCTAAGGCATGAAGATGGCAAATTGAGTGCAGCTTATGCTGTATGTGAACTTACCGGAATAGTCAAAGCATCCTATTTACCAGGAGTCAAATCTGCACAAGTAGCTGAATTAATTGCTTTGATTAAAGCCTCCAAAATTGGGAAACATTTAAAAGTGACCATATTTATGGACAGACAATATGGTTACGGGGTTGTGCATGATTTTGGCCAACTGTGGATGCAGAGGGATTTCATGACTTCTTCAGGATCCCCAATCAAAAATGGGCAGTTTGTAAAAGAATTATTGGAGGCAATACAATCCCCAAAAGAATTGGCAGTGGTGAAATGTGCCGCACACCAGTCAGGAAAAGACTGGGTGGTAGCCGGTAACAGATACGCAGACCTAATAGCTCAACACTGTACCAGAAATAAAATGGCAGTAAACAGAAAAGTCGAAACAATGGGAATCAGCTGCCAACTTATGCTATGTTCAACACCTGAAACATGGAATGATGTGAGACGATTGCAGGATGATGCTGAAGAGAGCGAAAAGGATGTTTGGATGAAAATATGGTGTATCCGAAGAACAGATGATGATGTGTGGGTTTATCCAGATGGCAGACCAGTCATGCCTGATTGCCTGATTTCACACATGGCCAGAATGTATCATGGAGACACACATGTAGGTAGAGATGCCATGATTAGACTTTTCAGACAAAATTGGTACAATCCAAGGTTTAGGGCTGCAGCAGAGAGCCTTTGCCAGAGGTGCTTGACTTGCCAAATGAATAATCCAGGAAGGAGAACAGTAGTTGGTCTGGGAAAAATTGGAAAGGCAGAAGGCCCATTTGTGAGATTGCAGTTAGATTTCATTCAGTTACCACCATGTAAAGGACTGAAATATGTACTTGTCATAGTGTGTCTATTTTCAAAATGGGTGGAGGCTTATCCTACCAGGAGGAATGACAGCATAACAGTTGTAAAACTGTTATTACGAGAACTCATTCCGCGGTTCGGTTTCCCAGTAACTTTGGAATCAGATAGAGGGAGTCACTTCAATAACGATGTAATCCGAATAACCTGTGAAGCATTTAAAATTGAACAAAAATTGCACTGTGCATACCGCCCAGAGGCTTCTGGAGTGGTTGAACAAATGAATGGCACAATAAAATCCAGATTGTCAGAAATGTGTGCATCCACATCGTTAGATTGGCCAGATGTGTTGCCTCTTGTCTTGATGGGACTCAGAAGCATTACTGATAGAAATACGGGATTGAGTCCTCATGAAATCATCATGCGAAGAGCAATGAGACAAGCCCATGTACCTGGCAATAAACTGCTGAACATAACTGATGATATGGTTCTAGATTATTGCAAAGCATTGGCTGACCTAGTGCGTTCTGTCTCTCACCAGGTTGGAGAAGACGCAGTTTCCAGGCAGCCTGAACAAGAGCATGATCTGAACCCCGGAGACTGGGTGGTAGTGAAGCATCACACCAGAGAAACGTGTTTATCACCCAGGTGGGGCGAACCTTGTCAGGTTATATTAGTTACAAACACAGCAGTCAAATGTGCAGGTTTACCTAATTGGATTCATGTAAGCCATACCAAAAGGGTGCCAGCTCCTGAAGAGAGAAATCCTCAGTCAGCATCAATAGCTGAGGAAGCAGAAGGTTGTACAGCTGAAGAATCACAAGTGATAAATTCTGGAGTAGCTGAAGAAGAACAACCGAGCACAAGTCAGGACTGGATACCAGTGGTTGATATACTTGAAGTCTTTATCAAAACAAGTAGCAGAGCAAGATTAGAGGAAATTAGAGAGGACCAGATAGGTGAAGAAAAACAAGCTCAGGATAGGGAGGTTGAAACTATAAGGGAACCTGAGCAGGCCCAGATAGGGAAAGGAAATTGGGCTCAAACTGACAACGAAACAACAGAGTTTGAGCAGGGACAGACAGGTTCAGAAGAACGCGGTCAGACTGCAGAAGTACAGAGTGCAATACGCCCTGATCAGAACCAGTTAGGACAAGAAAATCACGTTCAGGGAGAAGAAAACTAAGAAAACATCGAACCTGAAAATATCAAGCAAGAAAATGTCAATCCTGAACAGGGCAAGTTAGCAGAGATTCACATTCAGGCAACTGAAGAAACAACAATAAGACCTGAACGAGCAGATAGAGAGGGAAACTGAAAACAAAGACAAACAAATTGTGCCACACATTAATGTGAATAAAGGAGTATTTGGAAAAGACTCAGAAGGCGAAGGTACAGTGCAAACCAAGAAAGTCAGAAAGGGGGATCATTGGCCTAGTGTTATTAAAAGAGTGAAATATCACATAATAACACGAAGTGAAGACCCAGAACAAGTGAATGAAGTAACAAGCTTATCTGGACAAACAAGTGGGTCTGAAAAACGAATAAGCAAAAGATTGAAAATTGTAAACAATAAGTTCAAAGGTCCTGATTGGACTTATGTAATTCTCGAAGACTGCGAAAGTTCAGAGAATAGTAAAAGTGGTGACGAAGGAACAAGTGCAGAGCTGACTTATGAAAAAGAAGTGAAACCACCTTGATAACGTTAAAGTTTTGAAGGAAAAAGAAAGAAGAGAAATTTTCTTGGTCAAAAATGGCTGAGGACAGAGTTTCTGGGAGACCGAAACGGAAATGTTGTAAAAGATGCTGTGCTATATGCATATGTAGTCTGGTAGTGGTGCTTATAGTATGGTTAGTTGTGATCATAGCAATTCCTTACCTTATGATAATGGACAAAAAGAATAACACCGATACCAAAGGAAGGATAGATAATATGAAAAGTGACAGAGTAGAAATAGAAGCAGAAGATGAACCAGATTTTCATCATATTGTAACACATAACGATACTAGCTTGAATGTCTTTACTAAATTATTGTTTCAGTACGTAGATACAATGGATGTTAGTGATTGTTATGTCTGTATGAAGTTACCTGAATCAGTAGCAGAAGGTCTAACCTACCATCATTTGCCTTTAACTTATGGTATATCATGTAGTGTTTTAACTAGTTTATTTTATAGAACAGGGAAACTTCAGTATTATTATTCAAATACAGATGTGATATTTTCAGAGGTTCCTATTTGAAGAATCTGAATCCAGTGCTTAGTAGTCAAGATGCACAATTTATGGGAGAATTTTTCTTAACGATGAAGTCAATAGACATAACACATGCACATAGAAGCAATCTAACATGTTCATTACAGGAAGAAGAAAAGATATTTTAAACTTAGTTGAAGATAGAAGACAATTTCCAAAAGAAAGCGTCTGAGCATAAAGCTCACCTTCCACCTTGGGCTGAGAAAGAGGGTATTTACACACCTGACAAGGCTCAAGCTGCTGTGGCTCTGGATTTTGTAAAGACAGGGAAAATTTGTCTTCATGGATTAAAAACTGAATATAACAATGTTTTTATTGGTACCAGTGAATGTGAACACAATTTCTTAATTCTTGGAGGTTGGGGACTAAAAGGAGGAACAGATTCAGTTTTTCCTGAAATATATTATGTGTGTGGGAATAAGGCTTATTTTAGGCTTCCTGCACGGTGGTATGAAAGTTGTTATTTTGTAATACTTTTTCCAAAAATATACCACGTTAAAAGAAACACTGGGAGCAATGAAAATAATAGTGGACTAACACGTAGAAAGAGAGCTAGTTTTTCAGAAATCGTAGGTGATATATTCGGTGCATTGATACCTTCAGTGGGAGTAATTTTGAACTCAAGGAGAATATGTAAATTGTCTACAGTGGTTGATCGTTTATCAACGGATACTGCTGGAGGATTTCTAATGATTAATGTGGAGATGGTTGAGATTAGATCTATGGTTATGCAAAATCGACTTGCTCTTGATATATTATTAGCAAAAGAGGGCGGAGTCTGTAAATTGTTGAAAACAAAACATTGTTGCATGTATATTCCGGACAAAAGTACAGAAATCGGAACATATATAAAGAATATTACTAAACTTGAGAAGGAACTGAAACCACTGGAAGTTGATAGTGTATGGGAAAAATTGACAAATAGCATTACGTCAATTGGTACCTGATTTACTAATGTAGGGAAAGGACTTATAGGTCAAATAATAGTACCCTTAGTAGGGATAGCAATAACAGTATTGTCAATAATTATATGGTGCAAATGTTGCAAAAAGAAGGAAACATATAGGGTGACAGGAAGGGGCAAGAAAAGAAAATTTGAAGAGATAGAATTAGAAGACATGAGAAGTGAAATTTACAAGAAACTGACAGGAAAAGATAAGAATGAAAAGAGTAAAAATGAAATTGTGACTGAAATATGCTAAAGTTGGCATCTGGTTTTGTAGGTAGTTTTGATGGCTCAGAAACGCCATCAGAGAGGGGATTGATGGAGCAAGGACTCACAATGAGACTTGCTCGGAAGCAATCCTCTCACAGAATTAATTAATTTGTAATAAAACCCTGAAATGTCTTTATTAATAATGTGCAACACAAACATATTTTATCTAGAAGATGCTTGCCTATGTGTTTTCCACTAATAAGTAATCCTCGTCTAATCCAAAATGGCCGCTATTAACACAGGAATTCTATTGCGCATGTGTCAACCATGTCACGTGGTATTACGTCTTTTTTTGCTTGGAGGGAATTTCTGCCTCTGCACAGTGTATGCTAAAATGGCCGCTTTAATGTTCTCACATGCTAAAGCTTTCGCATTGCTGCAATTAATAATGTGGTATTCTAAAGCTACTAATGCGGGATAGACATTTATAAATAAATGGGCTTAGTGTAGAAGTAGGAGGTATACAGTGAAAACATTTATTTTTGATTTTAATATGTTTCCTCTTTGATTTTCTATTAGTTCGTAAAGTGGGCCTGGGTTGGCTAAACAGCAGTTCGAGTGCCATGTGACCTGCGCATGCGCTCTGAAAATAACAAAGCAAAGCGATGAAGTCAACTTGGAGGACGTCCAAGGACATGACCCGCTGATCACCTTCAAAGTTCAACTGAATGTCCTATGATATGACACATTTTGTATATATTTTGTATCAATATTGGTGTAAAACGGGTGGGAAATAAAGCAAATGTATTAATTGAGAAGGGCGGGATTCTAAAACAATGGGCTTAAAATTGAACTAAATTGACATGGTGTGAGGATCAACCCCCTGTCCCTGTCCAATCAGAATTAGTGGGCCCATAAATTTGAAACATTAATGGGAGGTACATGGGCGTAGAAGGGTATAATAGATATAGAATTAGCTAATTAGTTAGCTTTAGAAGGGGGAACGGCATTAGAAGCTTAGCGAGAGCGTGCAGAGATACACAGAGACTGAATCACTGTCCAAAGAGGTCGTGAGGTGGGGGCAGCAAACTGCACTAGAGGGAGACGCGGAAGAACCACGAGGAGGAACGAAGTGTCAGAGAGGGGAACGACGCAGGCGTCATTGATAGAGAGGTCATCTATCCTGTCCTGAACCTGGTCCGGATGTCTTGGTCTTCATCCTTTCTTGGGGACCCTCTTTCCAACTCCTTGGCCAAGGGGTTTGGTTTTCACACCTTTAGGTAACTATAAATGCGTAATCTTTAGTTTGTACTGCTGTCTCTATCTTCTCCTTTCTGAGGGACCGTCATTTGTGATTAATAGGTGACTATACAGTGTGCTTCCTCCTTGTTATGCGATAAAGTATCATGTGGTTTGTATTTTACTCTGCTAAATAATTTTAGATAAACATTTTAAAACTTCCTGAGTCAGTGGTTATTTCAGGTGTTTAATGAAATTATGTTTTGTATGATCTCATATCAACTCCAGTTATCAAAGGTCCATTGGTAAGTCATTACTCTTCAATCAGAAAAGGTAATTGGTAGTAGGGATTTTGATAAAGAGTACAACTGACCCCCCCAGCGGTGATTGCTAGCTAGTGTGAATGAATGGGCCCAGGTGAGTATTTAGTGTATGAATGCTTGTTGCTAGTAACCCGCTGGAACAGGGTCCCCCATCGTGCTGGAACTGTGGTCCGAGTCTGAGTCTCCTGCATCCTCCCCTGCGCAAGAGGAAGCTTCACCCACGTCGGATGCACACAATGATGCGACCACTGCCACCACTCTCTCCCGTTCCTGTTGCATCTCGGCTCTAGAGGGGGTTGCAATCGATCTCTTCCAGTCCCCTCATCGCTGGTTGCCATCTCTCTGTACCTGGGCTATGGGTATGCGTCCAGCTTTCCATTGTTCAATCCACTCCCATGCCTCCTGAGGTGAGCTGAAGAATCGTGTGCCCATCGGTGTGGCCACTCTAAGCCACGCAGGAAAGAGCATTGCATATTGAACTTCCATTTGGTGCAGTTTTTTCTTTACTGCTTGGTAAGAGGATCCTTGCCTTTGGACCTCTCTGGAGGAGTCAGGAAAGATTCTGACAGTGCTGTTGTCCACTATTAGATGATTTTGTGTTGGGCTTGTTGCAATATTAGGTCTCTGTCCTTGTAAAATAAAAACAGGCCACCATTGGTCTCGGAGGGGCTCTGGGGGGGGAGGTCTCGCAGGCATCCTGTGTGCTCTCTCCAGGGCATTATATGGGGACAGGCCCTCCGGTGCTACTTCCTCCTTGAGCCATTTCTCCAGATAGTCTGCCATGTGTGTTCCTTCTACTTTTTGCGGCAGACCAATAATTCCTACATTGTTGCGGGAGGAGCGGTTTTCATTGTATTCAGCCCTCAACTCTAGTACTCGAACTTTCACCTCTAATGTCTCCAATCTATTATCGTCTGTGCTTAGGGTCGATTTCATCTCCTCTATCCCAGTTTCCATTGCGGTAACTCGTTCCACCAGCCGGTGATGGTCAGCTCTCAGCAGTCCTATTTCCTCTTTTACAGTGTCAATCTTGGCCTCGACGGCCACCCTAGGGGTGGTTGCACCTTGGAGAATGTCCTGCAATGTTGGGCTTGGTTCCAGGCCTGCTTGTGATGAGTTGTTTGGGGCGGTCGAGATAGAATCTTCTGTGTCCGTCTGGTTCTGAGCCAGGGGCTTGGGCTCTCACCTCTTGCCTATCTTCCCCATTGCGCCAGCAGCAAACAACTAGCCTTATGCAGGCATTTCCATCTCTGCAGGCCTCCTCCTTTGGAATGTCTCCTTATCTGCCTGCTACTCTGAGGCCTCGAGGAATGAATCAATGCTGCTTCAGAGATAGCTCGCCTTCTCCTATGTTACTTCAGCTCGCCCATGTTGCAGTCGCTCCGGATTTATATCCAGCGTTTTGGGCTGTAGTTGCCCAGTATTGCGGCCAGGTTAGGGCACTACCCTAGGGCCACCTCCCTCCACCAGATATGGACTCCTTTGCCAGATCTCCCTCTGAGACCCGCAGTTGTGTGTCCTGGGTGCCTCAGCTCTGCTTGCTTCACCTTCGTAGATGTGGCGGACTCTGCAGCCCCCGCCACAAGCAAAACATTAGTGCTGCCTCCAATTCCTCTGCTGTGAGCAGTTTCGTGGATCCTTTTCCTCCCGGCATTGGCAGATTCCGTCTCAGCCCACTCGGCCTTGTTTGACCTCGCTGTCCTCCACACAGGGGTGGTCCAGGCCTGTCTCAGGGGCAGGGCAGTCCTACTCCCCGTGGGGCCCCCCCTGCATGTACCCCCCACTGTCCAACACGGAAGGTTAGGTCCTGGGTCTTCACTGTGTAGTTGAGTAGATCAAGGGGCCTTGTAGTCTCCTCCCAACTTGCCAGCCTGTTTGCTCGATGCAATGGCCTACCTGATTTCAGCGCCCCCCATTGGCTTCCCCACTTTAGGAAAGACTCACCTTCTCCAAGCAGGGCCTTCCATTCACTGCTAGGGAGAGCAGCCTGCAGCATCTCCTTTGGGGGGAGGCCTAGTGCTCAGCTCGGGGGTCTACTACGGTACTTTTCTCTCTTCGCGGCCTGTGTCGCGGACCACTGACAGGTTGGGTTTTGTCATAAACCTCAGTGCCCCTGCTGGGTTGTCAGAGGCGTGGCCAGCCATCTTCCTTCCAGTAGTCCCGCACTGATGCGGGTCGCTGCAGTCACCCACACTCCCCGCGCTCCTAGTTACTGACGGCCATTGTTGTTCACTCCCGTTTCACCACTGTTTGGGCTGTCTGGTCAGCCCTCCATGGACCGGGAGTACGTGGTCCCCCCCCAATGTCAGGGAGTCCTCACCTCCTTGCCGGTCTCAAAAAGGGCTCGTCAGCACTTGTCCTCCACTGATCTCGGCAATCCGCGTCGGCCGCCATCTTGGTTCTTGGGTGCATTTTCCTGGCGCAGTCTCTCATGCGCGCCCTATTTCACCAATATTCTCATTAGGCAGGCCCCCTGTGATATGAGGGGTGCCAGGGGAGCAGGCAGGGTCCCCTGGGTCAGGCTAAGTCTGCAGGATGGCACCGATTGGGGTTTAGCCGTCCGGAGCCACTGTTGGCTGCATCCTACTCCATCGGCTGTTGGCCACGCCCCCCAGTTTTCATGTTATGTTGCAGTTTTAAATCTATAGATCAAGCTAGAAATGTTACTATATGCACTTACTTCAATATAACACACCCAGAGCAAAACACAAAACTTTATTTATTAGTTACCTTTTAACATTTTAGCACCCTCTTTTACAACACAGCTACAGCATATCTCACTTCTCACGTTTCACTTATACATGTTGAAAGAAGAGTTTATCCCTTCTGCAGTAAATTTTAAAATGAACATCAAGGCAAGGATGCAGATTTACAAGCCCTATATGCTTTCCGGAGTGTCTTTTTTGACACACCAGCACCGTAATGTACTGCTCCATATTTACAAAGCCACGTACAACCACTCTACGTAGCTTTTCATGGCCTTATAAATGCAGGCGCTTTTCAGGCAGCACTTTGCGTGAAAGAAGCATGCCGTGGGTGTTGCTGTGGGTGTTCCCATGCAGCACCCATGGTTTCTGCCACATACCCAAATGTACAACAATTTGTAAACCTGGCAATTTGTCACAATCCTACACCTCCCCAGAGAAGTTATAGGGAGATGCAATGAGGAGATATACTTTTCTTTCTCCTCATTGTTTCTTATTTGTGTTCGTGCTGCATTCTACAGCACACACACAAAGAGGAAAATACCTCTCATGATTGTTTTTGTACAGGAAGGGGTCCCTTCCTGCACAAAAACAATCATCCCCACTACACATGCACCCATGCACCATAGTTCAAGGGTGCCTCCATTGGTGCATGGCAGCCAGTTCTGCGCCAGCACAGGGGAGAGCATAGGGATCCATCATATTGTTGTAAATATGATGCATCCCTGTGCTTTCAAAGTAATGCAACATGGCACAGCCAAATTGCTTGCAGCTCCGCACTGCATTACTTTCTTCTAAATTTAGCCCCAAGTGTACAAGTACATACAGTGTCTCAACACTATAAATACAAAAACAGAACATAAGAGCTATTGGATGCCTCTCTACGACTGTGTTAGTGGTCTATTTACTATCTCAGTACTGTTCTACTTAAATGTATTAGATTAAAATTTTAGTAAACGGTGCATATAACAATCTGCACGTTAATGTCTATCAAAGCATATGCCTCACTAATTCTTCCAACTACATCCAAAGAGAATATCACACCTTGCAGATATAATTCACCATATGGTTCTGAAAGCCCGAAAACACCGCCGTGAGGGGAACAGCCAGGACTCCATTGCCCAGCAGCCTGTGGGGCTGACACCAACGCTTCTCTCCGCGCCCGGAGGCGCGTTAAAGCCTGCGGTGGGCTCCCGCGGTGCGGGAAGCCCGAGAACACCGCCATGAGGGGAACGGCCAGGACTCCATTGCCCAGCAGCCCGTGAGGCTGACAGCGATGCTTCTCTCCGCGCCCGAAGGCACGTTAAAGCCTGCAGCGGGCTCCCGCAGTGCAGGAAGCCCGAGAACACCGCCGTGAGGGGAACGGCCAGGACTCCATTGCCCAGCAGCCCATGGGGCTGACAGCGACGCTTCTCTCCGCGCCCGGAGGCGCGTTAAAACCTGCGGCGGGCTCCCGCAGTGCTGGAAGTCTGAGAACACCGCCGTGAGGGGAACGGCCAGGACCCCATTGCCCAGCAGCCCGTGGGGCTAACAGCGATGCTTCTCTCCGTGCCCGGAGGCATGTTAAAGTCTGCGGCGGGCTCTCGCGGTGCTGGTAGCCCGAGAACACCGCCGTGAGGGGAACGGCCAGGACTCCATTGCCCAGCAGCCCGTGGGGCTGACAGCGACGCTTCTCTCCGTGCCTGGAGGCGCGTTAAAGCCTGCGGCGGGCTCCCGCGGTGCGGGACACGCGCGGGCATGCCCGGGCAAAACCCGGGCCAAGGGCAGGCCCTTCTGCGCCCGTCAGCAACCGGAAGAGGCCGGGCTGGGCCACACCTCTTGGATCCATTATTGGAGACATCGGTCAAAAGCAAAAGTAAGGAGAGGGGTTGGAACGGCAGGGGAATAGCCCTTACCCTCATTGAAATTTGCTTTGTGCACATTGAGAACTCACGTCTGTCATTAAGATGGGGAGAAAGAAACCTATGCCTGTGCCTAAATGTACAGTCGCCACACTAGATGGCTTCCTACAGAAGGCCGTGGGGGCTCTCAATAAAGAAATTGAACTGGCCGAATGCAGGCTTTCGCTGGGCCCCTTATCACCATTCCCAGCCATGAACACACGTTCTGCCCTGCCCGTCCCCCTGATAACTGTAGTGGACCCGAATCGAATAATACCTGTAACCCCCACATCTCCCAGGAAGAACCCCCAATTGCTCTCTCTCCCACCGTCATTATCTCGAGCCAGGGACCCATGGGCAGAGAGCCAAAGGGCATAGGAGACGTAACACCAACAATCACGGAGGACCAAAACGTGGTGGGGGGAAAAAGGAAGCGCATTGACCCGACTGTAACTGAGACTGATCAACAGACTTTGGGTCACTTGCCAAGGATTAAGAGAACAAAGCAAAACCCCCCTATTTCTGTGGGAAGACACCGAGGAGGGCCCGCAAAGACAAAGACCTTGCCCGATATGGACATGATGTCAGCCCGATTTGGTAAAATAGTGTCAGACTCCCTGGAACCCATCTTAGCCTGGCTGGCCCGCATAGAGGAGCAGCTTGGCCATTTGTTGTTGACAACGGGGAGCATGGCGAAACCAAGTAGTTTCAATGAAAGATGCTATCTGGGTAAAGGCCCGTCAGAGAGGGGAGAAAATGCCACCCTTGGTGCTCCCAAGATTGGGAGTATAGTTTTAGAAGGTCCTATAGCGAGAGATGTAGATGCCAATATATTAGATCCTCACCCGGATAGGGATAACCTCAGAGATCCAGAAATAGTGCCGCTAACTCATGCAAGTGGTCAAGAGAGGAGGGCCATCAGTGTACAAAGGGAACAAAGGGAACCTAACCCCCGAGCTCTGAAAGACACCGTAGAGGGAGCATAGGGAATAAGAAAAGGCTGAACATGGGTATCGAGTCATCCAGGCACGATGATAATACCATATTAAACCTCCCCCCGGAGTGTACCCCCTATACGATGGTCCTGACAGGGGTTCCACATGCCCCACCAGGCCATCACGAAAGCTGTCAGAGCCTTATTAATAAATCTGCACACTGGTGCACCAGTAAAATACAGCCCCAGGTAAACTGGTGCAAGCATATAATAATGGCAAGAAGGGTAAGCTGGCTGGGGAAAACACAAAAAAACAAAGAAGGTGATTGTGTGGTCCTGAATTTTAACGACGAGAGGTGGGTGGACTTTGCCTTATGTCATCTTAGAGACTTCCCTCTGGAGCAGATACAGGCCCGCCCATTGGGCTTCTTCTACCCTTCCCATCAAGGAGGTATTATGCCTCGCCCGCGTCCTCAGAATAGAAACCTCTTCCCTCAGCCTCCCGTATGGTTCCATCCCAATCGCTATGAGGCATTGTCCGGTCTAACAGAAATTGATTGACTACCCTTGGACCCACATAGCTCAGGCAAGATGTTAATGACAGGAGGCGTTACCAGGGAAATCCATCACTCAGTGGACAGTATAGAAGGGAATTTGCTGGGGACAAATTACTTGGCCTATCACACACATAATTCACCTGACACTTCTATTAGCAATGAGGAGTTGGAGACTGGGGATGATTCCTCTAGCCCCTCTATCTTACATAACTTAGGAACGTGGGGGTCTGGCTCGAACTCCGCTATTGTTAGCCACAGTGAGGAACGAGATAAAAGGTTATACAAAACTCGTCCCTTTAGAATTCTCTCATGGAACATTGCAGGCATCCACTCGAAATTAGATGATGAAATGTGGCTAAAGTATGTAAACGCTTTTGATATTAATTGTACCCAGGAAACATGGTTCAGGGAGAATATTGAACTAGATGGTTATTGTTCCCTTAATGTTCATGCAATCGCTTCACCAGCAGGGAGAGCGAAAGGAGGACTGGCGACATTGATCTCCCTTAAATACGGGTCTATCAAAGCAAAGTCTGTTATAGATTCACCCTGGTATCAACTGATTTTGATTATTAACTTGTTTCAGGTCAAGACCCTTTTAATTAATTGGTACTATAATGTTTTTGACTCAAATTGTTGTGATATTATTGTAAATCTTAAGGAGGAAATTGACAAGATCGCGGGGAAGTGGCAGCCCTTATGTATATATTGGGTGGGGACTTCAATTGCTCTTTATGCCGGCATAGCTCAGATAGAGTCTGTGGGTTAACAGACACTGAGGACCAACCACTGACGCACTTTATACACACGCCCCAGGGAGACGCCTTAAACAATATTATTATTGTGAATGATTTGCTCTTTGTTGACACCTTGGTCAGTAACACAGCCATCCAGTATCGTACCTTCATGGGCAGAGGAAGGGAAAGTGTTATTGACTTCATGCTAATATCCAGAAAATTTGCCTCCCTGGTGGATAGCTTTGAAGTGGAGCCTAACAACGCCAGCGACCATAGCCCTCTCACTGCCTCTCTACAGGTAACTGCCCAGGAGGAGGAAGGTGATGGTCGCCTCCTCCAGTATAATCCTAATCAAGGGGTGAGAATGAAATGGAATAAGATAAATCCCCCCCAATTCGAGGAGAGAATTGTCAATGCAAATTTAAGCTCCATTTTGAAATGCATAGACCAGGATTCCCCCCCAGATATGGTTATACAGGGATTCCAGGGAATTCGCAGGGAAGTGTCTCGAAACCTTACGAACCCAAAAGTAATAAGGGAAACTAGGGGGACTAAATGGTTCAACGCCGAGTGTACAAGGGACCAAAAGGATTTAAAGAAGGCCCTACACACAAGCCCCCGTGATAAAACCCTAATCAAGAGCACAAGGCAGGCTTACAAGAGCATAGTTGATCAGAGGAAGCAAGAACTGAGAAAGATGGCCTGGGCGGACCTAGAGAGAGCAAGCGCACTCAAAGACTCTAGGAGTTTTTGGGAGGTGATAAACCGCCCATTATTCTCAAAGGATTCAAGGGAAATGGACTCACTAATACCAGGGAACGTGTGGGAAGCACACTATTCGAATATATTCAACCCGAAGGGTATCACTAGCCAGGATATAAGTCAAGATGCCTTATCAATTCCAGTTACTGCATACCATTTAAGCTCTTCTCTATCAGTGAACGAGGTTGAGGATGCCCTCGGGAAAGGTATACAACTTAAAGCCGCAGGGCCTGATGGGGTACCCCTAGATTTATTCAAAAGCAATATCCAACTTTGGGCACCCCTCCTGACAAATGTTTTTAGAGCAGCAATAACTGGACCCATCCCAACATCATGGAAAGAGGCTATAGTGGTCCCCGTATATAAAAAGGGAAATAGGGAAGATCCGGCCTGTTATAGGCCCATTTCCTTAATTGACTCTGCGGTCAAGGTGTTGGGGAGGGTCAATTTAGCGCGACTTGAGACTTGGGCAGATTCCAATGGGCTAATATCCCAAACTCAAAATTGGTTTTAGAAGAGGCATGGGGACAAACGAACAGTGCCTCAACCTGGCCCTGATCATGGGCAAGTACATGAAGGCAAGCAAAGGGTCAATCCACCTTGCCTTCATGGACTTGTCCAGCGCTTTCAACACGGTTAACAGGGGAAAACTGTGGTCCATGATGGGAGCAATGGGTTTCGAGGAACCTCTCATTACCCTCCTGCGTAGGCTGCACGCGGCCACTAGGGTAGCCATACGATTTGGCCCAGGGGGAGAGAGGACCGGACCCATTGTTTCTACAGAGGGAGTTCGACAGGGGTGCATATTGGCTCCCTTTCTCTTCCTCGTGTACACAAATAGGCTAGAATCAGTCCTAATTGATCAGGAATTAGACTTCACAAAAGCTGGAGGTGAATCGATCCCGTTGTTGTCATATGCAGACGACACAGTTTTAATGGCTCTAACTGCAAACAGCCTACAGAAGTCCCTGAATGCTTTTACTGATTTTATGTTAGCTTTGGACCTAAAAGTAAATTTCACTAAATCCTACATTATGGTTTGTGGCCCAAGTCAAACTAAAACTAGGAAATTTACTGTAAATGGCAAGATAATTGACAAGGTCCCTAATTTTACTTACCTGGGGAATGTTTTTAACAATAAACTGAACTGGGACCCTCTTATTACATCCAGGGTGCTGAACACTAATCGAGCGGTGGAAGGCCTTTTTCGCTTCGCATGTAAGTTAGGCCACAAGCCAGTAGCGGAATTGATCACTTTATATAAATCAAAATGCTTGTCCATTGCTACCTACGGGGCCAGAGTATGGGGAGATCACAAAAGCACTCAACTGCAAATACTAGAAAATACGTTTTTAAACAGATTGTTGATGATCCCAAGAAGTGCCTCCACAGCTTTCTGTCACTCTGAGGTACGGATGGATTTTATCGCTGATCGGATTAATATCGTCCCACTGATTCTTTGGTCCAAAGGCTGGCGGTCAGAAGACTTAAAGCTCACAAGGGAAATCATCAAGGATTGCATGTTGCTGGACAATGCCGAGGCCATCCCATGGCTGCGCTATGTGAAAAGAAAATTTAATGAAATAGGCCTAGGGCATTATTATGATAATCCTGCAAGCATCGATACAAATATGAAACTGATCATAAAAGAAGCATATTTTGTTGAGCTTGGTAATCGCCGGTGGCAACCAGGGCTGTATCCATACTTAGATCGGCCCCTTTTACAACAACAATTTTACTTGTCCTTTACCACGAACGCACAGCATAGATTTTTATTGACTAGGTTTCGGCTCTGCACATTGCACTTTCTAGTGGCCTTTCCCAAACAGGCTGGATGGTGCAATAACCTCACCCCTTGCCCCTGTGACAGTTCAGCACACCAAGCACCTTGCACTTTATTTTTTTCTGCGCACTTTACAAAGAGCCAAGGACACGGTTCCTTATTCCACTCTTAAGAGAAACTCGCCCCCGTAATCACCAGGAGGGTTTTAATCTCCTACGCCCTTTGTCCACTGAAGTTATTTGCACTGCAGTATTACATTTTATCAGAATTGCACTTTTAATAAGGAAACTGTACGAAACATAAATGAAATAGGCGTTCCTCCTTTTAGAAACTTGCATTTTAAATTTCTTTTTAAATAGTTGAATATTTGAGTCAAGTGACATATTATTGTACAAATTTAACATGTACATTTTTATTCATTGTGTATGAATGTCATACTTTTATGGTCCTTTTTGAACCGAATAAAGTTATTCTTGACTTGACTTGACTACATATTCTTCACATACTGCCTAGATTTTTTCCAGAGTATATCAGAACTCCATTTGTCATTCCATATCTGCATAGTTACTGCCTGCATGTTTACATGAGTACATCACTACTATCTGGTGTTTGCATGAGTGCATGAGTAGTGTCTTAATGATTAGATAAGTGCATGACTAATGGCTCAATAATTCAGTACATGCATAGATACTGGTTGGAAGATTAAATGAGTGCAACTTTAGTGTCAGGATGATTACAGGAGTGCATAGATAATATATAGATGATTTACAGAGTGCATGGAAAGTGCATACATGATTGTTTAAGTACATGCATGGGACATAGCAGTTTACATGAGTGCATCACTAGTGTTTCAGTGATTGCATGACTACTTGGCTGCTGCTCATGTATTTTTGGTTCAGTAAACAGTTAGTGCTAGGGTGTTTAGATAACTACATGGGTAGTGCCTGGATAATTCAATGAGTGCTTCAGTAATGTCTGGCTGATTACATGGGTACATCACTTATGTCTGAGTGATTCCATGACTCCATTGTTAAACCTTGAGAGATTGGATGAAAGTAAGTGTACTGCTGGTGTGATTGTAATAGTGCAAGAGTATTCCCTCTGTAATTAAATGAGAACATAGCTACTAGATGAATAACCTGGTTTACTCCAATAATACTCTCTACATAATTAGATGACTGCATGAGTAGTACCTGAGTGTTTGCATGAGTTCATGTGTGTGCCTGAGTATTTCAATGACTGCATGGGTTGTAAGTTGTATGCTTAGATGAATGCATAGCTTCTGCACACGTGTTACAATGACTGCATAGTTACAGCCTTGTTAATTGCATAAGTAAGTGGTTACTGTCTGGGTGATTAGATTAATGTATAAGTAGTGCCTCCATAGTTGAATGACTACATAATTTCTGCCTGCCTGATTGCAAGAGTACATGTGTAGTGTCTAGGTAATAGAATAACTCCATGAATACTGAATCAATGATTTGATGATTGCCTCACTAGTGTTTGGATGATTGCATGAATACCTGACTACTCCCAGGCTGACTATGAAAGTATCTTCATTACTGTTAGATACATAACAGTTGACTATATATCTGACTCATTGGTTATCTCCTTCTGTCACTATCAAACTACCTGTTTTACAATATATATGCTTTTCTACTAAGCTATGTGGGACTGATATCTAGATATCACACTTGGTTATAAATGCATACATAGCTCTCTAGCAGCATACATTGCTTTGTTACTGAGCATACACATGCATCAGTAAGTTTCTAAAATGAAAAACAACATTTAAAACGTTTTCAGAGCCCAAAACCTTTTGTGAATGGCATAGCTGCATCATTTCTAAAATACTTCTTCTGCCTCTAAAACATATATTCAGTATTTTACAAACAAAAGTTACACACCAAATTAAGCTAGCACAAGAACTCTCAAGGCATTCTACACTATTAATCCTTCTTAATTTCAAAGCAAACCATGCTTACAGAAAAAACATCATCCTCACCATGTACATGAAATTTTCATCAGCCTTACTGAACTTAGATCAACATATAAACATATATGCAATTTCTTAATAGATGTACACCTTCAAGCCATCTTTCCAAAAATATAAGCCTCTGCATCTTTAAGTAAACACATAAATCTCACCGTATATCTAGCTATGTGCAACCACAAGAACAATATCTCACCATCTAAGCATATGCAAAGCGGTCATATAAGTTAAAAAACACATTGACAAACGCTTCAAAATACATACCTAACAAGTATTACTTCTTTCTAATTCATATACAGGTGGACAACATGTTCTCATCTTTTAATTATGACTACACTACTCCTGTGATATATTTTTTCATATCACTGTGATACTCTTTTATTATTAAACTCTCATATACATCTTCTTTTCTTATCTAATTTTTTAATAAATAATTAAAAAGTTATGTACATACCAGTGAATTCAGTTTGTAGACCATATTGTTGTTTTAGCTCTTTGTGAATAGTTTTGACACTGTTAGGTTTTCTGAAAACTAAGCAGAAGAATGGTACACCACTCTCATACAAAGCAACTATAAATTGGCAACCTCTTCAACTTTGCACTCTGCGATCATGAGAAAGGCAGCAAATGAAATCATGTCTTTCATTTTAGACTACACTATCTCCTCTTGTCAATGATTAGTATCTCTTAACCCTTTCCTTCTCTTTCAAAAAGTGATCCTTATCTATGTGTGTTTGCGATGTATTTGCGATCCTGGCAGAAGAATCATGAAAGAAAACAGGAGTCCAAACCTATATCTAGCTTCATTTAAAAAAATGTAAATACTACACAACAGTTTATTACATAGTCCTGAGTTGGAAATTAAATCTTGCCATTACTTAAATAGTGTCATCACTCCTCAACTTTGCATAAACTTTTTCAGTCTCTTTAACACCCTGTAGGAAGGTAGGATCTGACTGCATGGTTACCCCCACTTTTTTCCTGGTTTTTGACTAGTCTGACTGGGATCCTGCTATTTAGGACCCCAGTCTATCTGCTTTCTCCCTTAAATTGCTGTATATGTACTTTAGGTACACTTCAGGTTGGATACTGAGGTACCCTTATCAGTCCCTAGTATATGGTACACCATGTACCCAGGGCATAGGTACCCCAGGGGCCTCCCATGGGCTGAAGCATGTATTATGCCACCAATGAGAGCCTATTCAAAATGACACCACAGGTCTGCTACAGCAGCCCGCGTAAGCTGGTGCTTGCACCACTTACTTAGATGTAGGTTCACTATATCTATTTAAATCACTACACTTAAATACCTATCAGTCACCCCTATGGCAGGCCTTATCAATCCTGAAGGCAGGGTGCTGGGTTTTATGTGAGAGGGTGCCCCTGCATGAGCAGAGCCCCTCTGCAGCCTTCAGAGACCATTCTCCTGGGTTGTCTGTGATGCAGCCAGACATATAGGTCTAAGTGCATTATAACTTCGCGGTAAATGCTAACTTTAAAATGACTGCTTAGAAACATGTCGTGTTTGATGTCAAACATCTTGGAATCATACCTCCACACCAGTAACTGGTGTGGGAGGTATGATTCCACCCTTCCCAGGGGACATGTGTGGGTCACCGGTCTACCCGGTACCAGCTTTCTCGACCCAGGCAGAACAAAATGGACGCTGCCAGCCACAGACACGATTCTGCTCTTCTGCTGCTGAGCCAAGCTCGAGCAGAGGAAGGCATGAAAATAGGAATCCTGTCACAGGGAGCTGTGACCACCTCCCAGACAGGGTTTAGTGTATTGGGGCTGGGTGGGTGCACTCTGAGAGTGCCAGAAAGTCTGCACTGGGGGCACATTTGGTATCCCTGTGCATAGTCCAGCTCAAACCAGTTCTGGGAGCCATTGGCTCCTGCTCTGGCATGAAACTAGACAAAGGACATGGGTGTAGCCACCCCTCTGTCCTGCCCCTCCCCAAGAGGGTCCCTAGAATCTTTCCAACCACTTCCCATGGGTATAAAGTGGGCTACCTGGCTACAGGACTTTGGATTTTACATGGACAAGATTCTGCTAAGAAGAAACCAAGTACTTCGACTGCCTGCACGATGCTGGACGACTGAAGAATCTCCCTTGGAGTAAAGGAGTTACTCCCCTGCAGAAGCAGGCACCAAAGACGCATCTGACTGGTTTTCTTTTCCCAAGCTCCTGAGAACTCCAAAGATTTCAGCAACACAGGAGGTGGGTTCCCGAAGGTCCCTGAGGTCGATCTGCCCTCTCAGTGACTCTGAGACCAGTATCCCTCGTGGGGGCTGTGCAACTCGAACCCCTGTGCACCACGTACATTTGCCAGTGCATATGCTTGTTGACAATTCACGAGCTTGTGCATTGGAATCCGTGTAGTCCTGACCCCGAGCAGAATTTACACTGAAGATCTCCGACCTCCACTCACCGAGTGCTCCGTGGGCTGGTGCTTTGTATTTTTGCTCGAGGTCCCCTTGCGATCCCTGGTCCATTGGCCTGTGGGTCCTGGCGAGGGTCACCTTGTTTTTTCTTGGGCTTTCCTGGTTGCTCCAGATGTACCCTGACTCCCAATTGCTTGAAGAGTCCCCTGGACCTTGTTGGTTCACACCGTAACCTGTTTCCTCTGACTGTGTGGGGTGCATTTGCCAAGGCTTGTTGGTACTCCAGTCGGACACCGACCTCTCGGCACTTGACATCCTTTATGGGACAGCTCACCTCCATATCCTGGTCATCCTCGACATCTCCTGGTCCCTGTGGCTGCAGAGTCAAGCAACCCTTCTTCGCACCTGAAGCACCCGACTTTGGTGGGCATTCGACTAATGAGCCCCTGGTCACCTGAAGTGACCCAGACTCTCTCCCCTCTGCTTTCAGGTTCCCCTCACCTCGAATCCAGGCTTGGATTCCACTGGACACTCTTCGCCTTCCTGGCAGCAGTACTTCTTTGCACTCCTCCATTGAAAACGACGAAGGTTTCCGACACCACTTGACCCCTATGCACCCGGCACCTCTGGGATAGTTAACACGGGTACCTCGGTACTCACTGGTGGGTTAGCCTTAGGACCTCCTATGTTCCAAAGGGTTTGCTCGAAGTCCTCGTAGAAGTGTCCTTAACTTGTAACTTTGCAACCACGACTTTCCCATAGAATTGTACGGAGCACGTGGTCGTGTTTCCTCACTGCACCCGATCTCCGTGGGCTCCCTGTGTCACTCCTCTGGGTGGTGCCTTGGGGTCCCAGCGATTCTACGTGCTCTAGGCACTGTGTATAGTCAAGTTGTGATTGTTATACCATTTTTTTAGTATATGGTTCGGTCTCCCCCCGGAGCCCGCTGTGTATTTTGCTACTTACGAATGTTCTATTGATTCAGTATTGTGTGATTTGTGCCCTAGTCTCGAGTAAAGACTAGTAGAGAGTGTTATATTAATAAATACATATTTTTATATAACTACTGTGTGGTTCTCCTTTCATTTAGTCATTCAGGAGGTGATATTCTGGTAAAACAAGCTGCTTACATTCCTTCAAGATTAAGCCTGAAGGCTGCTCTCCACAGCTACCACTAGGATAGCTTTCTAAAGGTTATATTTGACCTCATACATCATAAGGGTCGTGTGGACTGGTACAGGGTGCCCACTTTAATCAGTGGACAGCATATACCAGGCCACCTTCTCACATTGGTGTGCAGCGGTTGGGATTCAAGCTTGCTATTGTTTTGCCAGATAAATCTCATTGAGTGATTAACTGAAAACCACTAAGTATTAGGCACATATAATACATCAAGATTTGAATAAGTAAGTTCTACTGAACTTGGAGTTGGGTAAGCCAAGGGTCTAGCACACCCTTTCTCTAACTCAAGAGAGTTTAGTCTCCACTAGGTTAGGTAGGTGCCTACACCACACAGCACTAGTATGTCTTCTAGAGGAGAAGCCAGTGGCTCTCTGCCAACTAGATACAATGGCCTCTCATTTCCAGAATTGAGAGCCATGTGTTCATCTAGGAAGCTGAGCACAGGGAGAACAGCAAACACCCAACGTCTCATTGAGATTTTCCTCTTACATGACCTTAGGAAGACCCCAGGGTCTGATGAGGTAGATATAGTGGTTGGGGCAGGGAATGAGGAAAGGCCAGGAAGTGAAACCTTCTTTGACCTGGACTCAAACCCTGACCAGGAGACTCAAGATGATTCTAACCTGGACAACATAGATCTTCCTTTAGGTGGGGGAGAAGGCCCCAGTGACCCTCTTTTTACTCCACCAGGAAGAGTACAGAGTTTACCTAGGAGATCCAGATCTCCCTCTGTAGAATCTCGACACTCAGGAAATTCTATAGGGACTTCCATATCAAATAAGAGGGAATCCTCTTATGATAGAAAGTGCCAACTTCTGGAGCTTGAGAAAATCAAGCTTAGGCTCAAGAAGGAGCAGTTGGCCCTAGACAGGGAATCCCTAGAGCTCCAGAGAGCTACAAAGAGATTGGGACTAGAGTCCCATGGTGGCAGTAACAGTGTCCTTAGGGTTAAGGAGTATACTCATGATCATAGGAACTTGAACAAGATAGTCCCTCCCTATCAAAGTGGGGATGACATCCACAAATGGATAACTGCACTAGAGAGGGCCTGTAAGGTACAGAGGGTACCTCAAGAGCAGTGGGCAGCTATCTTGTGGCTCTCCTTTGCTGACAAAGGAAGAGACAAGCTCCTCACTGTTAGAGAAGAGGATGCAGACAATTACTCAGTCCTGAAGAGTGCTCTCATTGATGGGTTTGGCTTAACCACCGAACAGTACAGGATTAAGTTCAGAGACACCCAGAAGACACAGACTCAGGACTGGGCTGACTTTGTAGATTGTGCTACTAAGGCTCTGGAAGGTTGGGTACATGGCAGCAAGGTGCATGACTATTTAGGATTGTACAATTTGATTATGAGGGAGCAGATCCTTAATAATTGTCAAAAACAGCTTTTACACCAGTACCTGGTGGACTCAGATTTGACTTCTCCCCAAGAATTGGGAAAGAAGGCAGATAAATGGGTCAGAACCAGGGTGAAACCAAAGAATCAGGGTGGTGACCAGAAGAAAGATTCTTCCAAGAACCAAGAGAAAGGTGGGGATAAATCAAAAGATAAATCCACTACAGGGCCCCAAAAGTCCTCTTCTGGGGGTGGGTCCCAAACTCCTTCCTCCCCTGAAAAGAAACCTTTTTGCCTTGTTTGTAAAAAGCAAGGCCACTGGAAAAATTATTCCAATTGTCCAAGGGTCAGCAATAAGGAGAATGTTCCTCCAAGCACTACTGCCACTCCTCCTGGTACTACAAGTAGTAATCCCCCAGGTGGTAGTAGTGCACCCAAAAAGTTAGGTGGGTTCTCATGGGGAACTGAGGTAGACCCTGGCTTAGCAAGGTCCCCCTCACAGGCCTCCTCAGTCTGTGATGGTGGCATGGGATTTGCCACTTTTACTGTCAGTCCTAATTCTTTGGGCAAGTACAGACAGGAGCCACTGATCAATAGTCAGAAAGCTGTGGCCTTTAGGGACACAGGGGCTAGTGTCACCATGGTGACAGGGAACCTAGTACCCCCTCAGCAGCTTTTACCTGTGTTTAAGTACCAGGTGACCAACATTGATGGTATCAAGACAAATCATCCCATGGCAATAGTCAATCTCAGCTGGGGAGGGGTCACTGGCCCTAAAAGAGTGGCAGTGTCCCCAAACTTGCCTGTAGATTGCCTCTTGGGCAATGATTTAGAAACTTCAGCCTGGGCTGAAGTAGAACACCAGGCCCATTTAAGAATGTTAGGCCTCCCTGAGAAAGTTTGTGGGACCCTTAGGGTCTCAGTCCAACCCCAGGGAAATTTTGGAGGAGTGGAGCCTGAAAGAATGACCCACTCTACTCCACCAGAGAGCAAAGGGATTGAAGAAAAGTCTTCTTCTCCCCAGACTATAGGTAAGGGTCAGCTTCCTCAGGGAACTGATCCTACCCCTTGTGGAGGAACTGCCCCAGAGGTGGTCAGGCCTGTCCTGGCAACACTCCTGATGGCAGGGGACCCTTCGAAGGTGGTACCCAGTCTGGAGCAGGTATCTTGCCCCTCTCTACCCTACCTCAGTCAGCCTAGGGCTGCAGAGGTCAGGGAGGTCAGTGGACCCCTAAGGGCCCACTGTCCAGAGGAACCCCCTCATCAACAGATTAGGGACACCCAGTCTAGTAGCACTAGCCAGGTGACAGTTCCTCAACACACTGAGGGATCCCTCTTAACCTTGGGTAGTGACCTCCCCCAGATGGACTCTGTTGGGCAAAGGCAAACCTTGGACCAGATGGTTCCATACCTGCCCTGTCCCTCCAGTGTTCCAACCAAAGGGACTCAACCCCCAGCTGTAGGCAGCCAGAGGTTGACCCCTAGGGCCAGATATAACTCAGTCATGGAAAGATAGGCCTCCTTTTTTAAATATTTTTATTAAATCATCACCAATACTTAGACTACAAGAGGATTTCATGAAAATAAATATTGACCTTCCATAAAATAAGTCGCCAAAATACATAATAACAGCTTCATCGTTATTATTATTGTTGTAGGAGAGATACAAAACAAAACAAAAACAAAAAAATTCCAAAAACAATTTTATGATCACAACAATAAAAAATCAAAAGAAAAAACAAAGGAAAAAGAAAACTAAAAAGGAACAGATTAGTTTCAAATAATCACATCCTTGTTACCCTCCTTCCATCTTTTAAGAGGGAACCATATGTTTTCACCTATTCTTCTTACTTTTTGACCCTTTTTTCATATATCCCTTTTTCTAAATTATATGTGGCTAATAATCTACCCAGCCATTGTTGAAATCCAGGAGCCAGAGAGTCTAGCCAGGCTGATGCAATACAAATTCTTACCACTGCCATTGCTATAAAGAGAAAGGGACGATGATCCTCTGGGGCATCATTGTTACTTATTCCCAGAAGTATATGTTGGGGTGTTAGACTTATTCTTATTTTCAGTGCATTATTCATACATTTTTCAATTTCGCATAACCATGTTGTTAAAATAGGACAAGTCGCAAACATATGTGTTAAGTCAGCTTCCGTACTACTACACCGAGGACAAGTGATCCCAACCTGACCCCCCATTGGGCAATTCTAGCCGGAGTATGATATAGTGAAAACAGTGTTTTGTAGTGTTGAGCCTGCAGCCCTGCTGACCGAAACACCGTCCTCCCCAATTCAAGGGACTCTAAGAATATATTTTGTACTGTACCCAACTTCTGTTCCCATTTAGACCCATGTTTCACTAGGTCATCCTGGAGAAGCGCAATCAGCTTAGAGTATATCTGACTAATTGTGCACCCTTCATCAGAGCGAACCACATCCACAATATCACTGTTATTGAAGCCCATTAAACCCCCTTTTTTTTGGGTTAGATAGCTCCTAACTTGCAAATACTTGAAGAAGTCTCTGGTCTGTATCCCAAATCTGTTTTGTATGTCCCTAAATGTTATTATGCCTGATATGTCTAAAAGATCTCCTATAAAACAAATTCCTGCTGCCTCCCATCTTGACATGATGTTATCTTGGAAGATCTCTGGCATAGTTGGGTTTTTAAAAAGCTGTGTATAATAGTTCAGCCGGCCAAGTCCGACTTTCCGTTTAAAGGATGCCCAGATCTTAAAGGCCGCATACAAAGTTTTGAACCTAACTTTTTTATAGTAGCTTGGCTCACTATAGTTCAAAAAGCAGCCTCTCGCGGCCTCCCCTATTAATAATTCGTACACATCCTCTGATCCTGGGCGGTTCCTCTGCTCTTCTGTTTTACCTCCCAACAACACCCGCATATATTGAAAGGCGGCTGCCCAATAATAGAATTTTAGATCGGGAACCCCCCATCCTCCCTTCTCCCTTGTTAATATCATGAACCTAAGTGCCCTTCTCGTCTTGCCTTGTGACCAAATAAACCGATTGAACATACTTTCCATTTCTTTAAACCAGAAGTTTCCAAACTCCAGGGGTATAGACCTAAAGAGGTATAATATCTTGGGGAGAAACAACATCTTTATGACATTGCACCTCCCTACAATACTAAGGTGAAGATTATGCCACCTATCAAAATCACTTTTCCCTTGCCTTATTATTGGAACAATATTATCCTCTACTAGTTGCTCCAGATCTGATGTTATTTTTACCCCTAAATATGTGGCCATGTTTGTGACCCTTGTATCCTCAAAGGCGGACACACTATTCACAACAATTTGGGTTTTCTGCTGGTTGAGCTTATACCCTGAAACCAGCCCAAACGCTGCCGCTTCTTTCCCTATTTCATCAAGTGCCGTTTGTGGGTCTGGTGAGACGACTGCTAAGTCATCCGCATAAGCTAGGATTTTTGTCTCCCGCTCATGAAACCTCATTGGCAGGATTTCGCAATTTCCTTCTATTCTACGTATCAAGGGATCAATATAAATGGCGAAAAGCAAAGGAGAGCAGGGACACCCCTGTCGAGTTCCCCTTGAAATCTGTATTGATTCTGTATAATCGCCATTAACTCTAACACGAGCCACCGGGTTCTTATATAGACCACTAATTGCCGTTATGAATCCTTTTCTTAACCCATGTCGTTCGAGGGAGCCCCACAGATAGTCCCAGGAGACCCTATCAAACGCCTTTTCGGCATCAAGTAAAATAAGTGCCAGAGGGTCTCCTGAGACTGCTGCTGCATCAAAAGTGATATTACCCTGCGAACATGTTCAGTGGTTCCCCTTCCGGGTATGAACCCGTGCTGGCGTGGATGAACTACATTGCTAATGATAGAACTTAACCGTGTAGCAAATATCTTAGAAATTTTTTTAGAATCACTATTCATAAGAGTAATGGGTCTATATGATCCAGGTTCTGTCGGGGTTTACCTTTTTTAGAAAAACAACTATTATTGCCTGGGCCCAGGATTCTGGTATTGAATTCCCGCCTTGCGCTTTTCTAAATGTTTCTATCATGTCCCTTTTTAGCGGATGATACAAAACTTTGTAAAACTCCAGAGGGATCTGATCAGGCCCCACCGCCTTACCGGATGGAAGACTCATCAGGGCATTATATATTTCCTCCTCTGATACAGTCATATCCATAAGATCAACATCCTGAGTGGCAAATTGTTCTATTTGGATATCGTTCAGATATTCACTAACTGAATGACGGGGCAGCTCACTTTCCTCCTGGTACAGATTACTATAATATTTATGAAATACTTCTTTTATGGCAGTACCTTCTTTAATCATATTTCCATCTTTGTCCTGTATCTCTACTATCTGCTCCAATACCCTTTTATGTCTCGTCCGAACTGCTAGCATGTGCCCTACTTGCTCACTAAATTCATAACACCCCTCACGCCATGCCAGATATTTTTCAGCAGCCTTATTGGACGAAATTGCCCCAATCTCAGCTTTAGTCACCGCGATTTTATGCGTCAATGCCTCTAATGGTATACCTTGTGCTATTGCCCTAGTCAACTCCGCTTCTAAAAAAGCCATTGTTTCATACAGTATGTTAACCTGCTCTATTTTGTTTTTCCTTCTTCTTGCACTATAACTAAGTGTCTCTCCTCTGACCCCAGCTTTGAATGCGTCCCATACCACCCCGCTGCTAGTGCTGTCCCTGTTTATTTCCAAAAACCCTTTATCCAGATATTCATATGTGCTATATAGTCAGAGTCTTTTAACAGCCCCCTCTCAAATGTCCAGGATGACCTTTTTCCCCCCCTCTCTACCCCACTGAGCTTAAGGGTTAATACTAAGGGATTATGATCTGAAAACACTCTGGGGTACTTTTCTACAGTACAATCTACTGCCAAATAGGCTGAGGTAAAAAAGTAATCCAGTCGCGCTTCCAGTTTATGCGGTGCGGAGTAGTACGTGCTCCCAAGATCAAGTGCTCTGGTCAGGGCCCATATGTCTATCAAGCCGTTATCTTGAATCAGTGCCAACAGAGCCCTACAAACCTTATTTTTACGGCCTGAATATTTTCTAATGCCCCCATCCCATCTTATGCCCAATCCATTAATATTTACATCACCACATAATATGATTGGCGCTCCTCGTGAAGCCAACTCTGAGTTTACTTCCAGTAGCACCTCCGGATCATCACCTGTGGATCCGTATACTGAACAGAGGGTGAACCTAGCTTCCCGACAGCACCCCTCTACCATCACCCATCGACCAAGTTTGTCAGCCTGGTAATTTTCCCATTTGATATCACTCCTCTTTGCCAATATAGCAACCCCTTTGGTCCTAGCCCCCTGCAGTGTATTCACAACTAAATTGTATCCTAACTGTCCCATTAATTTAGCCCTAGAACCCTCAATGTGTGTCTCCTGTAGACACAAAATATCCGCCCTAAGCCTTTTCAGTTCTATTGCCATCCTTTGCCTTTTACTTGGGTCGTTCAAACCACATACATTAATTGATGCAATTCGTATTTCCACCATTTGATATTCTAAAAAACGTTTCCTGTTCTGTATCTCCCCAAATTACCATTAATTCCATTTGTTTCGTACCTGTGCTGTTTATTTCTGAATTGTATCCTCTATGTTCCTCATGAACCGATTTTCCCTTCCTGTCCCGGCTTATATTGGTTGTTGAATCATCAGACGCAGATTCCTCCTCCGTAAGTCCAGGGGAAGACGTTGAAAGTTCAGACCCATCTGTGAGGGAAAAAAACTTTTCTCCCCCTCCATAATCCGGGGTAGCCACTATATTCCCCAACCTAGCCTCACCCATCTCCTCCTGGCATGCCATTGCCCCATTCTGAGAGATAGAAGTTGCTGCAGTCACATCAATAGCCCCATCCGTAATGCTAGGTCTGGTAATTGGCTCTATTTCAATTACATTTAATTTATCCAATTTTATTACATCACAATTCACAGTACCTGTCTGCCTAGCTGGGGTATCTTCTCTTAATTTCTGAGTCTGTGGGCTCAGATCCTGGCCTTGTTCCTGCTGGTTGTATTGAGGTTGCTCTGGCTGATCCTCACTCTGATCTCCAGGCTGCTCTGTTACCGGAGACAGTACCAGCCCCTCTGTGACTGGGGCTGAGGTCGCAAGTTCAAGATCGGAGGAGTCAGCTCCAGCAGCCTCCGTCCCTATTGCAGCAGATACATGCAAGGGCGCCGCATGTAGTGTAGGTTGTGGGGGCCTTCTCACCGCAGCATTCCCGGTAAACACCTCTGATATGAGAGGTTGAACAGCGCGATTTTCGGGGGTAATTCGGCGGGAGGTTCGCACCTCTGTAATCCGCTCCTTTGCAGGCTTTGGATCCGCATCTTCCGATTTCCCAGGCGCATTGCCACGCCGGAGGCCGCGACCTGCCGCAGTTCCTCCCACATCCTTTGTCATCTCTTTTGCTGTTCTGTTTGCCTTGGGTGCCATGTCCACAGCCTGCCGTAATTTACAGCGGGCGCGAGTCACCAGACCTATGGTGCCTACGATGAAGATGATAGCTCGCTGCTCCAGCCGTCTCCAGCCTCTCCACCACGCCGGAGTACTGCGTCCGATCAGGTACAGATGATCGAACCTTGGCATAACAACTCAAATGTTTTCTTGTTATTTGGGCATTTTATTCGATTGCTTGCCCTTCTTTAGCTCTGTAAGTGGGTTTCTTCCTCTGGGGTGAGCGCAGAGCACCGGGGTAGCTCCCTCCTGGCATTCAGCCAGCCGCCATCTTGCTCACCGGAAAGATAGGCCTCCATGGTGACCAGGAAGCTGAGACCAACTTATTTAGGGCCTCACTTCTCCACTCAGGCACCCCACCAGCCTTTTTCCTTGCAAAAACACCCTACAGGTAGTACTTTCAAATTTTGGAGAAAACCCCATACCCTTAGGGGTAGAGACTCCTTAGTGGACCATAAGACAGGAGGTATCCATGCTAGTGCAGGATCTTCCTTATATGGCCACTTATTCAAATAAAGTCTCAACTGGTCAAGGTTAGTCTTATCTCCTTTCATTTGGGGGGTTATGTAGGAAGGTAGGATCTGACTGCATGGCTACCCCCACTTTTTTCCTGGTGTTTTGCTGGTTTTTGACTAGTCTGACTGGGATCCTGCTATTCAGGACCCCAGTCTATCTGCTTTCTCCCTTAAATTGCTGTATATGTACTTTAGGTATACTTAAGATTGGATACTGAGGTTCCCTTATCAGTCCCTAGTATATGGTACACCATGTACCCAGGGCATAGGTACCCCAGAGGCCTCCCATGGGCTGAAGCATGTATTATGCCACCCATGAGAGCCCATTCAAAATGACACCACAGGTCTGCTACAGCAGCCCGCGTAAGCTGGTGCTTGCACCACTTACTTAGATGTAGGTTCACTATATCTATTTAAATCACTACACTTAAATACCTATCAGTCACCCCTATGGCAGGCCTTATCAATCCTGAAGGCAGGGTGCTGGGATTTACATGAGAGGGTGCCCCTGCATGAGCAGAGCCCCTCTGCAGCCTTCTGAGACCATTCTCCGGGGCTGTCTGTGATGCAGCCAGACATATAGGTCTAAGTGCATTATAACCTCGCGGTAAATGCTAACTTTAAAACGGCTGCTTAGAAACATGTCGTGTTTGGTGTCAAACACCTTGGAATCATACCTCGGTTTGATTCCACCCTTCCCAGGGGACATGTGTGGGTCACCGGTCTACCCGGTACCAGCTTTCTCGACCCAGGCAGCACAAAATTGATGCTGCCAGCCACAGACACAATTCTGCTCTCCTGCTTCTGAGCCAAGCTCGAGCAGAGGAAGGCATGACAATAGGCATCCTATCACAGGGAGGTGTGACCACCTCCCAGACAGGGTTTAGTATATTGGGGCTGGGTGGGTGCACTCTGAGAGTGCATTGAAAGTCTGCACTGGGGGCACATTTGGTGTCCCTGTGCATAGTCCAGCTCAAACCAGTTCTGGGAGCCATTGGCTCCTGCTCTGGCACAAAACTGGACAAAGGACATGGGTGTAGCCACCCCTCTGTCCTGCCCCTCCCCTAGGAGGGTCCCTAGAATCTTTCCAACCCCTTCCCATGGGTATAAAGTGGGCTACCTGGCTACAGGACTTTGGATTTTACCTGGACAAGATTCTGCTAAGAAGAAACCAAGTACTTCGACTGCCTGCACGACGCTGGACGACTGAAGAATCTCCCTTGGAGTAAAGGAGTTACTCCCCTGCAGAAGCAGGCACCAAAGATGCATGTGACCGGTTTGCTTCTCCTGAGGACTCCAAAGATTTCAGCAACACAGGAGGTGGGTTCCTGAAGGTCCCTGAGGTCGATCTGCCCTCTCAGCAACTCTGAGACCAGTATCCCTCGTGGGGGCCGTGCAATCCGAACCCCAGTGCACCACATACATTTGCAAGTGCATATGCTTGTTGACAATTCCCGAGCTTGTGCATTAGATTCTGTGTAGTCCTGACCCCGAGCAGCATTTACACTGAAGATGTCCAGACTCCACTCACCGAGTGCTCCGTGGGCTGGTGCTTTGTAATTTAGCTCGAGGTCTCCTCGCGATACCTGGTCCATTGGCCTGTGGGTCCTGGCGAGGGTCACCTTGTTTGTTCTTGGGTTTTCCTGGTTGCTGTGGACGTTCCCTGACTCCCCATTGCTTGGAGAGTCCCCTGGACCTTGCTGGTCCACACCCTAACCTGTTTCCTCTTACCACGTGGGTTGCATTTGCCAAGGCTTGCTGGTGTTCCAGCCGGACACCGACCCCTCAGCACTCAACATCCTTGTGGGACAGCTCACCTCCAGAACCTGGTCATCCTCGACATCTCCTGGTCCCCATGGCTGCAGAGTCAAGCAACCCTTCTTCGCACCTGAAGCACTCGATATCGGTGGGCATTCGACTACTGAGCCCTTGGTCACCTGAAGTGACCCAGACTCTGTCCCCTCTGCTTTCAGGTTCCTCGCACCTCAAATCCAGGCTTGTATTCCACCGGACACTCTTCGCCTTCCTGGCAGCAGTACTTCTTTGCACTCCTCCATTGAAAACGACGAAGGTTTCCAACACCACTTGACCCCTATGCACCCGGCTCCTCTGGGATAGTTTATTTATTTATATTTATTTATTTGAAGTTTTATATAGCGCTGGCCAGACCCGAGGGTATTGGAGCGCTTTACAACAGTCGCATTGCCAAAGACCACAAATACAAATAACAAAACACAAAGAAAGTATCAAGCATGGACAATGAGTTTCAGCAGGTTAAATAACCAAGGGGCAATGAAGACTTGAGGTGCCTTCGCCGGGTGACATAGTCTAGGGTCGCTCTCCCATCCAGGGAGTAGTCATCAGCGCTTCTGCGGCTGAAGTACCTTCGCTAGGGAACGTTCTAGGAAAAGATTTTTGAGCTGTCCTTTGAATTTTGCGAAGGAGGCGATAGTTCTGATGTGGGGGGGAATAGCGTTCCAGATTTTGGGCGCGTTGCCCGCAAAGGACCGGACCGCGGTTTTTTGTTTGCGTGCTTTCAGCGGTATGAGTAGTAGAGTGTTCGAGCTCTGGAGGTTCCTGGTCTGACCGGCTTTTTTGAGTTTGGAGGCTAGATATTCAGGTTTGCCTGTGTGAAGGGCTTTGTGGGTGAGGCAAGCTGTTCTGAAGCTGGCCCGCAGTTCAACAGGGAGCCATTTTAGTTCTCTGAGTGCAGGTGAGATATGGTCGAATTTCTTCACTCCCGTGACCATTCTAGCTGCTGCATTTAGCGTTGTTTTGAGGGGAGCAAGGTGTGCTTTTGCTGTGCCTGAGAGGGCTGCGATCCCGTAGTCTAATCTAGATAAAACCAGTGATTGGGTAGCTTGTTTAAGGTCCTTGGGGGGATGAAAGGCTTTATTTTGTTTAGTAGCTTCAGGTTGAGGAAGGCGCTCTTGGCGGAGTTCTTAATGTGTTTGGTCATGTTCAGTTTTGGGTCTAGAGTGAAGCCTAGTGATTTTACAGAGTCCGCCAGGGTGATATTTCCGTTGTGTGCATCGATCGCGTTTAGCCATTCCACAATTTGGGGATTCTCTTCTTTGTGTGAGATGAGGAGTATTTCAGTCTTGTCTTGATTAAGTTTTAGGTGGTTACTTGACAGCCAGTGTTGGACTTCTCTAAGCGTGTCGTTAAGTCTCTGAATGTCATCACTGGAGGTGGTTTCCAGGTAGATCTGTGTGTCATCCGCATACAGGTGGAAGGGGATATTGGCTTTTCTGAGTAGGGTTGTGAGTGGTTCCATGTAAATGTTGAAAAGTTGCGGGGAGAGCACAGAACCTTGGGGGACTCCCCTGCTGACATGGTGTAGGTCGGACGCAAAATGTTTGATTTTTATTCTTTGGGTGCGATTGTGGAGGAAGGAGGAGAACCATTGTAGGACCACCTCATCTGGACCTGCCCTTTCTTGAAGCGCCTTAATGAGGAGTTTGTGGTCGACCGTATCGAAAGCTGCCGATAGGTCTAGGAGAATGAGCAGGCAGCATTTGTCCGCATCCAGTGTTTTGTGGATGTCATCAATGACGTTGAGGATCTCGGTTTCCGTGCTGCAGCCCTTTCTAAAACCCGATTGGTGGGCGTCAAGGAGGTTGATGTTATCCAGGTGTTGAGTTAGTTGCAGGAGCACGCATCTTTCTAGGGTTTTGGATAGGAGCGGTAAGTTAGAAACTGGTCTGAAATTATTCAGATCTTTTGTGTCTAGGCCTGTTTTTTTTTAGCAGTGGCGTGACTTGCCCGACTTTGAGACAGTCAGGGACGACTCCGGATCTCAGGGAGCTGTTTATGATCTTGCACCAGAGCGGGGTAAGGGAGAATTTAAGCTTTTTGGTCAGTTGTGGAGGAAGAGGATCTAGAGCATGTGAGGAGGGCTTGGATGTGGAGATCAGGTTGACTATCCCAGCTTCCTGTATAGGGATGAAAGATTTCCAGGCTTTTGAAGGGGGCTTGGCTGTGATGTTCTTGGTCCCAGGCAAGATGATCTTGCTGAGGGGAGTGATGTTGATGTCCAGTGAGAGCTCAATCTTGTTGATTTTGCCCTCAAAGAAGTTTGCGAAGTTGTCGCAGAGCTCTTTGGAAGCTTGTACTGAGGGGGTAGCGAATTGGAGGTTTGTTGTCTAATGATGTTAAAGAGCTCCCTGGGCCTGTTTTTAGCGTTATCCAGTGCGGTGCAGAAAAATGAGGTTTTTTCGTTCAGGATGTATTTTTTATACTTCCAGCGAGCTGCTTTGAGTTGCTCGCGGAGGATGTCGGAAGGATTGCTTCTCCATAGTCTCTCTGTGGCTCTTAGTTGTCTCCTTTCGGAGTTGATGTCAGTGTTAAACCATGATCTTGATGGAGTGCTCCTGTTTTTTTTTTTATTTTAGGGGGGCCAATTGATCCAGAATGGAGGTCATATTTGAGATGTAATGCAAGGTGAGATCAGTTTCGGAGAGGTGATCGGAGGAGCTGGGGGGGAGCGAGAGTATCCGTTCCTCTAGGTCCGCTAGGGGAATCTGCAATAGATTTCTGGACCATTTGGGGGGGTCTTGTGGGGTGGGCTGGAGTAGAGCCTTTTGGTTGATATGGAATAGGATGTTGTGGTGGTCGGACCAGTCCATGGGGAGGACGTGGTCGATCGTCACTGTGTCATTTTGAGCGATAATGGCATCTAAGGTTGCTCCTTTCTTGTGCGTTTCTTCTGAGCAGAATTGGGTCAGATTGTTGTCCTGAAGAAGATTGTTTAGGGTTAGAGTTAGCGAATTGTTAGCCTCATTCCAACGTAGGTTGAGGTCACCGAGAATTAGGTTGTTTTAGTCACCGAGTGAGCAATGAGCAATCAGGTCAGCCAAGTGTTCCCTGAATGCGGAGGTGTTGCCTGGGGGATGATATCAATCAATCAATCAATCACGGCATTTATAGAGCGCGCTACTCACCCGGGAGGGTCTCAAGGCGCTGGGGGAGGGGGTAAGTTACTGCTCGAACAGCCAGGTCTTGAGCTGCTTCCTGAAGGCGAGATGGTCCTGGGTTCGCCGAAGGTGAGTGGGGAGGAGTTCCAGGTCTTGGCCGCCAGGTAGGAGAAGGATCTTCCTCCGGCGGTGGTTCTGCGGATGCGTGGTACGGTGGCGAGGCGTGGCTGGTTGATCGTAGCTGGCGTGTGGGCGTGTAGAAGGACATGCGGTCGTTGAGGTACTTTGGGCCCAGGTCGTGGAGGGCCTTGTGTGCGTGGGTGAGGAGTCTGAACGTGATTCTCTTGCTGACGGGGAGCCAGTGCAGGTCTTTCAGGTGTACGGTGATGTGGCTGTGTCGGGGGATGTCCAGGATGAGTCGTGCGGAGGCGTTCTGGATGCGCTGGAGTCTCTTTTGAAGTTTGGCTGTGGTTCCGGCGTAGAGGGTGTTCCCATAGTCCAGTCGGCTGGTGACGAGTGCCTGGGTGACGGTCTTCCTGGTTTCAGTGGGGATCCATCCATGATATAGAAGATGGCAGAGAATTGCTCTATTGTCATTTGTCTTGATGTTGGCGGTAAGACATTCGATGGTGCTGTAATTGAAGGTGTCCATTTCTACAATGGCAATGTTGTTCTTATGTAGGATTGCTATGCCTCTACCTCTCTGGTCTTTTCTGTCCTTGTTGATGATAGAGAAGCCTGGGGCACCAACATATCTAGGCTTGGTGCAGAGAACTCGTTTAGCCATGTCTCGGTGATGAACGCGATGTCTATGTCATGGGAGAGGATGGTTTCTGCTAATTCTGTTGCATGTTTGGAGGCTGATCTACAGTTTATGAGCATGCAGTTGGTAGTGATAGTTAACACGGGTACCATGGTACTCACTGGTGGGTTGGCCTTAGAACCTCCTATGTTCCAAAGGGTTTGCTCGAAGTCCTCGTAGAAGTGTCCTTAACTTGTAACTTTGCAACCACGACTTTCCCATAGAGTTGTACAGAGCACGTGGTCGTGTTTCCTCACTGCACCCATCCTTCGTGGGCTCCCTGTGTCACTCCTCTGGGTGGTTCCTTGGGGTCCCAGCGATTCTACATGCTCTAGGCACTGTGTCTAGTCAAGTCATGATTGTTATACCATTTTTTTAGTATATGGCTCGGTCTCCCCCTGGAGCCCGCTGTGTATTTCGCTACTTACGAATGTTCTATTGATTCAGTATTGCGTGATTTGTGCCCTAGTCTCGAGTAGAGACTAGTAGAGAGTGTTATATTAATAAATACATATTTTTATATAACTACTGTGTGGTTCTTTCATTTAGTCATTCAGGAGGTGATATTCTGGTAAAACAAGCTGCTTTACATTCCTTCAAGATTAAGCCTGAAGGCTGCTCTCCACAGCTACCACTAGGATAGCTTACTAAAGGTTATCTTTGACCTCATACATCATAAGGGTCGTGTGGACTGGTACAGGTTGCCCACTTTAATTAGTGGACAGCATATACCAGGCCACCTTCTCACACACCCTTCCCCAATACACTCTTACCTAAGTGTACCTAGCAACCCAGTGCAACCAGTAGGTCACAAGTTCATAACACATTCTAGAAGGAACATGCTGCTTCCAAATAAGATACAGCAGGTGTGCTTTACACCACAGACTCAAAAGCATATGATTGTCTGTATTACATTTTTTAATCTCTGGGAACGGATCTCTAACGGAGCATCTGTCCAAGTTTGTCGATACATTCCTCAAACCTTTGGTGGTTAACCTCCCGTCCTATATTCAGGACACAAAGGATATACTGAATAAGATAGATGATATACAGTGGGATGACACAATGTGGTTGGTGACCATGGATGTGGAGTCTCTCTATACATGCATTAAGAAGGAGTTTGGTCAGATGGCAATTGACCACTTTCTATCGACTAGAAGAGCGAGTTTCCTGGAACACAATGGCATGATCTTAGAGATGATTGACCTAATTTTAAGTAATAATTTCTTTCTATTCAATTAAGACTGGTACCATCAACAGCAGGGTACAGCGATGGGATCTAGATTCGCTCCTTCCTATGCGAATTTATTCATGGGGTGGTTCGAAAAAATCTATGTTTGGTCTCATCATGCTGGATTGTGGACAAAAGATGTCCTTTTTTGGGGGCGTTACATAGATGATGTTTTTATGATCTGGACAGTGTCCGAAACTAACCTGTTACAATATTTTGAATATTTAAATCAAAATCCATTTAATGTACGCTTTACCATAAATAGGTCCAAATCCAAAATTCAATTTTTGGATTTGGAACTATATGTTGAGGATTGCAAATTACATAGTACTATGTATAGAAAAGAAACTGCTGTGAACAGTACATTGCATTTCAATAGTGCTCATTCAGCCAGTACCAAATGTGCCATACCCTTTGGAGAATTGATTCGGGTTCGTAGAAACTGTAGTGATGACATACAATTTGAAAAACAAGCGCAAGGATCTTTGCAACGTCTTAAAAGGAGGGGTTATAAGGATCAAGTCCTCAAACAAGCATTGAGACGGGTTAGATGTGTTAAGAGAACAGACACACTTAAAGTTAAAAACAATAGGGTGGTCCCCAATAAAGAACACTTAGCATTCATCACTACATATTCTAAGTTAAATCAGGATCTTTTAAAAATATTACACAGACATTGGAAAATTCTTAAGGGAACTCCAGGCGTAGGTTCCCTGCTGTGTGATAAACCTACAATCACCTATAAAAGATCTGGAACCTTGAGGGAGGCATTATGTCCAAGCTATACAGCTATCAGACCCACTACCATTGGTACATGGCTCAGACGTCCAAGGGGCTTTTTCACCTGTGGAAATTGTAATGTATGCCACATGGGCATGAATAAAACCTTATGCTTCACATATAACAACAAATATACACATGAGGTGAAACAATTTATGAATTGCCAATCTACTTTTGTTATCTATGTAATTGTGTGCAACTGTTCAAAAGTTTATGTCGGCAGTACAGTGAGACAACTGCGAGTACGTATTCAAGAACATCGAAGAGCATGTTTAAGTAATGATAGTACCAACGCCCTTGGTGCACATATCTGTGATTCTGGTATCCCGAAAATCAACTTCAAGTTTCATGCTATTGACTGTGTCCCTCCAGATAGGAGGGGGGGAACAGAGAGTTACGCTTGAGACAGTTGGAGGCACTTTGGATATGTAAGTTAAGGGCAGTGACATCTGGGTTAAATTCTGACAGTGAAATGCACTATATGCTGTGATGATTATTCCGTACTGACACAGCACTATAATGCCATACAAGTATTGTGGAAATTTAGGTAGACTGTAATTTGGTTTACACTAATCATGTAGTTGTATATGTCCACTGGAGGCTATGTGTCTTCTAAGATGAGTTGTTTGGCCCTCTGACAGATCAAGTAATATCCCCTAATCATGAGTATGTAATCTGTCTAATACACTTATGGTTTGAGATATGAGTTAGGAGGTATTTTCCCTTTTTTTCCTCCTTCAACATGCAATGTATATATATATTCTTCATTTTTTGTTTTTAAATTATAAGGTGCTTCAAAGATGAACAAAAGTAAATCTGGACCTTATCATGTGTTTTAGTACATACACCTAATACGGTGTTATAGGGATAAAGTTAAACATGTAGCAATATTAAGTTTGTTGTCACTTATGCTGTGGTAATGAAGTATAGATTTTTGTAACCACAACTTAACTGCTATATCTCTTATGCTGTGGTAATGAAGTATTGTATTATGTAACCACAACTTGATTTTTAATAGTTTGGTATATTAGTTTTAGCATTTACACAATGGTGGTTTTACCTTTCTCCTTTCTTTTCCTCTTCTATCTGCCTGTTTAAAATAGACAGTGTTCCATACAATGATATGGTCATGGGAGGAAATCCGATTCAAATGAGGATATAAATGATTACGAACCCGTTAGAGAGAGGAGTTGTGTTTGTGTCGCTGGTAGCAAAGGAGTATGAGATACCGTTAGATTGCACATAAAATGAGTATTTTGTGTGAGTTTCGCTGTCCTGTATCATATTTGACAGGCACATGGGTGCCCTGTAAGATGGGGAGGCTCCGATGTTTTGGTTAAGAACGGGCAAAAGTAATGGTTGATTTGTGGAGATTAGCATAACATGACACTATACGGTGGAATGTGGACGCGGTATCGGCGGACACCAATGTTCGCGTGAAATCATCTAAATTAATGACTAACCCCCTCGCATTGACAAAATTTATCTTTTTATCAAGATTAGTACTTGAACGATCTTTAATTGCAGGCGTTTTTGGTAGTTTGGAGAATAACCATTTTCAAATAAATACGTGAAGTATGAGGGAATATAAAGGCTTTGTGATGCATGACACGGGGAAATATAATAAAGTTTAGTATTGTTAAGGGTTGCTCGACTCACACAAAATGTGAGTAATAAAGTTTTGTGAAGTGAGAAAAACATCCGGGTCACGTACGCGACCGGAGTACGTAGTGAGGAAGTACCATATGGTTGGTTAAAATAGACATGTGATCCGCGGGGTTTTACTTTTAGTATTTTCAGTTCGGCGGCGGGTTGAAAGATACTGCGTCGCTCGAGATGTGCTCATGGACTAACTTCTATTAAAACGAAGAGAGTAAGTGAATGCCCGAGATACGCATTACAGATGGCAGCGGGAGCATGTATAGCAACTGCGCTAGAATGTTAAGCGATGCGGTTTGAGATTGGGCACAGGTGAAGCCATGCTGTGGTGATATTGGCTTATGTGAGCGCGCTGGCAAACTGTGAATTGGTCAGAGAGCGCGGCATTATAGGCGTTATTATCTTGCTGAGCCTTGAAGCGCTTGCTGGCGGTTTGTTGAGAAGTTGTAATAAGCCTGCATTCTTTCATTATTAAGCCATGGTGGTTTTTATTGTCAATGGGGTATAGTGATGATATTTAGGGGACGTCCAGACAAAATGGACATCGGTATGTACATGTGCAGTATGAGTATAGCGTGAGTCAAATACTTCCGATTTTAGTAAGCTGGTTGATGTGTGATATATGCGGTCTTTCAATCAATATACTAATATTTGAGGAAAGCAATAAACACATTAGGAGCAATGTCATGTTATGATGGTCCGTCTCAAACGGCTGGGCATATGTCTTGAAATAGTGGAAATGGTGCACTGTGGGCATATTGGTGGTACTTTTTCCGACCATGTTGCTAATAGGTTACGACAACTGTCGACAACTTGTGATATTTTATATCTTTTACAGTTTTACATGTCTCACCTATCATAGTGAGTACTCTACAGTTTGTCTGAATACAAGGATCAGGAACTGGATTTGACCTTACAATTTGGAATCTGATTTCATCGTTTTGAGGTAATGATTAACAGTGTCCCGTTCGATAATGAATGTTTGTGTGTTTAGCCTCTCTATGGATTTAGGCCTAATTATTGATATTGGATGTATTCTATTGTAGCAACTACGGACTTTACGAGAACTTGGGTACACACCAATGATGATGACTGGGATTGATTTTATATTTTGGAATTGAACTTCATCAATTTGAGGTAATGATCAGTGACGCTGCTTTTAGGATTGTAATTGATGGCTAAGCTATTGTATGGACTTAAGCCATATTACTAATATTAGCTAAATTTTTTTGTAGTTATCTGGGATGTTGAAACAATCTGGGTATATTTCTGAATACTTTCCGGATTGCGGTACTTTTTGCCTATTGGTGAGGATTAATTTGAGTTGTGGTTTTTGATTTAATGGTTGACACTAGTGGGTGTACAATACACATATGTATTTATGTTTTCAATTTGTTTTTTCATTAATGATTTTTGTGTATTAGTCTTTTAATTTTATTAGGTTGTATTGATTTTAGGTTCTATGTTTGACACTGGTTTTTTTGCTGGGGCTCTTCCTTCGAATTCTATCAAGACCTCACTTGGTGTTTGGGCACTTTTTCTCCTTTTTCTGGCTCTTGTCACTTATAGGTACTTTTAGTATTGTCTTTGCGCTGGAGTAAAATACAGTGCATAACTATATATTTTAAAAGTCACTGTTAATATGTATTACAAAGAGACATGAAATCTGCCTATGAGAACAATAAGAATCATGTCTGCTTAAGAAATGTTTTATGTTTGTGTTTATGATGTGTGTGTATTTTGTTATAAACTGTTTGTTTGATTGTATTTATGTTATGCTTGCAGCCCTGAGGAAGCCCTATTTAGGCGAAATGCGTTGGCTGCATTTTGTCATCGCCTCATGTCGTTTGAGGCTCAAGTATTCATTAAAGGATCAGATTTAACATCACCGAAGAGCCTGGATAGATTCTTTTGCTTTGCATTTGTGCTTGTTTATACTTATGTTGCCTCTCTGTGCTTTTCTTTAACTTTGCAACCACAACTTTCCCATAGAGTTGTACAGAGCACATGGTCGTGTTTCCTCACTGCACCCATCCTTCGTGGGCTCCCTGTGTCACTCCTCTGGGTGGTTCCTTGGGGTCCCAGCGATTCTACATGCTCTAGGCACTGTGTCTAGTCAAGTCATGATTGTTATACCATTTATTTAGTATATGGCTCGGTCTCCCCCTGGAGCCCGCTGTGTATTTCGCTACTTACGAATGTTCTATTGATTCAGTATTGTGTGATTTGTGCCCTAGTCTCGAGTAGAGACTAGTAGAGAGTGTTATATTAATAAATACATATTTTTATATAACTACTGTGTGGTTCTTTCATTTAGTCATTCAGGAGCTGATATTCTGGTAAAACAAGCTGCTTTACATTCCTTCAAGATTAAGCCTGAAGGCTGCTCTCCACAGCTACCACTAGGATAGCTTTCTAAAGGTTATCTTTGACCTCATACATCATAAGGGTCGTGTGGACTGGTACAGGTTGCCCACTTTAATTAGTGGACAGCATATACCAGGCCACCTTCTCACACACCCTTCCCCAATACACTCTTACCTAAGTGTACCTAGCAACCCAGTGCAACCAGTAGGTCACAAGTTCATAACACATTCTAGAAGGAACATGCTGCTTCCAAATAAGATACAGCAGGTGTGCTTTACACCACAGACTCAAAAGCATATGAATGTCTGTATTACATTTTTTTCCTTAAACAACAGCCAATAAGACTTCTTGCTAAGGCATCCAACACACTACCTAATTGTATTCACTTTCATACTGACAGCATTCAATGAAATATATCTTGGAAAAAAAACTCAGTTTTAACTGCTTTTTATTTGGAAAACTACTTTATTCAGCTCCAGCCTTCTCCTGACAGCTATTGCTCCTTCACTTCAAAATGCTTAGAGTGTGGATTGTGGGCCATAGCTATATCTATTGGGCTAAAGAGGCTGCAAAAAAGAGAGATATTGACAGAGACTTGGGTTTGCCAAATGTGCAGATTACTTTGTTTGGCCAGAGAGGGTTAAAGTTTCATCAGTTTCTGCCTTTGGTTAAATCCATTGTGAATTCCGAAGCTCCTCACCTCATGATTGTGCACTGTAGTGGCAATGACCTAGGCACATTGACTGGGGTAGGGCTAGAAATCCTAATAAAGAAACCTTTTCAGAACTGATGTTGCTTTTGCCTCACACTGTCTAAGCGTACTCTAATATATGCCAAAGACAGAAATGGAAGTGGTCAAATCAATTCCGTCCACAGATTGACAAAGCCAGGAAACATGTTAATAACACTGTTTCTGCATTCCTCAGAGACCATCACATGGGCTGTATCTGTAACAACAATCTGCATTTTGACATGCATTGAATTTATAGAAATGATGGAGTGCACTTTACAGATGAAGGCAACAGGGTGTTTCTAACTAACCGAAAACTCTTCATCTGCTCTTATGTGTAGCAGCCATATACACACAACCAACTCCTGTGAGAGCCACCCAGGTACCCGAAATATTGTGACGTTTTTTTCTAAAGGTTTTTTTTTTCTTTAGTTTTTGGGGATCTTCGCGACAATGTCACGATCCCCGCGGACACATCACGAAACCGGAAAACAAAAGCAGACATTCAATGACCACCAACACATCCAAAAATGATATGTAAAAAAATCCAATCTGAACATTGCCCTACGCATATTACTATATTCATACTTCTTTCAAAGCATGTTTAAACTCAAATTTTTGTACTAAGTTTCTTTAAGAACCATCTTTCAGACCTATTTTCCATTTTCGCGGATATTCGGGATGTCACGATGACGTCGTTAACCGCAATGATCGCGCCTTTCCCATAAAGTGAAAACTAAGCCTGGGCGTAGTTCGCGAAGTAGCGCTACGCGAAGCTACGCAAAGTGCAGTTCGCACTACGCGAGCTACGCGTAGCACTACGCGAACTGCGTAGTGTGCTGTTCGCAATGATTGCACAGTGCCGGATGCTTGTCCGCACTGTGCAATCATTGAAAACGGCATCTTGCACAGTGCGAGCTGTCTTTTACTGACGCTCGAGTAGATTTTTACTCGAGCGGCAGCTTTCTCAACGCGGACTGGTAGTTTCTCATCGCGAGCGGTCGCGAGCATACACGACCACTCGCAATGAGAAACCTGACCTCCCCGCGTTGAGAATCTCGCTGGGAGGTTTATTTTCCACGCTCGCGATCGGCAACTTGATGTTGCTGATCGCGAACGAGGAAAAAGTCTTGCCGGGATGTCATTTTGCTTGCTCGCGGTCGCCAACTTGACGTTGAGGACCGCGAGCAAGCAAAAAATGACCGCTGCACTACGCTACGCGTGTTTGCACTGTGCTACGTGCAATTCGCGTTGTGCGAAGTAGCGCAAACTTCGCAAACTACGCGAGCGTAGCGTAGTGCTTTGCCCAGGGTTAGTGAAAACACATACATGCACACACATTACAGTATTCTACACACTAGAGGTTTATCACTGTACACTTCAAATTCATATTTTTCTAGTGTATTTCTAGAACAACCATCTCTAAAACCTGTTTTTCGTTTTCACTGAGACTCCGGAGATCATGATGACGTCACTCATCGTTGTCCCTGTGGTTACGTCACGAAAACAGAAAGCAAAAGCAGGATTTCAATGGCCACCAACAAATCCAAAAATAATATTTAAAAAAATCCATTCTGAACATTGCCCTACACACATTACTATATTCATACTTCTTTCAAAGCATGTTTAAACTCATGTTTTTGTACTAAGTTTCTTTAAAATCCATCTTTCAGACCTATTTTCCTTTTTTGCTGTTATTTGGGATGTCACAATGATGTCGTTAACCGCGACGATCGCGCCTTTACCATAAAGTGAAAACACATATATGCACACACGTTACAGTATTTTACACGCTAGGGGTTTATTACTGTACACTTCAAACTCATTTTTTCTAGTGTATTTCTAGAACAACCATCTCTATAACCTGTTTTCCATTTTCGCGGTGACTCCGGAGATCGCAATGACATTGCTCATCGCGGTCCCCGTGGTTACGTCACGAAAGTGGAATGCAAAAGCAGGATTTTGATGCCCACCACCACATTAAAAAATTATAACTTTATAATTAATTCTAACCATAACAGTAGATAATACACTATCAGGCACATGCATCAAGGTAGGATTTTGCGAGTCCTTAATTGCGATTATTATAGTTAGGACCTCGTTTCTATTCAAAAAGCGTTTTTTGTTTTCCCAATAACTTTGGCGTCGTTTGATGAATCTTCACGAAATTTTCAAAACTATTGACCCGTTCCAGTCAGCTTCTGTCTTGAAAGTTTCGGGGTGATTCATCAAGCGGGGCTGAGAAAAAAGGGGGTCCCAAAACGCATTTTCCCCATGTTAATTTCCATAGGAAACATTAGACAAAGCTACAGCCCGAACTGCTGAACAGAATTACACCAAATTTGGCAAAAAGGTAGGTCTTGGTTCAGAAAGAGCCCTTTTTGTTAAATGGTGTAAATCCATTCAGTAGTTCCTGAGAAAATTAAAAAAGAAAAAATATCGATATCTGAGCACCGAGGAGGGTTTGCAAACCCTCCCCGGCACGAGCTTCACTCTGATTGGCTGCCAACACTCCAAACCAGGAAGTGTTGGCAGCCATCTTGTTACTCGGTAACCGAGTCACAAGAAAATAGTGGAAAAAAGGTTGAAAAACAAGAAAAGGGGGCAGGTTAGAAACACCCTGACCCCCTAGGCCTGCTCAGGGAGTCCCACAAGGACCCCTAGGGCCAAAAAAAGCATTTATTTTTTAAAAACGGCAGAATTCGCGTTGGGGTCACGAATCCTGCCGTGAAAATAAAAAAAAAGCCCCCAGGTGGGCCAGGTCCTGGGGGCAATGAGTGATTAATTTGCGGGGGCCCGCGGGGGCCCCCACAGACCCGGGGACTGCCACCTCCCCAGGGCTTTGTTTATATAGGTGTTGGGAGGTCCCAACCCCCCCACGCTGCACCAGGGACCGCCACCTCCCCGGGGCATTGAAATTTAAAAGGTGGGGGTCCTCGCTGGCCCCCCCAAGCCCCGGGGACCGCCACCGTCCCGGGCTGAATTGTTTTTTAAAAAGTGTGTGGAGGGGGGGCTCCTGCCCCTCCCCACACTGCCCCGGGGACCACCACCTCCCCGGGGCATTAATTATTCAAATACGGGGGTCCGTTACAGACCCCCGGGCCCCTGGGACCACCACCTCTCTGGGGCTTTGAAAACATTGGAAGGACCCCAGGGCCGGCTCCTGCAGTGTCCCGGGGTACCCACCCCCGGGACACTGCTGTTTGCTATGGCAGGGCGGGAGCACGGCTCCCGCCCTGCCATAGCAAACTCTGCTCTCACTTCAACGAAGCAAAGCAGGATTGCTTTTGAGCAAGGGGAGCTGCATGTCAGCAGCTCCCCTTGCTCAAAAGCAATGCCGGCTCCCGCAGGAGGCGGCGAGCCGGCGGGACCATGGGGGCATCGGGGCTCCCTCCACGGTCCCCAACGTAAAGGGCCGGCCCCGGGGGATGGGGTCCCCGGAGCCAGAAGTGGCCCGGGAGGGGGGCCACGCGGCCCCCCTCCCTCAATCAAATAAAAAAAAAGAGGCACAGCCCCGGGGGATGGGTTCAGCGGGGCCAATAGAGGCCTCAGGAGGGGGGCCACGCAGACCCCCTCCCTCAATAAAATAAAATAAAAAAATAAAAAAAGAGGCTATGCCCCGGGGGATGGGGTCCCCGAAGTGGAAATTGGCCTCGGGAGGGGGGCCCCTTCCCATTTTCTTTTTAAAAAAAAAAATGGGTCAGTCCCCTAGGGCCCCAAATATTGTAAAAGAAGGGGGGCCACACATCCCCCTTACTAAAAAAATAATTTTTTAAAAAGCCAGCATTGCGCCGGAGGCCCTGCCCCCTCCCTGCAGCATTCTGCAAACGCACCCCCTGGTGCGTTGTAAGTTGGGGAATTAATTCCCCTTGAATACTGGGGGTCCCTGGGGGCCAACTAGCCCACCAGGTACCTCCAGTATGCGCCACAGAGCTGCGTTGCAGAGAGGTGGTCCGAGGCCATGCCCCTTTTTACACCTCTCTGCAACGGAGCTCTGTGGCGCTTACAGGAGGTACCTGGTGGGCTAGTTGGCCCCCAGGGACCCTCAGGACTCAAGGGGACTTAATCCCCCAATTTACAATGCACCAGGGGGCGCGTTTGCACAGTGGTGCAGGGAGGGGGCGGGGCCTGACATAACAAGTGTGCAAACGCGCCCCCTGGCACATTGTAAATTGGGGGATTAAGTCCCCTTGAATCCTGAGGGTCCCTGGGGCCAACTAGCCCACCAGGTACCTCCAGTAAGCGCCACAGAGCTGCTTTGCAGAGAGGTGGTCCGAGGCCACGCCCCTTTTTACACCTCTCTGCAAAGCAGCTCTGTGGTGCTTACTGGAGGTACCTGCTGGGCTAGTTGGCCCCCAGGGACCCTCAGGATTCAAGGGGACTTAATACCCCAACTTACAATGCACCAGGGGGTGCGTTTGCACAGTGGTGCAGGTAGGGGGGCGGGGCCTGACATAACAAATGTGCAAATGTGCCCCCTGGCACGTTGTAAATTGGGGATTAAGTCCCCTTCAGTCCTGAGGGTACCTGGGGGCCAACTAGCCCACCAGGTACCTCCAGTAAGCGCCACAGAGCTGTGTTGCAGAGAGGTGGTCCGAGGCCACGCCCCTTTTTACACCACTCTGCAAACGCGGCTTCTGGTGCACTGCTGGTGGGGCGATGAGGTCCTCTTGTGTCCTGAGGACCTCCGGACACAAGTGGACTTCATCCTCTGAGCAGCATTGCGCCAGAAGCTGTGTTTGCAGCATGGTTTTAAAAAGAGCGTGGCCTCGGAACACCCCTCTGAAACGCAGCTCTGTGTCGCTTACTGGAGGTTCCTGGTGGGCTACTTGGCCCCCAGGGACCCTCAAGATTCAAGGGGACTTAATCCCCCAACTTACAACGCACCAGGGGGGCACCTGTGCACAGTGGTGCAGGGAGGGGTCGGGCCTGATATAACAAGTTAGCAATCCTGCTGTGTGGGACTTACTGGAGGTAATAAAAGGGATAGTTAGCCCCAAGGGCTAACTATCCCTCCTGTTACCTTCGCTAAATCACACACAGTGGGATTGCTAAAAGGTGTTTGGAGGCCATGCTCACCTTTCTCCTCCACTCTGCAAACGCGACTGCTATGTTATAGTTAGAAATTAGCAATGAAAAAACCTTTGAAATTCACTGAAAAAACCATAGGTTTCAGGGACGTTATAGTTAGAAATTAACATTTAAAAAACCTTTGAAATTCACTGAAAAAACCATAGGTTTCAGGCACGTTGTAGTTAGAAATTAGCATTTAAAAAACCTTAGAAATTCACTGAAAAAAACATAGGTTTCAGGGACGTTATAGTTAGTTGAACATTTCACTCGTACAAAACCTGAGAAATTCCGCCGTTATAGATTGTTCAGCTAACTATAACTCGCGCCCCCGCAATGCACTGCTGATGACGTCACATATTACATCATTCATGACATGGTCAGTGACATCACTGATGATATCACTGATGACATCTCAAATGACATCACTGATGACATCACTGATGACATCATCCACATGAAAATCTGATGCACCTCCTCACGCCCTAATATAACCTTTGATACACCCACTCTAAAATACTGACTACCATTTTTGAAACCATAGACACACCAATACCAGTTACTACATACGCACTGACTGATTCCTAGGTCTACACACACATCCACTCATTCACCCATACAGTCACTCATCAATACAACATTATCATATGTACTCATACACCTATACAGACACTCACACACCGCCACTCATCCAGAGTTACTCACACACCTAGTCAGTCATGCAAAGAACCAATCACACTTCCATTTACTCACCTATACAGTTATACACACACCACCTCACGTATTCATACAGATACTAACACATACTTACTCTCTTATACAATCACTGATACAAGTACACACTCATCCATACATCCACTCTCACAATCACTGACTCTCACGTATAGTCATTTATATACTCCAACTCTCACATACACTGCCTTTTAGATATGTAGTTACTTGGACATGTACCACTGAGACATCCATTCACTCACCAACATACCATACACACACCCACCCACCCATACAGCTGTTTCCACATGCACACTTGAACCCATACACCCAGTGAATCAACCACTCACACATCTATGCACAGAGTCACACACCTCCCACCCACCCACACATACACTCAGGAACCCATACAAATACTCAGGCAACCAATCAATAACCCATATAGACACTCATGTAGCTACTCACCAACCCATGCAGCAGCTTACACAACAACAGACAGACTGATACAGACATTCACACAGTTAAGTCACTAACCCATGCATTCAGTAAGGCACATTTAATCACTCACTTATACAGTCAGTCACGCACCTCCTAAATCTTCCATTCAGACACTTATACACCCACTCATTCTTCAATACACCTTGGCATATATATAAAACATATTTAAACTTTATAGAAACACACAGTCACTGGATGATGTCATGGTTTTTTCAGTGAATTTCTAAGGTTTTTTAAATGCTAATTTCTAACTATAACGTGCCTGAAACCTATGTTTTTTCCAGTGAATATATATATATTCACTGAAACAACCACAGGTTTCAGGGACATTATAGTTAGGAATTAGCATTTAAAAAAACCTTAGATATTCAATGAAAAAACCACATGTTTCAGAGAGGTTATAGTTAGGCCGACATTTTACTACACTGCTGATGACGTCACATATTACATCACTCATGACATGGTCAGTGACATCATTCATGACATCACTGATTACATCTCAAGTGACTTACCTCATGAAATCACTGATGACATCATCCAGTGACTGAGTGTTTCTAAAAAGTCTAGCAATGTTATATATATATATATATATATATATATATATATATACACACCAAGGTAAATTGAATAATGAGTGGGTGTATGAGTGTCTGAGTGGATAATTTAGTGGGTGCGTGACCGACTGTATAAGTGAGTGATTAAAAGTATCTTAGTGAATGCATGGGTGAATGAGTAATCTGTGTGAATGTCTGTATCAGCCTGTCAGCTGGTGTGTAAGTAGCTGCATGGGTTTGTGAGTAGCTACATGAGTGTCTATATGGGTTACTGATTGGTTATCTGAGTAACTGTATGGGTGCCTGAGTGTCTGTGTGGGTGGGTGGGGGTGTGTGACTCCCTGCATGGATGTGTGAGTAGGTGATTCATTGGTTGTATGAGTTCATGAGTGTATCTGCGATGGGCTGCATGGGTGGGTTAGTGCATGTATGGCTGTGTTGGTGAGTGAATGGATGTCTCAGTGGTATATGTGTGAGTCACTTCATATGTGAAAGGCAGTGTCTCTGAGTATATAAGTGACTATATATGAGAGTGAGTGATTGTGAGAGTGGCTGTATGGATGAGTGTGTTCTTGTGTCAGTGATTGTAGAAGAGAGTAAGTATGTGTTACTATCTGTATGAATAAGTGAGGTGGTGTGTAAATAACTGTATAGGCAGTGTGATTGATTCTTTGGGTGACTGACCACATGAGTGAGTATCTCCATGGGTGAGTGGCGGTGTGTGAGTGTCTGTATGGGTGTATCAGTGTATATATCAGTCAATCAATCAATCAATCACGGCATTTATAGAGCGCGCTACTCACCCGGGAGGGTCTCAAGGCGCTGGGGGAGGGGGTAAGTTACTGCTCGAACAGCCAGGTCTTGAGCTGCTTCCTGAAGGAGAGATGGTCCTGGGTTCGCCGAAGGTGAGTGGGGAGGGAGTTCCAGGTCTTGGCTGCCAGGTAGGAGAAGGATCTTCCTCCGGCGGTGGTTCTGCGGATGCGTGGTACAGTGGCGAGGGCGTGGCTGGTTGATCGTAGCTGGCGTGTGGGCGTGTAGAAGGTCATGCGGTTGTTGAGGTACTTTGGGCCCAGGTCGTGGAGGGCCTTGTGTGCGTGGGTGAGGAGTCTGAACGTGATTCTCTTGCTGACGGGGAGCCAGTGCAGGTCTTTCAGGTGTCCGGTGATGTGGCTGTGTCGGGGGATGTCCAGGATGAGTCGTGCGGAGGCGTTCTGGATGCGCTGGAGTCTTTTTGAAGTTTGGCTGTGGTTCCGGCGTAGAGGGTGTTCCCATAGTCCAGTCGGCTGGTCACGAGTGCCTGGGTGACGGTCTTCCTGGTTTCAGTGGGGATCCATCTGAAGATCTTGCGGAGCATGCGCAGGGTGTTGAAGCATGAAGATGAGACGGCGTTGACTTGTCTGGTCATCGACAGGGAGGAGTCCAGGATGAAGCCCAGGTTGCGTGCGTGGTCCGTTGGCTTGGGCGCGGTGCCCAGGGGCCGGGGGCCACCAGGAGTCGTCCCAGGCGGAGGGTGATGAGCCCAGGATGAGGACTTCCGTCTTGTCTGAGTTCAGTTTAAGGCGGCTGTTCCTCATCCAGTCGGCGACGTCTCTCATCCCGTCGTGTAGGTTGGCTCTGGCGGTGGTGGGGTCGTTGGTGAGGGAGAGGATCAGCTGGGTGTCGTCGGCGTAGGAGATGATGTTGAGGTTGTGTTGGCGTGCGATGGCTGCGAGGGGGCTCATGTAGACGTTGAAGAGGGTTGGGCTGAGTGAAGATCCTTGTGGAACGCCGCAGATGACTTCGGTGGCTTCGGATCTGAACGGGGGAGGCGGACTCTCTGGGTTCTCCCGGCGAGGAACGAGATGATCCATTCCAGTGCTTTCTCTCGGATTCCGATGTTGCTGAGGCGCTTCACTAGGGTGCGGTGGCAGACGGTGTCGAACGCCGCGGAGAGGTCCAAGAGGATGAGGGCAGCTGTTTCCCCGTTGTCGGTTAGGGTTCTGATGTCGTCGGTGGCTGCGATAAGGGCGGTCTCGGTGCTGTGGTTGGCCCGAAACCCGGACTGCGAGGGGTCGAGGGACCCATTCGTCTCGAGGAAGGCGGCAAGCTGTCTGTTGACGGTCTTCTCGATGACTTTGGCCGGAAACGGAAGGAGCGAGATGGGACGGTAGTTCTTGAGGTCGGTGGGGTCCGCCGTTGGTTTCTTCAGGAGGGCGGTAAGCTCGGCGTGCTTCCAGCTCTCCGGGAAGGTGGCGGTGTGGAAGGAGGAGTTGATGATGTCCCGGAGATGGGGTGCGATGGTGGAGTCGGCTTTGTTGAAGACGTGGTGTGGGCAGGGGTCGGTTGGTGATCCGGAGTGGATGGAGTTCATTGTGCGGGTGGTGTCTTCGGTGCTGATCGGGGTCCAGTTGCAGAGGGTGGTGGTGGCGGGCGTTGGTTCGGCGGTAGGGTGCGTGGTTTGTGCGTCGAAGCTGTTATGTATGTCGGTGATCTTGCGGTGGAAGAACGCGGAGAGTGAGTTGCAGAGGTCTTGCGAGGGGTGATGTCGTTGTTTCCGGCGCTGGGGTTGGAGAACTCTTTGACGATGCTGAAAAGTTCCTTGCTGTCATGGGCGTTGTTGTCCAGTCGTTCTTTGAGTGCCGACTTCTTGGTGGCACGGATCAGCTGGTGGTGTTTGCGGGTGGCGTGCTTGAGGGCGGTCCTGTTGTCTGTGGTCTGGTCGAGTCGCCAGGTTTTCTCGAGAGTGCGGCAGTTCTTCTTGGATTCCTTGAGTTCGTTGGTGAACCAAGGGGTTTTCTTGCTTCCGGGTCTGCTGGGAGGGTTTTTAGTGGTGCGAGGTCGTCGGCGCAGGCGGTCAGCCACTTGGCGAGGTTGCTGGCTGCTTCGTTTGGGTCCGTTGTGTTGGTGGGTGTGTTCTGGCTGAGGGAGGCGGTGAGCTGCTCGGCGGTGATCTTGCTCCAGCTCCGGCGGGGAGCCTGTTGCGGGTGGTGGTGGGTCGCAGTCTTTCTGAAGCTGAAGTGGACGCAGCTGTGGTCGGTCCAGTGGAGTCCGGTGGCGTGGCTGAAGGAGATGTGCTTGCTGGACGAGAAGACGGGGTCAAGCGTGTGGCCGGCGTAGTGGGTGGGCGTGTTCACCAGTTGCTTGAGTCCGAGGTTGGCGAGGTTGTCCAGCAGGGCGGTGGTGTTTCTGTCGTTGTTGTTCTCCAGGTGGAAGTTGAGGTCCCCTAGGAGGATGTAGTCGGCGGAGGGCATGGCGTGCGGGCTGATGAAGTCTGCGATGTCTTTGCTGAATAGTGTGCGTGGTCCCGGGGGTCTGTAGATGAGGGTGCCTCGGAGGGTGGTCTTGGGGTCAGTGTGTATCTGGAAGTGTAGGTGTTCGGCGGCGGTGAAGGTCTCGTCGGAGTTAGTCGAGATGCGGATGGTGTTCTTGTGTACGATGGCGATGCCTCCTCCCGTCTGGTTGACGCGGTCCCTCCGGGTGATCTTGTATCCGTCCGGGATGGCTATGGCGATGTCGGGCGCTGAGGAGGCGTTCATCCAGGTTTCGGTGAGGAAGGCGATGTCCGGTGCTGTTGCGTCGAGCAGGTCCCAGAGTTCCACGGCGTGCCTGTGGACGGAGCGGGTGTTCAGCAGGATGCATTTCAGGTGGTTGCTGCTGGTGCTCGACTTGGCGGAGGTGGTGCACGTCCGGGGGCAGGTGAATCAGCAGGTTTGGCAGGTGAAGGGTCCGTGGGTGCGTCTCGGTGAGGCTCGGTAGCAGGCAGGGTTCCGGCCGGCATTGAGTGCGGTGAGTGTGGCGGCGTCGTAGGGCCGTCGAGTGGTGTTGCATCGGTGGGATCCAGGGGTTCAGTGGCTGTATTGATGAGTGACTGAGTGTATGAGTAACTGTCTGGGTGAGTGAGTGTATGTGTGTGTAGACCTATGAATTAGTGAGTGGGTATGTACTAACTGGTATTGGTGTGACTATGGTTTCGAGAATGGTAGTCTGCATTTTAGAGTGGGTATATGAAAGGCTGTTTTAGGGTGTGAGGAGGAGCATCAGAAACTAAGTGGATGATGTCATCAGTGATGTCATTTGAGATGTCATCAGTGATGCCACTGACCATGTCATGAGTGAAGTAATATGTGAAGTCTTCAGCAGTGCATTGTGGGGGCACGAGTTTTAGTTAGCTCATCTAACTATAGCGGCTCCATTTCTCTGGTTTTCTATGAGTAAAATGTCAGCCTAACTATAACGTCCCTGAAAGCTGTGTTCTTTTTAGAGAATATCTAAGGTTTTTTGAATGCTAATTCCTAACTATAACGTCCCTGAAACCTGTGTTTTTTTAGTGAATTTCTAAGGTTTTTTAAATGCTAACTACTAACAATAACCTCCCTCAAACCTCTATTTTTTACTGTGAATATATATATATATTCATATATGATAAATATGTTTTACATGTATACATTTTTTCTCAATTACAATATTTTTTACATTTAAAATATATACTTTTTTATATATATATGTACACATATATATATGTGTATTTATATATATATATATTTTTTTAATATAAACATGGAGTCGCGTACTGGACACAAATCCCTGTAGATTGCCGAACGTTAGTTCCGGATCCGCGTACAGTACGTGGCTCCAGCGTGATTTTCACATATATATTTTTCATACCTATAGAGAATAATTATATTAAGTTCAAGGTTAGAGCTTTGTTAAGATAGTAAAAGTGTATATTAATAAATCAAAGTTATTAAAACATTTTTTTAATAGTAATTTCAGGAGTCGCAGTACATTCACGTACATTGCAACTTCCGGATTTGCATGCGGGACATGAATCCAACATTTTTTTTAAAACAATATTATATATTAATATAGCTTTATTTAATTTATTTGAAATTAAGAAAGACAGTTATGTGTAATTAAAATATTATCAGATAGTGCTAAATATTGTTGTAATGTAAAATTGAAAGAAATTGCGGAATCGCGTCCGGTGTGCGGTGGCACCACGTAGGGGTCGCGCACCCCATGTGACACAAAAAAAGAGATTTGATTGGTTAAAGATTCTGTCATCCTTAAGTTTGCTAGATCCCACCCTCTCTCTTCTAATTTTGGGTGTGGTTGGCAACAGCCATACTTTTAGAGGTCCTTTCAACTTTGCACTTTTGTTTGGTGTTTTGGAGGTTTTACTGTTGAACTTGAAAATGGCAACTGCAAAGGATCTGCAGGAGGAGGAAGAGATCCTTCAGGAGGAAGAAGAAGAGACACACCCCAAAAGAAAGGAGAGCATGGTATGGGAATTCTTTTCCATACCTGAAGGACAAAAGAAGGTGAATGCACAAAAAGTTACGTGCAACATCTGTAAAAAGGTACTGTCCTGAGGATCTGACAAAAAATACTCCTGCCGTACATTGTCGATGTACAAACATCTCTGAACAACGCATGAGAAGAGGCTTGCAAGAGCTGAACTTGCAAGAGCAAATGAAGGCAGCCAAGATCCTCAACCTTCAACTTCTTAAGTTGGTGACAGGTTGCAGTCCATACCACCGACTCTTCCTGATTTTGCAAAGGCAGGACTTTTTTGGCCAAAGTGCATCACTGTGCTGAGCATTGGGGAACAGGTTGTCCAAACAATGTTGGACACAATTAACAATCACCATTGTTAATTAGTTTTTTCCCCTCATTTATGCACGCTGTTATGTGCTTGTTTTTTTCTTTACATTTTTATTGATAAAATCTTAAAAACACAAAATTGTTAAAAAAATATATAAAATAGTTTTAAAAAAGAAGAAAATACGGTTCTTACAGAACCACCTATTTTGCTTTAAAAAAGGAAAGCTATATGTTGTGTGAATACATGAGTGAATGGATAGTTTCTGTGTGATTGCATGAGTGTATATGTACTGTCTGAGTGATTGGATGAGTAAATGAGGAGAGTTTGAAAGAATGGTTGAGTGCAAGAGTAGTGCCTGAGTGACTGCATGAGTGCATGGGTAGTGCCTGAGTGACTGCAAGAGGGCATGGGTAGTGCCTGAGTGACTGCATGAGTGCATGGGTAATGCCTGATTGAATGTATGAGTGTATGAGTAGTGTCTGAGTGAATGGTTGAGTGCAAAAGTACTGCCTGATTGATTGCATTAATGCATTGGCAGAGCATGGATGATTGCATAACTGCAGGGTTACTGCTTTGGTCATTGAATGAGTGCATGGGTAGTGCCTGAGTGAATGGATGAGTGCATAGATAGTGGCTGAGTGAATGGTTGAGTGCAAGAGTAGTGCCAGAGTGATTGCAAAAGTGTAGCAGTAGTACCTAGATGATTGCATGAGTGCCTGGGTAGTGCCTGAGTGATTGTACGAATACAGAGGTAGTGCCTCGGTGATTGTATGAGTGCATGGGAAGTACCTGAGTAAAAGTATGAGTGAAAAGCTAATGCCTGGTTCATTAGATGAGTCTACAGGTAGTCCATGAGTGAATGCATGAGTGCAGGGGTAGTGCCTGGGTGATTGGATGAGTGAATGGGTAGGGCTTGAGTGGAAGGATGGGTACAAGGTCAATGTCTGGGTCATTGGATGAGTGCATAGGTAGTGCCTGATTGAATGGATGAGTATATGGGTAGTGCCTGAGTGAATGGTTTAGTGCAAAAGCACTGCCTGATTGATTGCATGAGTGCATGGGCAGTGTCCGGATGATTGCATAACTGCAGGGTTACTTCTTGGGTGATTGGATGAGTGCGTGGGTAGTGCCTGAGTTACTTCATGAGTGCTAGACTAATGTCTAGGTGCTTAAATCAGTGCATGGATACTACCTGGGTAAAAGGATGACTGCAAGAGTAATGCCTGGGTCATTGGATTAGTGCATGGGTATTGTCTGAGTGAATGCATGAGTACATGGGTAGTGCCTAAGTGATTGCATGAGTGAAAGAGTAGCGCCTGAGTGATTGTATGAGTGCATGGGTAGTGCCTGGGTGATTGCATGAGTGCAGGGGGAGTGCCTGGGTGATTGGATACGTGCATGGGTAGTGCCTGTGTCAAAGAAAGAATACAAGGGTAATGCCTGGGTTATCCTATTAGTGCAAGACTTGTGCTTCAGAGAATGGGTGAATACATGGGAAGTGTCTACAGGAAAAGATGAATGCCTGCCTGATTACATTAGCAACATAATGATAGTTTTCAAATAGTGTAAAGGATCAATATTATTTATATTAGAAACAAATAACATATAATTAAACTTTAAACATTTTGTCACGTTATTATGCATATTATAATATGCACTCTTACCTTTCCAGTAATTTAGATACATTACTCAATAGAGCTATTTTAGAGTAGTCTTCTCCTAAACAGCATTAAAACTATTTTCAAACTTCAACAGTACCTACTATAAAGAAAAAGAAAAACTGTTATTTAATGATAATATATTACAGAAATTATAATATTATATTTTTCAGAAGTCAACATAAATTTAGAATTACATAACATTTTCAGATTCCCTTTTTTGCTTTTCTCAGATTCCACTTAACTTCACCATACACAGTGATTTCAATGTAGTATCATTATAGAACAGCGGGGAAAAACAATCAAATTGATTGTAGAAAAAAAACCAAATCAGCTTAGAGCATTATTTTCAATATGTGTAGCTATGTGTTTTCCTATCTACACTTTTACATCTTTCATCTACATTACCTCTAATATTTATTTCAAATACATTTGCCAAAATGTAGACTCTCATTTGCATCTGGTACAACATAGACAACAAATATATAAAGTATTTCCTTTTAAACACAACTTTCCAAATGCAATATCAATTAGCGCAAATAGTATTCCAAACACTAATTATAAATACTAATAGGTTCCACTCCTGTGTACTTTCTGTTCACATCTTCCCAATAGGCCGAATGATGTACTCAAAACTTTGGCTTCAAAAATAACAAATATGAATTTGGTAATTCATAAGGCAATCTAGGTTTGAATTCCAAGTGGGCATCATTGCAATGTGTCAATCCTTTATTACACTTTAAATAAACAGTATAGTGTCCAGATGTTGTAGTAGGTCCATCATGGAAAATAATAACCACTGCTGTAAAAGTTCTTCCTGAAATAGATATTTGACTTTCTTTAAAAGTTTTGTTTGCAATTTTCTTCCATTTGCTCTACAACGTTGTAGCATTAAAATGAGATATTTTCCAAATCTTTCTTTTTTGTAATGTAGACAACATCTCTGATCTACAATGCAAACATCTCATGTCCTGATTAGCAGTTTTTATCAATTTGTTAAAAGGTACTGATTTGCAGTCTGGTATTGTCAAGTATATGAATCGTTCTGTTTGTATTTCAGTGGTAGAAGTAAATGAACACTCTTCACATTTATGATCCCATCTGTAACTTAGTCCAAAAAAGTTTTCAATCCGTATTCTGTCATCTTCTAATACTCCAAGCATAAGCATTAGAAATTCTTGTGCATCTTGTTGTATATTGAGAGAAAATGTCAAAGAACCGGTACATGTATCCAAAAGATGCCGAACAGCGAACACCAGAAGCAGTATGCATTTTACTTTTATCAGTTACCATCTGTTGAAATACATGGTGTAGTAAAGAACAGAATCTTTTGTCACGTTTTCTCATGATTTTCATGATGAAGATCTTGTAGATAAAAGACAACATTCAGAATCACATTAGCATAACACTTGATACCTGAACTATTTTCCAACTGGTATCCTACAATGTCATCAACAGTTTCTATTTTTTTTCTTTACACCTTCAAATTTCTCTTCATTTGTTTTCTTTTTTTGAACCTCAATTCCATCTTTGACATATTTCCGTTTTGGACACACTACACGTTGCTCATATATGGGATATTCACCTAAATCAGGTGTATAAAGTCTTCTTAAATGATTATACTCTCTTACACAATTTGCATCAGCACTAACCTTTTTCTCATCGAAATCTATCAAATACAAACCAGACAATGTTCTGACTAGAGACAATGCAACGTATGCCATTCCCTCTGTGAACACTGTACTTCCAATATTTACAAAAGCACTGTCTATACTTAAACCTTGAGATTTATGAATAGTTACTGCATATGCTAAAGACAGAGGAAACTGTTTTCTGCGAACATACAAATGTTTCACAAGCAAAAAATGTACAACACAACACCCAATCTGTCTTACATCTTTAATCTGATCAAATTTTATAATCAAAAATTCTATTACATCTCTGTTCTGAAATTTTACAAAATCAACAACTTTTCCCATTGCTCCATTTACTAAATCTTCTTCTACATTCAAATTACGCCGTAAAATTACCCAACAGTTTATACATACATGTAAAGTATTTTCTAAGCCTGCAGTTTTAGATACAGACTTTTCCAAAGAATGCAATTTAGCCTGTAGTTTCTCTGTAAGAAGAATAGTCACTCCCTAGTGTTCAATTTTATCAATAGCTTCAATTTGCACTATTTGTTGTTTTTCCAGTTTCAAATGCTCTTGATTAAATGTAGAGCACTCTTGCAGTGTAGGCATGAGGCAAACTATAGACTTCTTTTCTCCAAGCTTATTGTACATTACTTCAGCCGCTGTGTTTCCAGTTGTAAACAAGTTCCTTAGTAGCCGACTTTCTAAAGCTTGTTTACCATGTTTCGTCAAAACACCAATTCTTATGCCTTGAAGAATATTTCCGTAATCTTCATCACTTGCTTGTCGCGTATTCTTAACAAGTTCTTTATATTCAAAATGTAACCAAATGTTCACATTTCCAATACTTCCCAAAGATATCCTAGTGTCTTCATGGACAAGTGTTTTAAAAACAATGATTAAACATTTCATTTTCTTCAGGACTCTTGAGACTTCTTAACAAGCTTCTCCAGATAGCTTCTGATATTCCAATGTATTATCATGTTCAACTGGTAACATAAGTAATCGATGTAAAGTAATCCCTTTAATGTTGTGTTCTGCTAATCCTGTTGGAGCTGTTCCAACACAAGATAAATGTGATTCTGTAGTTTTGTGTAGATAACTGGTCAAAACTTTAATTAAGAAACTTTTTCCTGTTCCAGCTTGACCGCTGATGTACATTAGAATAGGTTTAAATGATGAACAATGGCATTCTTTTTTTTCATGTAGCAGACCATGTTGTATCTGTTCTTTCACTTCTAGATATATTTCTTTCTGTTAATATTTAGTTGTTCTTCTAACTTTTCCAACTGAATAATATCCTGCTGTGCTTGTTGCATTGCAGTTTCTACCTCATTCATGGCTATTGCTGCTTCATTTTCGATAAATAGTTGTCCCAGTGGATCTTGACTTAGTGGACCAGAACTTTGACTATCTTGAGAACTTTGTCTAGCTATTTCAGCTGCAAAAGTACTTTCTTGTTCAATCTCATTATTTAACATTTGTATATATATATATAGGAACAATTGTGCACTGAATACTATCTTTACTTGCAATAAAAGAATCTTCATAGCAGTCGAAATTTCCAAGTAATTCCGTTTCACTATGCCAAGGCTTGAACAGTTGCAGAAGTGCTAAATAGAAATATTCCCTCGCATCTGGACTTTCTCAACTGAGTTTTCTGTGGTTAATAAGATTTCCTTTTGCATGTTTTACCAAACATCCGTCACATCCAATTACCGCATATATTTCTTCTTTTATATTTTCTATAACTTTTCTTTTAAAGCTGTAATGTTGAAGTATTTCATACAGACATAGGTTTTCCAGATGTGGACTCCTTTTGGGATAGTATGTATCCAACATATTAGTTTTAACAATATCTGTACTTTCTGGTTCATTCTGTGCTAAGTATTCAATTTCTTGTAATGTTTTCAATACTCTATTTCATGTGGAGGCAAGACTTAAACTTACCCAAATGATTCCTCTTGACTTTGAATATAAACTGGCATCTCTCGATGGGAAAGTGTTTTAAGCTAAACCTGTACAATTTCTTGCTAAGACTCTTCTCTTGTGAAATTTCTTCCCACATTTCTTTCATCTCTGTCTTTTCAGATTTGGTTATATATGATGTAACATAGCGAACAACAGCAATTGAATTATCTGCAACATATTGATTATCCATGTTTGCATTCCACATTTTCAAAATAACTGGATTGTAGTCATTAATATACCAATATCCCAAACCACATTTTGTATAAAATTTCCCTTTAGACTTGTATTTTCATCAACAGTATTTTCCACATCGATGACTTTGAAACCGTAAAACTTGTTGCCTCAAGCTCTTTTCTCCTCCTTCTCTTGGAATGGCACAGGTAACATACTGTTCGAGGAAAGACAAAACAGTTTCATCAGTATCAGTTCCAAATTTTGGAGCATTCTTTTTCCATTTTAGCATGTGTATATGAGGAGCACCTCTGGCTTGGTACTTCTTTCTCCCCAAAAAATCTGTTACCTCTCCAAGAGGTGGATTATTTTATTTCAGATAAATGACATCATAGCTTGAAACCTATGATTAAAATATCTGCACACATTTACAGGATCTAAGGAACACAGTTCCCCAGCTGTCTTCAATTCAATGTTTTTAACATTTGAATTTGCTTCTCGTAGAAATTCAAGTAAATTGCCCCACGCATATTAAGCACAGTTAAGTGTTACAAACCATGTAGGAGTACCTAGGTTTCTTACCATACCTTTAAGTTCTCCATGACGATGATACCAATACTCATTGGTACCACGTTGACACGCCATCAAATTAATTAACTGAGATTCTAAATGTTCATCTCTTTGTTGAACTTTGTCCATGAATTCCTTTGCAGAAACATGTGGAAGATGAACTACTGCTTTTAATATGTGGTTAACTGCATATGAATGTGCAGACAAATCACTTTCAAACAGAAGATGAAATATATATGTAATGTACTGTCGAAATCTTGGATCTTCAGAGTACAATCTTGTCAAACGGTATTCTGAAGCTGGAATCCATACAGCTCGCTCATCAAATCGTCCTTCTTCTCCAGTGGGGAATAGCTGTGGAAAACAATGAGCTTCTAAACTTTTTTCCCATACACTGATGGGAGTTCCCTTTGCTTCCTTCATTTGAAATAATTCAATACTGTTTCCTATCACTTCTTTTGAATGTAGAGGATGTATAGTATAATGTTCATTAATCTCTTCACTCCTAGACTTGTCCACTTTTTCTATTTGGCCACTTGAAATTTCTATTTCATCTTCTAAGCATATTACCTGTTTATCAACATTTACATATTGTAATAAATATTATTCTGTACAAGATGTAATGTAGCCTTTTGAAGTTTATTAACATCTACAAACTCTTATCATATTTTTCAACTCTTTGTTGATACACCATTGACCTAGAATAACTACTGACTCATTTTCCTCCCTATCTACACTGACAGTTTCAATATTTTTCTTAAAATCTAAAGGTAAGTACACAACTCTTCCTTTCAGACCTCTTTGTAAATCTGTTGGGGGCAGCTTACCTGTTTTAGGCTCCATACGAACTATAGCCTGAAATGGGTGTACAGATTGAATAAGAATGGACTTATATGCATTCAAATCTGCCAGTTCTGGAGGAATAGCAACCAACTCTAAGTTGTTATATACTGCTCTAGCTGGTATTTTGTTCTCTTCTAATATGTTGCAACAATATTTACAAATACATTGATCAGTAGCCAACTCAAACCGACCTTCTACCAACAAATAAGCACCAAATTGCTGCCACTTATCATTGTTTTCCTTTTCACTTTTTAAATATAAATCAACATTCCTAGTTTGACTCGTATAGTGAGTATGTCGACAACAAATACAAACATAGTTTGATTTTTCAGATGAAACTGTCTTAAACTTTGTAATTTCTTCTGCAAACTCATCAATATTAATCTCTTTCACCTGTTCTTCAACACCTACACTTATCAAGCTCTTGCTTTCTCTACACTCCTCTTGTGAACCAAAAAAACTAAACAGTATATCATCACAAACTTTTTGTACATCTGATACTGAACCGTGGAAAAGAGCTTGTTCATTTCACTTAAACATAATGCAGGACGTTTTACATAGTAGAGTCTCCTTACTAACTTTGCATTTCTGAGTGGTGTATTGCTAACATTCTTAAATGATGAAAAGTACTTTGACACACTTTTCTTGAAAGACAAGCCAGAGAATGACCCTGCAAGTTAGTATATTTTCTAACTTTACATGGTTCTAATCCTTGTAACATGTTAATCTTCTGTTTAAGACTTTTTTTGGCATATCCTCGTAAAAAAATTCTTAATATGTCAATGGATTCCTGTTGAATACTGCGAATGCTACTGCAATCCCACTTATATACTGGAGCTTGTGTAGGCTTGCCTTGAACTTCTTCAGCTTTTACTTCTTCTACACTCCTAACAACCATTTTTTCTTTTGGAGTAGGACAACCATCTTTCATCTCATAACATTGACCACTAGTATCAACTGCATTTACTAATGTGTTCTGTTGAAAACAGCTTTCTTCATTAAAGAAAGGCTCAGTACTAGAAGTACTAGAAGTGTGCTTCTATTCACCAGTAAATGTTTTACAAAAGTTACGTCTATTAACCAGTCTTTTTCTTTTGCTTTTCTCCTTCATTAAGTGCATTGTTTTATTCAATCTTTTCATTCTCTTCAATATGAATATAAATAATTTTTGTTTCAATTCAAAAGCAGTCTCTACTACACTTTCAATGTGTTGCTTCTTCTTTTACGCTGCTAATCTTTTATACTTTTTACAATCTTTTAATACATTTTGGATTAATCTATTTCGAAACATTCGTACACGTATCTCTTTAAATTGTTTTTATCTTTTTGTGACATGCGTTGTTTTTCCAAAAATGAATGTTTTTTTCCATTACAAATGTTTGTTTCTTTGTGCTTTGTTGTAAACATTTTATTTTTCCTTTCAAAACTATTGTCTTTATTTAATCTCTCTGCAACTGTTTTAAGAAATTGTTTAGTACTCTTACCACAACAGACTTTATCGTGAGTAACATTTTGTCTTTTTGTAGTCCACTCTTTTAGTATGGTTTAATTACTTCTGTTTTCTTTGTTGTCTTCTCTTTTCATGTTTTCTTGCCATCTTCAATTTCTAATCAAAACAAAATAATTTTCTAAAGAAGAAAGAATAGTTTCAATAGTTTCTTACATCAATTAAGTATTTTAAATTAATTACATTTCAACATTAATAGTAACCAGTAAACAATTAATTACAATTACATTGCTTTTCTCTTTCTAACTAATTAAAAAAAGTACTGAAAAAAAAGAAGAGAAGTTCAGAAAAAAAGCAACAGAGATAAAACAGGTGCAGAAAGATGCAACATAAATATAGAAAGAAGCAACAGAGGTGAAGAAACAGTCAAGAAAAAGTGCAGAAAGAAGCAAGAGAACTCCAGAAATGCAAAACAGCAATCTTTGCAATATTACTATTATAAGTCTCACCATGTTCCTATATATATGCATGTGGGGGTTGGAGGAGCACACCTGTTTGTGCCTATTTGTTCACTATATCTAAATTCAAACTAGTTATTAAGTGGTGCTACAGCGCTACACTTGCTGTCTGACCAGGTGTCTAATCAAAAGAATGCTATTACAAGTTTAGTAACTTGTGTGCACTGGGCACTATTCACTGGGTTTATTAGCAAACCTTAACTATTGATGCAAAGTATTCTTTCTAAAAATAATACTCAACAATTTTCCATTTGTACATAAATGAAACTGTTATTTGATTTATCTTTGACAATGTCATAGGAATAACATAAAAACGTGAACTTAAATGATCATGATTCAATTTACAATTGTTATCTTAACAATACTACTGTAGAATTTACAGCACATGATAATTATTACACAACAATCTTGTGAATGCCCGATGCATTTCGGGACATTGCAGTCCCTTCCTCAGGGGCCGACCTATAAAAAAGAAAATATATATACTCTAATGAGCTTATCAACAAGTAATCAGCAAATACACGAAAGCAACATTACCCAGTCATTTGTGTTCTCGATTTATACCAATTCAAGAAACTCCTAAATCTCCAATAGTGCGAAACACCATTACCTGCCCAACTAGTATGCAGTTAATATTAGTAATGTATAAAGGAAAAAGATAATGTGACCTACTGACCCTTCCATACAGTAGGTCACATTGTCTTTTTCCTTTATACAGGGCTGGTTTTAAGAGTACTGTGTTCCAATGCAGTTGCTTTTCATCCATAAGGTATTTGACCAAAAACCAGGTCATTTATTTTAGTTTCACTTGAACACCGGGTGTTTACATACTTAATCAATCACCATTCTTTAGGAAACTTTCTATGTAACAAGGCACTACATTACTAATATTAACAGCATATGGGAAATTGTTGAGTATTATTTTTAGAAGGAATACTTTGCATCAATAGTTAGGGTTTGCTAATAAACCCAGTGAATAGTGCATAGTGCACACAAGTTACTAAACTTGTAATAGGAAATAGCATTCCTATATATATGCATACATGCATCTCTACCTTTTGCTGCTGGCATCACACATAAGAGAAACATACAAATAGTTCTATTCACTATTCTGCAAGTACTCAAAGGTGTTGGGCCTACCCAAATGTAAAGCAGCAACTCTTCGCATATCTTTGTTGTAAGTCTCACCATATTCCGGAAAATGCATGCATGTGTCTGTACCTTTCGCTAGTGGCATCATATATAAAAGAAAATACAAATAGACGTATATCTGTGTTTTATACATCTAGCATCTTGAGATGCATATCACGTATGAGAATACATGTGCAAGTAGAGACATACCTCAGTCACAGGACCATACAGACCTTAAAACTTCATAGACTGCATTTCCCATTTCAAACAGACACCTAGCATTTTAAGGCGTATTTCAAGTGTAACTTTCCACAAGCTCATACAAAGTAGCCTAATCAGTACTCCCTCTACCAACATGTCTTAAACCTCACTTTTGAGCTGCACCTTCACCATTCTGCAACTACTTAGAGTGGTGGGCCTCACCAAATATGAAGCAGCAACCCTTTGCATGTATCTGTTGGAACTCTCACTATAATCCTGAAAGCATGTATGCATGTGTCTGCACCATTTCCTAGTGCATCATACATGAAACAAACATAGAAATAGATGTACACCTGTATTTAATACATCTAGCATCTTCAGATGCATAACACAAATGAAAATATATGTGGAAGTAAAGACATACCTCAGTCACAAAACTATGCAGACCTTAAAACTTCACAGACTGCACTTCCCATTTCAAGCAGACACGTACAATTATGCTGCATATTTGAAGTGTACCTTTCCACAAACTCATACAAAGTAGCATAATCCCTCTACCAACATGTCTTAAACCTCACTTTTGTGCTGAGGCTTCACCATTCTACTACTACTCAGGGTGTTGGGCCTACCCAAATATAAAGCAGTAACCCTTCGCATATCTCTGTTGTAAGTCTCACCATATTCCTGAAAGAATACATGCATGTGTCTGTACCTTTGGCTAGTGGCATCATATATAAAAGAAACATACAAATAGATGTATACCTGTGTTTTATACGTCTACCATCTTCAGATGCATAACACGTGTGAGAATACATGTGCAAGTACAGACATACGTCAGTCACAAGACCATGCAGACCTTAAAACTTAAGAATCACAAAAGAGAGAAGGACTGTAAAAAACAGGGCCAGGGATATTAACCTTGGTTCTGGTAAGGGGTTCCTGTACCCTATTATGTCTTTTTAAGGTATATCTGAGACAGAAGAAAGATACAATAAAAGAAGGGAAATTAAAGAATTTCTTAATACTGCCCTCACCCACTATGCAGTGGCATGCTTCATCATAGGGTCGCTGCAGACGTCCAGGTGCAGACCAACACACTGGACGGAGCGCTGTTTTTTCAGAGGGGTGAGGGAGGAAATTAAGCAAGAAAACAGAAATGTAAAAAGTGTTAGGGAAAGCTTTTCCCTTGAGAAGGGATATCTAGTGCAGAAAAAGAAGGATAAAACAGTCTAAGAAGATACCTAGTGATTACCTTTATTCTTGGTTCCCCTTGACTGGGTTAAAAATGAATTAGGGATATACAGGAGGGGTGGCTGCCCCTAAATCCCTACTGCAAGTACCAACATGTTTCAGCCTCTCCAACTAGCCCCCTTGGGTCAATGAGGCCTTCTTCAGGGTGTGGCTCCCTTGATGTTTCAGGTCACAACCTGTGTTGTGGGTTCTGTGGCACTCTGGTCTAAAATGTCATAGTTTTCAGTGAACCTTCTACTCTGTTCTTAGGGAACACATTTTCTGTTGCGAAAATCATACAAAACGAATCTGTATAAGTCCCTGTATAACAACTTGTCTTCATGTGATTTCCCTTTACCCAAAAACACCTCTATTTTTATGCTCATTTATGTGTCTCTTATATTATACCTCCAGTGTTTTATAAAGACATATATTAAAATGTAGTTTAAAAATACACTGACATCTGTGAACTGGTGTCTCGCACCTCCTTTGTTACACCTGGGCACAAGCCCTCTTGTCTCTCTTTTGTATAAAAACCAGAGAAACTATGCCCCACAGGTTTAAGTAAGTCACGATACATGTCTTACCCGAGTTTACCAGAATTTCTCCAAACCCGGGACCGCCGGGGGAACGCTGTCTTATTGTCAAACTCTGTTAAAATAAGTGAACATGATTTGCCCAGTTACATAAATCCATTCACAGTTGCAAAAAACAAATCTAATGCCTGGCTTGCCCATAGGTCTCTTCGTTAACAAAAAAGCCATTACTCGTAAGTCGAAAGTATCTGCATATTTCAAAGCGGCTCCAAGCAACGGGAGTCTCAACCAGAGCTTTAGTTTTTTATGCTGTCACAACTGCGCTCAAAAACGACAAGAGTATTCTCCTTAGTCTATTGCTGGACCTGCTAGCTTCATAGCGAATAGCCGGGACCTCTTTTTGATAAGACACCCTTACTTACTTCGTCAAAGACCGGCGTTCGTCCTGTGCCCCCAAACGGGTCCTCCGACGATATCATCTGCACATTTCTGCGGCTCATTTGTGCTCCTAAGGCCACGTGATCGACTCAAGATCCGGTTGGGGAACAAGTAGAACTGAACAAAGTCTGCTTTTCATGGCGGCCATCTTAAAGTTCCCGCTCTCCAGCTATTTCCCTTCTATTGTATTAACACCTCAAAAAAAATAAGGGATACCAAAGGCAGGTTTAAAAATGGAGGGGGGCTTTTCTGATCACCATCTCACTCTCTCCTTTTCTATCTAAATAGATATATATACTGAGGGGAAAGCATTTGTTTCATTTCACTTAATACAACCGACAACCATATTGAAGAGGCGGTGTCCGACAGGTGGATTAGTCAGAAGGAAGCCTTGTTTCTGTGCAATCAACATCCAACGGTACCGTATTTCTATACTTTACCAAAAGTCCATAAACCTATACGTCCTCCACCAGGCCATCCCATAGTTTCAGGGATAAATTCAGTCCTGGAACCCCTCTCCAAATTTTGTGATGTCTACCTGCGGCCCATAGTGCAGAGAATGCCGGCATACTTGAAGGACATGCGTGCGGTTTTAAACCTCATCAAAGAATTGGAATTTGACCCTACAAAGGAACTACTGATTGGACTTGATATTGAGTCTTTGTATATAATATCCCTCAGGGGGAGACCCTGAGGGTTATTGAGGATATATTGTTCAGAGAAGAATGGGACTATCAAACTCCTAGAGCCTTCATCCTGTGCATGATGGAAATAGCCCTTACAAATAACTATTTTCAATATGAAGACACTTTTTACTTACAAGTCCAATGAACATCCATGGGGAGCGCCTTTGCGCCGAGTCTAGCTTGTCTATATGTCTCACACTTTGAAGGAGAGAATATCTACACACAGAATAACCCTTACTTTGATCAGATAAGGGTGTGGAGAAGATATATAGACGACATTTTGATAATTTGGAGAGGAGATAAACCAACAGCAGAAGATTTCTTAAAATGGCTGAATGAGAGGAATCCCTTCCTGTTCTTCACTGGGACCATGACTAATGATTGCTTGGCATTCCTAGATCTAAATATCAAGGCAGCAAATGGACGGCTTGTGAGTAGTGTGTTTCATAAACCAACTGATAGGAATAACCTACTATCATTTAAAAGCTTTCACCCTCGTTCTTTGAGGGAGAGTTTCCCTTACGGACAGTTCCTGCGCTTGCGTAGGAACTGTTCAGAACTAACAGAATTCAACAGAGAAGCAGACATGCTGAGTAAGAAACTGCGGGATCGGGACTACCCTGAACATGTGATCAAAAATGCACGTAAACATGCTAAAAACAACAACAGAGAGGCTCTCCTGGAAACTAACCAGAGAGAGCAGGAGAATAGAGCTATTTGTGTTACAACATTCAGCACTGCATCCAATCAAATGAAGAAGATTGTACAGAAACATTGGCGCATACTGAATTCAAATGGCCTTAACCAGCCATCTCCGTTGTTCTCTTTTAAAAAGAGTGGGAGCATAAAAGACATGGTGGTCCATACAAGACCTAGGACACAGAGATCAACGGAAAGGAGGAGATAGGAACGCTGGTACCTACCCCCAGTGATGGGCCACTATGTATGTGGCTATTGCAAAGCATGTGCCCAGACAGTAAATGGGAAAAGCGTAGACATCGGACTTAACCAACCCTGGGAATTAAGGAAACACACCACCTGTAATTCCGATAACGTAATCTATCTTTTGAAATGCCCATGCGGATTACAATATGTGGGCATGACGACGCGCTGTGTCAAGATTCGAATCTTGGAACATATGAGTAATATACATTGTGGCAGAACGAATACAAAACTCACGAACCACTTCAAGGAGAGGGGTCATACTGAAAAAAACTTTCCGTGGATAGTCATTGACAAACCATATATTCCACCATATGTTAGTGACAGTGCGAACTTCCTCTTTATAAGAGAACAGAGATGGGTCAATAGACTACATAGCGATAGTCATGGTTTGAATGACTTTATCCCTTGGTACCAGATGTATGGGATAACAACCAGTTTAGAAAAAGAAGGGCTTGAATCAGAAGATTCTTTCCGCTGACAGGGATTTTTTCCCCGCCCCGTGAGAGAATTGTGGGCTTAGCCTGTGAACTCTAAAGACAAATAGTATGAGAAAATCCTCTTCGTAAGCATCGGCTCACTATTGTATGTCAACTTCAAAGATTGGATGTGTAGGCAAGATGATCATATTAATTAGGAGAGCGAGGCACATGATAACCATACATTTTAAGATCCATATAGGTAGTCCCTAGCGGCCTGATAAACACCAGAGAAGGGAAAGTGAAACATATGAAAATTACGAATAGAAGCGTGGGGCACACTAAAAACAGGACCGAAGAGGTTATTGTTGGTTTTATTAAGTGAAATGAAACAAATGCTTGCCCCTCAGTATATATATCTATTAAGATATAAAAGTAGAGAGCGAGATGGTGATCAGAAACCCCCTCCATTTTAAACCTGCCTTTGGTATCGTCGGAGGACCCGATTGGGGGCACAGGACGAACGCCGGTCTTTGACGAAGTAAGTAAGGGAGTCTTATCAAAAAGAGGCCCCGGCTATTCGCTATGTAGCTAGTAGGTCCAGCAATAGACTAAGGAGAATACTCTTGTTGTTTTTGAGCGCAGTTGTGACAACATAAAAAGCGAAAGCTCTGGTTGAGACTACCGTTGCTTGGAGCCGCTTTGAAATATGCAGATACTTTCGACTTATGAGTAATGGCTTTTTTGTTAACGAAGAGACCTATGGGCAAGCCAGGCATCAGATTTGTTTTTTGCAACCGTGAATGGTTTCATGTAACTTGGCAAATCATGTTCACTTATTTTAACAGAGTTTGACAATAAGACAGCGTTCCCCCGGCGGTCCCGGGTTTGGAGAAATTCTGGTAAACTTGGATAAGACGTGTATCGTGACTTACTTAAACCTGTGGGGCATAGTTTCTCTGGTTTTTATACAAAAGAGAGACAAGAGGGCATGTGCCCAGGTGTAACAAAGGAGGTGCGAGTAATACACCAGTTCACGGATGTCAGTGTATTTTTAAACTACATTTTAATATATGTCTTTATAAAACACTGGAGGTATAATATAAGAGACACATAAATGAGCACAAAAATAGAGGTGTTTTTGGGTAAAGGGAAATCACATGAAGACAAGTTGTTATACAGGGACTTATACAGATTCGTTTGGTATGATTTTCCCAACAGAAAATGTGTTCCCTACGTACAGAGTAGAAGGTTCCTTGAAAACTATGAAATTTTAGACCAGAGTGCCACAGAACCCACAACACGGGTTGTGACCTGAAACATCAAGGGAACCACACCCTGAAGAAGGCCTCATTGACCCAAGGGGGCTAGTTGGAGAGGCCGAAACATGTTGGTACTTGCAGTAGGGATTTAGGGGCAGTCACCCCTCCTGTATAGCCCTAATTCATTTTTAACCCAGTCAAGGGGAACCAAGAATAAAGGTAATCACTGGGTATCTCCTTAGACTGTTTTATCCTTCTTTTTCTGTACTAGAGATCCCTTCTCAAGGGAAAAGCTTTCCCTAACACTTTTTACTTTTCTGTTTTCTTGCTTAATTTCCTCCCTCACCCCTCTAAAAAAACAGCGCTCCATCCAGTGTGTTGGTCTGCACCTGGACGTCTGCAGCGGCCCTATGATGAAGCATGCCACTGCACAGTGGGTGAGGGCAGTATTAATAAATTCTTTAATTTCCCTTCTTTTATTATATGTTTCTTCTGTCTCAGATATACCTTAATAAGACATAATAGGGTACAGGAACCCCTTACCAGAACCAATGTTAATATCCCTGTCCCTGTTTTTTACAGTCCTTCTCTCTTCTGTGAGTCTTAATGTTTAGTTAGGAGAGTCAGAGAAGGCTCATTTGCTGTTCTCTCTTCTTTGCGATTTGGTTAGACCGTAAAACTTCACAGACTGCATTTCCCATTTCAAGCAGACAGCTCACATTATGTGGTGTATTTCAAGCGTAGCTATCCACAGACTCTTACAAAGTAGCCTAATCACTAATTCCTCTGCCAACATGTCTTAAACCTCACTTTTGAGCTGCAGCTTTACCATTCTGCAACTACTTAGGGTGTTGGGCCTAGCCAAATATAAAGGAGTAACCCTTTAAATGTGTCTGTTGTAAGTCTCATCATATTCTAGAAAGCATACATATATGTGTTTGCACCTTTTCTTAGTGGCATCATTTATAAAAGAAACATACAAATAGACGTATACCTGTGTATTATACATCTAGCATCTTTAGATATATAACATGGATGACAATACATGTGCAAGTAGAGAAATACATCAGTCACAAGACCATGGAGACCTTAAAACTTCACAGACTGCACTTCCTATTTCAAGCAGACACCTAAAACTTTGCGGCGTATTTCAAGTGTACCTTTCCACAGACTCATATAAAGTAGCCTAATCACTAATTCCTCTGCCAACATGTCTTAAACCTCACTTTTGCACTTCAGCTTCACTATTCTGCAAGTACTCAAGATGTTGGGCCTAGCCAAATATAAAGCAGCAACCCTTTTAATGTGTCTGTGGTAAGTCTCACCATATTCCTGAAAGAATGCATGCATGTGTCTGTACCTTTTGCTAGTGGCATCATATATAAAAGAAACATACAAATAGATGTATACCTGTGTTTTATATGCCTAGCATCTTCAGATGCATAACATCTATGAAAATACATGAGCAAGTAGAGACATACCTCAGTCACAAGACCATACAGACCTTAAAACTTCACAGACTGCATTTCCCATTTCAAGTAGACACCTAAAATTTGTGGCGTATTTCAAGTGTACCTTTCCACAAACTAATACATAGTAGCCTAATCAGTAATCCCTCTGATCCAGCGCGATATTAGCAAACAGCATTCATACACCATATACTCACTTGGGCCCATACATTCACACTACGCTAATACTTACGCTGGGTGTCAGATATACTCTTATATCAAAAATCCCTGCTACCAATTACCTTCTGATTGAAGAGTAATAACTTACCAATGGATCCTTTGCTAATTGCAAAGTTTAAAATGAGTGACATTCACTATAATACATAATCCTGAAATAACCACAAAGTCAGGAAGTTTTAAAATGTTTATCTAATAGTTTTAGCAGAGTAAAATACATGAAAGACACGGTATTTGATCAGAATACCCATGTGAAAGCTTAGAATAATGATTGCTAATAAATGACGGTGTTTAAGGAAAGAGAGGATAGAAACAGCAGCGCAACTAAAGGTTGCATATATTTACCTAAGTGCGAGAACAAAACCCCTTAGCCAAGGAGTTTGACAGAACAGGACCCTGGAAGGATGAAGAGCAAAGACCTCCTTCAGGATCTGGACAGGACTGGTGACTTCTCTACAACGACGCCTGCGCCGTTCCCCTCTCTGGCACTCAACTTCTCCTCGATTTCCCCGTCTAATGGACTCCGCCGCCCCCTTCTCAGGACCTCTTCCGAACAGGAATTCAGTCAGCAATCGATCAGCATGGCAGCCTGGAGCTTTTCTGTATGTTCTGTATTCTGTGCGTCAGAATGCTCTGTGCTAACTAATTACTAATGCTATATTCTATTATACCCTTCTACGCCCCTGTACCTCCCATTAATGTTGCTAAAATATGGGACCACTATTTCGGATTGGACAGGGACAGGGGGTGTATTCTCGCACTATGACAAATTGGCTTAAATTGTGAAGCCTATTGTATTTGCGTTCCTGCCCCTTCAAATTAATACATTCACTTTATTTCCCACCCGTTCTCACGACAAATATTGTACATTTTACAGGTTAAGAGCAACATTTCTATCCGGCTGATACATTGGGTACATCATCTTCGGCCAATAGGTCATGGCCTTGTGAGACGTCCAAGTTGACTTCATTTTGGCAGTCATTCAGGACACATGCGCAGAACCCCTTGTCTCTCGAGTTTCAAGTCACCAACCCAGGCCCAAGATTACGAATTACTAAAAGTGCAAGAAGGAAATATTAAAATCACAAATAAAACGTTTCACTGTATACCCATTTTTCTTATTTCTAATCCCATTTAATTATAAATCCTATCCCGCATTAATAGCGTTAAGAAACGACAATTTAGTAATGACACGATAGCAAGCTGAAGCATGTGAAAACATAGAGCAGCCATTTTAAGATACACTGCGCAGAAGCAGAAATTTCCCACCAAGCAAAGAAAGACGTCACACCATGTGATCAGGTTGCGACATGCGCAGATAGGTTCCCGCGCTTAAGCGGCCATTTTAGATTAGGAACAAGCGTTATTCGTTAGTAAAACACATAGGCAAGCATCCTCGGTATTCATGTAATGTGTGCAAGGATTATTAGGGACAATACAAGTTTTTAATACATTAATACTATGAGAAAGATTGCGTCCGAGCAAGTTTCATTTGCGAAACCTTGCTCCATCAATCCCCTCTCTGATGGCGTTTCTGAGCCATCAAAACTACCCTCAATCAGATGCCAACTTCTAGCAAATCACTTCATTCTCATTTTCATTTTTAGCTTTTCTACTTTTACAATCTCCTTTCATCTTTTTGTATAATTCACTTTTCCACTCCTCAAGTTCGATTTCGTCCCTCTTTCTCTTCTTCCCTTTTTCTGTCACTTTATACGTTCCCTTTTTTCTACAGCATTTGCCCCAAAATACTATTGTCAGAACTATTATTGCTATCCCTGCTAAGGGAACTAGTATTTGACCTATAAGTCCTTTACCTATATTAGCAAACCAGGTTCCAATTGACGATATACTATTTGTCAATCTTTCCCATACACTATCAACTTCCAGTGGTTTAAGTTCTTTCTCAAGTTTAGTTATATTCTGAATATACGTCCCAATTTCTGAACTTTTATCAGGAATATAAGTGCAACAGTGTTTCGTCTTCAATAATTTACAGACTCCGCCCTCTTTTGCCAATAGAATGTCAAGAGCAAGTCGATTTTGCATCACCATAGACCTAATCGCAACCATTTCCGCATTAATCATTAGGAAACTTCCAGCAGTATCCGTTGATAAACGATCAACCACTGTAGACAATTTGCATATTTTCCTTGAGTTCAGAATTATTCCCACTGAAGGTATCAATGCACCAAATATATCACCTACTATTTCCGAAAAACTAGCTCTTTTACTACGTATTAATTCGCCATTGTTTTCCTTGCTTCCAGTGTTTCTTTTTACGTGGTATATTTTTGGAAAAACTATTCCAAAATAACAACTTCCATACCACTGTGCAGGAAGCCTAAAATAAGCCTTATTCCCGCAGACATAATAGATTCCAGGAAAAACTGAATCCGTTCCTCCTTTTAGTCCCCAACCTCCAAGAATTAAAAAATTGTGTTCACACTCACTGGTACCGTTGAAAACATTGTTATAGTCAGTCTTTAACCTATGTAGACAAATTTTCCCTTTCTTTTCGAAATCCAGAGCAATAGCAGCTTGAGCTTTGCCAGGTGTGTAACTTCCCTCTTTCTCTGCTCAAGGTGGTAAATGAGCATTATGCTCTGTAGCTTTCTTTTGAAAATTCTGTCTTCTATTTTCTACTAAGTTCAAAAATACTTTCTCTTCTTCTAGTAAAGAACATGTTAGATTGTGTCTACGTGCATGTGTTAAGTCTATTGATTTCATTGTTAAGAAAAATTCTCCCATAAACTGTGCATCTAAAGCGCTACGCACTGGGTTCATACTCTTGCGAACTGGAACCTCAGAAAATATCACATCTATATTGGAATAGTAATACTGTAATCTACCTGTACTATAAAATAAACTTGTTAATACGCTACCTGAAATGCCATATGTCAGTGGTAAATGATGGTATGTTAATCCTTCTGCTACTGATTCAGGTAACTTCATACAGACATAACAATTACTAACTTCCATGGTGTCTACATACTGAAATAATAACTTTGTAAACCCATTTAAACTAGTGTTGTTATCAGCTATCTCATGATGAATTTCTGCATCATCTTCTGCCATTAGTTCTACTCTATTGCCCTTCATGTTTGCTGTCCTCCCTATAGTTTCATTATTGTTCTTTTTATCTATTATCATCAGGTAAGGAACTGCTACAATCAGGACTAACCATACTATAAGCACCAATACTAGACTACATATGCAAATTGCACAGCATCTTCTACAACATTTTCTCTTTGGTCTCCCAGTAACTCTATCATCAGGCATTTTTCGACAAGGAAGATTGCTCTTCTTATCTCTATTCCTTTTCTTCAGCGGATTCTTTTGTTTAGTCAGGGTGGTCTTGTTTCTTTTTCGTACGTTAGTTCTGCACTTGTTCCTTCACCACCACTGTCACTTGATTCTGAGCTTTCAAAGTCTTCAAGAATGATATAAGTCCAGTCAGGACCCTTAAATTTGTTATTCACGAGTCTTAATCTTTTACTTTTACTCTTCCTGGACTTTTTCTCTTGTTCAGTTTGACTTGTCACTTCAGGTACTTGATCTGGATCTTCACTTCTGGTTGTTATGTGGCATTTCACTCTTTTGATGAAACTTGGCCAATGATCTCCTTTTCTTGGTTTTTCTACTTGCACTGTTTCTTTATTTTCGTCTTCAGGTATCTTTTTATTTTCACTGCTTGGTACTGTTTTGTTTTCTGTAATCTCTGACTTATTTGATTGTTCTTTTTCAGGTCTTATTGGTTTTTCATTTGCAGCTCCACTGTGAGTTTCCAAAAATTCACTTTGTTCTGTGTTTAATTCTTCATGTTCATTTTTATCAGTCTCTTTTTCTTCTGTATATTTTTCTTGACCTAACTGCTTCTGATCAGGGCTTATTGCACTGTGTACTTCTGCAGCCTGACCTGCTTCTTCTAAACCTGTCTCTCCCTGTTCAAACTCTATTAAATCTTCACTGTTTTCAGTCCAGTTTTCTTTCCCTATCTGATTTGGTTCAGGGTCATTTACTAGCTTGTCTTCTTGATCCTGAACCCCTTCTTCTTCACCTATCTGATCTTCTTCAATTGCTTTTAATTTCCTTTGACTTCTTGTTTGGTGGAAAACCTCAGGAACTTCGACCACTGGTATCCAATCCTGACTTGTGCTCGGTTGTTCTCCGTCAGCCTCTCTTGAACCTCGAGCCTGAGATTCTTTAGCTTTCAACCTTCAGCTTCTTCAGTGATTGGCGTCGTCTGAGTGTTCTCTTCTTCAGGGTCTGGTACTCTCTTGGTGTGACTTACGTGAATCCAATTCGGAAATCCTGCACACTTCACTGCTGTGTTGGTGGTCAATATGATTTGACAAGGTCTGCTCCACCTGGGTGATAGACACGTTTCTCTGGTGTGATTCTTCACTACCACCCAATCACCTGGATTCAGATCATGTTCTAGTTCAGGCTGCCTGGAAACTGCGTCTTCTCCAACCTGGTGAGAGACAGAACGCACTAGGTCAGCCAATCCTTTACAATAGTCCAGTACCATATCATCAGAAATATTCACCAGTTTGTTTGTAGGAACATGTGTTTGTCTCATTGCTCTTCCCATCATGATCTCGTGTGGGCTCAATCCTGTCGTTCTGTCAGGTATGCTTCTGAGTCCCATCAGAACAAGTGGCAATGCATCAGGCCACTCTAATGATGTCGATGCACACATTTTCCCCAACCTCGATTTTATAGTGCCATTCAATTGTTCAACCACTCCAGAAGCCTCTGGACGATATGCACAATGCAGTTTCTGTTTTATTTGAAATGCTTCATAGATTATCAGGATCACTTCATTGTTAAAGTGTTTTCCTCTATCTGATTCCAAAGATACTGGGAAACCAAACCTAGGTATGAGCTCTCTTAGTAACAGTTTTGCAACTGTAATGCTGTCATTTCTCCTAGTTGGATAAGCCTCCACCCACTTTGAAAACAGACATACTATGACTAGTACATATTTCAACCCTCTGCATGGTGGTAACTGTATGAAGTCAAATTGGAGTCTTATGAATGGACCTTCTGCCTTCCCAATCTTCCCAAACCCAATTATTGTTTTCCTGCCTGAATTGTGCATTTGGCAAATTAGACATCTCTGGCAAAGACTCTCTGTAACAGCTCTGAATTTGGGATTGTACCAATTTTGTCTGAACAGCCTAATCATTGCATCTCTCCCTATGTGTGTGTCTCCATGATACATTCTGGCCATTTGTGAGAGTAAACAATCTGGCATTACTGGTCTGCCATCTGCACTGACCCATACTTCATCTTCTCTTCTTTGAGAACAACCCACTTTGATCCACAAATTCCTTTCAACTTCATCAACCTCATCTTGCAATCTTTTCACTTCGTTCCAAGTTTCAGGTGGCATAAACAGCATAAGTTGGCAGCTGATTCCCATTCTTTCCACCCTCTTATTCACTGACGTTCTGGTTTTGGCACAATATTGAGCCACCAAATCCGCGTATCTGTTGCCGACTACCACCCAGTCATCTCCTGACTGATGTGCGGCACACTTCACCACAGCCAATTCTTTTGGTGATTGTATTGCTTCTAGCAATTCCCTTACAAATTGTCCATTTTTAATGGGGGATCCTGAAGAAGTCATGAAATCCCTCTGCATCCACAGTTGGCCAAAATCGTGCACAACCCCATAACCATATTGACTGTCAGTGAATATGGTTATTTTCTGGTTCCTCCCAATTTTGCATGTTTTTATCAGTGCTATTAATTCAGCTACTTGTGCAGATTTTACTCCTGGTAAATAGGATGCTTCGACTATTCCAGTTAATTCGTATACTGCATAGGCAGCAGTTAGTTTACCATCTTCATGTCTCTGACATGAACCATCAACAAATAGCTCCTTGTCTGGCTTTTTAAGAGGCTGTTCCTCAATATCTGGGCGAGGTTTTGTGCATAATTCTGTAATCTGTACACAATCATGTTCATCTTCTTCGTCATCTTTATTTGTCTCATGACATGATTCAGGTAGTAAGGTTGCTGGATTTATTATTGTACACCTTACCATGGTCACATTTTCAGCACCCATTATTATTCTCTCATACTTAGTCAGCCGACTAGGAGTAAGATGCTGCGTTCGGGTTCTTGTCAACAGAATCACAACTGCATGTGGAACATAGACTTTTACAGGATGTCCCATCACAATAGACTCACTTTGTTCAATGCTCAAGCAAGTTGCTGCTACTGCTTTCAAGCATCCTGGCAACGCAGATGCTACAGGGTCCAATGTAGCAGAAAAATATGCTATAGGACGTCTGTCCAGTCCGTGTCTCTGAGTTAGGACAGAAAGTGCACAATTTTCTCTCTCATGACAGAATAATGCGAATTCTCTTTTATAGTCAGGCATGCCTAAGGCAGGTGCTGAACAAAGGGCATTTCTTAATTTTACAAATACTTCTACACTTTCATCTTCCCATTGAACAGGGTCTTTTGCTTTCTTTTTGGTCATGTTAATCATGGGCTTTGCCAACATGGAAAATCCTGGTATCCATTGCCGACAGTAACCTACAATTCCTAGGAACATTCTTACTTGTCTTTGGGTTACAGGCATTTGCATTCTTTTTATTAATGCTACTCTTTCAGAGGTGACTCTTCTTTTTCCCCTCTCAATTTGGTGTCCCAGGTATTTAACAGCTGTGGTACAGAACTGTAACTTTTCAGGTGAGACTTTATGTCCTTCTTCTGCCAAGAGATTTAAAAGTGCTATGGAATCAACAATACAGTCCTCTCTGGTGTTTGACGCCACTAATAAGTCGTCAATATATTGCACTAAAACTGAGCTTCCTGGCATTACTAATTTTTCAAGACACTTTTTCAATATCTGATTAAATATGGAAGGACTTTCTGTGTACCCCTGAGGAACACGATTCCACACATAGACTTTGTTTTCGAATTTAAATGAGAAAAGATACTGGCTGTCTGGGTGTAACGGAATTGAGAAGAATGCTTGACACAAATCAATTACTGTGAACCATCCTGCATTCCAAGGAATCTGGTACAAAATTACTGCAGGGTTTGGCACTATAGGACAACATGGTTCCACAATTTTATTAATTTTCCTCAAATCCTGAACAATCCTATATTTTCCACTAGGTTTCTTCAAACCCATTATTGGTGAATTACATGGACTACTCATCACTTCTCTCAGTATGTTTTGCTCAACCATCCGGTTGATCTCTTCAATGACACCTGCTTTAACTTCTGCACTCATTTTGTACTGTTTTGTATTTGGGAAAATCGCACCTTCTTTTACAGTGACTTTAACTGGATCTATTTTAACCATGAGTCCTACTTCTTTTCCTGTGAAATCCCATACTATAGGGTTTACTGTACCTTTTAATTCTTCAGGCAACTCATCCTTTGTTAGTACTGAAAACATTTCGTCTACTTCTGTACCTTGTTTTGCAACCATAATTTTATATACATGATCTTCATCTGGTGTCTGCACTGCCACACCATCCGGTGTGCAGAAAATTGTGCAGTTCATCTTACACAATAAATCCCTACCTAGCAAGTTCACTGGACTAGAATCGCACACTACAAATTGATGCATTTCTCTGAAATTTCCGATTTTAACCTCCATTGGTTCGGTAAGGGGTGTTCTAATTCTTTGGTTAGTAACACCTACAACTTGGATATCTTCACCAGAGAGAGGAAGGTTTGGGACGTCTGCTGTTCTTACAGTAGACCTGGTAGCACCAGTGTCCAAAAGAAAAGTAATATCATTACCTCTTACTTTTCCTTCAACATATGGACCTGACTGATCTACCTGCAAGGATGCGCCAAGTACGCACTCCTTCTCCCCCTCTCCTAGGCACCGTCATGCATCAAACCTGCAAAAATCATCCTGTAAAAGAAACTGTGAGTTCATATAATCATTCTTACCACTTCCTCCTGGGTATCCGATGTCTGTACCGTGCTTTGCTCTGCTTACATTACCCTGAACAGGTGGAGATGGTAACTGACTCTGAGGATTTACCCCCTGCTGTGAGTCATTCTGCGTCTGTGAATTTAAATTTTGATTTGGGCCATTATTATTTCGAATCTTTTTACACTCGTCCTTCCAATGCCCCAATTTTCCGCATCCATGACAAGGAAATTTCTTTTTAGCCTCTTCTCTACTCATTCGTCCTTTCATTCTTCCACCATTCCCAGAATCACCATTCGTTCCAGAGTCTTTTCCTTGAGTTTCTTTGGGATTGTCTAAATTAATTCCCTGTTTCTCAGCCATTTTCACCTGTGCCCACATTACTTTCTCCTGCAATTTCTTGTGCCTGTCCTCAATGTCATCCCCACAATATTTTGCATATTTCAGAATCTCGTCGATGGGTTTCCCCTGCCAGCAAAGCATATGCTGTTTAATCATCTGGCAAATCTCGGGCTTCAAACCGTACACGAATCGGTATACAAACTGACTCATGTTCTTGTCTCCAATGTCCTCAAATCCACTGTACTGTTTGAACACTTGTAAGAGGCGCTCATAGTAAGAATGTACTGTTTCACTGGCTTCTTGGGTAGTTCGATCTATCTTCACCCAATCTGTTTCTTTCGGAGGTATTTTCCCTTTCAGGTATGTTATCACCTGCTGATACTTTTTCATCACGTCACTTGACGGGGCACCTGGCTTTGGATCTCTGGGATATTCATCATTTGGCCAATCGACTGTGATCTTACAATCTGTCCATAAATCTGCAGGTACCACTATGTCAAATAGACCATCCAAATGCTTCATTAATACTTTTGACACTTTCACAAACCTCTCAACCTGCTTGTACCATTCGATTGGTTTTTCTCTCAGCTTTGGGAAATCATTCGTAAATGATAAAATATCCTGTCTGCTCCAAGGGACATGCACATAACCTCCTCCTGCAACTTCACGCATCGGGTACATTTTGTCAGCTTTTTATGTCTCTTTCATCACATATTCAGAAGCTGTTCGACTTGAGCGAGCTTCTTCCTTTTTCTTTGCCCACCTAGTTCTCCACTTATCTAGGTCTCCCCATTTTTGCAAAACTAACATTAATTCCCGTATTTGCAGTCTTTTCCCAGAGGCATTCATATTTTCTAAATCTTTGTCTGAGAAATATGCTCTATAGGGCTTCTGTAGTACCTTTGATCTCCCTATTTCGATTCCCATCTGTAGTGCTAGATTGGACAATTTTTCTTGAAATAACCTTACATTTCTAGTGATACTCCTGCACAGAAACAGCAATTCTTCTTCATCATAAGTGTTTAAACGTTCTACTCCTACATTTCCGGCTATCATTTCTTCTAATTCAACTTTTAATTTCTGAATGTCCAGCAATTTTGGAGGTGTGCACATTTTATCTGATCCCTGCACCCACCTTTCTAAATCTTCAGGTGTTACTATAGTGGCACTCTTTGCCCCTGATGAAGTTATTAAACTTATATCCCTTGAACACTCAGGTTTTTCTTTTCTTGGAGTACCCTTTACTGAACTTCTGACAGGTAAGTCCATGAGAGATATTGTGGAATCACAATCACTAAATTGATCCTCAATTATAACTGGAGCTTCAGGTTTTGAAAGATTCACAGGAGTATTCATAGGAGAAGGTACGGGTATCAGAGGAGGACAATTTCCTTGCGTACCATATAATGGCACTACTAGACCAATTGTTACAGGAATAGTTAATGAATCAGGATGTGTTTTTATCTGGGATATTTTCCGTACTAATTCTGCTCTGGTCTTTTCTAACGCTTTCTTTTCTTTCTCATGAAGTATTCTATTCGGGGTGAATTCATGCAGTACCTGAGGTACCAATGGTGTTTGTGGTGGGGCACTAGGAGGGAGTCCACTTGACCCTTCCTGATACGGTGGAGGATTTCTCAACATTTCCTCCATAAACTCATCTTCTGAATCTTCATGTCTCATTAAATGTTTCGTCTTTTCTGTACACTTGCCTCCTGATTTCTCTTCTTCTGTGAATAATGGATATAATCCCTCAACAAGCATTGCCCTTCTCCATTGCTTCATCTGACCTTCCCTAGTCTCACGTAAATATCTGGGAAAAAATCCTGGATACCTCCCATTACTTCGAGATCGATCACGCTCAAATGCCTCAGTTTCCCACTCTTCTAAAGCTTCGTATTGAGTTAATCTGGGTCTAGGTTCTAAATCATTCATCCTTTGTCTCAAATTTTGAAGAATTCGCCCATTGAATGTGCCATTCTCGGGAAATTCTAGTATCCCGTCGTTCTTGGTATATTCTCTCCAATTCTCTATCCATACACAAGTATGATAACCTCTCTCCATCATCATGAATGATGCGGGCGTTTTGGCTGGGGGAATAATAATTCCCTCCCTAGTCTTGATTGGTTTGTCCTTTTTGAGATAATTCTTAATCTTTTGTAAAACTGACATCTTTTTCTTTTCTTCGTACATCCTGGGTAAGTACCGATGTATAAAATTATATTCTGCAAAACCTAAATATCTCCTATCTGTATGGTTTTCTATTAAAGTCGGATCGCGTTTTATCATGCAATCCTTACCTACTAAGAATTTCGCTTTTAAAATCTCAACCAATCAAATGTCTGCTAATTTTTATTTCTGAACCAATGCGTGCGCGGCCTTTCTGTGACGTTTTCCTGTCAACCCCTCCTTTACAACCTGCGCTTTTCTGTCCCTCGCTTGTTTCAACCAATCCCAGCGCGGCACCTATGATGTCAGTACTACTCCTGACTACTGACCCCTCCTTTACAAGGGTTTTCCCACGCCCGCAGATCCAACCAATCCCAGCGCGGCGTTTTGTGGCGTCAGCTCCCTCTCTGGCAACTGACCCTCCCTTTACAAAAATCTTACGCAAACTTATTTTCTTCTACAATTCTTAATTAAAATTCATTAACAACATAAAACATTCGCTATCGTGCCAGTTTCTCTAATTCAGAAAGATAGTTTCTCTCACACACTTAGTAAAACTTTTCCGTTTACTAAAACATACACTACGAGTAAAACCCTTCCGTTTACTCTTCACCCAAGCTTCCGAAATACCTGTTTACTTCTTCAATGCTACCCTTTCTAGGTGATATAACATCAAATTTTCATCAGCGTACTCCTTCTGCTATACTTACACGCATAGAATCCCTAACAAGTACTGATAGCCCTGCTTAACTTTTCAGTACTATTTCTGCCTGACAGATAACCTCACTGCAGTATGGCTTCTTCCTGCCACCCACTATTCTTTTCCCGGGGTATTCTGGACAACATAAAACAATACTCAAAAATAAACGGGTATTAGTTCATAAAAATACAAAGTAAAATTCTCATTACCCAATTAACAAAGAGTAACACAAACCGTCCTCTGCTTACCAGAAAACTGATTCAGCGCGATATTAGCAAACAGCATTCATACACCATATACTCACTTGGGCCCATACATTCACACTATGCTAATACTTACGCTGGGTGTCAGATATACTCTTATATCAAAAATCCCTGCTACCAATTACCTTCTGATTGAAGAGTAATAACTTACCAATGGATCCTTTGCTAATTGGGAAGTTTAAAATGAGTGACATTCACTATAATACATAATCCTGAAATAACCAAAAAGTCAGGAAGTTTTAAAATGTTTATCTAATAGTTTTAGGAAAATGCTCAGCCAGGGATTACCTGTTTGACTCCATTGAGCTACTGGGTTTGTCTGATCTCTGGGCCGTATCAACAGATCATCTTTCATTTAAAAAAACAGTGAAAAAGACAACGTCCATGTTATCTGTTTTAGAAGACAAAGCAATTCTTACTAAAAAGGCACACGGCTGGATAGTGCTTAGTGATTACGTAAGGCTCAAACCCCAATCCTACTTGAGTGCAGGAGTCAAAATAAGAACGAAGGAAAACTTTCTAAAGCTGCGATTGGGGATAATTGCGATTAATCCCCACCTCCCACCATGGGAAAGAAGAGGAGGTACACCGACTTGCCGTTTATGTGGAAGCGGGAAGGAGGACATTATTCATGTAATCTGTATCTGTCCCAACTTAAAGGATATAAGATGCACCTTGTTACGTCCCTTTTTCAGGTATTATGGCACCCGGTCCTGCAGGCAGGCAGTGAAGCTTTGCTTCAACCCTGTTGACATTCAGCTGAACTGTCGGCTAACAAACTTTTTTGAGACGGTATCCAAGAGACTCAAAAATTTGTCGTCATCTGAAGTATGTTAAAAACAAGAGTACAAGGGCATCAGAAGGGACTCGCAAAAAATCAAAGATGAATAATAACATTTTATAATTGCACCAGCACTTTTTATTAATTGCCGAAAGGTCAAGAAAACACTTTTTTAAATGAACTTAACACCTTCCTATAGTTGCACTAGTTTTTTAAATTAATAATGTCCAATAGTTTGAACAATGGACTTGGTTATGCTGTGTCAGGCGGCATGTAATCCAATGGTAGTTATTGCCAGCTCAGCACTATTTGAAGTATAAGTATTTATGTGTAATGTCTTACAGAACAGCCAATCGCACAATCTGGGAATATTTTATTGATGATCATTTTAATGTTGTTTTAAGCTTAATAATTTGTGTATAATGGGAATATTTCTGTTATGTATTTGCAAAGATTTTAATTAATCAAGCAAAAATAAATATTATCTTATCTTATCTTAATAGTTTTAGCAGAGTAAAATACATGAAAGACACGGTATTTGATCAGAATACCCATGTGAAAGCTTAGAATAATTATTGCTAATAAATGAGGGTGTTTAAGGAAAGAGAGGATAGAAACAGCAGCGCAACTAAAGGTTGCATATATTTACCTAAGTGCGAGAACAAAACCCCTTAGCCAAGGAGTTTGACAGAACAGGACCCTGGAAGGATGAAGAGCAAAGACCTCCTTCAGGATCTGGACAGGACTGGTGACCTCTCTACAATGACGCCTGCGCCATTCCCCTCTCTGGCACTCAACTTCTCCTCGATTTCCCCGTCTAATGGACTCCGCCGCCCCCTTCTCAGGACCTCTTCCGGACAGGAATTCAGTCAGCAATCGATCAGCATGGCAGCCTGGAGCTTTTCTGTATGTTCTGTCTTCTGTGCGTCAGAATGCTCTGTGCTAACTAATTACTAATGCTATATTCTATTATACCCTTCTACGCCCCTGTACCTCCCATTAATGTTGCTAAAATATGGGACCACTATTTCGGATTGGACAGGGACAGGGGGTGTATTCTCGCACTATGACAAATTTGGCTTAAATTGTGAAGCCTATTGTATTTGCGTTCCCGCCCCTTCAAATTAATACATTCACTTTATTTCCCACCCGTTCTCACGACAAATATTGTACATTTTACAGGATAAGAGCAACATTTCTATCCGGCTGATACATTGGGTACATCATCTTCGGCCAATAGGTCATGGCCTTGTGAGACGTCCAAGTTGACTTCATTTTGGCAGTCATTCAGGACACATGCTCAGAACCCCTTGTCTCTCGGGTTTCAAGTCACCAACCCAGGCCCAAGATTACGAATTACTAAAAGTGCAAGAAGGAAATATTAAAATCACAAATAAAACGTTTCACTGTATACCCATTTTTCTTATTTCTAATCCCATTTAATTATAAATCCTATCCCGCATTAATAGCGTTAAGAAACGACAATTTAGTAATGACACGAGAGCAAGCTGAAGCATGTGAAAACATAGAGCAGCCATTTTAAGATACACTGCGCAGAAGCAGAAATTTCCCACCAAGCAAAGAAAGTCGTCACACCATGTGATCAGGTTGCGACATGCGCAGATCGGTTCCCGCGCTTAAGCGGCCATTTTAGATTAGGAATAAGCGTTATTCGTTAGTAAAACACATAGGCAAGCATCCTCAGTATTCATGTAATGTGTGCAAGGATTATTAGGGACAATACAAGTTTTTAATACATTAATACTATGAGAAAGATTGCGTCCAAGCAAGTTTCATTTGCGAAACCTTGCTCCATCACCTCTACCAGCATTCTTAAACCTCACTATTGAGCGGCACCTTCACCATTCTGCAACTACTTAGGGTGTTGGGCCTAGCCAAATATAAAGCAGGAACCCTTTGCATGTGTCTCTTGTAAGTCTCACTATATTCCTGATAGCATGTATGCATGTGTTCACCTTTTCCTAGTGGCATCATATATAAAAGAAACATACAAATAGATGTATACATGTATTTAATACTTCTAGCATTTTCAATATATCACCTACTATTTCAGAAAAACTAGCTCTTTTACTACGTATTAATTCGCCATTGTTTTCCTTGCTTCCAGTGTTTCTTTTTACGTGGTATATTTTTGGAAAAACTATTCCAAAATAACAACTTCCATTCCACTGTGCAGGAAGCCTAAAATAAGGCTTATTCCCGCAGACATAATAGATTCCAGGAAAAACTGAATCCGTTCCTCCTTTTAGTCCCCAACCTCCAAGAATTAAAAAATTGTGTTCACACTCACTGGTACCGTTGAAAACATTGTTATAGTCAGTCTTTAACCTATGTAGACAAATTTTCCCTTTCTTTTCGAAATCCAGAGCCATAGCAGCTTGAGCTTTGCCAGGTGTGTAACTTCCCTCTTTCTCTGCTCAAGGTGGTAAATGAGCCTTATGCTCTGTAGCTTTCTTTTGAAAATTCTGTCTTCTATTTTCTACTAAGTTCAAAAATACTTTATCTTCTTCTAGTAAAGAACATGTTAGATTGTGTCTACGTGCATGTGTTAAGTCTATTGATTTCATTGTTAAGAAAAATTCTCCCATAAACTGTGCATCTAAAGCGCTACGCACTGGGTTCATACTCTTGCGAACTGGAAACTCAGAAAATATCACATCTATATTGGAATAGTAATACTGTAATCTACCTGTACTATAAAATAAACTTGTTAATACGCTACCTGAAATGCCATATGTCAGTGGTAAATGATGGTATGTTAATCCTTCTGCTACTGATTCAGGTAACTTCATACAGACATAACAATTACTAACTTCCATGGTGTCTACATACTGAAATAATAACTTTGTAAACCCATTTAAACTAGTGTCGTTATCAGCTATCTCATGATGAATTTCTGCATCATCTTCTGCCATTAGTTCTACTCTATTGCCCTTCATGTTTGCTGTCCTCCCTATAGTTTCTTTATTGTTCTTTTTATCTATTATCATCAGGTAAGGAACTGCTACAATCAGGACTAACCATACTATAAGCACCAATACTAGACTACATATGCAAATTGCACAGCATCTTCTACAACATTTTCTCTTTGGTCTCCCAGTAACTCTATCATCAGGCATTTTTCGACAAGGAAGATTGCTCTTCTTATCTCTATTCCTTTTCTTCAGCGGATTCTTTTGTTTAGTCAGGGTGGTCTTGTTTCTTTTTCGTACGTTAGTTCTGCACTTGTTCCTTCACCACCACTGTCACTTGATTCTGAGCTTTCAAAGTCTTCAAGAATGATATAAGTCCAGTCAGGACCCTTAAATGTGTTATTCACGAGTCTTAATCTTTTACTTTTTCTATTCCCGGACTTTTTCTCTTGTTCAGTTTGACTTGTCACTTCAGGTACTTGATCTGGATCTTCACTTCTGGTTGTTATGTGGCATTTCACTCTTTTGATGAAACTTGGCCAATGATCTCCTTTTCTTGGTTTTTCTACTTGCACTGTTTCTTTATTTTCGTCTTCAGGTATCTTTTTATTTTCACTGCTTGGTACTGTTTTGTTTTCTGTAATCTCTGACTTATTTGATTGTTCTTTTTCAGGTCTTATTGGTTTTTCATTTGCAGCTCCACTGTGAGTTTCCAAAAATTCACTTTGTTCTGTGTTTAATTCTTCATGTTCATTTTTATCAGTCTCTTTTTCTTCTGTATATTTTTCTTGACCTAACTGCTTCTGATCAGGGCTTATTGCACTGTGTACTTCTGCAGCCTGACCTGCTTCTTCTAAACGTGTCTCTCCCTGTTCAAACTCTATTAAATCTTCACTGTTTTCAGTCCAGTTTTCTTTCCCTATCTGATTTGGTTCAGGGTCGTTTACTAGCTTGTCTTCTTGATCCTGAACCCCTTCTTCTTCACCTATCTGATCTTCTTCAATTGCTTTTAATTTCCTTTGACTTCTTGTTTGGTGGAAAACCTCAGGAACTTCGACCACTGGTATCCAATCCTGACTTGTGCTCGGTTGTTCTCCGTCAGCCTCTCTTGAACCTCGAGCCTGAGATTCTTTAGCTTGGCAACCTTCAGCTTCTTCAGTGATTGGCGTCGTCTGAGTGTTCTCTTCTTCAGGGTCTGGTACTCTCTTGGTGTGACTTACGTGAATCCAATTCGGAAATCCTGCACACCTCACTGCTGTGTTGGTGGTCAATATGATTTGACAAGGTCTACTCCACCTGGGTGATAGACACGTTTCTCTGGTGTGATTCTTCACTACCACCCAATCACCTGGATTCAGATCATGTTCTAGTTCAGGCTGCCTGGAAACTGCGTCTTCTCCAACCTGGTGAGAGACAGAACGCACTAGGTCAGCCAATCCTTTACAATAGTCCAGTACCATATCATCAGAAATATTCACCAGTTTGTTTGTAGGAACATGTGTTTGTCTCATTGCTCTTCCCATCATGATCTCGTGTGGGCTCAATCCTGTCGTTCTGTCAGGTATGCTTCTGAGTCCCATCAGAACAAGTGGCAATGCATCAGGCCACTCTAATGATGTCGATGCACACATTTTCCCCAACCTCGATTTTATAGTGCCATTCAATTGTTCAACCACTCCAGAAGCCTCTGGACGATATGCACAATGCAGTTTCTGTTTTATTTGAAATGCTTCACAGATTATCAGGATCACTTCATTGTTAAAGTGTTTTCCTCTATCTGATTCCAAAGATACTGGGAAACCAAACCTAGGTATGAGCTCTCTTAGTAACAGTTTTGCAACTGTAATGCTGTCATTTCTCCTAGTTGGATAAGCCTCCACCCACTTTGAAAACAGACATACTATGACTAGTACATATTTCAACCCTCTGCATGGTGGTAACTGTATGAAGTCAAACTGGAGTCTTATGAATGGACCTTCTGCCTTCCCAATCTTCCCAAACCCAATTATTGTTTTCCTGCCTGAATTGTGCATTTGGCAAATTAGACATCTCTGGCAAAGACTCTCTGTAACAGCTCTGAATTTGGGATTGTACCAATTTTGTCTGAACAGCCTAATCATTGCATCTCTCCCTATGTGTGTGTCTCCATGATACATTCTGGCCATTTGTGAGAGTAAACAATCTGGCATGACTGGTCTGCCATCTGCACTGACCCATACTTCATCTTCTCTTCTTTGAGAACAACCCACTTTGATCCCCAAATTCCTTTCAACTTCATCAACCTCATCTTGCAATCTTTTCACTTCGTTCCAAGTTTCAGGTGGCATAAACAGCATAAGTTGGCAGCTGATTCCCATTCTTTCCACCCTCTTATTCACTGACGTTCTGGTTTTGGCACAATATTGAGCCACCAAATCCGCGTATCTGTTGCCGACTACCACCCAGTCATCTCCTGACTGATGTGCGGCACACTTCACCACAGCCAATTCTTTTGGTGATTGTATTGCTTCTAGCAATTCCCTTACAAATTGTCCATTTTTAATGGGGGATCCTGAAGAAGTCATGAAATCCCTCTGCATCCACAGTTGGCCAAAATCGTGCACAACCCCATAACCATATTGACTGTCAGTGAATATGGTTATTTTCTGGTTCCTCCCAATTTTGCATGCTTTTATCAGTGCTATTAATTCAGCTACTTGTGCAGATTTTACTCCTGGTAAATAGGATGCTTCGACTATTCCAGTTAATTCGCATACTGCATAGGCAGCAGTTAGTTTACCATCTTCATGTCTCTGACATGAACCATCAACAAATAGCTCCTTGTCTGGCTTTTTAAGAGGCTGTTCCTCAATATCTGGGCGAGGTTTTGTGCATAATTCTGTAATCTGTACACAATCATGTTCATCTTCTTCGTCATCTTTATTTGTCTCTTGACATGATTCAGGTAGTAAGGTTGCTTGATTTATTATTGTACACCTTACCATGGTCACATTTTCAGCACCCATTATTATTCTCTCATACTTAGTCAGCCGACTAGGAGTAAGATGCTGCGTTCGGGTTCTTGTCAACAGAATCACAACTGCATGTGGAACATAGACTTTTACAGGATGTCCCATCACAATAGACTCACTTTGTTCAATGCTCAAGCAAGTTGCTGCTACTGCTTTCAAGCATCCTGGCAACGCAGATGCTACAGGGTCCAATGTAGCAGAAAAATATGCTATAGGACGTCTGTCCAGTCCGTGTCTCTGAGTTAGGACAGAAAGTGCACAATTTTCTCTCTCATGACAGAATAATGCGAATTCTCTTTTATAGTCAGGCATGCCTAAGGCAGGTGCTGAACAAAGGGAATTTCTTAATTTTACAAATACTTCTACACTTTCATCTTCCCATTGAACAGGGTCTTTTGCTTTCTTTTTGGTCATGTTAATCATGGGCTTTGCCAACATGGAAAATCCTGGTATCCATTGCCGACAGTAACCTACAATTCCCAGGAACATTCTTACTTGTCTTTGGGTTACAGGCATTTGCATTCTTTTTATTAATGCTACTCTTTCAGAGGTGACTCTTCTTTTTCCCCTCTCAATTTGGTGTCCCAGGTATTTAACAGCTGTGGTACAGAACTGTAACTTTTCAGGTGAGACTTTATGTCCTTCTTCTGCCAAGAGATTTAAAAGTGCTATGGAATCAACAATACAGTCCTCTCTGGTGTTTGACCACTAATAATTGCCACTAATAAGTCGTCAATATATTGCACTAAAACTGAGCTTCCTGGCATTACTAATTTTTCAAGACACTTTTTCAATATCTGATTAAATATGGAAGGACTTTCTGTGTACCCCTGAGGAACCCGATTCCACACATAGACTTTGTTTTCGAATTTAAATGAGAAAAGATACTGGCTGTCTGGGTGTAACGGAATTGAGAAGAATGCTTGACACAAATCAATTACTGTGAACCATCCTGCATTCCAAGGAATCTGGTACAAAATTACTGCAGGGTTTGGCACTATAGGACAACATGGTTCCACAATTTTATTAATTTTCCTCAAATCCTGAACAATCCTATATTTTCCACTAGGTTTCTTCAAACCCATTATTGGTGAATTACATGGACTACTCATCACTTCTCTCAGTATGTTTTGCTCAACCATCCGGTTGATCTCTTCAATGACACCTGCTTTAACTTCTGCACTCATTTTGTACTGTTTTGTATTTGGGAAAATCGCACCTTCTTTTACAGTGACTTTAACTGGATCTATTTTAACCATGAGTCCTACTTCTTTTCCTGTGAAATCCCATACTATAGGGTTTACTGTACCTTTTAATTCTTCAGGCAACTCATCCTTTGTTAGTACTGAAAACATTTCGTCTACTTCTGTACCTTGTTTTGCAACCATAATTTTATATACATGATCTTCATCTGGTGTCTGCACTGCCACACCATCCGGTGTGCAGAAAATTGTGCAGTTCATCTTACACAATAAATCCCTACCTAGCAAGTTCACTGGACTAGAATCGCACACTACAAATTGATGCATTTCTCAGAAATTTCCGATTTTAACCTCCATTGGTTCGGTAAGGGGTGTTCTAATTCTTTGGTTAGTAACACCTACAACTTGGATATCTTCACCAGAGAGAGGAAGGTTTGGGACGTCTGCTGTTCTTACAGTAGACCTGGTAGCACCAGTGTCCAAAAGAAAAGTAATATCATTACCTCTTACTTTTCCTTCAACATATGGACCTGACTGATCTACCTGCAAGGATGCGCCAAGTACGCACTCCTTCTCCCCCTCTCCTAGGCACCGTCATGCATCAAACCTGCAAAAATCATCCTGTAAAAGAAACTGTGAGTTCATATAATCATTCTTACCACTTCCTCCTGGGTATCCGATGTCTGTACCATGTTTTGCTCTGCTTACATTACCCTGAACAGGTGGAGATGGTAACTGACTCTGAGGACTTACCCCCTGCTGTGAGTCATTCTGCGTCTGTGAATTTAAATTTTGATTTGGGCCATTATTATTTCGAATCTTTTTACACTCGTCCTTCCAATGCCCCAATTTTCCGCATCCATGACAAGGAAATTTCTTTTTAGCCTCTTCTCTACTCATTCGTCCTTTCATTCTTCCACCATTCCCAGAATCACCATTCGTTCCAGAGTCTTTTCCTTGAGTTTCTTTGGGATTGTCTAAATTAATTCCCTGTTTCTCAGCCATTTTCACCTGTGCCCACATTACTTTTTCCTGCAATTTCTTGTGCCTGTCCTCAATGTCATCCCCACAATATTTAGCATATTTCAGAATCTCGTCGATGGGTTTCCCCTGCCAGCAAAGCATATGCTGTTTAATCATCTGGCAAATCTCGGGCTTCAAACCGTACACGAATCGGTATACAAACTGACTCATGTTCTTGTCTCCAATGTCCTCAAATCCACTGTACTGTTTGAACACTTGTAAGAGGCGCTCATAGTAAGAATGTACTGTTTCACTGGCTTCTTGGGTAGTTCGATCTATCTTCACCCAATCTGTTTCTTTCAGAGGTATTTTCCCTTTCAGGTATGTTATCACCTGCTGATACTTTTTCATCACGTCACTTGACGGGGCACCTGGTTTTGGATCTCTGGGATATTCATCATTTGGCCAATCGACTGTGATCTTACAATCTGTCCATAAATCTGCAGGTACCACTATGTCAAATAGACCATCCAAATCCTTCAATAATACTTTTGACACTTTCACAAACCTCTCAACCTGCTTGTACCATTCGATTGGTTTTTCTCTCAGCTTTGGGAAATCATTCGTAAATGATAAAATATCCTGTCTGCTCCAAGGGACATGCACATAACCTCCTCCTGCAACTTCACGCATCGGGTACATTTTGTCAGCTTTTTATGTCTCTTTCATCACATATTCAGAAGCTGTTCGACTTGAGCGAGCTTCTTCCTTTTTCTTTGCCCACCTAGTTCTCCACTTATCTAGGTCTCCCCATTTTTGCAAAACTAACATTAATTCCCGTATTTGCAGTCTTTTCCCAGAGGCATTCATATTTTCTAAATCTTTGTCTGAGAAATATGCTCTATAGGGCTTCTGTAGTACCTTTGATCTCCCTATTTCGATTCCCATCTGTAGTGCTAGATTGGACAATTTTTCTTGAAATAACCTTACATTTCTAGTGATACTCCTGCACAGAAACAGCAATTCTTCTTCATCATAAGTGTTTAAACGTTCTACTCCTACATTTCCGGCTATCATTTCTTCTAATTCAACTTTTAATTTCTGAATGTCCAGCAATTTTGGAGGTGTGCACATTTTATCTGATCCCTGCACCCACCTTTCTAAATCTTCAGGTGTTACTATAGTGGCACTCTTTGCCCCTGATGAAGTTATTAAACTTATATCCCTTGAACACTCAGGTTTTTCTTTTCTTGGAGTACCCTTTACTGAACTTCTGACAGGTAAGTCCATGAGAGATATTGTGGAATCACAATCACTAAATTGATCCTCAATTATAACTGGAGCTTCAGGTTTTGAAAGATTCACAGGAGTATTCATAGGAGAAGGTACGGGTATCAGAGGAGGACAATTTCCTTGCGTACCATATAATGGCACTACTAGACCAATTGTTACAGGAATAGTTAATGAATCAGGATGTGTTTTTATCTGGGATATTTTCCGTACTAATTCTGCTCTGGTCTTTTCTAACGCTCCCTTTTCTTTCTCATGAAGTATTCTATTCGGGGTGAATTCATGCAGTACCTGAGGTACCAATGGTGTTTGTGGTGGGGCACTATGAGGGAGTCCACTTGACCCTTCCTGATACGGTGGAGGATTTCTCAACATTTCCTCCATAAACTCATCTTCTGAATCTTCATGTCTCATTAAATGTTTCGTCTTTTCTGTACACTTGCCTCCTGATTTCTCTTCTTCTGTGAATAATGGATATAATCCCTCAACAAGCATTGCCCTTCTCCATTGCTTCATCTGACCTTCCCTAGTCTCACGTAAATATCTGGGAAAAAATCCTGGATACCTCCCATTACTTCGAGATCGATCACGCTCAAATGCCTCAGTTTCCCACTCTTCTAAAGCTTCGTATTGAGTTAATCTGGGTCTAGGTTCTAAATCATTCATCCTTTGTCTCAAATTTTGAAGAATTCGCCCATTGAATGTGCCATTCTCGGGAAATTCAGGTATCCCGTCGTTCTTGGTATATTCTCTCCAATTCTCTATCCATACACAAGTATGATAACCTCTCTCCATCATCATGAATGATGCGGGCGTTTTGGCTGGGGGAATAATAATTCCCTCCCTAGTCTTGATTGGTTTGTCCTTTTTGAAATAATTCTTAATCTTTTGTAAAACTGACATCTTTTTCTTTTCTCCGTACATCCTGGGTAAGTACCGATGTATAAAATTATATTCTGCAAAACCTAAATATCTCCTATCTGTATGGTTTTCTATTAAAGTCGGATCGCGTTTTATCATGCAATCCTTACCTACTAAGAATTTCGCTTTTAAAATCTCAACCAATCAAATGTCTGCTAATTTTTATTTCTGAACCAATGCGTGCGCGGCCTTTCTGTGACGTTTTCCTGTCAACCCCTCCTTTACAACCTGCGCTTTTCTGTCCCTCGCTTGTTTCAACCAATCCCAGCGCGGCACCTATGATGTCAGTACTACTCCTGACTACTGACCCCTCCTTTACAAGGGTTTTCCCACGCCCGCAGATCCAACCAATCCCAGCGCGGCGTTTTGTGGCGTCAGCTCCCTCTCTGGCAACTGACCCTCCCTTTACAAAAATCTTACGCAAACTTATTTTCTTCTACAATTCTTAATTAAAATTCATTAACAACATAAAACATTCGCTATCGTGCCAGTTTCTCTAATTCAGAAAGATAGTTTCTCTCACACACTTAGTAAAACTTTTCCGTTTACTAAAACATACACTACGAGTAAAACCCTTCCGTTTACTCTTCACCCAAGCTTCCGAAATACCTGTTTACTTCTTCAATGCTACCCTTTCTAGGTGATATAACATCAAATTTTCATCAGCGTACTCCTTCTGCTATACTTACACGCATAGAATCCCTAACAAGTACTGATAGCCCTGCTTAACTTTTCAGTACTATTTCTGCCTGACAGATAACCTCACTGCAGTATGGCTTCTTCCTGCCACCCACTATTCTTTTCCCCGGGGTATTCTGGACAACATAAAACAATACTCAAAAATAAACGGGTATTAGTTCATAAAAATACAAAGTAAAATTCTCATTACCCAATTAACAAAGAGTAACACAAACCGTCCTCTGCTTACCAGAAAACTGATTCAGCGCGATATTAGCAAACAGCATTCATACACCATATACTCACTTGGGCCCATACATTCACACTATGCTAATACTTACGCTGGGTGTCAGATATACTCTTATATCAAAAATCCCTGCTACCAATTACCTTTTGATTGAAGAGTAATAACTTACCAATGGATCCTTTGCTAATTGGGAAGTTTAAAATGAGTGACATTCACTATAATACATAATCCTGAAATAACCAAAAAGTCAGGAAGTTTTAAAATGTTTATCTAATAGTTTTAGGAAAATGCTCAGCCAGGGATTACCTGTTTGACTCCATTGAGCTACTGGGTTTGTCTGATCTCTGGGCCGTATCAACAGATCATCTTTCATTTAAAAAAACAGTGAAAAAGACAACGTCCATGTTATCTGTTTTAGAAGACAAAGCAATTCTTACTAAAAAGGCACACGGCTGGATAGTGCTTAGTGATTACGTAAGGCTCAAACCCCAATCCTACTTGAGTGCAGGAGTCAAAATAAGAACGAAGGAAAACTTTCTAAAGCTGCGATTGGGGATAATTGCGATTAATCCCCACCTCCCACCATGGGAAAGAAGAGGAGGTACACCGACTTGCCGTTTATGTGGAAGCGGGAAGGAGGACATTATTCATGTAATCTGTATCTGTCCCAACTTAAAGGATATAAGATGCACCTTGTTACGTCCCTTTTTCAGGTATTATGGCACCCGGTCCTGCAGGCAGGCAGTGAAGCTTTGCTTCAACCCTGTTGACATTCAGCTGAACTGTCGGCTAACAAACTTTTTTGAGACGGTATCCAAGAGACTCAAAAATTTGTCGTCATCTGAAGTATGTTAAAAACAAGAGTACAAGGGCATCAGAAGGGACTCGCAAAAAATCAAAGATGAATAATAACATTTTATAATTGCACCAGCACTTTTTATTAATTGCCGAAAGGTCAAGAAAACACTTTTTTAAATGAACTTAACACCTTCCTATAGTTGCACTAGTTTTTTAAATTAATAATGTCCAATAGTTTGAACAATGGACTTGGTTATGCTGTGTCAGGCGGCATGTAATCCAATGGTAGTTATTGCCAGCTCAGCACTATTTGAAGTATAAGTATTTATGTGTAATGTCTTACAGAACAGCCAATCGCACAATCTGGGAATATTTTATTGATGATCATTTTAATGTTGTTTTAAGCTTAATAATTTGTGTATAATGGGAATATTTCTGTTATGTATTTGCAAAGATTTTAATTAATCAAGCAAAAATAAATATTATCTTATCTTATCTTAATAGTTTTAGCAGAGTAAAATACATGAAAGACACGGTATTTGATCAGAATACCCATGTGAAAGCTTAGAATAATTATTGCTAATAAATGAGGGTGTTTAAGGAAAGAGAGGATAGAAACAGCAGCGCAACTAAAGGTTGCATATATTTACCTAAGTGCGAGAACAAAACCCCTTAGCCAAGGAGTTTGACAGAACAGGACCCTGGAAGGATGAAGAGCAAAGACCTCCTTCAGGATCTGGACAGGACTGGTGACCTCTCTACAATGACGCCTGCGCCATTCCCCTCTCTGGCACTCAACTTCTCCTCGATTTCCCCGTCTAATGGACTCCGCCGCCCCTTCTCAGGACCTCTTCCGGACAGGAATTCAGTCAGCAATCGATCAGCATGGCAGCCTGGAGCTTTTCTGTATGTTCTGTCTTCTGTGCGTCAGAATGCTCTGTGCTAACTAATTACTAATGCTATATTCTATTATACCCTTCTACGCCCCTGTACCTCCCATTAATGTTGCTAAAATATGGGACCACTATTTCGGATTGGACAGGGACAGGGGGTGTATTCTCGCACTATGACAAATTTGGCTTAAATTGTGAAGCCTATTGTATTTGCGTTCCCGCCCCTTCAAATTAATACATTCACTTTATTTCCCACCCGTTCTCACGACAAATATTGTACATTTTACAGGATAAGAGCAACATTTCTATCCGGCTGATACATTGGGTACATCATCTTCGGCCAATAGGTCATGGCCTTGTGAGACGTCCAAGTTGACTTCATTTTGGCAGTCATTCAGGACACATGCTCAGAACCCCTTGTCTCTCGGGTTTCAAGTCACCAACCCAGGCCCAAGATTACGAATTACTAAAAGTGCAAGAAGGAAATATTAAAATCACAAATAAAACGTTTCACTGTATACCCATTTTTCTTATTTCTAATCCCATTTAATTATAAATCCTATCCCGCATTAATAGCGTTAAGAAACGACAATTTAGTAATGACACGAGAGCAAGCTGAAGCATGTGAAAACATAGAGCAGCCATTTTAAGATACACTGCGCAGAAGCAGAAATTTCCCACCAAGCAAAGAAAGTCGTCACACCATGTGATCAGGTTGCGACATGCGCAGATCGGTTCCCGCGCTTAAGCGGCCATTTTAGATTAGGAATAAGCGTTATTCGTTAGTAAAACACATAGGCAAGCATCCTCAGTATTCATGTAATGTGTGCAAGGATTATTAGGGACAATACAAGTTTTTAATACATTAATACTATGAGAAAGATTGCGTCCAAGCAAGTTTCATTTGCGAAACCTTGCTCCATCACCTCTACCAGCATTCTTAAACCTCACTATTGAGCGGCACCTTCACCATTCTGCAACTACTTAGGGTGTTGGGCCTAGCCAAATATAAAGCAGGAACCCTTTGCATGTGTCTCTTGTAAGTCTCACTATATTCCTGATAGCATGTATGCATGTGTTCACCTTTTCCTAGTGGCATCATATATAAAAGAAACATACAAATAGATGTATACATGTATTTAATACTTCTAGCATTTTCAATATATCACCTACTATTTCAGAAAAACTAGCTCTTTTACTACGTATTAATTCGCCATTGTTTTCCTTGCTTCCAGTGTTTCTTTTTACGTGGTATATTTTTGGAAAAACTATTCCAAAATAACAACTTCCATACCACTGTGCAGGAAGCCTAAAATAAGGTTTATTCCCGCAGACATAATAGATTCCAGGAAAAACTGAATCCGTTCCTCCTTTTAGTCCCCAACCTCCAAGAATTAAAAAATTGTGTTCACACTCACTGGTACCGTTGAAAACATTGTTATAGTCAGTCTTTAACCTATGTAGACAAATTTTCCCTTTCTTTTCGAAATCCAGAGCCATAGCAGCTTGAGCTTTGCCAGGTGTGTAACTTCCCTCTTTCTCTGCTCAAGGTGGTAAATGAGCCTTATGCTCTGTAGCTTTCTTTTGAAAATTCTGTCTTCTATTTTCTACTAAGTTCAAAAATACTTTATCTTCTTCTAGTAAAGAACATGTTAGATTGTGTCTACGTGCATGTGTTAAGTCTATTGATTTCATTGTTAAGAAAAATTCTCCCATAAACTGTGCATCTAAAGCGCTACGCACTGGGTTCATACTCTTGCGAACTGGAAACTCAGAAAATATCACATCTATATTGGAATAGTAATACTGTAATCTACCTGTACTATAAAATAAACTTGTTAATACGCTACCTGAAATGCCATATGTCAGTGGTAAATGATGGTATGTTAATCCTTCTGCTACTGATTCAGGTAACTTCATACAGACATAACAATTACTAACTTCCATGGTGTCTACATACTGAAATAATAACTTTGTAAACCCATTTAAACTAGTGTCGTTATCAGCTATCTCATGATGAATTTCTGCATCATCTTCTGCCATTAGTTCTACTCTATTGCCCTTCATGTTTGCTGTCCTCCCTATAGTTTCTTTATTGTTCTTTTTATCTATTATCATCAGGTAAGGAACTGCTACAATCAGGACTAACCATACTATAAGCACCAATACTAGACTACATATGCAAATTGCACAGCATCTTCTACAACATTTTCTCTTTGGTCTCCCAGTAACTCTATCATCAGGCATTTTTCGACAAGGAAGATTGCTCTTCTTATCTCTATTCCTTTTCTTCAGCGGATTCTTTTGTTTAGTCAGGGTGGTCTTGTTTCTTTTTCGTACGTTAGTTCTGCACTTGTTCCTTCACCACCACTGTCACTTGATTCTGAGCTTTCAAAGTCTTCAAGAATGATATAAGTCCAGTCAGGACCCTTAAATGTGTTATTCACGAGTCTTAATCTTTTACTTTTTCTATTCCCGGACTTTTTCTCTTGTTCAGTTTGACTTGTCACTTCAGGTACTTGATCTGGATCTTCACTTCTGGTTGTTATGTGGCATTTCACTCTTTTGATGAAACTTGGCCAATGATCTCCTTTTCTTGGTTTTTCTACTTGCACTGTTTCTTTATTTTCGTCTTCAGGTATCTTTTTATTTTCACTGCTTGGTACTGTTTTGTTTTCTGTAATCTCTGACTTATTTGATTGTTCTTTTTCAGGTCTTATTGGTTTTTCATTTGCAGCTCCACTGTGAGTTTCCAAAAATTCACTTTGTTCTGTGTTTAATTCTTCATGTTCATTTTTATCAGTCTCTTTTTCTTCTGTATATTTTTCTGATCAGGGCTTATTGCACTGTGTACTTCTGCAGCCTGACCTGCTTCTTCTAAACGTGTCTCTCCCTGTTCAAACTCTATTAAATCTTCACTGTTTTCAGTCCAGTTTTCTTTCCCTATCTGATTTGGTTCAGGGTCGTTTACTAGCTTGTCTTCTTGATCCTGAACCCCTTCTTCTTCACCTATCTGATCTTCTTCAATTGCTTTTAATTTCCTTTGACTTCTTGTTTGGTGGAAAACCTCAGGAACTTCGACCACTGGTATCCAATCCTGACTTGTGCTCGGTTGTTCTCCGTCAGCCTCTCTTGAACCTCGAGCCTGAGATTCTTTAGCTTGGCAACCTTCAGCTTCTTCAGTGATTGGCGTCGTCTGAGTGTTCTCTTCTTCAGGGTCTGGTACTCTCTTGGTGTGACTTACGTGAATCCAATTCGGAAATCCTGCACACTTCACTGCTGTGTTGGTGGTCAATATGATTTGACAAGGTCTGCTCCACCTGGGTGATAGACACGTTTCTCTGGTGTGATTCTTCACTACCACTCAATCACCTGGATTCAGATCATGTTCTAGTTCAGGCTGCCTGGAAACTGCGTCTTCTCCAACCTGGTGAGAGACAGAACGCACTGGGTCAGCCAATCCTTTACAATAGTCCAGTACCATATCATCAGAAATATTCACCAGTTTGTTTGTAGGAACATGTGTTTGTCTCATTGCTCTTCCCATCATGATCTCGTGTGGGCTCAATCCTGTCGTTCTGTCAGGTATGCTTCTGAGTCCCATCAGAACAAGTGGCAATGCATCAGGCCACTCTAATGATGTCGATGCACACATTTTCCCCAACCTCGATTTTATAGTGCCATTCAATTGTTCAACCACTCCAGAAGCCTCTGGACGATATGCACAATGCAGTTTCTGTTTTATTTGAAATGCTTCACAGATTATCAGGATCACTTCATTGTTAAAGTGTTTTCCTCTATCTGATTCCAAAGATACTGGGAAACCAAACCTAGGTATGAGCTCTCTTAGTAACAGTTTTGCAACTGTAATGCTGTCATTTCTCCTAGTTGGATAAGCCTCCACCCACTTTGAAAACAGACATACTATGACTAGTACATATTTCAACCCTCTGCATGGTGGTAACTGTATGAAGTCAAACTGGAGTCTTATGAATGGACCTTCTGCCTTCCCAATCTTCCCAAACCCAATTATTGTTTTCCTGCCTGAATTGTGCATTTGGCAAATTAGACATCTCTGGCAAAGACTCTCTGTAACAGCTCTGAATTTGGGATTGTACCAATTTTGTCTGAACAGCCTAATCATTGCATCTCTCCCTATGTGTGTGTCTCCATGATACATTCTGGCCATTTGTGAGAGTAAACAATCTGGCATGACTGGTCTGCCATCTGCACTGACCCATACTTCATCTTCTCTTCTTTGAGAACAACCCACTTTGATCCCCAAATTCCTTTCAACTTCATCAACCTCATCTTGCAATCTTTTCACTTCGTTCCAAGTTTCAGGTGGCATAAACAGCATAAGTTGGCAGCTGATTCCCATTCTTTCCACCCTCTTATTCACTGACGTTCTGGTTTTGGCACAATATTGAGCCACCAAATCCGCGTATCTGTTGCCGACTACCACCCAGTCATCTCCTGACTGATGTGCGGCACACTTCACCACAGCCAATTCTTTTGGTGATTGTATTGCTTCTAGCAATTCCCTTACAAATTGTCCATTTTTAATGGGGGATCCTGAAGAAGTCATGAAATCCCTCTGCATCCACAGTTGGCCAAAATCGTGCACAACCCCATAACCATATTGACTGTCAGTGAATATGGTTATTTTCTGGTTCCTCCCAATTTTGCATGCTTTTATCAGTGCTATTAATTCAGCTACTTGTGCAGATTTTACTCCTGGTAAATAGGATGCTTCGACTATTCCAGTTAATTCGCATACTGCATAGGCAGCAGTTAGTTTACCATCTTCATGTCTCTGACATGAACCATCAACAAATAGCTCCTTGTCTGGCTTTTTAAGAGGCTGTTCCTCAATATCTGGGCGAGGTTTTGTGCATAATTCTGTAATCTGTACACAATCATGTTCATCTTCTTCGTCATCTTTATTTGTCTCTTGACATGATTCAGGTAGTAAGGTTGCTTGATTTATTATTGTACACCTTACCATGGTCACATTTTCAGCACCCATTATTATTCTCTCATACTTAGTCAGCCGACTAGGAGTAAGATGCTGCGTTCGGGTTCTTGTCAACAGAATCACAACTGCATGTGGAACATAGACTTTTACAGGATGTCCCATCACAATAGACTCACTTTGTTCAATGCTCAAGCAAGTTGCTGCTACTGCTTTCAAGCATCCTGGCAACGCAGATGCTACAGGGTCCAATGTAGCAGAAAAATATGCTATAGGACGTCTGTCCAGTCCGTGTCTCTGAGTTAGGACAGAAAGTGCACAATTTTCTCTCTCATGACAGAATAATGCGAATTCTCTTTTATAGTCAGGCATGCCTAAGGCAGGTGCTGAACAAAGGGAATTTCTTAATTTTACAAATACTTCTACACTTTCATCTTCCCATTGAACAGGGTCTTTTGCTTTCTTTTTGGTCATGTTAATCATGGGCTTTGCCAACATGGAAAATCCTGGTATCCATTGCCGACAGTAACCTACAATTCCCAGGAACATTCTTACTTGTCTTTGGGTTACAGGCATTTGCATTCTTTTTATTAATGCTACTCTTTCAGAGGTGACTCTTCTTTTTCCCCTCTCAATTTGGTGTCCCAGGTATTTAACAGCTGTGGTACAGAACTGTAACTTTTCAGGTGAGACTTTATGTCCTTCTTCTGCCAAGAGATTTAAAAGTGCTATGGAATCAACAATACAGTCCTCTCTGGTGTTTGACCACTAATAATTGCCACTAATAAGTCGTCAATATATTGCACTAAAACTGAGCTTCCTGGCATTACTAATTTTTCAAGACACTTTTTCAATATCTGATTAAATATGGAAGGACTTTCTGTGTACCCCTGAGGAACCCGATTCCACACATAGACTTTGTTTTCGAATTTAAATGAGAAAAGATACTGGCTGTCTGGGTGTAACGGAATTGAGAAGAATGCTTGACACAAATCAATTACTGTGAACCATCCTGCATTCCAAGGAATCTGGTACAAAATTACTGCAGGGTTTGGCACTATAGGACAACATGGTTCCACAATTTTATTAATTTTCCTCAAATCCTGAACAATCCTATATTTTCCACTAGGTTTCTTCAAACCCATTATTGGTGAATTACATGGACTACTCATCACTTCTCTCAGTATGTTTTGCTCAACCATCCGGTTGATCTCTTCAATGACACCTGCTTTAACTTCTGCACTCATTTTGTACTGTTTTGTATTTGGGAAAATCGCACCTTCTTTTACAGTGACTTTAACTGGATCTATTTTAACCATGAGTCCTACTTCTTTTCCTGTGAAATCCCATACTATAGGGTTTACTGTACCTTTTAATTCTTCAGGCAACTCATCCTTTGTTAGTACTGAAAACATTTCGTCTACTTCTGTACCTTGTTTTGCAACCATAATTTTATATACATGATCTTCATCTGGTGTCTGCACTGCCACACCATCCGGTGTGCAGAAAATTGTGCAGTTCATCTTACACAATAAATCCCTACCTAGCAAGTTCACTGGACTAGAATCGCACACTACAAATTGATGCATTTCTCAGAAATTTCCGATTTTAACCTCCATTGGTTCGGTAAGGGGTGTTCTAATTCTTTGGTTAGTAACACCTACAACTTGGATATCTTCACCAGAGAGAGGAAGGTTTGGGACGTCTGCTGTTCTTACAGTAGACCTGGTAGCACCAGTGTCCAAAAGAAAAGTAATATCATTACCTCTTACTTTTCCTTCAACATATGGACCTGACTGATCTACCTGCAAGGATGCGTCAAGTACGCACTCCTTCTCCCCTCTCCTAGGCACCGTCATGCATCAAACCTGCAAAAATCATCCTGTAAAAGAAACTGTGAGTTCATATAATCATTCTTACCACTTCCTCCTGGGTATCCGATGTCTGTACCGTGTTTTGCTCTGCTTACATTACCCTGAACAGGTGGAGATGGTAACTGACTCTGAGGATTTACCCCCTGCTGTGAGTCATTCTGCGTCTGTGAATTTAAATTTTGATTTGGGCCATTATTATTTCGAATCTTTTTACACTCGTCCTTCCAATGCCCCAATTTTCCGCATCCATGACAAGGAAATTTCTTTTTAGCCTCTTCTCTACTCATTCGTCCTTTCATTCTTCCACCATTCCCAGAATCACCATTCGTTCCAGAGTCTTTTCCTTGAGTTTCTTTGGGATTGTCTAAATTAATTCCCTGTTTCTCAGCCATTTTCACCTGTGCCCACATTACTTTTTCCTGCAATTTCTTGTGCCTGTCCTCAATGTCATCCCCACAATATTTTGCATATTTCAGAATCTCGTCGATGGGTTTCCCCTGCCAGCAAAGCATATGCTGTTTAATCATCTGGCAAATCTCGGGCTTCAAACCGTACACGAATCGGTATACAAACTGACTCATGTTCTTGTCTCCAATGTCCTCAAATCCACTGTACTGTTTGAACACTTGTAAGAGGCGCTCATAGTAAGAATGTACTGTTTCACTGGCTTCTTGGGTAGTTCGATCTATCTTCACCCAATCTGTTTCTTTCGGAGGTATTTTCCCTTTCAGGTATGTTATCACCTGCTGATACTTTTTCATCACGTCACTTGACGGGGCACCTGGTTTTGGATCTCTGGGATATTCATCATTTGGCCAATCGACTGTGATCTTACAATCTGTCCATAAATCTGCAGGTACCACTATGTCAAATAGACCATCCAAATCCTTCAATAATACTTTTGACACTTTCACAAACCTCTCAACCTGCTTGTACCATTCGATTGGTTTTTCTCTCAGCTTTGGGAAATCATTCGTAAATGATAAAATATCCTGTCTGCTCCAAGGGACATGCACATAACCTCCTCCTGCAACTTCACGCATCGGGTACATTTTGTCAGCTTTTTATGTCTCTTTCATCACATATTCAGAAGCTGTTCGACTTGAGCGAGCTTCTTCCTTTTTCTTTGCCCACCTAGTTCTCCACTTATCTAGGTCTCCCCATTTTTGCAAAACTAACATTAATTCCCGTATTTGCAGTCTTTTCCCAGAGGCATTCATATTTTCTAAATCTTTGTCTGAGAAATATGCTCTATAGGGCTTCTGTAGTACCTTTGATCTCCCTATTTCGATTCCCATCTGTAGTGCTAGATTGGACAATTTTTCTTGAAATAACCTTACATTTCTAGTGATACTCCTGCACAGAAACAGCAATTCTTCTTCATCATAAGTGTTTAAACGTTCTACTCCTACATTTCCGGCTATCATTTCTTCTAATTCAACTTTTAATTTCTGAATGTCCAGCAATTTTGGAGGTGTGCACATTTTATCTGATCCCTGCACCCACCTTTCTAAATCTTCAGGTGTTACTATAGTGGCACTCTTTGCCCCTGATGAAGTTATTAAACTTATATCCCTTGAACACTCAGGTTTTTCTTTTCTTGGAGTACCCTTTACTGAACTTCTGACAGGTAAGTCCATGAGAGATATTGTGGAATCACAATCACTAAATTGATCCTCAATTATAACTGGAGCTTCAGGTTTTGAAAGATTCACAGGAGTATTCATAGGAGAAGGTACGGGTATCAGAGGAGGACAATTTCCTTGCGTACCATATAATGGCACTACTAGACCAATTGTTACAGGAATAGTTAATGAATCAGGATGTGTTTTTATCTGGGATATTTTCCGTACTAATTCTGCTCTGGTCTTTTCTAACGCTCCCTTTTCTTTCTCATGAAGTATTCTATTCGGGGTGAATTCATGCAGTACCTGAGGTACCAATGGTGTTTGTGGTGGGGCACTATGAGGGAGTCCACTTGACCCTTCCTGATACGGTGGAGGATTTCTCAACATTTCCTCCATAAACTCATCTTCTGAATCTTCATGTCTCATTAAATGTTTCGTCTTTTCTGTACACTTGCCTCCTGATTTCTCTTCTTCTGTGAATAATGGATATAATCCCTCAACAAGCATTGCCCTTCTCCATTGCTTCATCTGACCTTCCCTAGTCTCACGTAAATATCTGGGAAAAAATCCTGGATACCTCCCATTACTTCGAGATCGATCACGCTCAAATGCCTCAGTTTCCCACTCTTCTAAAGCTTCGTATTGAGTTAATCTGGGTCTAGGTTCTAAATCATTCATCCTTTGTCTCAAATTTTGAAGAATTCGCCCATTGAATGTGCCATTCTCGGGAAATTCTAGTATCCCGTCGTTCTTGGTATATTCTCTCCAATTCTCTATCCATACACAAGTATGATAACCTCTCTCCATCATCATGAATGATGCGGGCGTTTTGGCTGGGGGAATAATAATTCCCTCCCTAGTCTTGATTGGTTTGTCCTTTTTGAAATAATTCTTAATCTTTTGTAAAACTGACATCTTTTTCTTTTCTCCGTACATCCTGGGTAAGTACCGATTTATAAAATTATATTCTGCAAAACCTAAATATCTCCTATCTGTATGGTTTTCTATTAAAGTCGGATCGCGTTTTATCATGCAATCCTTACCTACTAAGAATTTCGCTTTTAAAATCTCAACCAATCAAATGTCTGCTAATTTTTATTTCTGAACCAATGCGTGCGCGGCCTTTCTGTGACGTTTTCCTGTCAACCCCTCCTTTACAACCTGCGCTTTTCTGTCCCTCGCTTGTTTCAACCAATCCCAGCGCGGCACCTATGATGTCAGTACTACTCCTGACTACTGACCCCTCCTTTACAAGGGTTTTCCCACGCCCGCAGATCCAACCAATCCCAGCGCGGCGTTTTGTGGCGTCAGCTCCCTCTCTGGCAACTGACCCTCCCTTTACAAAAATCTTACGCAAACTTATTTTCTTCTACAATTCTTAATTAAAATTCATTAACAACATAAAACATTCGCTATCATGCCAGTTTCTCTAATTCAGAAAGATAGTTTCTCTCACACACTTAGTAAAACTTTTCCGTTTACTAAAACATACACTACGAGTAAAACCCTTCCGTTTACTCTTCACCCAAGCTTCCGAAATACCTGTTTACTTCTTCAATGCTACCCTTTCTAGGTGATATAACATCAAATTTTCATCAGCGTACTCCTTCTGCTATACTTACACGCATAGAATCCCTAACAAGTACTGATAGCCCTGCTTAACTTTTCAGTACTATTTCTGCCTGACAGATAACCTCACTGCAGTATGGCTTCTTCCTGCCACCCACTATTCTTTTCCCCGGGGTATTCTGGACAACATAAAACAATACTCAAAAATAAACGGGTATTAGTTCATAAAAATACAAAGTAAAATTCTCATTACCCAATTAACAAAGAGTAACACAAACCGTCCTCTGCTTACCAGAACACTGATTCAGCGCGATATTAGCAAACAGCATTCATACACCATATACTCACTTGGGCCCATACATTCACACTATGCTAATACTTACGCTGGGTGTCAGATATACTCTTATATTAAAAATCCCTGCTACCAATTACCTTTTGATTGAAGAGTAATAACTTACCAATGGATCCTTTGCTAATTGGGAAGTTTAAAATGAGTGACATTCACTATAATACATAATCCTGAAATAACCAAAAAGTCAGGAAGTTTTAAAATGTTTATCTAATAGTTTTAGGAAAATGCTCAGCCAGGGATTACCTGTTTGACTCCATTGAGCTACTGGGTTTGTCTGATCTCTGGGCCGTATCAACAGATCATCTTTCATTTAAAAAAACAGTGAAAAAGACAACGTCCATGTTATCTGTTTTAGAAGACAAAGCAATTCTTACTAAAAAGGCACACGGCTGGATAGTGCTTAGTGATTACGAAAGGCTCAAACCCCAATCCTACTTGAGTGCAGGAGTCAAAATAAGAACGAAGGAAAACTTTCTAAAGCTGCGATTGGGGATAATTGCGATTAATCCCCACCTCCCACCATGGGAAAGAAGAGGAGGTACACCGACTTGCCGTTTATGTGGAAGCGGGAAGGAGGACATTATTCATGTAATCTGTATCTGTCCCAACTTAAAGGATATAAGATGCACCTTGTTACGTTCCTTTTTCAGGTATTATGGCACCCGGTCCTGCAGGCAGGCAGTGAAGCTTTGCTTCAACCCTGTTGACATTCAGCTGAACTGTCGGCTAACAAAATATTTTGAGACGGTATCCAAGAGACTCAAAAATTTGTCGTCATCTGAAGTATGTTAAAAACAAGAGTACAAGGGCATCAGAAGGGACTCGCAAAAAATCAAAAATGAATAATAACATTTTATAATTGCACCAGCACTTTTTATTAATTGCTGAAAGGTCAAGAAAACGCTTTTTTAAATGAACTTAACACCTTCCTATAGTTGCACTAGTTTTTTAAATTAATAATGTCCAATAGTTTGAACAATGGACTTGGTTATGCTGTGTCAGGCGGCATGTAATCCAATGGTAGTTATTGCCAGCTCAGCACTATTTGAAGTATAAGTATTTATGTGTAATGTCTTACAGAACAGCCAATCGCACAAACTGGGAATATTTTATTGATGATCATTTTAATGTTGTTTTAAGCTTAATAATTTGTGTATAATGGGAATCTTTCTGTTATGTATTTGCAAAGATTTTAATTAATCAAGCAAAAATAAATATTATCTTATCTTATCTTAATAGTTTTAGCAGAGTAAAATACATGAAAGACACGGTATTTGATCAGAATACCCATGTGAAAGCTTAGAATAATTATTGCTAATAAATGACGGTGTTTAAGGAAAGAGAGGATAGAAACAGCAGCGCAACTAAAGGTTGCATATATTTACCTAAGTGCGAGAACAAAACCCCTTAGCCAAGGAGTTTGACAGAACAGGACCCTGGAAGGATGAAGAGCAAAGACCTCCTTCAGGATCTGGACAGGACTGGTGACCTCTCTACAACGACGCCTGCGCCATTCCCCTCTCTGGCACTCAACTTCTCCTCGATTTCCCCGTCTAATGGACTCCGCCGCCCCCTTCTCAGGACCTCTTCCGGACAGGAATTCAGTCAGCAATCGATCAGCATGGCAGCCTGGAGCTTTTCTGTATGTTCTGTCTTCTGTGCGTCAGAATGCTCTGTGCTAACTAATTACTAATGCTATATTCTATTATACCCTTCTACGCCCCTGTACCTCCCATTAATGTTGCTAAAATATGGGACCACTATTTCGGATTGGACAGGGACAGGGGGTGTATTCTCGCACTATGACAAATTTGGCTTAAATTGTGAAGCCTATTGTATTTGCGTTCCCGCCCCTTCAAATTAATACATTCACTTTATTTCCCACCCGTTCTCACGACAAATATTGTACATTTTACAGGATAAGAGCAACATTTCTATCCGGCTGATACATTGGGTACATCATCTTCGGCCAATAGGTCATGGCCTTGTGAGACGTCCAAGTTGACTTCATTTTGGCAGTCATTCAGGACACATGCTCAGAACCCCTTGTCTCTCGAGTTTCAAGTCACCAACCCAGGCCCAAGATTACGAATTACTAAAAGTGCAAGAAGGAAATATTAAAATCACAAATAAAACGTTTCACTGTATACCCATTTTTCTTATTTCTAATCCCATTTAATTATAAATCCTATCCCGCATTAATAGCGTTAAGAAACGACAATTTAGTAATGACACGGGAGCAAGCTGAAGCATGTGAAAACATAGAGCAGCCATTTTAAGATACACTGCACAGAAGCAGAAATTTCCCACCAAGCAAAGAAAGACGTCACACCATGTGATCAGGTTGCGACATGCGCAGATCGGTTCCCGCGCTTAAGCGGCCATTTTAGATTAGGAACAAGCGTTATTCGTTAGTAAAACACATAGGCAAGCATCCTCGGTATTCATGTAATGTGTGCAAGGATTATTAGGCACAATACAAGTTTTTAATACATTAATACTATGAGAAAGATTGCGTCCAAGTAAGTTTCATTTGCGAAACCTTGCTCCATCACCTCTACCAGCATTCTTAAACCTCACTATTGAGCGGCACCTTCACCATTCTGCAACTACTTAGGGTGTTGGGCCTAGCCAAATATAAAGCAGGAACCCTTTGCATGTGTCTCTTGTAAGTCTCACTATATTCCTGATAGCATGTATGCATGTGTTCACCTTTTCCTAGTGGCATCATATATAAAAGAAACATACAAATAGATGTATACCTGTATTTAATACTTCTAGCATTTTCAGATGCATAACACAAATGAAAATACATGTGGAATTGAAGACATACCTCAGTCACAAAACTATGCAGAACTTAAAACTTCACAGACTGCACTTCCCATTTCAAGCACACACGTTATGTTATGAGGTATAATTTGAACTCACGGGTGTCCTGTGTTGTGAGGTGCCATACAACCCACTGAACCTCCTCCTCGGAGTCTTGGACGGACTAGACTGGCCCAGGGCTGATAAGCTCTTCCTAGGTACCGCCACCATGGTGGCCAAACTAGACATCGCTGCGGCATGGATGCAATCTATCTCCCAAGTTTATCTAAATGGCGCAAGGGCGTAGACTGGTGTGCAGCACAAGAGAAGCCTTTGTTTGAGGCTAGGGGATGTCCAGCCAAACAGTCAAAGGTCTGGGGCAAGTGGTTGAACAATAGAGATGAATGGGTGTACTGTCTCTTCTCGGACTCAGAATGAATCTGATAATCTGTTAAAAATGGATCAACATGTATGTTTGCGCATAATAAAAACAACAATTTGCCACTATACCAATTTGCTAATGCTTACCAGTACTGTAATGTTTTCTTTGTTTATTCAAAAATGAAGAAAATTGATTATCAAAAATAAATAAAATTATGCAGTATATATCAAATGTGCTTTTCCACAGATTCATACAAAGTAGCCAAAAAACTAATCGCTCTACCAACATGTCTTAAACCTCACTTTTGTCCTGCATCTTCACCATTCTACTACTAATCAGAATGTTGAGCCACCCAAATATAAAGCAACAACCCTTCGCATATCTCTGTTGTAAGTCTCACCATATTCCTGACCGAATGCATGCATGTGTCTGCACCTTTTGCTAGTGGCCTCATATATAAAAGAAACATACAAACAGATGTATACCTGTGTTTTATACGTCTAGCATCTTCAGATGCATAACACGTATGAGAATACATGTGCAAGTACAGACATACCTCAGTCACAAGACCATGCAGACCTTAAAACTTCACTGACTGCACTTCCCATTTCAAGCAGACACCTAAAATGATGTGACATATTTTAAGTGCCCCTTTCCACACACTCATACAAAGTAGCCTAATCACTAATCCCTCTACCAACATGTCTTAAGCCTCACTTTTGAGCAGCAGCTTCACCATTCTGGAACTACCTAGGGTGTTGGGCCTAGCCAAATAGAAAGCAGCAACCCTTCGCATGTATCTGTTGGAACGCTTACTATATTCCTGAAAGCATGTATGCATGAGTTCACCTTTGCCTAGTGGCATCATATATAAAAGAAACATACAAATAGATGTATACCTGAATTTAATATGTCTAGCATTTTCAGATGCATAACACAAATGAAAATACATGTAGAATTAAAGACATACCTCAGTCACAAAACTATGCAGACCTTAAAACTTCATAGACTGCACTTCCCATTTCAAGCACACACGTAATGTTATGAGGTATAATTTGAACTCACGGGTGTCCTGTGTTGTGAGGTGCCATACAACCCCCTGAACATCCTCCTGGGAGTCATGGACGGACTAGACTGGCCCAGGGCTGATAAGCTCTTTCTAGGTACCACCACCATGGTGGCCAAACTAGACATCGCTGCGGCATGGATACAATCTATCTCCCTAAGTTTATCTAAATGGCACAAGGGCGTAGACTGGTGTGCAGCAAAAGAGAAGCCTTTGTTCAAGGCTAGGGGATGTCCAGCCAAACACTCAAAGGTCTGGGGCACATGGTTGAACCAATTGAGATGAATGGGTGTTCTGTCTCTTCTCGGACTCGGATTGAATCTGATAATCTGTTAAAAATGGATCGACATGTATGTTTGCGCATAACAAAAACAACAATTTGCCACTAAACCAATTTGCTAATGCTTACCAGTGCTGTAATGTTTTCTTTGTTTATTCAAAAATGAAGAAAATTGATTATCAAAAATAAATAAAATTATGCAGTATATATCAAATGCGCTTTTCCACAGATTCGTACAAAGTAGCCAAAAAACGAATCCCTCTACCAACATGTCTTAAACCTCACTTTTGTCCTGCATCTTCACCATTCTACTACTACTCAGAATGTTGAGCCACCCAAATATAAAGCAACAACCCTTCGCATATCTCTGTTGTAAGTCTCACTATATTCCTGAAAGAATGCATGCATGTGTCTGTACCTTTTGCTAGTGGCCTAATATATAAAAGAAACATACAAACAGATGTATACCTGTGTTTTATACGTCTAGCATCTTCAGATGCATAACACGTATGAGAATACATGTGCAAGTACAGACATACCTCAGTCACAAGACCATGCAGACCTTAAAACTTCACTGACTGCACTTCCCATTTCAAGCAGACACCTAAAATTATGCAGCATATTTCAAGTATACCTTTCAACAGACTCGTACAAAGTAGCCTAATCACTAATACCTCTGCCAACATGTCTTAAACCTCACTTTTCGGCTGCACGTTCACCATTCTGTAAGTACTTAGGGTGTTGAGCCTAGCTTTATATAAAGCAGTAACCTTTTGCATGTGTCTCTTGTAAGTCTCATCATGTTCCAGAAAGCATACATGCATATGTTTGCACCATTTGCTAGTGGCATCATTTATAAAAGAAACATACAAATAGACGTATACCTGTGTTTTATACATCTAGCATCTTCAGATGCATAACACATATGAGAATATATATGGAATTAGACACATACCTCAGTCACAAGACCATGCAGACCTTAAAACTTCACAGAATGCAAATCACATTTCAAGCACACATCAAAAATTATGAAGCATATTTCGAGTATACCTTTCCACAGACTCATACAAAGTAGCCTAATCACTAATCCCTCTGCCAACATGTCTTAAACCTCACTTCTTAGCTGGAGCTTTAGCATTCTGCAACTACTTAGGGTGTTGCGCCTAGCCAAATATAAAGCAGTAACCCTTTGCATGTGTGTGTTGTAGGTCTCACCATATTCCAGAAAGCATACATGCATGTGTCTGCACCTTTTCCTAGTGGCATCACACATAAAAGCAACATACAAATAGACATATACCTGTGTTTTATACATCTAGCATCTTTAGATACATAACACTTATGACGATACATGTGCAAGTAGAGAAATACATCAGTCACAAGACCATGCAGACCTTAAAACATCACAGACTGCACTTCCCATTTCAAGCAGACACCTAAAACTTTGTGGCCTATTTCAAGTGTACCTTTCCAAAGGCTCATACAAAGTAGCCTAATCACTAATTCCTCTGCCATCATGTCTTAAACCTCACTTTTGCACTTCAGCTTCACTATTCTGCAAGTAATCAAGATGTTGGGCCTAGCCAAATATGAAGCAGCAACCCTTTGCATATCTCTGTTGTAAGTCTCACCATGTTCCTGACAGAATCCATGCATATGTCTGCACCTTTTGCTAGTGGCATCATAAATAAAAGAAACACACAAATAGATATATGGCTGTGTTTTATACGTCTAATATCTTAAGATGCATAACATGTATGAGATTACATGTGCAATTAGAGACATACATCAGTCCCAAGACCATGCAGACCTTAAAACTTCACAGACTGCACTTCCCATTTCAAGCAAACACCTAAAACATTGCGGCGTATTTCAAGTGTACCTTTCCAAAGGCTCATACAAAGTAGCCTAATCAATAATTCCTCTGCCATCATGTCTTAAACCTCACTTTTGCACTTCAGCTTCACTATTCTGCAAGTAATCAAGATGTTGGGCTACCCAAATATGAAGCAGCAACCCTTTGCATATCTCTGTTGTAAGTCTCACCATATTACTGAAAGAATGCATGCATATGTCTGTACCTTTTGCTAGTGGCATCATAAATAAAAGAAACACACAAATAGATATATGGCTGTGTTTTATACATCTAGCATCTTCAGATGCATAACATGTATGAGAATACATGTGCAAGTAGAGACATACCTCAGTCACAAGACCAAGCAGACCTTAAAACTTCACAGACTGCATTTCCCATTTCAAGTCGACACCTACAATTTTGTGGCGTATTACAAGTGTACCTTTACACAAACTCACACAAAGTAGCCTAATCAGTAATCCCTCTACCAACATGTCTTAAACCTCACTATTGACCGGCACCTTCACCATTCTGCAACTACTTAGGGTGTTGGGCCTAGCCAAATATAAAGCAATAAGCCTTTGCATGTGTCTCTTGTAAGTCTCATCATATTCCAGAAAGCATACATGCATGTGTCTGCACCTTTTCCTAGTGGCATCATATATAAAAGAAACATACAAATAGACGTATATCTGTGTTTTATACTTCTAGCATCTTCAGGTGCATAACCTGTATGAGAATACATGGGGACGTACAGACATACCTCATTCATAAGACCATGCGGACCTTAAAACTTCACAGAATGTAGTTCCCATTTCAAGCAGATACCTAAAATGATGTGGTGTATTTCAAGTGTACCTTACCACATACTCATACAAAGTAGCCTAATCACTAATCCCTCTACTAACATGTCTTAAAGCTCACTTTTGAGCTGCAGCTTCACCATTCTGCAACTACTTATGGTGTTGGGCCTAGCCAAATATAAAGCTGCAACCCTTCGCATGTATCCGTTGGAACTCTCACTATATTCGTGAAAGCATGTATGCATGTGTCTGCACCTTTTCCTAGTGGCATCATATATATAAGAAACATACAAATAGATGCATACCTGTATTTAATATGTCTAGCATCTTCAGATGCATAACACTAATGAAATTACATGTGTAAGTAAAGACATACTTCAGTCACAAAACTATGCAGACCTTAAACCTTCACGGACTGCACTTCCCATTTCAAGCACACACGTAAAATTATGCAGCATATTTCAAATGTGCCTTTCCACAGACTCATACAAAGTAGCCTAAAAAAAGTGTGTCTGTTGCAAGCTGCACCATAGTCTTTAAAGCATGTATCCATGTGTCTATACCTTTTGTTGGTGGCATCATATATAAAAGAAACATACAAATAGATGTAGACCTGTGTTTTATACGTCTAGCATCTTCAGATGCATAACATGTATCAGAATACATGTGCAAGTAGAGACATACGTCAGTCACAAGACCATCCAGACCTTAAAACTTCACAGACTGCATTAACCATTTCAAGTAGACACCGAAAATTATGCAGCATATTTAAAGTATACCTTTCCACAAACTCATACAAAGTAGCCTAATCACTAATCCCTCTACCAACATGTCTTAAACCTCACTATTGAGCGGCAGCTTCACCATTATGCAACTACTTAGGGTGTTGGTCGTAGCCAAATATAAAGCAGTAATCTTTTGCATGTGTCTCTTGTAAGTCTCATCATATTCCAGAAAGCATACATGCATGTGTCTGCACCTTTTCCAAGTGGCATCATGTTTAAAAGAAACCTACAAATAGACGTATACCTTTGTTTTATACATCTAGCATCTCCAGGTGCATAACGCGTATGAGAATACATGTGAAAGTACAGATATACCTCATTGACAATACCATGCAGACCTTAAAATTCACAGAATGCAGTTCCCATTTCAAGCAGATACCTAAAATTATGTGGCGTATTTCAAGTGTACCTTTCTACATACTCATACAAAGTAGCCTAATCACTAATTGTAGGAAAGTGGGTTTCTGTTGCAGTAATCCTCCACTTTTTGCCAGACTACTGATGCACTTTTTCTTGGTGTGCCCTGGGTCCCTGCCAATCAGGTTCCCAGGGCCTGTGTTCTTTCCCCAAAACTAACCCAATTGGCATCTCTGGCCACAGGTCAGCCCCTGGTAAATGGTACCACCGGTACCCAGGGCACTGTGACCAGGGAAGAGCTCTAAGGTCTGCAGCACTTATTGTGCCACCCTTAGAGGCCCTGTACCTTTACACACACACACACACTGCCTTTGCAGGCTCCGTGTTTTGGTGCAGAACAAAGTAAAGAGTCGACATGGCACACATCCCTGTGTGCCATGCCTACAACCCACTGCCCTGGCATAGATCAGTCACCCCTCTAGCTGGGTGACCTATGCCAGTGGTAAGGGTACAGGTGCATGAGCCCTGTACCCCTACAGTGTCTAAGTCCATTCTTAGGCATTGTAAGTGCAGTGCTGCCATTAAGAGTATATGGTGCTGGGAGCTTGTCATTACGGACTCCACAGCACCATAATGGATACACTGAAAACTGAGAAGTTTGGTATCAAACTTCTCAGCCCATTAAACCCACACTGATGCCAGTGTGGGATTTAATGAAAAATGCACACAGAGGGCATCTCAGAGATGCCCCCTGAAAAACGACCAGCCTCTGGTGGGTTCCCTGACTGGTACACACCAGCCTGCCACCAAAAGGCATGGTGGAGAGGTGTGGTGCAGTGGCCAGGGCATCTGACTTCGGAGCACAGGGTTCAGGGTTCGATCCCCGGCTCCGGCGGCAGCTCTGCTCAGCACCATGTGACTCTGGGCAATAGCTCACTTAATTTCCACTACGGCCCCCAGCGCCTTGAGACCCGTGAGGGTGAGTAGCTACGCTATATAAAAACGGACTTACTTACTTACATGTTTGTGGACCCCTAGGGTGGGAGCCTATGCTCCCTGAGACCAGAAACAAAGCCTTTCCTGGGCGGAGGTGTTCACACCTCCCCCAGGCCAGGGAGAGCCATCTGTGGCAGGGGAGCTTCAAAGGCCTGGCAGCCTTTGTAATGCAACCCCCAGCCTCTCCTGCTATCAGGAGCAGGCCCCCTTCCTGTCTCCCCTTCCTTTTGGTGGGAAGACAGGCGGTAAATGCTAGCCAGCCCAGGAGGTGTGCCCACCTCTGCCAACTCCACCCCTCAGGTGGGGGAGGTGAGGTGAAGCCCACTCTCCAGTGCTCACCATCTTGCAGATGGCAGGCACTCCCCAATCAGGACTAGGGATTGTGCTCACTCCCCCACGTGGGGTGAGCACCCCAAGGATGTAGTCACCCTAAGGTCAGTAGCCCATTGGCTACTGACCTCAAGACCCCTAAAACGCCCCCTAAATACAGTATTTAGGGGCAGCCCTGAACCAAGAAGGCAGATCCAGCCTACCAACAAGACGAAAAGAAGAAGAAGGACGAAGAGCCGTGCAGAGCTAACAAGAGGACGATGCCCACTGACTTGGCCCCAGCCCCACAGGCCTGTCTCCCCTCGAACCTGCTCCTGTGAAATCCCGGCGTGTCCAGCAGCCAGCAACCTCACAAACCCCGGAGGACCTGCCTGCCTTCACTTCCAAGACTGTTTCTCCCGTGAACACCGGTCGTGTTTAAACTGCAGCTTCTGGCTCCGGCCAGACACCGCGAATCCAGCCCACTCTGCACCCGCCGAACCCGGCCCAAGCTCGAGTGGAAAAACACCACAAGGAGGTCACCCCGGCGATCCTGCGACTCCTGATCTGCCTCAAGCCTCCAGATGATGCCTGCAGCCTCAATCCAGAGGCCCCCCTCTACCACGACCAGAGCGGGTAAGAAAATCCGACCCTAAAAGGCACCCCTGCACCCGACGCCCCACGGCCTTGTGTGCCCAAACCAACGGTGCCTAACCAACCCACGACATCCCAACTTATACCTCGAAGTGGTGGTCGCACCCAGAAGGTCCTCGTCCCCGAGCCTGCAGTGCTTCTTCAAACCGGAGGCTCTCCATAGAAAACAACAGGGAGTCCGACGTCAAAACAGCACTCTGCAGCCGGCCGCCCCAGTGCCGCTGAGGGTGCACCTTTTGTGCCTACTTGTTTCCCCATTTGCCCTGACCTAAACCCTAGGAGCTTGGCTCCCACAACCCAGTGGCCTGCTTGCCAGCAGCCACCAACCGGAGACCCCCTATCCTCCATAGGATAACATTGGGCCTCAACACTCTGCACCCGGCCGCCCTAGTGCCGCTGAGGGTGCAACAACAGTGCATCACTGACCCTGGAGGAACCCTTGTTCTAACCCCAGAACTTTAACTCCCACAGTCGTTTACTTACCTGCAAACCGATAACCTGTTTTTCCTCCATAGGATAACATTGACAATTTTTCTTCGAAAAAACGAGTGTGTGGAGTTTTGAAACCTAAAGATATTCTTTAAAAATCGTACAATTAACCAAAACGTGTTTTCTTACCTGTTTCCAGGAAATGTCCCAGTGCTGAATCCAGGCATCCAGCACTGAGTTAGAAAAAGTAACGTAAAAGTAACTTACCTGCAATTTACAGGAAAAGCCTATGTATTTCAATGTACTGGTCCAAAAGGTGTGGACTTTTGAAATCTGAAAATATTCTCTAAAAATCGTACAAACTACAAAAACGTAATTACTTACCTGTTTTAAGTAAATATCCCAGTGCTGAATCTAGGAGTCCAGCACTGGATTACAAAAGTAACGCAAAAGTAATTTTACCTGCATTTACCTTAAAAAGCCATTCATTTCAATGTACTGCATTTACTAAGTATTGCAACCTACTGCTCCCTTTTAAATCAAACAAAATACAATTTCCATTGCATTTTCAAACTGTTCGACATTCAGTAACTTATTACTACAAAGTATTTTATGCTTACCTGTGCCAGGCTTGCTTGGTTCTAAAATAAAACAACAGTATATTTTTATACAAAAACAATTGACCTAGAGTTCAGTTCTTGAGTGTGTGAATTCATTTGCTGACTGAGTGTGTACATCAAATGCTTAACACTGTCCTCTGATACTGCCTTACTGCTCGACCAAGCTACCACTATTAGAGAGTAAGGTTCTATCTAACTTTAACCTCTGCCTACCTTTGGGGACTCTTGGACTCTATACACACTGTACCTCACTTTGGTGCAGTATATATAGAGCCAGTTTCTTACACTAATCCCTCTACCAACATGTTTTAAACCTCACTTTTGAGCTGCAGCTTCACCATTCTGCAACTACTTATGGTGTTGGGCCTAGCCAAATATAAAGCAGCAACCCTTCGCATGTATCCGTTGGAACTCTCACTATATTCCTGAAAGTATGTATGCATGTGTCTGCACCTTTTCCTAGTGGCATCATATATAAAAGAAACATACAAATAGATGTATACCTGTATTTAAAATGTCTAGCATCTACAGATGCATAACACGAATGAAACTACATGTCGAAGTAAAGACATACCTCAGTCACAAAACTATGCAGACCTTAAAACTTCACGGACTGCACTCCCCATTTCAGGTACACACGTAAAATTATGTGGCATATTTCAAATGTGCCTTTCCTCAGACTCATACAAAGTAGCCTAAAAACTAATCCCTCTACCAACATGTCTTAAACCTCACTTTTGAGCTGCAGCTTCACCATTCTATTACTACTCAGGTTGTTGGGCCTACCCAAGTATAAAGCAGCAACCCTTTGCATATCTCTGTTGCACGTCTCACCATATTCCTGAAAAAATGCATGCATGTGTCTGTACCTTTTGCTAGTGGAATCATATATAAGAGAAACATACAAATAGATGTATACCTGTGTTTTTAACGTCTAGCATCTTCAGATGCATAACATGTATGAGAATACATGTGCAATCAAGTACAGACATACCTCAGTCACAAGACGATGCAGACCTTAAAATTCACAAACTGCGCTTCCCATTTCAAGCAGACACCTAAAATTATGTGGTGTATTTCAAGCCTACCTTTCCACAGACTCATATAAAGTAGCCTAATCTCTAATTCCTCTGCCAACATGTCCTAAACCTCACTTTTGAGCTGCAGCTCCACCATTCTGCAACTACTTAGAGTGTTGGGCCTAGCCAAATATAAAGGAGTTACCCTTTGCATGTGTCTTTTGTAGGTCTCACCATATTCCTGAAAGCATGTATGCATGTGTCTATACCTTTTGTTAGTGGCATCATATATAAAAGAAACATACAAATCGATGTATACCTGTGTTTTATACGTCTAGCATCTTCAAATGCATAACACATATGAGAATACATGTGTAAGTAGAGACATACCTCAGTCACAAGTCCATGCAGACCTTAAAACTGCACTTAAAATTTGAAAGAGACACCTAAAATTATGCAGCATACTTCAACTGTACCTTTCCACAGACTCATACAAACTACCATAATCACTAATCCATCTACCAATGTGCACATATTACTATGCACAAACTATATCAATCATCATTTCAGTACAATAAAACAAAGTACAATACACATCTGTACATTTCGTAACATATTTCAAACATCTCACTTCTCTAATAATTTCAAAACTGTGAAAATAATGTTCTTTGAATCTAAAAATATCACTCAAAGAGTGAAGCACTACTAGATAATATATAACACAGCTTACAATTTTGTAACTCACCTTTCAAATAGTATTGCAGAATATAAAATATCAGAAACTCATAAAAAAAATTATTTTGCACACATTAAATGTAATGCACCACTCTCAACAAGGTAAAACTAGTAATGGCAAACTTTCCCTCTCTTTCTGCACACAAATAAATGTAAGTAACAAATCAAATTGCGTTCTACATCATTACAAATTGTGAAACACATTTCTATTTGTTAGACATATTAACCCTTTTTAACTGTCTTCTAAAAGTGCCCAAACTGGTTCTATAATTTTCTGGAATCGCAACTTCACCGCGGTGCCGCAATGTAGCATTGCGATGGAGCCGTGAATCGATACGGGAGTTCAAAAACCTATTTCTAAAAACACTTGTTTTTTTTAAACAACAAACTACTTCTACACATACTACTGACTTAGAAAAACTCAATTTAGTAACATATCACTTATAGATAAGTTACCATTTCACATTTTAAATCCACAGTTAACTTTCAACCCTTCCCCCATTCTGCGTAATCCCATTTTCCATAGTAACAGTTTCTGCAACATTCAACTGTACTGGCAGGTCACAAGTCACCATATTTTCAAGTTCAGCACAGTTGCTTACAAAAGCAAATAGCAGGTGTGGTTGACTTTTGCAAAATATTACCTTATCCTATCTACTGTACCTTTTAAACAGATTTTAGTAACCAATAAGAAACATGCTTCTTTACGAAAATAACATGCATCCTATTCTTAAGGGCACAATGTTAATGAACAGTCAATCACTTATAGGCATTTTCAAAAACAGCATCTTCTCTACCATTTTAGATACCTCTCATTCTACCAACTGACTACCTGAGCTACAGACATCTTTTCATTCCATCCAGACATCACTTCAAGATGCTTACAGTATGGATTGTAGGGCACAGCTATGTTTCCTGGTGCTAAAAGTATGCTGAACACAGAGGTATTGACAAAGACCTAGGTTTGCAAAATGTGGATATTAAATGGATTGCACAGAGAGGAATAAAGTGGCACCAATTGATGCCTTTGTGTCAGGAGGTCCCTGTCCCAAACGAGGGAGTAGAAGAGAAGGAATACGATGGCCTGAACCCTTTATACATATCTCCCCATCCTTTATTTTCGTCCCCCCTTTGTTACCTGGCATGACAACCATCCACCAGAAATAGAGGAAGATTTACAAGGAAACGGTCCCTTTAAGTAAGGCTCAAGCGAAGGCAGAACGGATGACGTCAGAAGTCACACGTGTTATGAGGGCGTCCCAAAGAGACCGGTGAGGGTGCCAGAGGAGTTTCCTGAAACGCCGAGAAGGGAAACCGCGCGACCAGATAACCACCCGGAGGACCGGAGACCCGAGGAAGAGACAACACCAGTACCGGGAAGCCTAACCGAGCCCAAAGACGACCGCGGCTTCCACAAGAGGAGAACAGCTGATCCCGGTGGAGAAGAGAAAGCTGAAGAAGCCGGTGACTAGACGCCACAGAATAGAGTGGATTCACCTCGCCCCAGAGGGACGTGGTTTTTCCAGGTGCGTGGACATCTATGGGGCAACTTGAAGGGGGGAGAAATTAAATAGCGGTACGTGAGGGGACTGGGGAGGGAGAAACGAAAAGAAACAGGAGAACGAAGGGGAAAGACGGGAAGAGCAAGAGATAGCTTGGTACTTTCCTCTATCAGATTTTGGTTTGGTTTGCTCCATCCTCCCACTCCCACTCCCTTCACATTATACTTTTATATATTTATTTATCACCCACTCCCTCCCCTGTTTATTCTATATACCACGGAACACTTGCCTGATCCTTTCTTCTGTCCGAGGGACGACGGTGGCCAGGAAGACTCCTCAAAAGGGTCCGACATAGAAGACCCTACAGAAAAAAAGGAGACAAGAAAAGAAGAAAAAGGACATTAAAACTAATTAAAGCACTAATAAAATATACTACAAAGAAATATCACCTGTATTGTGCCCCTTCTTATCAGGAACGTCCTACACATGGTGGAGAATGCGGGCATCACTCCATTAGTCTGACATAATGGAAAACCTGATACAACAGTTAATACGTGGGCAAGAAAAATTAGAATGGGCCATAGAGAGGCAAATTACAGTGGCTAAAGCCGATAGGGACATGTTTAAAGCCTCACTCACACAGCAGGTAGAATGCATTCAAAAGGTCGCCGAAGGCCAAGCACAATCAGCCACAAGTCAACAGAGTCGCCAAGGGGCACATGTGGGTTACCCCAACATATCCCTTCAGAAATACCAACCTGGTGAGGACCCAGATGCTTTCCTTACAAACATCGAAAAGGATGCCCAAGCTTGTGGATGGCCCGAGGCGAAATGGCCTTTTTTCTAGCACCTCCGTTGACTGGGGAGGCTCAGGCAGCTTATCAAGTGGCAAACCCTACAGGGAATACTCCTTATAAAGACATTAAGGACGTTATAATGGATCACCTAGGTATGGATCCAGAAGCATACAGGGAAAGGTTCAGGAAAGAACGAGTTAGCCCTGGAGATACCCCTAAGACATTATTTTTCAAGTTATAAGCTGCTGCAGATAAATGGCTAAGACAGCAGGAGAACAGCAAGGAACAAATAATGGCTAATTTATTTGGAGCAGTTTCTTGAAGCATTGCCGACGCCCACACAGAGATGGCGCCGACAGCAAACACACCTCTCAATAGAACAGGCTGTGGAAATGGCAACTTCCTTTGCTAGAGCTCAACCAAAACCTCTACTATACGAACCTGATAAATCCTCGCGGTTTGTTATGGGAGGTATGCAGAATGAAAAGCAAAACACCAAGCCTCTCAGGAATCACTAAAGGATAGGCCTTCTAAAGCCGACATCGCCCCGTTCAAAGGACCTCAATGTTACGAGTGCGGGGAGTGGGGCCATATAGCTAGAACCTGTCCTCAAAAGAAACCTACCGAAGAACCGATGGATATCAACTGTGTGCCTAGAACCATCCTGTATACAGAAGAACTAGGTTCTTGCTTTTATGTAAGTCTTATGCTTAATGGGAAAGATGTGTAGACAATCTGTCGTACCAAGCACACTAGTAGAGGACTCTCAGGTCTGTTCGGGGGAAAAAATACCTATACGCTGTGTGCACGGAGATGTCAGAATATATCTGTGATAAAGTGCCCTCTTTCTGCATGGTATGCCCCCACTTTTTGCTGAATTGCTGATGTTCTTTGACTGAGTGTGAACTGGGCTCCTGCTAATCAGGTGACCAGGGCCTATGTTCCTTCCCTAAAACTGCATTGAAGACTAAACCCAATTGGCATCTCTGGCCACATTTCAGCCCATGGTAAATGGTACCACAGGTACCCAGGGCACTGTGACCAGAGAAGGCCTCTAAGGGCTGCAGCACTTGTTGCGCCACCCTTAGAGGTCCTGTACCCTGACACTCACACACTGCCTTCGCAGGCTGCGTGTCTTGGTGCAGAACAAAGTGAAGAGTCGACATGGCACACATCCCTGTGTGCCATGCCCACAAACCACTGCCCTGGCATACATCAGTCACCCCTCTAGCTGGGTGCACTATGCCAGTGGTGAGGGTACAGGTGCATGAGCCCTGTACCCCTACAGTGCCCAAGTCCATTCCTGGGCACTGTAAGTGCAGTGCAGCCATTAAGAGTATATGGTGCTGGGAGTTTGTCACTACAAACTCCATAGCACCATGATGGCTACACTGAAGACTAGGAAGTTAGGTATCAAACTTCTCAGCACATTAAACCCACACTGATGCCAGTGTGGGATTTAATGTAAAATGCACACCAGAGGGCATCTTAGAGATGCCCCCTGAAACTCGACCAACTTCTAGTGACCTGACTGAGTGGCTGCTTAGGCTGCCACCAACAGACATGTTTCTGGACCCCTAGGTCGAGAGCCTGCTGCTCTTGAGGGCCTGAAACAATGCACATCCTGGGATGAGGTGCCAAGCCTCCTCCCCCAGGATGGGCAGGGTTCACGAAGGAGAAGCTTCAAAGGCATGCCACCTTTGTGAGCCTCTCCAGACCATTTGCTGCTTTCAGCAACTGGTCTCCACTGGTTCTACCCCCCACTTTGGGTGGGAGAACCGGCGGGAAAAACAAGTGAGGAAGGGAGGTGTGCCTACCTCTGCCAACTTCACCCCTCAGGTGGGGGAGGCGAGGTGAAGCACAACCTCGAGTCCCCGCCATCTTGAGGATGGGGGGACCAAGCCAACCAGGGACAGGCTCCTGCCCCCCTCCCACTGGAGAGTGGCAGAATAGGGGGTGTACCCACCCCAGGGAAGGGACCCATTGGTCCCTACTCTTTACCTACCTGTAACGCCCCTAAATCTAGTATTTAGGGGACACCCTGAACCTTATTTCCTCATATCCAGCTTACCTACAAAAAGAAAAGAAGAAGAAGGACGAAGAGCCATGCAGAGCTAACAAGAGGATGACGCCCACTGACTTGGGCCCAGCCCTACAGGCCTGTATCCCCTCAAACCTGCTCCTGCAAAATCACGGCGTGTCCAGCAGCCAGAAACCTCACAAACCCCGGAGGACCTGCCTGCCTTCACTTCCAAGACTGTTTCTCCCGTGAACACCAGTCGTGTTTAAACTGCAGCTTCTGGCTCCGGCCGGACACCGCAAATCCAGCCCACTCTGCGCCCGCCGAACCCGGCCCGAGCTCGAGTGGAAAAACACCACGAGGAGGTCACCCCGGCGACCCTGACCCGAGATCCGGTGACTCCTGACCTGCCTCAAGCCTCCAGACGACACCTGCAGCCTCAATCCAGAGGCTCCGCTCTACCGCGACCAGAGCGGGCAAGAAAATCCGACCCTAAAAGGCACCCCTGCACCCGACGCCCCACGGCCTTGTGTGCCCAAACCAATGGTGCCTAACCAACCCAAGACATCCAAACTTACCCCTCGAAGTGGTGGTCGCACCCAGAAGGTCCTCGTCCCCGAGCCTGCAGAGCTTCTTCAAACCGGAGGCTCTCCATAGAAAACAACAGGGCGTCCGATGTCGAAACAGCACTCTGCACCCGGCCGCCCCAGAGCCGCTGAGGGTGCACCTTTTGTGCCTACTTGTTTCCCCATTTGCCCTGACCTAAACCGTAGGAGCTTTGCTCTCACAACCCAGTGGCCTGCTTGCCAGCAGCCACCAACCGGAGACCCCCTATCCTCCATAGGATAACATTGGGCCCCAACACTCTGCACCCGGCCGCCCTAGTGCCGCTGAGGGTGCAACAACAGTGCATCACTGATCCTGGGGGAACCCTTGTTCTAACCCCAGAACCTTAACTCCCACAGTCGTTTACTTACCTGCAAACCGATAACCTGTTTTTCCTCCATAGGATAACATTGACAATTTTTCTTCGAAAAAACTAGTGTGTGGAGTTTTGAAAACTAAAGATATTCTTTAAAAATCGTACAATTAACCAAAACGTGTTTTCATACCTGTTTGCAGGACATGTCCCTGTGCTGAATCTAGGCATCCAGCACTGAGTTAGAAAAAGTAACGTAAAAGTAACTTACCTGAAATTTGTTGAAACAGCCTATTCATTTCAATGTACTGCTCCAAAAAGTTTCTAAGTGTGGAGTTTTGAAATGTGAAAATATTCTTTAAAAATCGCAAGAATAACAAAAATGCATTTACTCACCTGTTTCCAGGAATGTCCCAGTGCTGAATCCAGGCATCCAGCACTGAGTTAGAAAAAGTAACGTAAAAGTAACTTACCTGCAATTTACTGAAAAAGCCTATTCATTCCAATGTACTGCATTTGCTAAGTGTTGCATACTACTGCTCCCCTGTAAATCAAACAAAGTACAATTTCCATTGCATTTTTAAACTGTTCGACATTCAGTAACTTATTACTACAAAGTATTTTATGCTTACCTGTGCCAGGCTTGGTTGGTTCTAAAATAAACAACAGTATATTTTTTATACAAAAACAATTGGCCTAGAGTTCAGTTCTTGAGTGTGTGAATTCATTTGCTGACTGAGTGTGTACATCAAATGCTTAACACTGTCCTCTGATACTGCCTTACTGCTCGACCAAGCTACCACTATTAGAGAGTAAGGTTCTATTTAACTTTAACCTCTGCCTACCTTTTGGGACTCTTGGACTCTATACACACTGTACCTCACTTTGGTGCAGTATATATAGAGCCAGTTTTTTACATTGGTGGATCAGCGGTGGGATATACAACTTGCATTTGTTGGACTACTTGGTTACCACCTGATCACACGACAGAACTCTTAAATTGCCTTTAGAATTCTGATTTTTTCAAATTGGCATTTTTTACCAAACTACTAAAAGTCTTGTTAGGGCCTTGCTTAAGTCCCTTTAGAATTTTAGAAAATAAAAAGTCACTATAGTCAAGGGTAGAGGGGTTAGAACTTTTTGTTAGAATGTCTCAAGAAAAGAACCCAACTATTAGTGAAGATAATAATGACATGCAGGACATGGTTGAGGAGCTCGACCTCACCCCTTACCTTCACTTGTCTTTCAAGGAAGTAAGGTCCTTATGTAAACTCAAAAACATAGCAATGGGCCCTCATCCAACCAAACAAAATCGCCAGGAGCTATTGGCTGAGTATTCAAAGGCCCACCCCTCTGAAAATGGTGATGACCAGTCAGAGGAGGAAAGGAGTGAGGAGGATGGAGATAGGTGCCCACCTCCACCACTTCCTAGGGAGGAAAGGGTCCCTGCACCCTTATTTCCAAGAGATAACCTCTGGGGACCTAGAGGCCACACAGGTGGCTCAGGTTCTAGTGAGGACATTGAGGACAGCCTCAATGAGGAGGACAGCCTTTTAGCAAGGCTGGCCAAAAGACTGGATCTAGAGTCCAGACTCCTGGCTCTAGAGAAAGAAAGAAAGGAGATGGGTTTAGCACCCATCATTGGTGGCAGCAATCTTAATAAGGATAAGGAGCAATCCTATGATCCTAAAATCCCCAAAGGGATTGTCCGTACATTTGAGGAGGGTTGTGACATCACTAAATGGTTCACAGCCTTTGAGAGGGCTTGTGACATGAGAAAGGTGAAGAAACCTCTCTGGGGGCACTCCTGTGGGAACTGTTCTCTGGTAACTGCAGAGACAGGCTTCTGACCCTCTCTGGGCCAGATGCTGGGTCCTATGACCTCATGAAGAGAACTCTGATTGAGGGATTTGGACTCACCACTGAGGAGTTCAGAATTAGATTCAGGGGGCTCACAAAACCCAGAACCAGTCCTGGATTGATTTTGTAGACTACTCAGTAAAGACAATAGATGGTTGGTTAACTGGACACAATGTGCATGACTTTACTGGACTTTACAATTTGTTTATGAAGGAACATATATTAAGTAATTGCATAAATAAAAGTTACATCAGCATTTGGTAGACCTAGGTCTAATTGCTCCCCAAGAATTGGTAAAGAAGGCAGACCACTGGGTCAAGACTAGGGTGACTAAGGCAACCACTGGGGGTGACCAAAATAAAGGGGTTACAAAACCTCCCCAGGGGAAAGGTGGTGGGAATCCCCAAGATAAAAAGTCTGAGTCTTCTAAAGGGCCCCAAAAACCTGCACAGGGGGGTGGGTCCCAAAATACTCCCTATACTCCACAGCCCTATAGGGGGAAGAACTTTGATCCTACAAAGGCCTGGTGTAACAACTGTAAGAAGTTGAGACACTTAACTGGAGAGAAGGCTTGCCCTAGCAAGAAGGTTCTAGTCCCACAGCTACAGCTACTACTGGTGTAGCCAGTCTCCAGATGGGATCAGCAGTGTGCCCAGAGCAAATCAGGTTGCACACTGAAGCAGGTCTAGTTTCAGAGGGGGAAGTTGAGTTTGCCACTGTAGCTGTGTGGCCACCCAACTTAAAGAAATACTTACAATACCCTTGGATCAATGGAACTAGGATAGAGGCTCTGAGGGATACAGGTGCCAGTGTCACTATGGTGAGAGACACACTGGTTTCCCCTGAGCAATATTTGATTGGGCGTACTTACCCAGTCACCAATGCTGACAGTGTTACCACTAATCATGCAATGGCTATGGTGACATTAGACTGAGGGGGGGGGGGTTACTGGCCTGAAACAGGTAGTGGTCTCTCCAAAGCAACCAGCTGCATTTCTGCTTGGCAATGACCTGGAAACCTCAGCCTGGGCTGAGGTTGAACTAAAAACCCATGCAGCAATGCTGGATATCCCTGAATTGGTGTGTGTAAAAACAAGAGCACAGAGCAAAATACAGTGTGAAAAGGTGTTGGAGCCTGAACGTATGGCCCAACCTACCAAGAGAAAAGGTAAGAAGACTGGGGAACCAGCCTCTGTTCAGCACAAGGATCAGGACCCCTCTCCTCAGGGAGAGGACTTGGACACCCCAGAGGGAACTGAGCCTATGGAGCTTGACCCTTACCAGGTTGAACTCTTAGGCCCAGGGGGACCCTCTAGGGAAGAGCTGTGCCAGGGGCAGCAAGACTGTCCCACTCTTGAAAGCCTGAGGCAGCAAGCTGTTTCAGAAGCAAAGGGAGTTGTCAGTGATACCTACAGGGTCTATTGGGAAGAGGGATTCCTGTACACTGAGGCAAAAGACCCCAATCCTGGAGCCACCAGGAGAGTGGTAGTGCCACAGAGGTACAGTGAGTTCCTCCTAACTTTAGCTCGAGACATCCCCCTAGCTGGGCATCTGGGCCAAACCAAGACTTGGGAAAGGCTGGTTAGCCACTTTTACTGGCCCCAGATGCACCAAATGATGAAGGAGTTTGTCAGCTCCTGTGTTACCTGTCAAGCCAGTGGCAAGACAGGTGGCCACCCAAAGGCCCCCCTGATACCACTGCCTGTGGTGGGGGTTCCCTTTGAGAGGGGAGGTGTGGACATAGTGGGTCCACTTGAACCTCCCACAGCCTCAGGGAACAAATTCATACTAGTGGTAGTGGATCATGCCACTAGGTACCCTGAAGCAATTCTACTTAGGACTACTAAAGCTCCTGCAGTAGCCAAGGCCCTCATTGGTGTCTTCACCAAGGTAGGGTTTCCTAAGGAGGTGCTTTCAGACAGAGGCTCTAACTTCATGTCTGCTTACCTGAAACACATGTGGAAAGAGTGTGGAGTGCAGTACAAGTTTACTATACCCTATCACCCACAAACCAATGGCCTTGTTGAGAGATTTAACAAGACATTGAAAGGCATGATTATGGGGCTCCCTGAAAAACTCAAAAGGAGATGGGATGTCCTCTTACCATGTCTATTTTTCACTTACAGAAAATTGCCACAGAAGGGAGTAGGTTTTTCCCCCTTTGAACTTCTGTTTGGCCATCCTGTAAGGGGACTACTCTGTCTTGTAAAAGAGGGTTGGGAGAAGCCGCTCCAAGAACCCAAACAAGATATTGTGGACTATGTGCTTGGCCTAAGGTCCAGAATGGCTGAGTACATGGAAAAGGCATCAAAGAATCTTGAGGCCAGCCAGGAGCTTCAGAAGCACTGGTATGACCAAAAAGCTGCACTGGTTGAATTGCAACCTGGGCAACAGGTGTGGGTTTTGGGGCCAGTGGCACCAAGGGCACTCCAGGACAGATGGAGTGGCCCTTACCCCATCCTGGAGAAAAAGAGTGAGGTCACCTACTTAGTTGACCTGGGCACAAGCAGGACACCCAAAAGGGTTATCCATGTGAACCGTCTAAAGCTCTACAATGACAGGGCTGACATCACCATGCTGATGGTGACTGATGAGGAGCAGGAAGCAGAGAGCGAACCTCTCCCTGACCTCCTCTCATACAGCCCAAAAGATGGGTCAGTAGATGGAGTGGTCTTTTCAGACACCATCTCTGCCCAACAGCAGACTGACTGCAAGCAAGTCTTGCAGCAGGATGCTAAGCTCTTTTCCTTGTCCCCTGGTCTGACAAACTGGTGTACCCATGATGTGGACACTGGTGACAGTGCACCTGTCAAAAACAAGATCTATTGACAGTCAGATCAAGTCAAGGAAAGCATCAGAGCTGAGGTCAGCAAGATGCTGGAGTTAGGGGTTATTGAACCCTCTGAGAGCCCCTGGGCTAGCTCAGTGGTTCTGGTCCCCAAACCTCACCCACAGGATGGAAAGAGAGAAATGAGGTTTTGTGTGGATTACAGAGGGCTCAACTCTGTCACCAAGAGAGATGCTCACCCTATCCCAAGAGCAGATGAGTTGATAGATAAATTGGGTGCAGCCAAATTCTTAAGTACCTTTGACTTAACTGCAGGGTACTGGCAGATTGGCATGGCCCCAGGAGCAAAAGAGAAAACAGCATTCTCCATACCTGATGGGCACTATCAGTTCACTGTTATGCCCTTTGATTTAAAGAATGCCCCTGCCGCCTTCCGGAGGTTGGTGAATCAAGTCCTTGCTGGGTTGGAGTCCTTTAGTGCAGCTTATCTTGATGATAATGCTGTCTTTAGCTCCACCTGGCAGGATCACCTGGTCCACCTTGGGAAGGTTCTAAAAGCCCTGCAAACTGCAGGTCTAACTATCAAGGCATCCAAATGCCAGATAGGGCAGGGCACTGTGGTGTACTTGGGCCACCTTGTTGGTGGAGGCCAGGTACAGCCCTTACAGCCCAGGATCCAGGCCATCCTGGACTGGGCAGCTCCAACAACCCAGACCCAAGTCAGGACATTCCTTGGCTTGACTGGGTACTACAGGAGGTTTGTGAAGGGATATGGGTCCATTGTGACTCCCCTCACAGAACTCACCTCCAAGAAGATGCCCAAGAAGGTTAACTGGACAGTTAGTTGCCAAAAGGCTTTTGACACCCTGAAAGAAGCAATGCGCTCAGCACCAATTCTGAAGGCTCCAGATTATGCCAAGCAGTTCATAGTGCAGACTGATGCCTCTGAGCTAGCGATAGGAGCGGTCCTGTCCCAGACCAATGATGAAGGCCAAGACCAACCTGTTGCTTTTATAAGCAGAAGGCTGCTCCCCAGGGAGCAGCATTGGAGTGCCATTGAGAGGGAGGCCTTTGCTGTGGTTTGGTCTCTGAAGAAGTTGAGAACATAATTGTTTGGTACTCACTTCCTAGTTCAAACTGATCACAGACCTCTCAGATGGCTAATGCAAATGAAAGGGGAAAATCCTAAACTGTTGAGGTGGTCCATCTCCCTACAGGGAATGGACTTTGAAGTGGAACACAGACCTGGGACTGCCAATGCCAATTGAGATGGACTTTCCAGGTTCTTCCACTTAGACAATGAAGACTCTCTAGGGAAAGGTTAGTCTCATCATCTTTCGTTTGGGGGGGTTGTGTGAGAAAGTGCCCTCTTTCTGCATGGTATGCCCCCACTTTTTGCTGATTTGCTGATGTTCTTTGAATGAGTGTGCCCTGGGCTCTGCTAATCAGGTGCCCAGGGCCTATGTTCCTTCCCTAAAACTGCATTGAAGCCTAAACCCAATTGGCATCTCTGGCCACATGTCAGCCCCTGGTAAATGGTACCACAGGTACCCAGGGCACTGTGACCAGAGAAGGCCTCTAAGGGCTGCAGCACTTATTGGGCCACCCTTAGAGGACCTGTACCCTGACACTCACACACTACTTTCGCAGGCTGCGTGTCTTTGTGCAGAACAAAGTGAAGAGTCGACATGGCACACATCCCTGTGTGCCATGCCCACAAACCACTGCCCTGGCATACATCAGTCACCCCTCTAGCTGGGTGCACTATGCCAGTGGTGAGGGTACAGGTGCATGAGCCTTGTACCCCTACAGTGCCCAAGTCCATTCCTGGGCACTGTAAGTGCAGTGCTGCCATTAAGAGTATATGGTGCTGGGAGTTTGTCATTACGTACTCCACAGCACCATGATGGCTACACTGAAGACTGGGAAGTTTGGTATCAAACTTCTCAGCACATTAAACCCACACTGATGCCAGTGTGGGATTTAATGTAAAATGCACACCAGAGGGCATCTTAGAGATGCCCCCTGAAACTCGACCAACTTCTAGTGACCTGACTGAGTGGCTGCTTAGGCTGCCACCACCAGACATGTTTCTGGACCCCTGGGTTGAGAGCCTGCTGCTCTCGGGGGCCTGAAACAATGCACATCCTGGGACGAGGTGCCAAGCCTCCTCCCCCAGGATGGGCAGGGTTCACGAAGGAGAAGCTTCAAAGGCATGCCACCTTTGTGAGCCTCTCCAGACCATTTGCTGCTTTCAGCAACTGGTCCCCACTGGTTCTACCCTCCACTTTGGGCGGGAGAACCGGCGGGAAAAACAAGTGAGGAAGGGAGGTTTGCCCACCTCTGCCAACTCCACCCCTCAGGTGGGGAGGCGAGGTAAAGCACAACCTCGAGTCCCCACCATCTTGAGGATGGGGGGACCCAGCCAACCAGGGACAGGCTCCTGCACCCCTCCCACTGGAGAGTGGCAGAATAGGGGGTGTACCCACCCCAGGGAAAGGACCCATTGGTCCCTACCCTTTACCTACCTGTAACACCCCTAAATCTATTATTTAGGGGACACCCTGAACCTTACTTCCTCAGATCCAGCTTACCTACAAGAAGAAAAGAAGAAGAAGGACGAAGAGCCGTGCAGAGCTAACAAGAGGACGACGCCCACTGACTTGGGCCCAGCCCTACAGGCCTGTCACCCCTCGAACCTGCTCCTGCGAAATACCGGCATGTCCAGCAGCCAGCAACCTCACAAACCCCGGAGGACCTGTCTGCCTTCACTTCCAAGACGGTTTCTTCCGTGAACACCGGTCAACTGCAGCTTCTGGCTCCGGCCGGACACCGCAAATCCAGCCCACTCTGCACCCGCCGAAGGCGGCCCGAACTCGAGTGGAAAAACACCACGAGGAGGTCACCCCGGTGATCCTGACATGAGATCCAGTAACTCCTGACCTGCCTCAAGCCTCCAGATGATGCCTGCAGCCTCAATCCAGAGGCTCCCCTCTACCGCGACCAGAGAGGATAAGAAAATCCGAACCTAAAAGGCACCCCTGCATCCGACGCCCCACGGCCTTATGTGCCCAAACCAATGGTGCCTAACCAACCCAAGACATCCCAACTTACCCTTCAAGTGGTGGTCGCACCCAGAAGGTCCTCGTCCCCGAGCCTGCAGTGCTTCTTCAAACCGGAGGCTCTCCATAGAAAACAACAGGGCGTCCGACGTCGAAACAGCACTCTGCACCCGACCGCCCCAGAGCCGCTGAGCGTGCACCTTTTGTGCCTACTTGTTTCCCCATTTGCCCTGACCTAAACCCTAGGAGCTTTGCTCCCACAACCCAGTGGCCTGCTTGCCAGCAGCCACCAACCGGAGACCCCCTATCCTCCATAGGATAACACTGGGCCTCAACACTCTGCACCCGGCTGCCCTAGTGCCGCTGAGGGTGCAACAACAGTGCATCACTGACCCTGGGGGAACTCTTGTTCTAACCCCAGAACCTTAACTCCCACAGTCGTTTACTTACCTGCATTCCGATAACCTGTTTTTCCTCCATAGGATAACATTGACAATTTTTCTTCGAAAAAACGACTGTGTGGAGTTTTGAAAACTAAAGATATTCTTTAAAAATCGTACAATTATCCAAAACGTGTTTTCTTACCTGTTTGCAGGACATGTCCCAGTGCTGAATCTAGGCATCCAGCACTGAGTTAGAAAAAGTAACGTAAATTAACTTACCTGAAATATGTTGAAACAGCCTATTCATTTCAATGTACTACTCCAAAAAGTTTCTAAGTCTGGAGTTTTGAAATGTGCAAATATTCTTTAAAAATCGCACGAATAACAAAAACGCATTTACTCACCTGTTTCCAGGAAATGTCCCAGTGCTGAATCCAGGCATCCAGCACTGAGTTAGAAAAAGTAACGTAAAAGTAACTTACCTGCAATTTACTGAAAAAGCCTATTCATTCCAATGTACTGCATTTGCTAAATGTTGCATACTACTGCTCCCCTGTAAATCAAGCAAAGTACAATTTCCATTGCATTTTTAAACTGTTCGACATTCAGTAATTTATTACTACAAAGTATTTTATGCTTACCTGTGCCAGGCCTGCTTGGTTCTAAAATAAACAACAGTATATTTTTTGTACAAAAACAATTGGCCTAGAGTTCAGTTCTTGAGTGTGTGAATTCATTTGCTGACTGAGTGTGTACATCAAATGCTTAACACTGTCCTCTGATACTGCCTTACTGCTCGACCAAGCTACCACTATTAGAGAGTAAGGTTCTATCTAACTTTAACCTCTGCCTACCTCTGGAGTCACCTGGACCCTATACACACTATACCTCATTTTGGTGTAGTATATATAGAGCCAGTTTCTTACATTGGTGGATCAGCGGTGGGATATACAACTTGTATTTGTTGGACTACTTGCTTACCACCTGATCACACGACAGAACTCTTAAATTCCTTTAGAATTCTGATTTTTTCAAATTGGCATTTTTTACCAAACTACTAAAAGTCTTGTTAGGGCCTTGCTTAAGTCCCTTTAGAATTTTAGAAAATAAAAAGTCACTATAGTCAAGGGTAGAGGGGTTAGGACTTTTTGTTAGAATGTCTCAAGAAAAGAACCCAACTATTAGTGAAGATAATAATGACATGCAGGGCATGGTTGAGGAGCTCGACCTCACCCCTTACCTTCACTTGTCTTTCAAGGAAATAAGGTCCTTATGTAAACTCAAAAACATAGCAAAGGGCCTTCATCCAACCAAACAAAAGCTCCAGGAGCTATTGGCTGAGTATTCAAAGGCCCACCCCTCTGAAAATGGTGATGACCATTCAGAGGAGGAAAGGAGTGAGGAGGATGGAGATAGGTGCCCACCTCCACCACTTCCTAGGGAAGAAAGGGTCCCTGCACCCTTATTTTCAAGAGTTAACCTCTGGGGACCTAGAGGCCACACAGGTGGCTCAGGTTCTGGTGAGGACATTGAGGACAGCCTCAATGAGGAGGACAGCCTTTTAGAAAGGCTGGCCAAAAGACTGGATCTAGAGTCCAGACTCCTGGCTCTAGAGAAAGAAAGAAAGGAGATGGGTTTAGCACCCATCAATGGTGGCAGCAATTTTAATAAGGATAAGGAGCAATACTATGATCCTAAATTCCCCAAAGGGATTGTCCCTAAATTTGAGGAGGGTGATGACATCACTAAGTGGTTGACAGCCTTTGAGAGGGATTGTGACATGAGAAAGGTGAAGAAACCTCTCTGGGGGGCACTCCTGTGAAAACTGTTCTCTGGTAAGTGCAGAGACAGGCTTCTGAGCCTCTCTGGGCCAGATGCTGGGTCCTATGACCTCATGAAGAGAACTCTGATTGAGGGATTTGGACTCACCACTGAGGAGTACAGAATTAGATTCAGGGGGGCTCACAAAACCCAGAACCAGTCCTGGATTGATTTTGTAGACTACTCAGTAAAGACACTAGATGGTTGGTTAACTGGACACAATGGGCCCGATTCACAGAACTAACTTAAGACAAAATCCTAAACTTACTACCATTTTGGTATTCACAGAAGGTACTTACTCATCTTGGTATTCAAAGAAGGCACTTACTTACTCATTTTGAGTAACTTACTCATTTTGTGTAACTTACTCATTTTGGTATTCACAGAAGGCACTTACTCATTGATGAGTAAGTGCCTTCTGTGAATACCAAAATGAGTAAGTTACACAAAATGAGTAAGTTACTCATTTTGATATTCACAGAAGGCACTTACTCATTTATGAGTAAGTGCCTTCTGTGAATACCAAAATGAGTAAGTTACATAAAATGAGTAAGTTACACAAAATGAATAAGTTACTCAAAATGAGTAAGTAAGTGCCTTCTGTGAATACCAAAATGAGTAAGTGCCTTCTGTGAATACCAAAATGGTAGTAAGTTTAGGATTTTGTCTTAAGTTAGTTCTGTGAATCGGGCCCAATGTGCATGACTTTACTGGACTTTACAATTTGTTTATGAAGGAACATATATTAAGTAATTGCACGAATGAAAAGTTACATCAGCATTTGGTAGACCTAGGTCTAATTTCTCCCCAAGAATTGGGAAAGAAGGCAGACCACTGGGTCAAGACTAAGGTGACTAAGATAACTACTGGGGGTGACCAAAAGAAAGTGGTTACAAAACCTCCCCAGGGGAAAGGTGGTGAGAATCCCCAAGATATAAAGTCTGAGTCTTCTAAAGGGCCCCAAAAACCTGCACAGGGGGGTGGGTCCCAAAATACTCCCTATACTCCACAGCCCTATAGGGGGCAGAACTTTGATCCTACAAAGGCCTGGTGTAACAACTGTAAGAAGTTGGGACACTTAACTGGAGACAAGGCTTGCCCTAGCAAGAAGGCCCCTAGTCCCACAGCTACAGCTACTACTGGTGTAGCCAGTCTCCAGATGGGATCAGCAGTGTGCCCAGAGCAAATCAGGTTGCACACTGAAGCAATTCTAGTTTCAGAGGGGGAAGTTGAGTTTGCCACTGTAGCTGTGTGGCCACCCAACTTAAAGAAATACTTACAATACCCTTGGATCAATGGAACTAGGATAGAGGCTCTGAGGTATACTGGTGCCAGTGTCACTATGGTGAGAGACACACTGGTTTCCCCTGAGCAATATTTGATTGGGCGTACTTACCCAGTCACCAATGCTGACAGTGTTACCACTAATCATGCAATGGCTATGGTGACATTAGACTGGGGGGGTTACTGGCCTGAAACAGGTAGTGGTCTCTCCAAAGCTACCAGCTGCATGTCTGCTTGGCAATGACCTGGAAACTTCAGCCTGGGCTGAGGTTGAACTAAAAACCCATGCAGCAATGCTGGATATCCCTGAATTGGTGTGTGTAAAAACAAGAGCACAGAGCAAACGGCAGGGTGAAAAAGTGTTGGAGCCTGAAAGTATGGCCCAACCTACCAAGAGAAAAGGTAAGAAGACTGGGGAACCAGCTTCTGTTCAGTACAAGGATCAGGACCCATCTCCTCAGGGGTAGGACTTGGACACCCAAGAGGGAACTGAGCCTATGGAGCTTGACCCTTACCAGGTTGAACTCTTAGGCCCAGGTGGACCCTCTAGGGAAGAGCTGTGCCAGGGGCAGCAAGACTGTCCCACTCTTGAAAGCCTGAGGCAGCAAGCTGTTTCAGAAGCAAAGGGAGTTGTCAGTGGTACCCACAGATTCTATTGGGAAGAGGGATTACTGTACACTGAGGCAAAAGACCCCAATCCTGGAGCCACCAGCAGAGTGGTAGTGACACAGAGGTACAGGGAGTTCCTCCTAACGTTTGCTCATGACATCCCCCTAGCTGGGCATCTGGGCCAAACCAAGACTTGGGAAAGGCTAGTTAGCCACTTTTACTGGCCCCAGATGCACCAAAAGGTGAAGGAGTTTGTCAGCTCCTGTGTTACCTGTCAAGCCAGTGGCAAGACAGGTGGCTACCCACAGGCCCCCCTGATACCACTGCCTGTGGTGGGGGTTCCCTTTGAGAGGGTAGGTGTGGACATAGTGGGTCCAGTTGAACCTCCCACAGCCTCAGGGAACAAATTCATACTAGTGGTAGTGGATCATGCCACTAGGTACCCTGAAGCAATTCCACTTAGGACTACTACAGCTCCTGCAGTAGCCAAGGCCCTCATTGGTGTCTTCAGCAGGGTAGGGTTTCCTAAGGAGGTGGTTTCAGACAGAGGTTCTAACTTCATGTCTGGTTACCTGAAACACATGTGGAGTGTGGAGTGCAGTACAAGTTTACTACACCCTATCACCCACAAACCAATGGCCTTGTTGAGAGATTTAACAAGACATTGAAAGGCATGATTATGGGGCTCCCTGAAAAACTCAAAGGGAGATGGGATGTCCTCTTACCATGTCTACTTTTCGCTTACAGAGAAGTGCCACAGAAGGGAGTAGGTTTTTCCCCCTATGAACTTCTGTTTGGCCATCCTGTAAGGGGACACCTCTGTCTTGTAAAAGAGGGTTGGGAGAAGCCTCTCCAAGAACCCAAACAAGATATTGTGGACTATGTGCTTGGCCTAAGGTCCAGAATGGCTGAGTACATGGAAAAGGCATCAAAGAATCTTGAGGCCAGCCAGGAGCTTCAGAAGCACTGGTATGACCAAAATGCTGCACTGGTTGAATTGCAACCTGGGCAACAGGTGTGGGTTTTGGAGCCAGTGGCACCAAGGGCTCTCCAGGACAGATGGAGTGGCCCTTACCCCATCCTGGAGAAAAAGAGTGAGGTCACCTACTTAGTTGACCTGGGCACAAGCAGGACACCCAAAAGGGTTATCCATGTGAACCGCCTAAAGCTCTACAATGACAGGGCTGACATCACCATGCTGATGGTGACTGATGAGGAGCAGGAAGCAGAGAGTGAACCTCTCCCTGACCTCCTCTCATACAGCCCAAAAGATGGGTCAGTAGATGGAGTGGTCTTTTCAGACACCCTCTCTGCCCAACAGCAGACTGACTGCAAGCAAGTCTTGCAGCAGTATGCTAAGCTCTTTTCCTTGTCCCCTGGTCTGACAAACTGGTGTACCCATGATGTGGACACTGGTGACAGTGCACCTGTCAAAAACAAGGTCTATCGACAGTTAGATCAAGTCAAGGAAAGCATCAGAGCTGAGATCAGCAAGATGCTGGTGTTAGGGGTTATTGAACCCACTGAGAGCCCCTGGGCTAGCCCAGTGGTTCTGTTCCCCAACCCTCACCCACAGGATGGAAAGAGAGAAATGAGGTTTTGTGTGGATTACAGAGGGCTCAACTCTGTCACCAAGACAGATGATCACCCTATCCCAAGAGCAGATGAGTTGATAGATAAGTTGGGTGCAGCCACATTCTTAAGTACCTTTGACTTAACTGCAGGGTACTGGCAGATATGGCAAGGCCCCAGGAGCAAAAGAGAAAACAGCATTCTCCATACCTGATGGGCACTATCAGTTCACTGTTATGCCCTTTGGTTTAAAGAATGCCCCTGCCACCTTCCAGAGGTTGGTGAATCAAGTCCTTGCTGGGTTGGAGTCCTTTAGTGCAGCTTATCTTGATGATATTGCTGTCTTTAGCTCCAACTGGCAGGATCACCTGGTCCACCTTGGGAAGGTTTTAAAAGCCCTGCAAACTGCAGGTCTAACTATCAAGGCATCCAAATGCCAGATAGGGCAGGACACTGTGGTGTACTTGGGCCACCTTGTTGGTGGAGGCCAGGTACAGCCCTTACAGCCCAAGATCCAGGCCATCCTGGACTGGGCAGCTCCAACAACCCAGACCCAAGTAAGGGCATTCCTTGGCTTGACTGGGTACTACAGGAGGTTTGTGAAGGGATATGGGTCCATTGTGACTCCCCTTGCAGAACTCACCTCCAAGAAGATGCACAAGAAGGTTAACTGGACAGTTAGTTGCCAAAAGGCTTTTGACACCCTGAAAGAAGAAATGTGCTCAGCACCAATTCTGAAGGCTCCAGATTATGTCAAGCAGTTCATAGTGCAGACTGATGCCTCTGAGCTAGGGATAGGAGCGGTCCTGTCCCAGACCAATGATGAAGGCCAAGACCAACCTGTTGCTTTTATAAGCAGAAGGCTTCTCTCTATGGAGCAGCGTTGGAGTGCCATTGAGAGGGAGGCCTTTGCTGTGGTTTAGACCCTGAAGAAGTTGAGACCATACTTGTTTGTTACTCACTTCCTAGTTCAAACTGATCACAGACCTCTCAGATGGCTAATCCAAATGAAAGAGGAAAATCCTAAACTGTTGAGGTAGTCCATCTCCCTACAGGGAATGGACTTTGAAGTGGAACACAGACCTGGGACTGCCCATGCCAATGCAGATGGACTTTCCAGGTTCTACCACTTAGACAATGAAGACTCTCTAGGGAAAGGTTAGTCTCATCATCTTTCGTTTGGGGGGGTTGTGTGAGAAAGTGCCCTCTTTCTGCATGGTATGCCCCCACTTTTTGCTGATTTGCTGATGTTCTTTGAATGAGTGTGCCCTGGGCTCCTGCTAATCAGGTGCCCAGGGCCTATGTTCCTTCCCTAAAACTGCATTGAAGCCTAAAGCCAATTGGCATCTCTGGCCTCATGTCAGCCCCTGGTAAATGGTACCACAGGTACCCAAGGCACTGTGACCAGAGAAGGCCTCTAAGGGCTGCAGCACTTATTGTGCCACCCTTAGAGGTCCTGTACCCTGACACTCACACACTGCCTTCGCAGGCTGCCTGTCTTGGTGCAGAACAAAGTGAAGAGTTGACATGGCACACATCCCAGTGTGCCATGCCCACAAACCACTGCCCTGGCATACATCAGTCACCCCTCTAGCTGGGTGCACTATGCCAGTGGTGAGGGTACAGGTGCATGAGCCCTGTACCCCTACAGTGCCCAAGTCCATTCCTGGGCACTGTAAGTGCAGTGCTGCCATTAAGAGTATATGGTGCTGGGAGTTTGTCATTACGAACTCCACAGCACCATGATGGCTACACTGAAGACTGGGAAGTTTGGTATCAAACTTCTCAGCACATTAAACCCACACTGATGCCAGTGTGGGATTTAATGTAAAATGCACACCAGAGGGCATCTTAGAGATGCCCCCTGAAACTTGACCAACTTCTAGTGACCTGACTGAGTGGCTGCTTAGGCTGCCACCACCAGACATGTTTCAGGACCCCTGGGTCGAGAGCCTGCTGCTCTCGGGGGCCTGAAACAATGCACATCCTGGGACGAGGTGCCAAGCCTCCTCCTCCAGGATGGGTAGGGTTCACGAAGGAGAAGCTTCAAAGGCATGCCGCTTTTGTGAGGCTCTCCAGACCATTTGCTGCTTTCAGCAACTGGTTCTACCCCCCACTTTGGGCGGGAGAACCGTCGGGAAAAACAAGTGAGGAAGAGAGGTGTGCCCACCTCTGCCAACTCCACCCCTCAGGTGGGGGAGGCGAGGTGAAGCACAACCTCGAGTCCCTGCCATCTTGAGGATGTGGGGACCCAGCCAACCAGGGACAGGCTCCTGTCCCCCTCCCACTGGAGTGTGGCAGAACAGGGGGTGTACCCACCCCAGGGAAGGGACCTATTGGTCCCTACCCTTTACCTACCTGTAACACCCCTAAATCTATTATTTAGGGGACACCCTGTACCTTACTTCCTCAGATCCAGCTTACCTACAAGAAGAAAAGAAGAAGAAGGACGAAGAGCCGTGCAGAGCTAACAAGAGGACGATGCCCACTGACTTGGGCCCAGCCCTACAGGCCTGTCTCCCCTCGAACCTGCTCTTGCGAAATCCCGGCGTGTCCAGTAGCCAGCAACCTCACAAACCCTGGAGGACCTGCCTGCCTTCACTTCCAAGACTGTTACTCCTGTGAACACTGGTCATGTTTAAACTGCAGCTTCTGGCTCCGTCCGGACACCGCAAATCCAGCCCACTCTGCGCCCGCCGAACCCGGCCCGAGCAGAAAAACACCACGAAGAGGTCACCCCGGCGACCCTGACCCGAGATACGGTGACTCCTGACCTGCCTCAAGCCTCCAGACGACACCTGCAGCCTCATCCAGAGCCTCCGCTCTACTGCGATCAGAGCGGGCAAGAAAATCCGACCCTAAAAGGCACCCCTGCACCCGACGCCCCACGGCCTTGTGTGCCCAAACCAATGGTGCCTAACCAACCCAAGACATCCGAACCCTTGTTCTAACCCCAGAACCTTAACTCCCACAGTCGTTTACTTACCTGCAAACCGATAACCTGTTTTTCCTCCATAGGATAACATTGACAATTTTTCTTCGAAAAAAATAGTGTGTGGAGTTTTGAAAACTAAAGATATTCTTTAAAAATCTTACAATTAACCAAAACGAGTTTTCTTACCTGTTTGCAGGACATGTCCCAGTGCTGAATCTAGGCATCCAGCACTGAGTTAGAAAAAGTAACGTAAAAGTAACTTACCTGCAATTTGTTGAAACAGCCCATTAATTTCAATGTACTGCTCCAAAAAGTTTCTAAGTCTGGAGTTTTGAAGTGTGAAAATATTCTTTAAAAATCGCACGAATAACAAAAACGCATTTACTCACCTGTTTCCAGGAAATGTCCCAGTGCTGAATCCAGGCATCCAGCACTGAGTTAGAAAAAGTAACGTAAAAGTAACTTACCTGCAATTTACTGAAAAAGCCTATTCATTCCAATGTACTGCATTTGCTAAGTGTTGAATACTACTGCTCCCCTGTAAATCAAACAAAGTACAATTTCCATTGCATTTTTAAACTGTTCGACATTCAGTAACTTATTACTACAAAGTATTTTATGCTTACCTGTGCCAGGCTTGCTTGGTTTTAAAATAAACAACAGTATATTTTTTATACAAAAACAATTGGCCTAGAGTTCAGTTCTTGAGTGTGTGAATTCATTTGCTGATTGAGTGTGTACATCAAAGGCTTAACACTGTCCTATGATACTGCCTAACTGCGCGACCAAGCTACCACTATTAGAGAGTAAGGTTCTATCTAACTTTAACCTCTGCCTACCTCTGGAGTCACCTGGACCCTATACACACTATACCTCATTTTGGTGTAGTATATTTAGAGCCAGTTTCTTACAATATCCAGTAGCCAAAATCCATATCACTCTATCTAATGGGATTTCTCTACAAGTCAGAGTGGGGATATTGGACAATCTTCCAGAACAACTCATTTTGGGCACGGACAATCCTGAGTTTATCACCCTGCTCAGAAAAACGCTGATGGAGACTCCTGTGCCCCTCTTTAATCTGCTCACTCAGGCTCCCTGGCTTTCTGACAGGTCATTTTGTTACGCCCAAATCCAAGATCCCACTCTCCAGAACGCCTGGCAACAAGCAAAGAATCCCATGCCCTCGCTCTCTTATCCTCCTTCCTAGTCAAAAACAATCTATTGTATCGAGTGGGGAAAGAAGATGTTCCCTCGCAGTTAGTAGTCCCCCAGAAATTCCGCGAACAAATTTTGTTCTTTGCCCATTCCCACCTCCTGGCAGTTCATAGTGGTACTGCAAAGACGACCCAGACTGTGTTAAGACATTTTTATTGGCCGGGGATATTCACCAATATAGACAAGTATTGTAGGGAATGTGAGATATGTCAGAAAAAGAATCCCTACAAACCCCCTCCCGTTCCATTACAAACTCTACCGATTATTGATAAGTCTTTTGAGAGAATAAGCATGGACTTAGTGGGACCCCTCCCAAAGTCAAAAAGGGGATATTTGTATATATTAGTTATAGTAGACTATGCAACCAGATATCCAGAAGCGTTTCCCTTACGAACACCAAACACTAAGAACATTAGCGAAAAATTACTAGAGCTGTTTTCTAGAGTAGGATTTCCCCAAGAGATATTGACAAACCAGGGAACTCCCTTTGTCTCTCGCCTGATGAAACAAGTGTGTAAAACTCAGAATATCTCCCAAATAAGAACTTCTGTGTGCCACCCCCAAACGGATGGCTTATGTGAACGGTACAACGCCACCCCTAAGCTTACCCTTAGGAAAATGCTGACTACGGAAGGGAAGGAATGGGACATGTTATTACCCCTCGCTCTCTTCGTCATCAGGAGCCAGGTTCAGAGCAGTCTAGGCTGTTCCCCCTATGAACTCCTTTATGGGAGACAACCACGAACCTTACTAGAAAAGACGAAAGAAGCGTGGGAGCAAGAACAACAGGAAGATACCCAAAACCTTCTCGAATATACACAGGGACTAAGAACTCGCATCTAGAAATTGCGAGACTTCGGTCACGATAATTTAGAAAAAGCCCAAAGAAAACAACAAACGTATTATGATAAAGGGAAGAAGTGGCGACAACTGAAAATCCATGATTGGGCACTCATACTCCTACCATCCTCTATACCCCATAAACAAGCAGAATGGAAGGGTCCATATGAAATTATTGAATGGATAGGCCTTACTACCTATCGATTACGTATTTCTTCAAATAAGACCCAAATATATCATATAAACCTTCTTAAGAAGTGGCTGGGACCCCTCCCCAAAGCCACCCATTTAGCCCTACCAGAGTCAACACCCACCCCTTCTTCGGTAAGTCAGTTGCCCATAAACAAGAATCTAACACAAGAACAAAAAGCGTCCCTTCATGAACTCCTAAGTTCTTTCTCCTCCATCTTTTCTGATCTCCCTGGTAGAACAACACTGGTCGAGCACTGCATTATTACCCCTCCAGAGAAAGTAATAAAACAACGTCCTTATAGAATTCCAGCAGCCAGACGAGATGCTATCACCACAGAAATAGAGAATATGTTGAAATTAGGGGTCATAAAACCATCTTGCAGCAACTGATCCCCCCCCTTTGTTATAGTCCCAAAACCGGATGGTTCGATCCGTTTTTGCATAGATTTTAGAGCAGTCAACGCCATCTCTAAGTTTGACTCTTACCCATTGCCAAGAGTTGATGAGTTAATTGAGAAACTAGGCGAAGCCCAGTACATAACCACGCTCGATCTTACGAAGGGCTACTGGCAGGTACCACTTAAACAAGAAGACCAAGAAAAGACCGCCTTTAGCACCCCTACTGGTTTATACGAATTCACCGTACTGCCTTTTAGACTACATGGAGCCCCAGCAACTTTTCAAAGGCTCATTAACAAAGTACTCTGTCAACACCAAGAATATTCATCAGCCTATATAGATGATATCATTATATTTAGTCCTAACTGGGAGCAACACCTTCATCCATTGCAGAACGGTATTCCAAGCTCTAAAAGCCGCAGGACTCCATGTCAATTCTAAAAAGTCCAAGATGGGATTCACTAAAGTCAAATATTTGGGCTATCTTTTGGGGGATGGGGTCATTGCGCCCCAACAAGAGAAGGTCAAAGCAGTCTTGGACACCCCCTTCCCCACTACCAAGAAGGGTATCAGATCCTTTTTAGGTTTACTAGGCTATTATCGCCGGTTTATACCTAACTACTCTAAGATGGCATCACCACTGACCAATTTACTGAGGAAGGAGATAAAGAACAAAGACCTGATATACCCCCCCAAACCGCCAGGAAGGCATTCTACGATCTCAAATGGGCCTTAACCACCAGTCCTGTACTCATTTCACCCAACTTCAAGGAACCATTTATACTACAAACAGATGCCTCGGAAGCAGGCCTAGGGGCCGTTCTTTCCCAACGTACAAAAGACGGTATAGAGCGCCCTATACTCTTTATCAGCCGTAAGCTGTTTCCAAGAGAGAAAAAGTATTCCACGGTAGGAAAAGAATGTTTAGCCATAAAATGGGCAGTAGACAAAGTACGTTATTACCTAGAAGGATCCCCTTTTATCTTCTAAACAGACCACACTCCTCTATTGTGGATGAGTCACAATAAAGGCAACAACCCTTGTGTCCTATGGTGGTTTTTGTCATTGCAACCCTATTCAAATGAGGTTCGTCATTGAAAAGGGTTTGAGAATGAAATTGCAGATTTCCTTTCACGCATACCTCATTTCCCCGAACGGTAAAAATCTAGGGGTGGGATGTGTCAGGAAGTCCCTGTCCCAAACGAGGGAGTATAAGAGAAGTAATACGCTGACCCAATCCCTTCATACATATCTCACCTCCTTTATTTACAGCCCCCATTCGTTACCTGGCATGACAACCATCCGCCAGAAATAGAGGAAGATTACAAGGAAACGGCCCCTTTAAGCAAGGTTCAAGCGAAGGCAGAACGGCTGGCGTCAGAAGTCACACTTGTCATGAGGGTGTCCCAAAGAGACCAGTGAGGGCGCCAGAGGAGTTTCCTGTAACACCGAGAAGGGAAACCGCGCAACCAGATAACCACCCGGAGGACCGGAACCCCGAGGAAGAGACAACACCAGTACCGGGAAGCATAACCGAGCCCATAGATGACCGCGGCTTCCACAAGAGGAGAACAGCTGATCCCGGTGGAGAAGAGAAAGCTGAAGAAGCCGGTTACCAGACGCCACAAAATAGAGCGGATTCACCTCGCTACAGCCCCGGAGGGACGTGGCTTTCCCAGGCGCGTGGGCGTCTACGGGGCTACTTGAGCGGGGGAAATTAAATAGCGGTACATGAGGGGTCCGGGGAGGGAGAAACGAAAAGAAACAGGAGAACGAAGGGGAAAGACGGGAAGAGCAAGAGATAGCTTAGTACTTTCCTCTATCAGATTTTGTTTTGGTTTGCTCCCTTCACATTATACTTTTATATATTTATTTATCCCCCACTCCCTCCCCTGTTCATTCTATATACCACGGAACACTTACCTGAGCCTTTCTTCTGTCCGAGGGACGACGGTGGCCAGGAAGACTCCTCAAAAAGGACTGACATAGAAGACCCTGCAGAAAAAAAAGGAGACAAGAAAAGAAGAAAAAGGACATTAAAACGAATTAAAGCACTAATAAAATATACTACAAAGAAATATCACCTGTATTGTGCCCCTTCTTATCAGGAACGTTCTACACTTTGGTTAAAACCTTTTTACATCTCCAACCCCCTGACCTCATGATTGTGCACTGTGGTGGCAATGACCTTGGCACTTTGACTGGGGTAGGTCTGGAAATGCTAATGAAGGATACCTCGAACTGTCTTTGTATACTCTAATATATGCCAAAGACAGAAATGGAAGTGGTCAAATCAATTCTGTCCACAGTTTGAGAAAGCTAGGAAGAATGTCAATAAAGCTGTTTCCGCTTACCTCAGAGACCATAGGATGGGCTCCATCTATAACAATCAATTAAATTGCTTTATTTCGGCAAAAATGCCTTCTCAAGTGTCACATACAACAGACTAGATAAAATCATTTGTATTCAGAACACATTCGTACAAGTAAAAATTCATAAAAATTTAAGATAATAACCATCAGAAAATCACTAGGATTAAGAAGATAAGAGTAAAAAAAATATATGTACACAATATTAAAACAGCCCAAAATCACTTTAGTAGTAATTGTACAGTAAAAAAGCCTCCTCGGTTGTTGGCCAACAGTTTGTGATGGTGTATCCCCTATATACTGTATCGAGGGAGAGGCCATTTAGATACTAGTAGCCACTCTGCTACATGTTGAGTGACCTCCCTGCCTCTTTGACCTGATTCCCCACATGTGGCAGAGGAACTTAGCAACTGCACAAACAAACACAGCTCTTGAGTCTGATTTTAAAATACGGAGAGCTTCCCGAAAGTTCCGCATGCCCAGTTGCTGGCAGATGAGCTTAATCCATTTCCATCTTGGACATGTGTAAGCAGGGCAAGCAAACAGCACATGGGCTATGGACTCTACAGGAGCCTCGCATCCTGGACAGTTACTGAGGCACAGGTCTTTAGTGTGCCATCTGGCTTTTATCTCATTTACAGGGAGCGTGCCAAGCCTGAATTGGACATAGAGCTTTCTGTCTTGGGTTACTTGTATTGGATCAAAATAGGGTTCAAGAAGTCTGGTCTGTTTGTGGAGTAAAAATTCTGTAGTTAGTTTACCCCTCTCGCCCTGCCAATCTCTGCTTGTGCAACCCATTCTTAATAGTGCTTCTTTAATACAGCTTTCCGAAGCAGGGGTGAATCGTCGTTTTCCCAGGCTTCTTTTAGCCCCATGCCAAATACAAGCTTCTTTATGTTGCTCAGCCACCCCACCTTGTTAAAAACATCTAAGCGGGTGACCTCTGACATAGCTGCGGTATAAGATGATAACTCCGGGGTCCTCCTGACTCTGGCCCAGAATAGCAGTGGACGAAGCTTAGCAATGTCGCTAATGGGATGTCGGCCCATGTCTAGCATAAGTGGGTAGATGTGGGTACTTTGGGGCAACATCACTAGGTTCCTGATGAATTTGTGCTCCGATCTAGTGAGCTCCAATATCTTTTCGAATCCCCACAGTTCAGAACCATACAGGGAAGAGCTGACAGCTTTGAGATCCTAGACCTGTAGAGCAGGGGCAAATGGTCTGGTGTGGGAGGAATGATGTTCTTTCACTAATGCCCCGTTACACATTTGTGGTTTAATGTAATTTTTGTTATGTGGGGGTTCCAAGACATTCTCTCTGAGAGTTCATCCCCTAGATAATCAAATGTACTTACTCTCTCCAGGGCTATCCCTCCTAGAGTTGGCTTACCCTTGTATGACCTGTGAAGGTTGAAAGCCATGAATTTTGGCTTGGAAGTGTTGATTTCGAGGCCCCGGGCAGTACAAAAATGGTTGAATCTATTTAATAGTGACTGCAGCTCTGCCGGAGTTTTAGACACCAGTAGGGTCTCATCTGCAAAGAAGAGGGTCACTACTTTCTCTCCACCTACAGTCGGGGCATCAGCCGGCTCTTGTGATAAAAAGCTTACGACTTCGTTCATGTAAAGGGAGAACAGGGTGGGTGCCAGGACGCAGCCTTGGTGAACATCCCTGCTAACAGGAATGCGGTCAGTAAGCTGCCCCTGTGTATCCCATCTTATCCGAGCGAAAGTATTTTTGTGGAGTCGGATGACTAGATTCAGGATAGGAGAATTAATTCCCATGTCATTCAACACTTGCCATAGCTTAGATATGGGGATTAAATCAAAAGCTGTCTTCAAATCAATAAAAGCCAGATACAGACTACCCTGACCGATAGTTACGACTTTCCAGAAGAACAATAATAGATGGAAAACCTGGTCAATGGTCCCTGTCGTTTCTCTGAAGCCAGCTTGGTATTGTGTTAAAATAGCATTGTCATCTGCCGAAGCCAAAACCATCTATAACAACAATCTACGTTTTGATATGGATGACATCTACAGAACTGATGGAGTTCACTTCACAGATGAAGGAAACAGAGTATTTCTCAATAACCTTAAGCTGTGTGTTTGCACTTACATGTAGCTTCAACAAAGTCATAATAAAAACAAGGGCTCTTTTTAGAGCCACCCTATAACCCAACAGTGAATCTTATTTTTTTTAAACATACATACTTTTTTGAATTTCTTGTGGATTAACGAATCCGCAAAACAAAAGCACAAATTCAATGTACTACAACACGATACACTTTTCAAGTTTAACTTTAATTTTTTTTATATTATTACTAACTCTTTCAAATTTAATGTGATTATTAACTTTAATCTCACTAACTCTATAAAAAAGTTCACAAATGCAACACTACCTTCTAAATTATATACTATTAAATTATTTATTTAAGGTAGATCCACGAATCCACTGCGACGTTACACTGGGGGGCTGTGCTGAGAATGGCGATGGGGTCATGACTCGTATGACAAGAGAAAAAAAATGAATGCCCCCAGTTCCATTACCCGATGTTGGCCCCGGGGACCCCATCCCCCAGGGCCCGGCAAAAATGTATCTATGGAAGGGGGGCCACATAGCCCCCCCTTCCCTGGGCCTCTTTTGGCCCCGGAGACCCCATCCCCGGGATCTGCCCAGCCTTTCTTTTTTTTATAAATTTTGGAGGGGGGCCGCGTGGCCCCCGTCCTGAGGCCAATTATGGCCCCGGGGAACCCATCCCCCAGGGCCGGCCTTACGTTTAAAAAAAAAGGGAGGGGGCTGTGTGGCCCCTATGCCGGGCCATTTTGGGGGGCCCCGGGCTTGGCCTCTGAGTGGGGACCGCAGGGGGAGCCTCAATGCCACGCGGTCCATGCTGGTTCCCCACCTCTTGCGAGAGCCGGCATTGCTTTTGGGCAAAGGGAGCTGCTGACATGCAGCTCCCTTTGCCCAAAGCAATTCTGCTCTCGCTTCCATGAAGTGAAGCAGATGTTGCCATAGCAAACTGCAATGGCGGCACCCCGGGACATTGCTGGAGCCGGCCCTGGGGGTGGCGGTCTCCAGGGCCATGGAAGGCTCCACTAGGGGGGCCGTGGGGCCTCCCTCCATCAAATTTAAAGCCCCGGGGAGGTGGTGGTCCCCGTGTAGGGGGTCCGCTATGGACCCCGTATGTTAATTACTCAATGCCCCGGGGAGGTGGTGGTCCCCAGGGCAGTGTGGGGGCAAGAGCCCCCCCAAACTTAATTTTATTAATTGAAGCCCCAGGGATGTGGCTGTTCCCGGGGTCTGGGTGGGCCCACATAGCCCCCTCATTTAATTACTCAATGCCCTAGGGAGGTGGTGGTCCCCTGGGCACACTGCCCAGGGGTGGCAGGAGCTCCCCTACACATTAATAATAAAAAAAAATAGCCCTGGGGAGGTGGTGGTCCTCAGGGCTTGGGGGGCCCATGAGACCCCCCAACCATAATTAAGGAATGCCTTCATTATTAAAAAGCCCCAGGGAGGTGGCAGTCCCCGGGGCTGTGGGGGCCTGCTGGGCCCGCATGTATTTTAAACATTGACCCCTGGACCTGGCCCACCCGGGGGCTAAATTAAACAAATGCCGGGAGACCGCGCTTCATTTTTAAAAAAAATGTCAGCTGGATTTGCGCACCCTACGCTAATCCTGCTGAAAATATATTTTTTTTAAATCCTTTTTTTTGTCCTAGGGGGTCAGGGTGTTTCTACCCTGCCCCCTTTTCTTGTTTTTAATCCTTTCTTTACCTTTTTTCTCGTGACTCGGTTCAATCAAGTCACAAGATGTCTGTCAACACTTCCCGGTTGAAAGTGCTGGCAGCCAATCAGAGTCAAGCTCGTGCTCGGGAGGGTTCTCTGATCCACCGCAGTCACCAATTAGCCATATTTTTTTAAAATATGAATTCCTCAGGAACTACTAAACGGATTTACACCATTTAAAGCAAAGAGTGCACTCTGAACCAAGAACTACCTCTCTGCCAAATTTGGTGTAATTCTGTTCAGCAGTTCGGGCTGTAGCTGCAACAAAATATTCCTATGGAAATTAACATGGAGAAAACGCGTTTTGGGAACCCCCTTTTTTCTCAGACCCTGCTTGACGAATTTCCCTGAAACTTTCAAGGCAGGAGCTGACCTGAGCGGGCCATCAGTTTTGAAAATTTCGTGAAGATTCGTCCAACGGTGCCAAAGATATTGGCAAAAGAAAAAACGCTTTTTGAATAGAAACAAGGTCCTAACTATATCTACCTACTGGCGACTGCCAGTAGGTAATATAAATATGCATATATACATATATCCTTCTCCCAAATTCAGATGCAGGAGTGCTTCCAGAATGTCAGGGGTGCCACTCAGTAAGCTCTTCCGCAAGTGCGCCAAACAAATATCACTCTCATTTCGCAATGTGAAAAATGAACGTTGCACTCCAAGCTGCTTTCTCAGTTGTAATGTAATTTATTACAAAATTACTCCATGGCAAGAAGACAATCAATGCATTTTGGTCGCTTCCTTCCAACCTTGTTAATGATAATGTGCCATATTTGATACACGTCATATATTCAATTCCACACCCACAGCATAATGTGTAACCACATAGGAAGGACTTAGTTCAATTTCTAAACTTAAGTGCCATTTTGGAGGGGGAAACATAAAACAGATAACATATCTGTTCTGAAAAATTATTTCACATGAAAAACCATTATGTCATGGTAATTAATTGATTCTCCCAATTTTCTGTAACAATATTATTGGCGTGATTCCATACAACTTTATGCAGTTCGTCCAACAGTTCAATTAATTCCCAAGCATTTTAGGAATTTACTTCATAAAAGGGAATTCACGACTTCCCATCATCTGCAGTTTGTCAGTTCTAATTCTCACTATACTTAAATCAGTCACAAGTAGAATAACATTTTTGTAACATGAGCGCAACCCCTTATTAACAGCAGGAGACCCTCCCTAATAGAAGACCTACTCCCCATTTTCTAATATTTATACGAGAAATGACATTCTGTCCAAGTGGCACATCAGTTGGCCAATCAGAGTAGAGTCATATAATGCACTTCTCTTGGTTTCCATCTTTCACAGGCTCGAAGCTTACACACAGCGTGTCCTGTATAGCTCCCATAGTCTGGAATTAGTAAACTGAGCGGTGAATTTTCCACTCATGTGGGCTTCACACTCTTCAGCATAAAGATCTATACTGCCCCAATAGATATAATCATAAAGAGATATGCGAAACTGCATATTATATCACTATACAAATCAACTCCCTCCTAGAGGGTAAGGGATATAATAATTCATCATACTGTTCGAGAATAAAATCAAAGTATATGGAATCCAATAAGGACGCTAACAATTCTCCCTAATTATACCACAGTGCCTATAGTGAAGTTATTAAAAGTGTATTAAGATGTTAAAAAATCATGTGACACTATATCCTATCTTAGGCATGTATATAGCTCCTCATCAATATTCAAACTGTAAGGTTTTTTGCTAACCATGTCCGATATAAATCTTTTTTTAAATAAATATTATTATTTCAGAGATGATACATATCACAATATGAACATAATTGACCTCATAAATATTAAATATATAAGGAGAAAGAGAAATTCATTTTAAACAAGAGAATAGCAAAGCCATGTTCTTAACGGTTCCAAATAATAATAAAAAACACTAGCAAATATTGCACATTGAATATTGCACATTGCCACGTTGCCATCCAAATTTCCAAGATTAAAACATTCATATTTCATTATAACTCCTTGCCCACCCCTTTTCCAGTTCCCCAACTCTGCTCATTTTGCTCAACCACTGCTGAAATTTTGGGGTAACTTCTGTCTGCCAATTCTGCAATGTCAAAGATCTAGCAACTAATACAATAATAAATAGCCCGTCTTCGGTCCAGCATAATATTTTGAGCACTATTCCAACTTAAACCACGAGGCGTCAGAGTTGGCTCAGCAAAGGCTTGACGAAGTCGAAAGGGCATTAAACCAAACAGTGAAGAACAAGACACCTGGCTCTGACGGCATCCCAGACAATCGGTTTTTGGCTAACTCTGCTCTATGGCTCCCTCTGCTGACCAACATTTTAAGTTGTATAGCATTCCAGGGTCCACCTAAATCATGGGGATCCGTAATAATAGTCCCCATTTTTAAAAATTGGGGATAGGTCGGACCCAAAATGTTATCGGCTCATCTCATTAATTGATTGCACCTGCAAACTGATGGGCAGGGTCATATTAGAACGGTTGGAGGCCTGGGTAACCAACAGCAGGAAATTTTCGGATGTACAATACGGTTTCAGGAGGGGTCCGGGAACCATCGAACAATGTCTTAATCTGCACCTGGTCATAAGCAAGTACACAATAGCCAAGCCCGGATATCTCTACCTGGGTTTATGGACCTTACGTCAGCTTTTGACTGGGTGCAGAGAGGGAGACTATGGGAAAAGATGTTGAACTTGGGCATTGAACCATCCATAGTCCACTTTTTAGCCAAAATGCATCAAGATGTGACTGGGACGGTCAGATATGGAGCGGGCAGGGAACTCTCTGCTCCGATAAAAATGAATCGTGGGGTTCGACAAGGCTGCGTCCTTGCCCCCTTTTTATTTTGTTTATACATCAATGATTTAGAAAGTTACATTAATCATGGGAACGTGGATGCCCCCAAGATAGGCACCAGAAATCTCCCGGCATTACTTTACGCAGATGATTGTGTCTTAATATCAAGAACTAGTGTGGGTTTGCAGAAGCTTGTGACCAGGTTTAATGATTTTATGAACGGACTGGGTTTGAAGACCAATATAGGGAAATCTTACACCGTGGTGGTGGGTAAATCCCCCACCATTTTAAAATCATGTTTTATTAAAAATGAAAAGCTGTCCTATGTCCCTACTTTTTCTTATTTGGAATCCCGTTTGACCAGAAAAGCACCTGGCATCACTTAGTTGAAACAAGGATTAGTAGTTTCAATCACAACCTCGAGGCGGTATTCAGATTTATGAAAAAACTAGGCTCAAGACTGATTAATACAATAATTAACATCTATAAGGCTCGCTCGTGTTCTGTCACTGTGCACGGGGCTGGAGTATGGGGTTCCTGTAACCCGGTGGGACTACAAAGAGCTGAGAACACCTTCATGAGATGCTTGCTGACAGTCCCCAATAGTCTTTCTGCGACTGTTTGTCACTTCGAACTTGGCTTGATTCCTTTGTCCTTCCGTCTACAAATAGCACTGACTTTACTGTGGCACTCCATCTGGGCAAAGGAAGAACCAGCCCTTAATCGTGCAATTATCTCAGACTGTTTTAAACTGGACTACATGTTGAAGATACCTTGGGTCATCTATATAAAAAAACACTTAGAGGCACTGGGGTTGGTGGACTGTTTTTATAATCCAGCTAAGATTGCCAAGATACCAAAAGCAAAACTGAAAAAGGATCTCCTAACCTGTCTAAAATCAACTAGAGAAAACTCAGAGATGGTACAAAAAGAGCGTCTCAGAACACTCGCTCTTAGTACGCTCTTCAGGTGTTGAGCTGTATCTCTCTTTTTATTTTAGTTATACCAAATTGTTATATCTCACTAGATTCAGGTTTGGTATTTCGCATCTTTTGGTCTCTTATCCCCGCAAAGCTTATTGTGACGCCAAACTGGATCTGTACCCTTGCGATTCCAAGTCAACTCAGAGCACGCTCCATTTCCTTTTCTTTTGTCAACTTTACATTAAGCCAAGGCGTGATTTTATCATCTTTCTCCTAAAGTTTTTGAATATTAGGAAGTGTCGGCCATCTTTATATCATCTCCAGCTTTTAAATGATGAATTCACCTGTCTAATGATTTATAGATACATCTCTTCAGCTGTTCGTTTGCGTGATATTGTTGGGAAATGATTTTATTTGTTTTTAACAATTCTTCTTTGGATCTTATTGCCCACGGGACAGGGGTTTGTTATGAACTCATCATACCCTGTCCGTAGTTTATGCTGCTATTTCGTAGAAATGTTAATTTATTGATTATTACTATGACATTCTGATTATGAATTAGCACTGCTGCGAAACATATCATTCATTGTCTGCATCACTTTTTTTTTAACTCATGTTTTAAATGTTTTTTTGATGCATTCTTTTATGGCTGGAAGTCAGCCATATAAAGATATTTTGACTGACTGATACACAAAATCATACAATTTCCACATATAATTCTGTTGTTTCACATGATGCACAGACTCCATCAATTTGTTCTATAGAAATTTCTTTATTTATGTCTATTCATCTTGTAAATTTGAATGGAATATTTTTTTAATCTTTTTATTACAATTCAAATGTAGCCAATGCGTTTCATCTGAAGACTTCTTCAGGGCTACAATAACATATATAAAAAACAGCTTCATTAAAAGACTTGTACATAAAACTACATTTTTCAAATATACAATGATCAAACATTAGAAAGGAAAGAGAAAAGTGACTAAAGAAAAAAGATCATAAAACACACTTACAACCCATGTGAACACAATACATATCTTATACCAGCATAGTATTATCTGCTTCGATGCGGCGCACATTCCCCTGCTGTGCGGGCGAATTCCAGACGTGCGCAGAACGGACGGCCCCCGGCCGTCCTCCGCACACGCCCACCGTGAAGTCGGACGGCCGGGGGCTGTCTGACGCATGGAAGAGGTTAAATTTCTAAACATTTATTGTGTCATTTAATCAACAATTAATACATTATCTGTTTGCTATTAAAAAAATGTCACTGTGCATGATGACTCCACCCACTTTTTGAATTTACATCGTGAGGCAAATTTCCATTCAATTGTTGTCATTTCTACATTGTTCATTTCTAGCCATACTGATTTTTCTTATTTACAAATCAAGAAACCCAAACATTTTGTATGTATTATTACCATGTAATGCTGGTTCAGAGGTTGTACATTTAGGTTATTGCACAATATCAACTATCGTTCCTTCATACATGTGTTCTTCTAATTCAACCAATATAATCCGGTTTGTTGGATGTCCCTTATCTAGGGCAAGTGATATGTAACCTAAGGTAAGTAAAAAGGCACAATTTACCATAATTTGATGATTACACTGCATCATGTGGTATACGCTGTCAAGCAATGCAAATTAAAAGAATATACATGAATCATACTTCTAGCTCTGAGGTATCCGCCAACTGATGTGTTGAAAATATTCAAAAAAGGAAATAGCAGAGTTGCTTTTTTCTAACTGCTGATCACAGAGAAATGTTTTGTGGACTGTGTTATCCTTTTTATAAATTCAATTAGCACTAGATAGAATAATATGTGATTCCTTACTTTTCTTGAAGATTTTTTCTTCATATCATTGCCGCCTATATGTGACATTTATTATTTTTCTCAATCAAATGATAAGTATCGACCTCATTTTGGCACATTTGTGATATACAGTTCATTTTCCATAATAGTGATATTGACATATTTATTCAGTATGTCACTCAAGCCCTATAAGGTTACAACCCCATATGGTTTCACAGATTTAAGTGAAAACCAACATTTCATCTATTACCTTCACTGCCCATTCCAATAACTGGATATTATTTACCTTGTGGCGTGCTCTCGCGACCATTTTGAGACCGCTATGGCAATCACCTACTCCTATTGATTGAATAAAATATGTAACATTCTTCCATATAATCAATTATCTTTTCCCTGTAGGAATGAGTTTCTTGGACCCGCCATCTTTAACTATCCCAGTCACATCTCTATAGAGAAGCAGTTCACCTGTTTTGTCATTTCTAACATTCTAGCTACCGGAATTACTTCAAAAACATCCCATGTCTTATTAAATCTCACAATCTCATTCTCCATGTAGTGTGCACTCGTGACCATTTACGAGACCATTGTGGCAATCACCAACTCAAATGCAGTAAAAATATTTTGCAGTCTTACATGTAAACTATTATCATTTCCCTAAGAGAAGGAGTTTCTTTGTTCTGCCATCTTTAACTATCCCCGCCACATTTCTACAGCAAAGTATTTCAGCTATTCCTCTTTTCAAACATCTTAGCCATAGAAATTAATACACTGCTTCAAATTCCTCATTAAATCTCACAATAAACAGCAACGCTCTTATGTTAAATTTGATAAGGGGCCCATTCCTCAGCCCACCTGCTATTATATCAAACTTAATAGGAGGCCCATTCCTTAGCCCGTCTTACCTGTGAGTACGATGGCTCACAACACAGCCATAATCCTGAGGCTTGTTCCCAAGCAAAAGGAGGGACATTTCTAAATGCCTGGTTTAAATGCTTTCATCAATTAACATCAGCTGGTGGTAATTATTTGGGACAATATTGGTTTCGCAACCATCTGCCATCTTTAAACATGCATCACTTATAACAAAAGATACTAAGGCCATGGGCTCATGCTTCAGTTGTTATGCCCTTGAGTACCACGTTTTTGCATACTCCCTTATTTTATTATTTAAATTAACCCCATTGTTATAAGTTCTATCAGTTGGTGATTCCTCAAATACAGCAAATAAATATGATTGTCAAGTAAACACATACGGGAAGCGTGTACCAATTTGTTGGTCGCCATCTTGAACTGTGCATGTTTTTTAGCCACCATATTAAACTGTCATGATAGGATGGTTTACTTCTGTAATCGATAAAATTATGTATTGAATATTAAGCCACTCACATTCCGCACCATTCGACTTTAAAAAAAAAAAGAATTTAAAAAAGTATTTGAATAAGAGTCTAAATCAATTTCATAATGTCATCATTCCAGCGTATCAAATAGGATATATACCACAATTCGGCAGTCGCCATCTTGGACTGCCCATGGAGAGTTATTTTATATCTCTTATTTACCCTTTCCGTGCCTACTGTTGGTTTTTTACTTAGGATAGGGTATTTAAGTTCTCGAATCACTATCACTATACCCATCTATTGTACTCACGGATGAATGTACAACATAACATTCCATAATCATAATGTCTCCTAATTTGGTCTCAATCAAATGTATATGTTGACATGCACCATCTAAGACTGTCCGACATATCATTCACTAAATTCCTTCTGACAATTATGGTTCTTTCAAATTTTCCTTGCTTAGCCCCATGGTTACACTATCTACTATCTACTATCTACACATGTAACATACTATCAGAGACAATGATATTCAATGACAGACTTTACTTATAAAAAGTAATGACATTCGTTTTCATGTTCAGACCATTTGAAACTGTCTGTAAATGACTGACCCATCTGGCTTTTTCCTGTCTCAGGGCCAGCTCCCTGTATCCACCTCACTCATTAACGGATATATGCTCAATCTTATAAAACCAAACTTTTGTTTCAGTGAGATGGACAGAGTGTAAGTGCGTGGCTGCAGGATAGCTATCATCCTTGTGATTGATTGCTCTAACATGTTCCTGTATTCAAGTTTTTAGACATTGAATACTGATTCCTACATAGATTTTCTGACATGCACAGCCCACTACATAATATGTGAAAGTACTATTGCAATTCATGAACGCTTCCACTTTGTATTCTGATGTGGTGTTGTGCCTAAATTCGATTGTTCTATTGCGACCAAAATGACATACTGAACATGTGCCACAGGTGTAAAATCCACATGATTTCCCTGGAATCCATGTGTTAACACTCTCTTTTTACTTTTGACATAACTGGGACATAAGATTATCTTTAGGGGTTTATCCCTATGATGTTCAACTCTAGGTGTTCGCGGTACAATGCCATCCGGCAATGTACAGGAGTTGAGTATGTGCCAATTTTTTCTCAAAATATTATATACATGATTGCTATATGCATTATATTGTGTGATAAATATCACTTCCTGTCTCTGTGATCCCTTATCTTTATTTTCATGTTTCGTGGTCAGAGTTTGTTTCCTATCAAGTCTTCTGACCCTGTCCTCAGCTTTCATAAGTAATTTAACATCATAGCCTCTTTTTTTTTTTTTAAATCTTGTTTGATCCTTCGCACCCTTTTGTTGAAGTCTTGATCCTGGCTGCAGATACATCTAGCCCTTACCATTTCACTATATGTTATGGCTTCTCTGGATGATCTGGGGTGGGCACTAGAGGCGTGTAATACACTATTGCATGACAATTATTTCTTAAAGATGTCACTTTTTATGCCATTCTGATGTATAAACAGTTTCAAATCCAACAAATCAATCTCCCATTCATTGTATTTAATGGTTAAAATTACATTAAACCGATTTTTGTTAAGATGCCTATGATACTCCATGAGCGCATCTACAGTGCCATTCCAAATCAATAGGATATTATCTATATAACGCCCATAAAATACTACATTTCCAATCCGTTTCTGGGATCCATGTCCCCAGGCATGCTCGGTCTCATATAAACCCATAGAAAGGTTTGCATAAGACAGAGCAAACCCGGAACCCATAGCATTCCGCTGTTCATGTAAGAACCATGTTCCATCATGTAAAAAAGCATTTTGTGTCAAGATAATTTTTGACATTTCAAGTAACATTAAGGTATGTTCTAAATTGCTTGCATTGCATTTGTAGAGATTGTACTTAAATGCCTCTAGACCACATTCCATTTTAATACAGGAATAGAGACTCTCTACATCCATGGTAACAAATATGTGCTCCTCACTGTACTACAGGAAATCCTCCAATTTACATAATATATCTTTACTGTCCCTCACATATGAAGAGAGATTCTTCACAAATGGTTGTAACATACCATCAACATACTCTGCAATATGTTCAGTGGAGCCCCATTCCCGGAAATGATTGGTCTTCCAGGTGGAAGATGGCTACCGTTGTGAATTTCAGCAAGGTATAAATACACAAATATCTCGAGCAATTTGCTTGTAGATACCTATGTTCCAGATCCGTTAGTAGGTATGATTCATGCCACTCCACGAGTTTAGCATTTATGTGTCTCTCAATCAAGGGAATGGGATTCTTTTTTAATTTTTCATAACATGTCCCATCTTGCAGTTGTCTATTGATCTCTCCGAAATAGTCACAAGCATCCATAAGGACAATATTGCATCCCTTGTCCACCTTCCGTATTACTATATTGGGGTCTTTTTTTAAACTCTCCAGAAGATCCCTATCTCTTTATGTCATGTTAAAATTATGTCTACACTTGTTCTTACCACAGTGTAAATCCTCGAGTTTGTGTAGATCTTGTGTGACCCTGTGGCAAAATTCATCAATGACTGTATCCTGTGTACTAGGTGGCATATATTTAGAGGATGGCCATAGACCCCAATCGATAGTCATATCCTCGTGTATATGCAGTGCAGTTGTCATTTGTAGCAAATCTCCAACCCCATCACTTTCATTTAAAGACGCTACTAAATATATTTAATTGAAATCAGATATTGTAAAAGGAGACACATTGGTTTCACATGTTGTAATACAAGGCACTGTCGGATGTTCATTGAAATACTCTATCAATTTTAACTTTCTTGTACATTTGTAGAAATCCAGATGTACATCAACAAAGTTACATTTCTCAGTGGGACAAAAATTCAGACCCTTATTCAAAATAGACACTTCTTGATCCGTCAAAACTCTTGAAGACGATTTGATGATGCTCAATTTATTTGATTTCTCATCATCCTTTGCATTTTCAGCGAAACAGCATATTTCCATGTCTATTTCTTGGCTTGTATCATTTTGGTTTGCAACCTTGTTTGTACCTATGCCTGTGTGTTACTGGCCTCCCCTCCACGTTCTTCGTTTTGTGCTCTTTTCTTGTTTCCCAGCCAGTATCTTTGTACTGCTCTTAAAAAAAACAATGAGGATTTGTTGGTCTTGTCATGGCTAGTCCCCTCCCCCGGGTTACTATCTATTGATGACAGAGAGGTGCTACTTGATGGTATCCTAGGATTCTTAGCTGTGTTCACGGGACCCATAATAGGTCGCACTGTAAAGCCATCAAATTTTCTGGCGAAGGTAAAAATCCTCCCCCTTTCATAGTCACCATTATCCCTTTTGATTTTCTTCTGTTTTTTATATTTTAGATAAAGTTGATAATCGGCCAATTCGTTTTTCAAAATCTCATAATTTTTTCTTATTGCATCATTCAGATTGGTCTCTGTAATTTCTTTTTCCAATTTTAAAATGTATTCCCTCAGTTTTTTTACCTTCTTCTCGGAGTTAGTGACTAGAATACCCATCATTGTGTATGATACTTCATATAGACCTTCCTCCCATTCCTCTAATAGATCTAGCTCCAGATCCTCAAAGTTAGGAAAAATAAGTATTCAAACACCACTCGGTATCTTTTTGTTCTCAATGTATTTTCTTAAAGTGGCTCCATCCCACCACTTGGCAAGTTCCTCTTTTTTTTTAGCTTTTTTAATCTTATGAACTTGTCCTTCAAACATTCATTCTTAAATGGTTCCACTAAAGTTTGCCCAGAGCTAATTCCTCCTTTATTGAATAAAACACCCAGCAACGCCTCACGATTATCATCAAAACCCATGTTTTGATTTGTTAAGCCTAGTGACAGTGCTGATGTGCCCAAAACACAGCAGGCAATTTATAAAGAGAGGCTAAAACAATATGCAATCGTACCTATCACTCTGTGGGTACCAAGTTACAATAACAGCAATAGTGCATGGACCAGGGGAGCCAGCCCCTTTTGCCCCCCCTTTCCTTTAAGAAAAGCTTTAAGACTTTCCTTATACATATTATAGAACTTCTTTAGTGCAGCACAGTATTTTAATATACAAAATCATACAATTTCCACATATAAATCTGGTTTTTGACACGATGCACAGACTCCATCAATTTGATCCATAGAAATTCCTTTATTTTTATATATATATTCATCTTCCTAATTTGTATGAATTTATTTTTCTTTTTTTAATGCAATCCAAATGTAGTCAACGCGTTTCGTCCAAAGTCATCTTCAGGGCTACAATGACATACATAACATACAGCTTCATTAAAAGACTTGTAGATAAAACTACATTTTTCAAATATACAATGATCAAACAGTGATAGGTGTGAGAGCAAATTGTCTCAGCCTCTTTTTGTAGTTGTCTCCAATAATAAATAGCAATTTCTTCTTAAAAGGCTGATATTCATTTCAGGGGAATATCCCAGAGCAGGCGTCTTAGCATTTATAACCACCCAGACTTTAAATTATGAAAACAATACCTCTCAATATCGTCCCAAAATTGTTTTATTTTCGGGCAGTCCCAAATATTATGAATCCAGTTGCTCCCCCTGCAAAGACGCTGGAGTAGCCATTTGGCATAAAATTGCATTCTTCTAAAATTAGCCACTTTTAGTGCAGTGGCATTGAAATTATTGATCTTATTCCAAGCTGCCACCGAGAGCTGGATATTCTCTTTAGCCTGCCACTTATCCTGCACCTTCTCGTATGTTTTATTAATAATATTGCTTCTGAGGATAGATATCCAGCAGCAAATAGATCTACATGTACTTGATTCTATCAATTTCTCAGTAAGGTCCAGCCTAGAAACAATCATAATTGGATCTATATCCTTTAGGAAATGCCTGATCTATTTAAAAGACCGCTGCAAAGCATCCTTAAAATTTCTGATACTGGGGCGTGGCCAAGATGGCGAGCGAGTAAGACGTGCATTGCTTCGTCTTCTCGCTCCCGAGCGCCCAACTTCGCCCAAGGGTTGTGTTTTACCCCCTAATAAAGCTCTGAAATACAGGCAGAGTGCACCCCCAGCCCGACTGCAGCTTAGGAGCAATACGGAAGGCGGCTGGGGGCTGGAGAGCTCGTGTTGGCGCCACGAGGTGAGCTGTGCTGCAGTCCCTGGAAATGGCAGACAGGCCCCGCCATTAACTCGGCTGCGAGTACCGCAAGCTGGGGATTGCGCAAGTGCCACGGTTGCAGTCTGAAGGCGGCCAGCGGCGGCCCCACGGAGGAGAGCAGCAAGTGGAGTGGCCTCACCTGCCACATAACCGCAGACATCGGCGGCGGGAGCGGTGAGTCGGCTGCGAGCGAAGGGACTGGGAAGGCCGGGCGGAGCTCGCATCTGCAGTCATCTAGCCCGGAATGCGGAGACGGGAGTCCCGGCGGCGGGGCACCCGTTAGCGGGGGGTCTCGGCCACGAGGATCGCGTGGCTCACCCCCTAGTAGTGCCAGATTGGAAAGGGACTGGATTGCCCTGCAGTCTGCCTGGGACTCGCCGGGGCCGTGCTGTTGTGGCCTGGAGGGCTGTGGAGTGCTGAGGTTGACAGCCATGTTGCGCTGAGGGCCATATGGGCGCAGCAGGTGGCGGTAACATACGGCAGCTAGGAGTGGAGGCCGGACTCGTCAGTTGGCGCCTGCGCTCACCCGCACACAGCTCCTAGTGGGCTGCAGCTTCTGTTCCATTGCTTCGCAGGCACTGAGAGGCGGCATCACTGATATTCAACCACAGTGCTGGTGTAACTCCCGAGCGGTGAGGCGATACCTCAAAATGGCGGCTGGACTGGGCCTTCACCTCGGTGGCGCCTGAGGGGCGACAGAGGCACTGGGGGCGGTGGGCCCTCACTGCGGGCCGACTCGGTGCGGGATGGAGAGCAGAGCGGCTGGTACCAGGCATTAACGCGAATGCTCAGACGGTTGGAGTGAGCAGGAAGAGGCCCGCAGAGTGCCTGGTGAGCCGAGTGGAGTCTGCATATCCTGCAGGCTGACAGGAGGGCAGGTGGGGGCATCCCTGCTGCAGAGGGGCCCAGTGGCGGTGGGATTTGGCCAGGCGGGTCGGCTGGCTTGCCCCTCCGGTATAGTGCCGTGCAGAGTGGGGTGGACCGGCTGCCCACCATAGAAGATACCGGGCCTTGCTGTCAGGGGCTGACGAGCTGGAAAGGAGGTGTGGGAGTGTCTGGACGCAGTAAGTGAGTCTTTGGGGCAGCTGTAAGAGGAAGGGTGAGGCGCAGGGGAGCAGCGGCCAGACTTATCAGCTGGCGCTCATACAGTGGTGCTGCGCACACCCGGGGGCCTGCCCCGGAGGCCAGGAGCTCAGCTGGAAATAACAGGGCCCGGACAGCTGCATTCCCCAGCTGCTTCACACGCACAGTCAGTAGCTCACAGCGGGCTGACGGCCAGCAACGCAGAGGCCAACTACGGGCAGCAAGGACAGTTGGAGGACCGCGTGCACGGGCATCGGCCAGGGGGATCGACTGGCGCCCTCTCCAACTAGAGATGTAGCCGGCGGGAGTGGTGGGCCGGACTCCGGTGGCCTAGGTGCCATAAACGGGCCCTCCGCGGCGAGCGGGGCGTGGCTTTCAGCTGGGGATCCGCCAGGTCTGCCGCGGACATGGCGACCACAGAGAACCAAGAAGGACCGTACATTGAAGGACATGCTCACCAAACCGGCACCGGCGGGTTCCGAGGTGGAGGGGGCGGAGGGCCCGATCACACACGCCTTTCTACAAACCTTATTCAACACCTTGCGGGACAATTTTTAGACCCTGAAATCTGAGGTGGCGGGGGAAGTGAGGGAGATTCGATGAGAAGTGGATACCTTAGGGGACCGAGTTGCCGCGATTGAGGATCAGGAGCAATCGAGGGACGATGAGGTGACACAACTCCAGCAGGAGGTGATCCGCTTGCGGGAACAGCAAATCGACCTCCAGGCACACATGGAGGATCTTGAAAACCGCTCCCGGTGGAATAACATATACGTCCGGGGAGTTCCGTCAGAGGCAATAAGGGACAGACATGGTCAGATACCTACAGGCCCTATTTCAAGAGATACTCGGGGTCTCAACCGACACGGAGATCCACATTGATAGAGCCCACAGAGTTGGTCTGCGCCGGAAGGCCCCTGCGCCACCTCCAGATATCCTTGCCTTCTTGCCGGACTACCCCCTAAAGGAACGCATTCTTCAGGAGGCCAGGGCAAAGCAACCGATCCAATACCAGGGCCATACCATAGCCCTGTACCAGGACTTGGCAGCCATTACCCTCCAAAAAAGACGGGACTTTCGAAAAGTGACTGCCCACCTTCGCGACAAAGGAGTGGCATACTTCTGGGGCCATTCCTTCTGCATAATTTTTAAATGGGAGGGTAGGCTTCACCAGATCCGTTCGTTACAAGAGGCCCATGGGCTGCTGGGCCTGCCGCCCCGTGGTCCCGACGACAAACCCAACGATAGTCAGCGGCCACCTCGTGATCGATGGCAGAGAGTGGGTGCGAGACAGCTTTCTGGAGCTTCCCGGGGGCCTGACCCTGAGGCGATGGTGCAGGAACGAAAAGCGGCATTGGAGTCAGTGCTCAAAGACACTGCGTCTAATGACAGCTCATGATTAGAGAGGGGTCTGCTGCCAATTGAAAAGTGTTAGGGGCGGGGGGGCTTGGGAGCGGGGGGGACGTTGCAGTATTGGGTCACCGGATGTCCCAACTCACTTCTTTTTCCAGAGGTGCGCAATCAAGCCCTGCGGGCTCTGGACATTGGGGGGATGAGGGGCAGTTCAGTTGGGGTTAGGGAGGGGAGGGTGGGGAACTGGTGTGCTAAGAGGGGGTCCATGTAAGCACAAGCGGCATAGGCGCTCAGTGGGGGCGGTGGTATGGGAGGGGGTGGCCTAGAGGGCAGTTGCAGCTGCAAGGTATTGTCTATCTGACATGACACATACAGAACTTCGCATCTTAACTCTCAATGTGTACGGCTTGAATAGCCCCAATAAACGGAGGTCCATACTGTCATGTCTAGAGCAATCGGGGGCAGATATATGTCTCCTACAGGAGACTCATCTTTTGACCAAAGATTGGCCACGGATGCGGTCCAGAGCATTTCCCCAACAATTTTTCTCTTCCACCCACGATAAGAAGGCAGGAGTGGCCCTGTTAGTGGCTAAATGCTTTGCGGGGAAGGTGGGTGACAAAGTAGCAGAGATCAAAGGACAGCTTTTAGCGTACAAACTGTGGGTGGGGGGGGCTCGCCCCTGGTGGTGCGGTCTCTGTATGCGCCCAATGCGGGACAAGAGAAGTTCCTAAAGGAGGCTATATCTGATGTTCTGGGGTCACAGGAACGCTGGGTGATGGTAGGAGGGGACCTGAACCTAGTTATGGATACGTCAGCGGACCGGTCTAGCCACAGGTATGGTCAGACAGGGGCAATTTCTGCGGAGGGCCGGCAATGGTTACGGGACCTGGGGCTTATAGACATGTGGAGGGCAGCTCACCCTCAGACCTCACAATTTTCCTACTACTCCCATGCACACCACACTTACGCCCGCCTGGATCACTTGCTGGGTATGGTGGAGGTGAATGCCTTAGTGAGGGAGGTAATGATAACGCCAGCGGCCCTCTCAGACCACGATGCAGTCCACGCGACCCTCTGGGTGCCGCAGCCGCACAAGCCGGGAGGGGGGTAGAGACTGAGGGAGGGCATGCTACATATGCCAGAGGTGCAGGAGCAGATCCTCAAATGCATTACAGACTACCTTGCCACCAACGATTCCCCAACTGTCTCTAGGTCTTCCCTGTGGGGGGCCCTTAATGCGGTGGTACGGGGAGAACTGATAGCGATCTCCTCAGCCGAAAACAGGGAGCGTTGGGCTAAACGCGACCGGCTCACAGCTCAAGTTTTGGAACTAGAGAGAGTACATAGCAGGACTGGGGCGCCACGGGTCTGGAGGCAACTCAAGGCGGCGCGGGCTCAGCTGGCGGGACTAGATCTCGACAAGGCCAAATTCGCAGCGCTCCGGCTCAAGCACTCTTACTACGTTGGGGGAGATAGGATGGGACGCATGCTTGCGAACAAATTGAGAGCTTGCACCCTACACGCCAAGGTACACTCTCTCAAAATGACGGAGGGGACAGTGGCGGATAGTGACGAGGAGATAGTCCAGGTGTTTCAAACATTTTACGCTGACTTGAATCGTAGGGAGTCCCCTTCACTTACCGACGTGGACGCTTACCTGGCAGAGACACACATAACCGCACTGGGGTCGGCTCACGCCGACTCGTTAGATGACCCCATTTGCATAGAAGAGGTCGTGGGTGCCATCTCGCGTCTCAAACAGTTGAAGTCGCCGGGACCGGATGGCTTCTCGGCCGGGTTTTATAAAACATTTTGCACGGTGCTGGCCCCGGTATTGACAAAACTTTTTAACTCTTTTAAGGGACCCGGGACGATTCCCTCGGAGATGCTGGCGGCTTCTATAGCCGTACTGCCGAAGCCGGGAAAGGATACGTCCCTGTGCGGTTCCTGCTGCCCGGTGTCGTTGCTTAACGTGGACCTCAAGTTGTTCACAGGTATATTGGTGGCTAGTTTGGGGCCCCTAATGCCGGGCATCATAGAACCCGATCAGTCCGGTTTTATTCACAACCGGCAAAGCAGCGACAATACTAAACGCCTAGTCCATCTCATCGATAAAGCCCACCGCACAGATATGCATGCCTTCTTATTGTCGGTAAATGCCGAGAAGGCATTTGACCGTGTGGATCGGGATTTCCTAGACAAAACCTTGATCCATTTTGGGCTGGGGAGGGGTTTCGGGCATGGGTTGTGAGTTGTTACAGTAAGCCCACGGCGACTATAAGGGTTAATGGGGTAACGTCCAGACCTTTTGAGATACAACGCGGAACCCGACAGGGGTGTCCGCTGTCTCCCCTTCTTTTTGCCCTCTATGCTGAGCCGCTCGCTCAGAAGATCCGGGAGAACCCTGACATATTGGGCATCCCATTTGGGGGGGAGAGGCACACTCTAAGCCTCTATGCGGATGACATCATCGCCTCCCTGGAAGCTCTGGTGCGTTCGGACCCAGCGTTTTTGAGGGAGCTGGAGGCCTTTGGTCGTGTCTCGGGGTTCCGGGTTAATGTCAGGAAATCAATGATCCTATGGTTGAATAAAACAGGACAGTTGCTTGCTTCGAGGGGGGCACCTACGCAGGGATTCAAGTCAAGGCGTCTATTCCCTACTTGGGCATTGAACTGGCCCCGTCGATGTCCCAAACGGTTACGCTTAATTATACCCGATTAACCGCTCAAGTTGCTCGCGACCTCCAGCAGTGGAAACAGCACCAGTTATCCCTCCTAGGATGGGTGGCTGCCATTAAAAGGTTTATCCTGCCTAAAGCACTCTACCTTTTTCAGACGATACCGATTTGGGCACCACCCGGCACTATTCAGAAATTGCAACACGCAATTCAGCACTTTGTATGGGCAAGGGCTAGGACTCGGGTACGCAGGGAGCTGGGTTATTTACGGCTGGACGAGGGGGGGTTGGGGATACCGAATGTTTTGGAATATTTCAGAGCGGCACAGCTCCGGTATCTAGTGGAGTGGAATAGATCAGAATCCGAAAAGAGGTGGCTATTTCAGGATAGAGCGCTGGCCAAGTTATCGCTCTGGAAGGTCCCCTTTCTTAAACGTGAAGATCGACCTCCCAATCTCCGGGGCTCACCCATCACACATTCGGTACTTCGGGTTTGGGATGGAGTCATCCTTAAGAAGGGGTTATCCTCTTTTCCCTCGCCCATGACTCCCATTCTGGACAATAGGGATTTTACTCCAGGAGCTGACGAAAGGGCGTTCCCGAGATGGAGGGAGGCGGAGTGCAAGGCCGCAGGACATTTCTTCGATTTGGAGGGGATCCTATCTTTCTGGGACATAAGTGCAGAATATGGCATCCCGGAGTCATAACGGTTTCACTATCTACAACTGAGACATTGGTTACTTAATACGGAAGTGCAGCCGAAGGTCTCTCGGAAGCTGACGAAATTTGAAAAATGGCTTTACACGAAGAACACGGATAAGAAAATGATCTCTGAGCTCTATGAGATGGTACGCCCTCCAGCCCCAAAAGGGTACACGGCCGGCCAGAGGAGATGGGTGGGAGAATTGGGGAGGGATATCACAGCAAAGGAGTGGTCTGATATCTATTACCGTGCCACCCACACAGCACGCAATGTGGCTAGCAGGGAGACGGCAGTTAAAGTGGCTATGTACTGGTATTTGACCCCGGTCCGTCTTCACAGGGGGAACCCTGAACGTAGTCCGACTTGTTGGCGGGGGTGTGGGGCAGATGGCACGTTGGTACACTTATTATGGGAATGTACGGAAGTGACGAGCTACTGGACGGCGGTACTGGATGATGTAGATCGCCAATTTGACACGCAGATCCCGAGATTCCCTGCTTATGTGGTCTTGGGCCCACCTAATCCGCTGACGTATCCATTGAGGTCCCACAGGGGGAAACAGATGGGGTTGGCATTGGGGGCGGCTCTCCAAAACATCTTATCGCTTTGGGGAATGCGGGTGAAGCCGACTTATAGAGGGTGGTTACATCAGCTTTGGTATATCTTGGGTATGGAACGCATACAGGCCTCACTCACTAATTCCATGACAAGCTTCCAGGAAACCTGGCAACCGCTACTGGCATTATTGTCAACAGAAATTAATGAAATCACGTGCCCGAGATGTAGTAGTTAGCCTCAGCAAGGCCTACCAGTGCTTAGGAGTTCTCCCTTCTCTGCACAGAGTCCTCAGACCCTTATGAAGAAGTTGGCACAGAAACTGGAATAGGAAAAACAGAGTTTATTAAACCTTATAAGGTGGAGCTAACATTCACACATCACCCTTCAGTAATGCATGAAGTAGCACACTGAATGGAAGGATCCTGGTCCTTTTATACCCACACAGGGGCTCAAATGAAGGCGGTACAAACACAAATGCTGGTTGTAGGTACATATAAGGTCATACAGAGAATGCACAGTCGACAAGTGGGTGGAGCTAACAGTTTCTACTTTTAGTAGACACATCCTGACATTTATAAACTTGAAACAGCTGCAAGCTCAACTGAGCATGTGCAAAGCAAGAGGAACTAAATTTAACTTGTCTCTAGGCAGATTTCAAGAGCAGTTGACAGGAAGGTAGGACAGAGCACATGGTGAGCACATGGTAGCACATGGCAGCCAAAATGGCTGCCAGAAATACAAAATGGATTCCACAAAGCGGACAATTTAGCCTCTAAATACAGGCTGTCTTCAGCCAATGCTTAACTTAAGTGCTGCCAAATTACAACAGACAGCCCTTTCAGCATTGGCTGAAGACATTCGTTTATCTGGGGTAATCTAGATATTCATCCCGTACATCTATTAACATTATTTCGGCCACCTCTTTATTCAACATTTGTTGGGCCTTTGTTTCAACAACGTTCCCTCTGACAGGTATACAAGCAGAGATGCAAATGGAGCAAAGCATTGGACCACATTGGATACATACACAGCATGTAAAAAGTATTAATCATTACACACAGGATAGTCAGTAGCTTCCAGCCCCAAGCAGAAACAAGAGTCCAAAATCATCTATTCTAATTCTAAGTTTCAGGGCTCTGATGTAGTTCAGTGACTATCTATTTCAATTTCAGAATAGCCAACAGCACATACCTAATAAAAACATTTTCAATAGACTTTTCCAGTATTTCTTTTATGAGGGCTAAAATATCAATTTAATATATTTTTAGGAGGAGGGCAAAGTAACATTTGTCAACTGCTCAGGAAAACATTTTTCGTGTAGAATAAGCATTATAAGTAATGCAAATATTAAAGAAGTCAGACAGATTATTACAAAAACAATCCTGGCTCCAAAGGACCAGGAGGACCACACAGGGCCATAGGAATTAGGACAAGGAGCCGCAAAGGGCTGCTCCTCCTCAAAAATGGGACGACCAAAGGGGTACATTACTAACAAAAAAAAGAGTCCTTGGGAAATTGTAGCTGTTGTGGAACCAGCCAGAGGGGAGTCTTCTCCCTGTGTCCGTTTGAGCCTCACAGGCAGGCTCTTGTTGTTCCCACGGTGGAGCTGCACAACTCGCAACTCAAGAATCACGGAGAAGGAAAAGTCTTTCTTTCAGGATAGGGCAATCACCCCCCCCAGGGCAAATACCCTCAATGATCCTGTCCAGTGTCTCAGGCAGTGCACCAGTTTTCTTCACTTTAATCTAACAGGCACCAAGGGCACAGCACCTGTACCCTAAACTCAAGTCCTTCCCTAACTCCTGTATTGCACCTCTGGCGCACTGCTCTTTTGTTGGGGCCACAAATTGCATCCAGTGTGCCCAGGTATCTCTTGATCAACAAACAAAGGTGCAAACTTGCATTCACTTTGGGACCAGGATTAAGAGGCCTGATGCTAGGATCTCTGAAGCAACCCTTGTTTCAAAAGGGGTCACCTCAAGCAAAGCCTCCTTGCCGTTCTGGTCGGTCTGTGACTCTCTCAGCTGGGCATCAAAAACTTGATCCATGATTTCTCCTTTCTGATTTGTGACCCCGTCTTTCGCCCAAGACAGTGGCAGGGGTACACACTTCACGTCCCAGTGCTTCCGCCTTCACTGAGGTCCTAGTTGCCAGCAACGCCTTTGCTGGTTACCTTCACTTTGGCTTCAAACTGGAGTGGCGCTGACTCCCCAGGCTGGATCTGATGTCCGGGCCCCTCTGGCAATGGTTGTAAGGCAGCAAATATCTATTGGTGGACAGAACAAGAGGTCTTTAGACAAGGCACAGAAATAATCTATCAACAGAGAGGATAGTCTCAGAATACTTTCTTAGTCCTGGGGCACCCCATACATTAGCAAGGCACCCAAGAACCACTTCATCTATCTAAGAGTAGAAAACCCTGGACCTATTGGCAAGTATAAAAGGAACGTTTTGGTGAACTGACAAGAGTAATACATCACCCAATCCCAAACAGCCAAGGACGTCTGTGTTCATTTACTAAATTCTGAGGAAAAAAGAAAAACAATACAGACATACTCCAAATACTTACATTGGTGTATTCCTATATTACTAATCTGAAGAACCCTCAAGAAAAAGGAAATGTTCTACACTTTTACTCATAGATTTTACATTACTTGTACAGGACTGCAGACACTTGTAAAATAATTTCTCTTACATGTTATGCTTAGGACCATGCTCTCATGTTATAGGCGCAGCAGGAAAATCTAAAACTGCTAATTTAACAGGGATTCTTATTGCAAAAAGAACTAAACTTCAACATAGTGGGTACATTTTCTCCAGCAGAACATGTTATGACAAACAAACTCCTATAAAACAATATTTTCCTTCAAAATGTTTGCTAAGGATCACATGAGCGTCTTTCCTGCATTGTACTTTTCACGATCTGGACTATGCAACATCATTTTCAAAAGGAAAAAAAACCCTATCTCCAGCTCTAATAAGGGCTGTCAGCTTATTTACACAGACTAGCTAATAAAAGACTAGCAATGCCCTTGCAAAACTGTATAGAACATGAGAATAACATAAACAATAATGGGATTGCCACCTGAGATGTTTGAACAGAAACCCCCACTATACAGTTCTCCTTAAAGATCAAATAAGGGAACAGCAATCTAGATTACTCATTCTTTCATACAGGATGGGCAGTAACATAGCATAGATTTTATCATTTTATTAATGCTAACAATTTTTAAAACAGTATTACTGAATAGCCAATAACTGTTTCATGGCCATTTCCTAGACAGCTTTAGACAGACTCAAAAAAAAGTGAGAAAAAGAAGAGAGAAAACATAATTTTGCCTACCCTTAAGTTGTAGAGGAGCTAGCCTCCTTCCCCCATTTTGACAGTAGGAAAACCTGAAACAGGTTTTACTTCTGTCAACACTTTCAACCCCTATTTGTAGCAACTGGGCACAAACAAACTTGTAGGAGATATCTTAGAAAGTGGCTATTCTCTGATGCAGCCTAACACAAGCAAATTGAGTACTGTAGAAAGCGTCAGCAACAAATGTATCAATTCCTTGAGCAATTGTACTAGATTAACATGAGGGCGCATGAATGCAAACTAAAATCCATTTCCTCCTTATCGTAGCCCCTACACAGTATTCTTTAAACTAAAACCATTATTTTTATATACATGACAGATCAATGCTCAACTGAGGGCTGTTTTCCTTCGTTTCATATGACTGCGCAAAACGTGTGTTTGCCAAAAATAGGAAGCAAAGCTTCTCTTCCACTCTCTGCGCTGTCATCTCGTCTTTCAAAAACTTTTCGGAGGTCGAAGCAAACCTTACCCTTCACCCTGCTAAGTTGCTAAATGCAGAACTCCGACCTTTGACCCGCTCAGCAGCTGTTCATTTTTGTTGTGCAAGGCTTGCCATGCGGTTTTCGTAATTCAAAACTGCTGTTAAAATAGTGAATTTAGCTCAATTTCGACTTTGGTGGTAGGGGCACTTAAAAATGAATAACCTACAATATTATGGCATATTAGGAACCCCCAGAGTGTTCTCTAGCTAGCCCAGGAATGGGAAATCAGAAATGTATAAGGTATACCCTTATAAAAATGAGTTTTGTACGGCTGGGTAAAGTGACATTTCACATTTAAGTTCCCTTCTTTTCGGTACAGCACTGCTTAAATTCAACTTTGATGCTAGGAATTCACAGTATGATGATTAGGCTTTATAAAGATTAAAAAACGAATTTAAAGCATTTATTTTTAATAATATATATTTTTTTTCATAAAATTCTTTTTTTTTTTTTAATAAAACCAACCATTCTGATGATTCCACATTTGAAAAGCAAGCTTCATTCCTTGCCTATCATATTTAAATGCATTCATTTATAACCCTAAGCACAGAAGCCTTCCTTGAAACATGAAAAGTCTGCGCCACTTTTTAAAGGACAGTTATCATTTAACATCAGAACCACAGATGTACTTATGTAAAAAAGGCATTAAGAAAGGAAATCCCTACTTTCAATTTTGTTCTCTGTTATCTAAAATAATGAAACTGGTGTTTTGAAACTTTTAAAATAAGGCAGGACTTTATACCAGTTTTACACTGACTTAAAATTTTGCTGACTCAGCATTCCTGTCTGTGGCCGTGATCAGGAATAGCCATATGCTATTTATGCAGCTGTTGTTTGTCAGCAGGCGTCGAATTTTCACGCCTTTCTCAGGAAAAAACCCCTTTATTATTTGAAATACCCTGACAGAGTTAAATCCCCATTTGCTGTGTCAAACAGTTTCTTTTCAGTTAGTCAGTTTAAACACAGCTGTTGGAAAGCTTTTTTCTGGGGTGCTGAAAGAAGGCATGTCACAGTCTATTTAAAAACTGAGGCATTTCAATGCAGTCAAATCTATCTTTCTATAATGTGTATTTAGTTCAGCAACGACCAAATTCACTCAGATGATGTGAATGCCTTTTAATGTCTAATACAATGTATCTAAGGAAAATGCTGTAACATGTTGTATTTTAGTCTATTGATTACAAAACACACAATTTCGTTTTTCTTACTCTGTATGAGGCCTATTTTAATCCTATTGAATACGAATTCTAATTTTATCTTTAGCATTGTGGCAATTTGCACACATGTACAGTGTCTTACTCTGTCAATTTAATAGTTACATGCAGCTGTTTAGCGTATGTTATATAATTCATTTCTGGATTTTTATTTAATATATAAGTAACTAAATGACAGTTTGCATAACAGAATGATGACAGCAAAAAAACATAAACAAACTCATTGAGCTCATTCCAGACATTTACAAAAGGGGGTCATTACTCAGAACACACAATACAGCGCGCTTAAAGCTAGCCATTCTTACACAAAGAGCGCAATCGCTATTTACTCACACAAGTATCACCAATGTCAAACCACAAACCCACATAGATATTTAAACACACATTTAACCCACAAATCAACACTTAGGACTTTAAGACAGCTTACAAACTGTACGCAAAAACCAAACTATTTGTAAATACTAATTGTAAGTCATATTTACAAGAAGAGCTCTCAAAAGTAGCCCCAAAAAAAACTGTTCCATGGTCAAGAAGCCAAAATACACCAAATTTGCCAGTTTTGGCTGGTAGAACACTCAAAAAGCGCTCTGCATAGCACCACTTATGAATGTTACTAAGTGCGCAGATCCGGATCCGTTTTATGTACATATTTAAGTCCATGGGGTACTTAGTCACCAAGGAAGAAATATCTTTTTACTATACCTTAAACCTATTTAGGTATCCCCTCTGAGGGGAGTCAACTAAGTACTTACTAAATCCCTATTGGTACCTCCAAAACAGCAACACTTTCTGCGAAGTGTACTGGAAACAGGCATGCCAAAAATAGTGCAGAATATGCAGTATTATAATCAAAGTAGCGCTTAAGGTACTCTTTGTACGTTGCGCTGTTCAAACAATTTCAAATAGAGAAAAATCTCCTCATTACCTGCCTATATGTATTGCAATGCATATATAATTACAAAACAAATTCCAAAATTGGCCAATCATACAAACAAAGCCACAGTAAGTGTTACTAAAACTACCTTACCAATCAAAGGCATCAAACCAACAGCAAGTGCCGCAAAACGGCTCTTACCAATCAAATGGTGTCCAGGTTCCAACTGCCAAGTTCTCAAATCGACCAAATGGTCACTGCACGGCAAATCAACAGAAGAGATCTCAGTCAAGGACCGGCGCCGCCGGGATGGTCAGATCAGAAAGAAAGGAAAAACGCCATGGGTGCCAAGACTCAGGTCTCCTCAGGCAGCGATCACGTCCAAAAGCGAGATTCCAATCCTTCGTCGCGACCAGTCCTTCGGGCATCCGAGTCTTTTGATGAGCCCCACGTTGGGCGCCAATTTGTAGTAGTTAGCCTCAGCAAGGCCTACCAGTGCTTAGGAGTTCTCCCTTCTCTGCACAGAGTCCTCAGACCCTTATGAAGAAGTTGGCACAGAAACTGGAATAGGAAAAACAGAGTTTATTAAACCTTATAAGGTGGAGCTAACATTCACACATCACCCTTCAGTAATGCATGAAGTAGCACACTGAATGGAAGGATCCTGGTCCTTTTATACCCACACAGGGGCTCAAATGAAGGCGGTACAAACACAAATGCTGGTTGTAGGTACATATAAGGTCATACAGAGAATGCACAGTCGACAAGTGGGTGGAGCTAACAGTTTCTACTTTTAGTAGACACATCCTGACATTTATAAACTTGAAACAGCTGCAAGCTCAACTGAGCATGTGCAAAGCAAGAGGAACTAAATTTAACTTGTCTCTAGGCAGATTTCAAGAGCAGTTGACAGGAAGGTAGGACAGAGCACATGGTGAGCACATGGTAGCACATGGCAGCCAAAATGGCTGCCAGAAATACAAAATGGATTCCACAAAGCGGACAATTTAGCCTCTAAATACAGGCTGTCTTCAGCCAATGCTTAACTTAAGTGCTGCCAAATTACAACAGAGATATCTGCGCCTCCTCCGCCTGACAAGCTCTATATCGCCTACTTAGTAAGATGACAGTCCATGTCAGCCTGCGCCGCTAATAGTGGTTCGCTCAGCCGTTCCCCAGCACACCAGTTCGAGGGAGGGGGATGGGTTCTGTTTTTTTACTTTTTTCTTAATTTTGGTATTTCTGTTATTTGTCTTCCTTTGTTAAAAGGCATAGCTATATCAGTATAGGCGCCGGATGCCGGACCATAACGTATCATTCTGGACACTTTCGTGGCACGTTGCGGCCATGTTGGGGACACACAGTTTTCGCATGTTAAAGGTGGTTATGCATGATAGCTGGCTCCGTAGAGAGAACAGTACATTTCAGGCTTATGGAAATGTTTGTTATCCTAATGCTGAATGCCAATAAAAACAAAGTTAAACCTAAAATATCTGATACTTGGCTCAATCTCGGTCCAACTTTTCCAAGCATCACTATTAATAAAATCAAAAGCAGTAGAACAGCCATTTCTTTCCCACTTCTGTATGATACTTTTCTCTATCAAGAATGGGTCCTCTACATAAATATATACCAGTCACGTTGAGCCATTGACAAGCGATATATTATAATACTTATACATTTTGGCTATCTGTTTTACTAGCCATTGCAGTACCTTATATCTGACTTTCTTGGGATTTCTTGTAAGTCTTAAGAAATCAAACATTTTGTATTCTTTGAAAAACATTGCTCTAAAAAAAGTATATCTACAGGGCAATTCAGGGGATCTAATAACTTTATGGGTGTTATGTGCAAAGTTTGCATAGTAGTATTCCCTCAAAATGGGAGAGCCAGACCTCCTTTCATAGTTGGTCTGTACAAAGTGTCTAGTGCCAGTCTAGGTGTTTTATTTTCCCAAATAAAAGTTGAAAACAAACCCTCTAGCTCTTTAAAAAATGTCATCTGTAAAGCTGATGGGATAGCAGACAACCAGAAATTGCATAAGGGAATAATAGACATACGAATTAAGGCAACACGTCCCATTAACAAAATTGGCAGATGTGTCCATTTTGCAAATAGTAACAATCTTGTAGATTAAAGGAATGTAATTTAATGCATACAAATCATTAACATTCTCAGAAACATATAACCCCAGATAGCGTTTGAGTCTTGCATTGATTGAAAGATGAATTTCAGGCAATAAAGTGTCCTGTGCACAGTTACTTAATAAAATTTCAGTTTTTATCTTATTTATCTTGTATCTGCCTAATTCTTGAAAATGTTGGAAAATCCTGCAAACTTTCTTCTTGATGTCTATCTCAGGTTTGAGGAACTGAGGAATATCATCAGCATATAATTTATTATTAGACATCCCATTTATTGGTGCCAATGTGTTTACATTGGTTCTGATGGCTATTGCCAGCAGTTCTATAAACAGAGCAAAACGTATTGGCAACAGGGGGCAGCCCTGTTGCATGCCCCTGTTTACTTTGCAAGTGCCAATATTCCTGGAATTAATAATTACTTGCGCTTTAGCTCCCTTCTATAAATAAGCCATTATATGAATCAAGTTTTTCAGAAACCCAAATTCTCCAAGAATTATGAAATGGCTTTCCCAGCTTACTAAATCAAAAGCCTTTTCAGCATGTAAAAACATCACCTCGGCGGGCTCTTTATTTTGTATCATAAAACCTAAGGCTTTGTTAGAACTGGGGGTCTCTAGTTGGCAATGGTATACACCTTTGACCAAATAGGGACCCTTGCTTCTAGTCAGGGTAAGGGAGATACACTACTAAAATAACCCCTGCTCACCCCCTTGGTAGCTTGGCACGAGCAGACAGGCTTAACTCAGAGGCAGTGTGTTAAGCATTTGTGAACGCATACATTAATACAGTGAAAACACTACAAATGGACACCACACAGGTTTTATAAAAATAAGTATTCTTTATATAGACTTAACACAAGACCATAAACGACAAAAATCCACAATCCTTGAACTTCCTGGTGTATGTTAACCCCCTCCAAGTCAGGCGCCACATCTCTGGGTGTGTGTACTAGCCCCTCAGCACTAGATAGCTCAATATTGCTGCCACCATCTGAGCTGGATTCCACCTCCAACTCAGCAAAGCTCACTTCCTGAGCTACACAATTTTCTTGTTGCTGGGCTGAGACCCTCATGGCCTCAAGCCTCTCGAGCTCCAAATCAAGCTCTCTCATTCTCAACTCATGTTCCAATCTCATTCTCTCTCTCTCCAAGGCTAACTTGTTATTTTCACCCTCCATCTTGAGCCTGGCCAGCTCCATTTTATGCCTTCTATTTCTCTCCCTATCCTCCAGCTCTCCTGGGGACAGGTCTTTGGAAGAAACACTGCTGCCTGGCGGGGTAGGTACTTTCTCCCCCCCTGGACCCAGGGGCCCATCTAGCTGCCCTTATGATTCCTCCACAGGGTGCTCCACATTTTCAGATGCATTTCTTGCTTCCACCCAGGCCCTCAGCGCCATGTGGAACTCATCCTTCTTTGTGAGGCCTGGAATAGCAACTTTAAATTTTCTACAGAAGGCTTTCAGCTGTTTGGCATTATAGGTATCCAACCTCTCTTCCTCAAACTCTGGATCCATAGAGGCAATAGATGCTGGTGGACTCATGGCAATAAGAATTGGCAGTTCTCAGAAAAATACCAGTCCAAGGAGAAAAAAAATTCTACCAAAAAGGTATGTGGTTGCGTCTGCACTCACTAGTAGTGTACACCAATCACTGTATATGAGTCACAAATGCAAGTCCAGAATCCTCACCGCTGACCACCAATGTTAGAACTGGGGGTCTCTAGTTGGCAATGGTATACACCTTTGACCAAATAGGGACCCTTGCTTCTAGTCAGGGTAAGGGGGATATACTACTAAAATAACCCCTGCTCACCCCCTTGGTAGCTTGGCACAAGCAGACAGGCTTATCTCAGAGGCAGTGTGTTAAGCATTTGTGAACACATACAGTAATACAGTGAAAACTCTACAGATGGACACCACACAGGTTTTATAAAAATAAGTATTCTTTATATAGACTTAACACAAGACCATAAACGACAAAAATCCACAATACTGTAATCAATAATAATACTTCAAGATGGTAGAAATAGTTTAAAAATAGGTTCTTCACTTAAAAGCAGTCTTTAGCAACAGATAACCCCAACTGGAGTTATCACGACGTCGAGGTCAAAGAAATCCCAAAGTACGGCGCCGACCGCGAGGTGCGCGGCATCGGGCCCGGAGTCAAAACAGACCCACAAAGAACAGTACCTTGGGAAAAGCGAAAACAAAGACAGCTCACGGCATTGGGGAGATGCGGCGTCGTTGGCGCTGTGCGGCGTTGGTTCCTTGCTTCGGGGGAGGCGATGCGTCGGGTCCTCGATGCTTGCGCAAAGCAGGGGAGGCGTCTGTTCCTTACCGGAGAGGAGGTGACGTCACGATGGCGCAGAAACCACGGTTCCGTACGATGTTGTGATGTCGATGGATTCTTGACCACCTACGTCGACGATCGGCTCCGCGATGATGTCGGCTTCGGAGTCGATGCAGCACAGCAGCAGGCGTCGGCCCGGCGTCGCGAGTCGGAGCAGCACTCATGGCTATGGCAGGCTTACGATGTCGTTCGCTGGCGTCGATGTGGCACGGCGGCCGGCGTCGGGTCTACGTTACAAGTCGGAGTGTTGTATTCCTCTTAGGGTGTCCATACATGGGTTTTCCTGTATCATGTCCTTATATAGGCACAATTCGCCCTACCCTTATATAGGCATAAAATCCCAGTCCTTATTTAGGCATTAAACCGTGCACTCCAAATACAAGCATGGTCTCCGACATCCGTCCACCCTAACGTCACATGTTCTTGAAGAACAGACCCTTAGGCTTCGGGAGTTTCCCTAGCACAGGACTATTGATTTCTTCAAGGACTCATCTATTATGCATGAACCGTTATACCTTGAGGGTTCATTCATGACGTCTTCCGCTGTCCGATTCACGTCAATGCTAACATTCTGAGGTACCTCTCAGGTATAAATATACCTTCCCTAGCCCTTGTAAATGAGAGGAGACCTCGACTTCAGAGGAGCCCGTTTCCCGGCCTGACACACTGAGAAGACGCTGTCATCCCTGCACGCAGAGAGTCCAGCTTCCAGTGATCTGACTTCCCTCGCGGGGTGTTGGAGTTCGAATCTGGCAAGAGATTCCCACCTCTCTCATTCTTAAGGTATGGAGCTGACTAGAAACCTAGAGGGACTCTTGGCATACTAGGCATACTGGGTGTAACATACTCTTAGTATACCATAGTAAGGAATACTCCACCTACTTCATACCTCTCCCTACACCTAGGTTAGGTTAGGTACATTGGGGTAGAACTAGCTTAGAAACGCATCGTATGAGTACTCGCATTTTTAGTCTATGTTATTTATGTAAATGAATATCTACTAAAGATCATGCTAGCGCAGTATTATTTATTTCTACTGCTTACGCTGTACATTATTTATCTTGCATACTGTCTTGTGATTGTAACAGCACATATTACTTACACGAGAAACAAGACTGTTCAATAAATCTTTTATTGAAACACCCGTCTATTCTTTCTGTGTAACTTTGAGGAAAACTAAGCATGCACGATTGAGCTGAGTGAAACGGTTATCTATTGTTTCCACGACTCTGGGACACGTTCTGATTCTAAAAGGGAAACAATGTTGTCATGTTTTGTGGCTGCCAGAAACTACTCCCTTCTTGTTTATCAAGGAGTTTCTAGTGGCCTCTGAGCTAGCTGGCACAAGTAATTAAGTTTATTATAGTCGATAGGGACATATTGACCTTAGTCCTATGTCAAACCTTTAGGGTATATTAGTCCAATGCGCAGAGCCTATTAGGGAAATAGGAGCTACACTATATGGCGCCCAACGGTTTGGTAAGGCAGTAATTTAACGTTAGATACTGAGTAACTCAGCCGTGCTTTTTCTCTCAGAGACCCCTACCCATATACTCCAAAAGACGTCTGGAGTGGGCAGGGTTAAGTATCTGCTACGGCTACATAGGGAAGCACCCTATATATTAGCTGTTTGGTTTGCTCAACGTTGAAGGATACAGTGTTCCAAAATATTGTGCACCTTATCTTTTGTTTCCTTGAAATTTGTTCTACATTTTTCACAAAACAAAATGTCCATACACGGGGACAATAACACCGGAAACGGTGGAGCTGTGGCTGACCCAGCCATGGCAGTTTTTACTTTACAGGTTTAAATGAAACCGAGGAGGGTGTTATAGACATCCCTCCAAACTTAAGAAGAGCCATCACTCGAAAACTTATAAAACATGGCCTACCACCAAGAGGGGGTAGAGCAGTTTTCGTGATAGAGGCACACGAATCATTTCAGACAGAGGTATTCTATTCATGGGTAATATTTCCTGAATCCAATTCAGTTACAAAACTGTTTCACTTCTACAAAGAAGATGATCCACCAGAGGAATATATTCCTTTCGAGGATATAGAAATTCCACTAACATACCAGGAGCATCAGCTCTGGTTTAAAGGCGCCCTAAAACATCACAGAAACATTACCTGGCTCGGTCCACTAGGTAGACCAGGAGCAACATGGCCGATTCTAGCCAGCTACACACCTCATCCTGAACTGGATATAATGTCAGATGAGGAGTTACTTACTCAACTTACAGAGTTAATAAAAATCTACAGACAATTGGTCCAATATGTCATGCAGACTTTCACAGTCCAACCACCATTAACCATTCCAAATCAGACCCCTCAACCGGGGAATACACTAAAAATTACACCACAGACTCTATACGCAGTCATGGGAAAAATGCCCACAAAACGTGAGCAAGTTCCATTTTGGATAGCTCAAAAAATTACTCAAATCGAAGCAGTTTTTCCAAATACTAGCCCGTATGAGAAACACAGAATCCTAACCATCTGTTTACCGATGGGGATCACACCACAACTGGAAGACTGCACCACTTGGGGCTCAGTCTTTGCTGCCATCTATACTAAAACACATGGCATTCCGTCAATTGCGGTACTACCTGATGTCCTGAAACAAATTCAAAATGAATACGGGGCAGAGCCTGCTCTAAATTTAAGTATGAAATTACTGAAAAATTTCGACCAGGTCTCAACAATAATATTATCTAATATTAAAGGGGAGGCAGCAGCGGTGGCGATCCGCCAACGATTAAGGGAATTCGATGTTACAGAACATCAAACTGAGCTACCTAGAATAATTGAACAATCTTATGCAGAATTAGGCAGAGATAGTTTGGGTGGAAGGCCAGTGAAGCCAAAACTATCTGAAAGTCCTGAGAAGGACTCTATTAAACAAACTCCTACATCTTCTAAAAAGAAGTGGGAGACTAATAAACAAAATTCAAACGAGAAATGTTCTCAATCCCGAGGTAGGTCTCCTCAAAAGGAGCCCTCTGAAAGGAGGTATAACCTCAGGAATAGGGATAATTTGAGAAAACCTGACAGGTATCAAGATACTGATACACGTTCCTCTCCTACCTTTCAGATCTCATCACAGACTTCGGAAAGAAGAGGACGGTCAGAACATAGAGAAGAACGCGTGAAATCGAAAGACGACAAACACGCTCCGAAAAATAAAACAAAACCTCAATTCTCCAAAAAGAAAGTAGCAGGTCTGAAGATCAGACATGCCAAGAATACTGAAAACACAACTCAAGAACGGAGAATGGGCTCAGACAATGCTGGACAGTGCAGCAGAAGTCACAATAGCTCGCCAGAATCTGAAGGAACTTCTGGAGATAGTGGACTTGAATGAGTACATTACAGTTGAGACTGTAGACACCAGGGTTAGTACTCCACAAAAGTTATATGAAATAACACTCCGGATGGAGGGAGACATACCTAGACAGGTGAAAGCACTCTTTTGGGAAAAACTTTCAAGGGGCTATGACATACTTCTAGCAGAAAAAGACTGGCCACCACAATTTGTCAGGGAGTGCCCACATGGCGAGGACATTATTATGCCCGCCTTCTCCAACCATATTCCAATTCACCTAAAATATACATATGCCAGGAAATGGGCAGTAGCCCAGGCTCCAGCATTATATAAAAATCATGTAGGATGGGATGAGGACTCACCTCAACATAAAATACATCTGAAACATGAACCAACTGCACAAAGGCAGTATCCAATAAAGCAAGAAGCTAAAAAACAGGTCAGGGAGATCTTAGATCAACTTGAATACCAAGGGGTGATTGAAACATGCACCTCCTCAATGAACAATCCTTTGTTTCCTGTCTCCAAACCAGACAACACCTATCGTCTAGTTTTGGATTACAGACACTTAAACACTTGTTCTAAAACTTTTGTAGTGCAAAATGCACATAGCACAGCATTAATGAATAACATTGTGCGTAAAAAATATAAAACCACATTAGACATCTCAAATGGTTTCTTTTGTCAAAACATAGCACCTGAAAGCAGGTACTTAACAGCTTTCTCCATAATGGGGACCCAGCGTCAATTTTGTCGACTCCCACAAGGGTTCAAGAACAGCCCAGGGTTATTCTCAGCGAGGGTAACAGAGTTACTACAAATTTATGACAATGAGGCATTGTCATATGTCGATGACATCTATCTGACAGACGATGACCTGGAAAAACACTTGAACAGGGTGAATACCATTATACTGGGCTTCACCTCTGAGGGCTACAAATTCAACTTCAAAAAGTCCAGAATTGCCCATCTCAATGTCCTATTTCTAGGATATGAGCTTTCAAGTGAAGGCAAGAGCTTGGCAGCTAACTTTCTAGAGAAATGTGCGCTGCTCCAACCTCCAAAAACGCAAAAAACTTACAATCCATTCTGGGTTTCCTAACTTTTGGAAGAACATACATTCTAAATTACGCAGAAAGGGTTAAACCTCTCTACGCATTAATCAAACCTGATTTTTCAACCAGAAATTGGACACAAGAACACACAGAAATCTTGCGTTCACTCCAGGCTAACATGTTAGCAACAAATCACTTACAAACACGCGTAAGTCAACGCAACCTGGTGATCCGAATAATTTCGGGTCAAGTCGGATTCACCTACTTAACATTTAATGAAAGTGAAAAAATACCAATCGCATACAAATCTCATTTGTATACACAAGTGGAAATGCGCTTCACTTCAACTGAAAAAATTCTGACAGCAAAAGAAAGAGCTCTAGCCCAAGGGAAACGCATTATTGTCGTAACCCCAGTACCAGCTTTAGAAGCGGTCACAAAAGCAAGCATTCCAAATGCTAAATCATTACATCCGAGATGGATACAATGGGTTAATTCTCTTGCTGCAACAGATGTTGAATATGTTTTTGATCCCGATTTAAAAACACAAGCGTTCCTGCAATATGAACAAGAATGTCCTCTGCCCACTGAGATTCTGCCTCTCGATCAGTACGGATTCATAATTTACACTGACGGATCCGCACAGCCCGCAACAGGGAGTAAGCAAGCTTACAGTGCAGCGTGTGCAATCGTTAAAGGTCGCATGCGAGATGGCATCTTTAGACCTATGGTCACAAAAACTCAATCTCTAGGAGATTGTACAGCTCAGCGAGCTGAACTACAAGCATTCAAACTGGCACTTGAAAGTACAGATCGAGAATTCCCCACACTGATAGTGTGCGATTCCTTTTACTGTGTTCAGTCGTATAATGAATATATACAAAACTGGCTTGAAAATGGGTTCAAAGATGCGAAAGGTGGCACAATAAAGCACAAAACGCTTTGGGAACAAGTAGTTCAGTTGAAAAATGAACTACCAAAGGCTCACATGATCCACACACTGAGTCATCAACGTGATGGCGTTCACGTTGCAGGGAATTCATTGGATGACGAAGCCGCAAAAGGGGCTGTTCAGACGGCATCCGTAGCTGCGATCACTCGTTCAAAAACGAGAATAGACAGTGAGATAATGTTGGCTGTCAATGCTACAAGCAAAGGCAGGGGTGCAGCGTTACCAAAAAAGTTTCCACTCATGTACTCTTATGTAATTGATGCAAACAGCGTTCCTTTTGCTCGAATCCCTGGAGTGGGGGATAGGGTAATTCCAAATAAGAAACGTAGATTAGGACTAATCCTAGCAGCACACGAAGGGATAGCTTCTGCCCATTCAGGTGTTTCTGCAACAGTATCTTTACTTAAGCAAAGATATTGGTGGCCTGGCATTCGGAAACAAACCAAGAACTATGTTTTAGAATGTGATATTTGCCAACAGATGAAAGTCTCAACAGTAAAACTTTCTGCGCAGACACCCCTGTTAATTTCAGACAAACCATTAGCTTGTGTTTACCTGGACCACTGCGGACCCTTGCAAAGGGACAGTAACTACAAATATATCATGGTCGCAGTGGATTCTTGCTCTAGGTTCCTATGGATATGGTCTCAGCGCTCGGCTGACGCTCGAACTGTTATAAAAGATTTGCGAGTCTTTATCGGCACATACGCAATAAGCACGCTACATTCTGACCAGGGCCCTGCGTTTAGCTCTCGGGCTTACAAAGAAGCCATGGCCAGTCTGGGCGTTGCATTGCGGTACTCCTCTCCATTCCATCCTGAGGAAAATTCGGTTGTGGAAAGGAAAAACCGGGACATAAAGCAGTCTATAACAGCTAGGGTATTAGGTTCGGGTGATGGGTGGGTCAAACATCTTTATGGGGTCCAAAGCTCATTAAATAACCTGCCAAGAAGTTCTCTAGGGGGGGTCACTCCATACGAGGTCCTATTTGGGACAAGAATGTGGGTACCAGATCTCGATCACGTAGGCACAGTGGTGGATAATAAACCGTTTGATATCAAAGATCGTTTGGCTGTTTTACAGGAACTCAATGAACTAAGATCGAAACAAAGCAACGTATTCCTGCAGCCAACCCCCACTGGGGGAAAAGCCGGCGGTCCCAGCAAGGCCTGTCTGGATTCCAAAAGTTGGGGCTCTAGTCAGAGAAAAGATTGCGGACAAGAAGGAATTTGGACCTTCTTACAGACAACCAGTACCTGTCCTAGCAGTTCAAGGAACAAGAACAGTACTTCTGCCGCCCCTTGCTGGAAAAAAGGAGAAAAGATTTGTGTCCATTGACCTCATCAAACCACAGTATGTGGCCAATACTAAATAGTAGACCACGTGGACTCCGACCTAGTAGCAGACGCACTCCTCTCGCTACTATCCAAGAGGTTCAGACTGAAAGACTGATAACCATCGAGAATTCAGCAGTAACAGATGAAGGACTAAGCAACAATGCAATGGAACTCATCCCTCTTGAAAATCAAGTAACAGTTCGTCCAAATACACCTGTCTACACCAATGTAGCGAGTGATCATCTGGTTCCAGCGATTTCTACAAATCCTGATGCAATTCCAACAATTGACAGAACTGCTTCTGGCTATTTCATTAACTTTGATACATTCTCAGAAGATCCGAGAAGATCTGAAACGACGCCAGCATCATTAACATTCAAGCAGCAAGTACAAGACTTCCTTCACTTTCTGAAAAAGACTTATCTGGTTTCCCCATGGATTGAACTCTGGATTATTTCTGGAATATTTGTTTTCCTGCTTTGGCTAGCCTTGGTTATGACTATGAGCGTGCTTATAAATGGCAGATACATCCATGTAAAGACTGAAGGAAAAGATGTGAACGTACTTTTGAAACCTCATAAATCTTCCCATCGTGAAGCAAGAGACTTGTCAACAGTGAACATCACAGCCGTTCCTATACAGGATGGTATAGTGTTGGACAAAACAGATTTTGATATTTTTGGCCCGACGGAACAATTGAACATTCCACATTTGTTTAAAATTTCACTAAGTGATCTCATTTCGTCCAGTACCTATTCTGATGATTGGGACTTTGAGACTGTTAACGACATAATGTTTGACCTAGAAAAATCTGCTGCATTTTCTAAAAATGAATATTTAGAGGGTTCTTCAGACTATGAACAGCTGTATTGCTATAACCACTATGGTCATCATTATTTGCATAAATCTGCAAACCTTAGAAATGTGTTTATGTTTAACCAATGGGAGCATTGTCCTACACCTCCACAAGGTAGTTCCAAAACATTTGCTAACAAGTTTCCATATTTTTCAGGTTACAATATATCTGATCCAGAAACGTTTTAATATAAAAATGTAAACAAAACAGGAATGAAAATTATGTTAACTAATACAAAACAGATTTACTCTGCAGCATTTATTGCCCAACTGTCTAGACAGGGTTTCGACTTATGGAAAGACACAATAGACACAAAAACTGTCTGGGATACTAAAGATTGGCAAGTGCAGAGGATAGAAGCTTTATTTAGAGCCTGTATCATCCCTGAACAAATAATGTTTTTGAATGAAACTGTCCAACAAACATCTTGTCTTGGACTAGCCAAGATCAAAGAGATGAGAACACCTTCTGTACCAACACCTGCAAGTGGTAACAATACACAGGCAGCGGTTACAGTTGACCAAATACTACAACTCAACAGATCTAATCCTGATTGGAGAAAATGGTTGATCTGGCCCACAGACACGAACAACTGTCAGGAAAGATTCCTGAATAAAACTCAGGGCTTTACTATTCATAGGCCAGACCCAAGATACGTCCAAAGACAGAATCCGGGGGTAGTAACAACATACAGTGTAGGAAAATTGTGCCTCGATTGGCTGCAGAAATCTACACTACAGGATGTGAAACAACACTTATCCTTACTTAAAGATGACGCAGATCTTAGGGAATTCTTGCTTGGACCAAGAAAACCGCGTCAAAAACGTTTCATATATGCCGGCATTTATGCTGCCTATAATGAAGCATGGAAAGTGTCACAGATGGAGGCCGCAGAATGAATATGTGAACTTGATCGTATTAATTTAGAGAAAACTCTCTCTGTGGTCGACAATGGGTTAACAACTTTGCCCTCCAGAATATATTCATTGGACAACATTGTATCCTCTGCTATCGACATACTAGAATAAGATTTGGCGATGTTACAGCAAGGCCAATCTCAATTACGTTCTATTGTGTTATTAAGCTGGACGCTGCAATCTTTGCATGCGGGCTATGTGCCTTGGTGTTTCATCAACACGTCGGCTCTGTTTGCAGAATACAATCTAACTGATAAACAGATCGAACTGGCACAAAGGGGAGCAAAGTATACAGTGCTGAGCATTGAAAAACTGGAAAAGTTACCATTCACAGTGGCATAAAAACCAGCTACAGAATGGCTCATCCATGGCAAAATCACACTACCTGTGACTACTTTTCAGTTTCAGTATTGCCTCAAACAAATGCAAGCAGGCAAATATGAAAGGTTGGGTAAGGAATACATTAAGACATCTTGGAATTTACCGTATACATATAGATGTTGGAGTGGGGATCGTGAAGTGTTTTTGAGCGGTACACACTGTAAAAGTGCACTGAGCAGTTCACTTATATGTCAGGACATTTCTTTACACGGGGCTTGCAATGGTTCTGTGGCAAATTTGTCTTGCCATCAGCAGGGTACACCAGCTGCTGTGATTAATCCAACGTTTGGACAACTTTCTAATGGGAGTTACCTCATGTTGAATGATCAGAGTTGCTGCAGCATGTTGCCAGGCATCCCATATCTAGTAACGGTCAACTCCAGGGTCACTTGCTGTATGCAAGTATTGTTTGCCCCAATAAACACAGTCAGGGAGTCGCCTTTGTGGCCTTCGCTGAACTTCTCTTTTATAAGATTTGATACTTTAAGCAGAATGAAAGCCATGCTTTTGCAACAAACTGTGCCTTTGACCTCGGCCAAAGAAACCTATGATCTACAAGTAGCAAGGACTTCGGCTGAGATACAGACTTTAATACGTACAAACTGCCCTATACATTTCGTGGAAATGATAGGACGTATCATTAACATGTCTGATACAAGCGGAATTGTACATGTATTTAAGAGCATCTGTTCCGGTCTGTTAGCACCTTTCCAGGCAATACTCGGAATCATCCCGAACTTTGCACATTCGGTGTTTGGTGGCATACCATTACTTCTCGCACTTGTTGCCGGAATTCTATTTCTCTTCCTGCTATTACGCTATGGCCAGCCTATTCGCAGACATCACAGCGAAATGGAGAAAGCTCTCCTTGAACGAAAGTGCCGTGAGCGTATAGTACAGCTTTTGGGCATGACTCGTCTACAGGACCTTAATACCACGTGGTTCCTGTCATTCAGACCAATCTGGCAAGATTGCATCTTACCTGTCCTATGATGCCTGCTATGCGGTGAAGAATGCGTGTTAGACACCTGTCTAACATTTCCATCAGCAACGCCAACGGATATCGATACTCTGCTGGACCCGATAACGGCCCATGCTCTGTGTTGTCCCCAGAGGCTACCAATCCTGATGACGGCATTCATTGAGATCTCACAGACGCTTCCAGCTGCTGCTGAGGTACGAGATGGATCTACAGGCACACAGGTAGCAACGGACGCGAACATTGCTGTGGCATCCTATGCTGAAAGCGATGCTTCACATCTCTGTGCAATTAATCTACTACACGAGGTGTTCCAACTGACACCAACTTCAGTGGACGATATTTTGTCTACAGAAATAGATGATCTCATGTTTACACCAGACCCGTACACTGACTCTGATTCAACCCACAGTGTACCAGAGACGCAGTAAAATTTGGCCTTCATATTTCAAAAACTTGAAACTCTTCCCAAATTGAACTTCTTTCCGTTTTTTCAAACTGAATGACAATTCAATCTGCTTAAAGTAGAACTAGCCTTATAGTACGGACTTCACTGTACTTCCTCAGACACTTTGTCATCTTATTTGTCTAAAAAAAGTTCATTAATTTTCATGACATGAAATGACTGATTTTTGAACAACTTATCGATCATTTTCTGTCACATGTAAATATTACTGCTTATTTTCATTCAAATTGCATTTTATTTCCAAATATATGCCTGTAATGAAAAGCAAAGCTTGAAATGTACAGTACCTTCTGCATTTTAATAGGTTTTTAAATGCTTTTTAATGCTTTTAAGAAATATTTTTAACAATATGCGGTACTCCATTTTATGTTTAGCATATTAAATGTTTAGCATTTTATTATTATCGTGCACACGAAAGTGGAGTGGGTGTTGTATTCCTCTTAGGGTGTCCATACATGGGTTTTCCTGTATCATGTCCTTATATAGGCACAATTCGCCCTGCCCTTATATAGGCATAAAATCCCAGTCCTTATTTAGGCATTAAACCGTGCACTCCAAATACAAGCATGGTCTCCGACATCCGTCCACCCTAACGTCACAACGAGTTCTTGAAGAACAGACCCTTAGGCTTCGGGAGTTTCCCTAGAACAGGACTATTGATTTCTTCAAGGACTCATCTATTATGCATGAACCGTTATACCTTGAGGGTTCATTCATGACGTCTTCCGCTGTCCGATTCACGTCAATGCTAACATTCTGAGGTACCTCTCAGGTATAAATATACCTTCCCTAGCCCTTGTAAATCAGAGGAGACCTCGACTTCAGAGGAGCCCGTTTCCCGGCCTGACGCACTGAGAAGACGCTGTCATCCCTGCACGCAGAGAGTCCAGCTTCCAGTGATCTGACTTCCCTCGCGGGGTGTTGGAGTTCGAATCTGGCAAGAGATTCCCACCTCTCTCATTCTTAAGGTATGGAGCTGACTAGAAACCTAGAGGGACTCTTGGCATACTAGGCATACTGGGTGTAACATACTCTTAGTATACCATAGTAAGGAATACTCCACCTACTTCATACCTCTCCCTACACCTAGGTTAGGTTAGGTACATTGGGGTAGAACTAGCTTAGAAACGCATCGTATGAGTACTCGCATTTTTAGTCTATGTTATTTATGTAAATGAATATCTACTAAAGATCATGCTAGCGCAGTATTTATTTCTACTGCTTACGCTGTACATTATTTATCTTGCATACTGTCTTGTGATTGTAACAGCACATATTACTTACATGAGAAACAAGACTGTTCAATAAATCTTTTATTGAAACGCCCGTCTATTCTTTCTGTGTAACTTTGAGGAAAACTAAGCATGCACGATTGAGCTGAGTGAAACGGTTATCTATTGTTTCCACGACTCTGGGACACGTTCTGATTCTAAAAGGGAAACAAAGTTGTCATGTTTTGCGGCTGCCAGAAACTACTCCCTTCTTGTTTATCAAGGAGCTTCTAGTGGCCTCTGAGCTAGCTGGCACAAGTAATTAAGTTTAATATACTCGATAGGGACATATTGACCATAGTCCTATGTCAAACCTATAGGGTATATTATTCCAATGCGCAGAGCCTATTAGGGAAATAGGAGCTACACTACAGGAGCAGCGCTCATGGCTTCGATGCAGAGTACGGCGTCGCTCACAGGTGTCGGTGTTGCATATTCCTTCTGTAGCACCAGATCAGCAAGTTCCAGATGCAGGCAAACAGAAAGAGTGAAGTCTGGTATCCTTGAGACTTCGGTCAGGAGGCAAGCTCAAATCAAGCCCTTGGAGTAATATTCTGCAAGATGGTGAAAGTTCTTTAAAAGTTCCTTCTCCTCTCCTTGGCACTGAAGACACCACTGTAGGCCAACCCAGCAACACAGCACACTGGCAGGGGGCAGTCCAACTCCTACAGCTTCCTGTGGTTCTTCTCCTTGGTAGAGGTTCGTCTTGTTGTTCCAGAAGTGATCTAAAGTTCTGGGGTCAGGGCCCCAATATTTATACCCCTAAATCCTTTGTCCTCTGAGGGTAGAGGGGCCTTTACCTGGTTCAAACCAGTTCTGTGCAGTCCTGGAGCACTTTGTTTACAGGACTCCTTCTTTCCTTTGAAAGTGTGGGCCAGGGACATCAGACGCACCACAGGAGGTGTAGCCAGCAGTGTGGAAGGCAGGCGCAGCCTTATTCAGACCCAGGTGCAACTCCTCCCACCACTCTACATGCAGATAGGTCTATTCAGCGCTGTGCTGACTCACCATGTCTCCTGGAATCCCCCAGCCCCTGTCACTCACAAAGCCAGACACACAATACACAACCTAGCAGAGGCAGGCTTGGACAGTTAGGCAAGAAAATACCTACTTTCTAAAAGTGGTATTTTCAAACACAGAATGTTAAAACCAACTTTACTAAAAGATGTATTTTATCATTCTGAGTTCAGGCATACTAAATTCGTTTTTCTACCATGTTCCCTGGGTCAGTTAGGATTATAAGATGTTATAATCAAACTGCCCATTCTGGCCTATGGGGACAGGTAGCCTTGCAATAGTGAAAAAACGAAAATGGCTGTAATTCACTATTAGGTCATGCCACACACACCAGGGCATGTCCTACCTTATACTTACAATGCACCCTGCCCTTGGGCCTACCTTAGGGGTGTCTGATATGAAGATAAGGGAAGGTTTAGGGACTGGCAAGTGGGTGCACTTGCCAAGTCGACATGGCAGTACAGACTGCACACAGGCTCTGCAATGGCAGGCCTGAGACACACTTTACAAGCTGCTTCTGTGGGTGGCACAACCAGTGCTGCAAGCCCACCAGCAGCATTTGATTTACAGGCCCTGGGCATACCTGGTGCACTATACTAGGGTCTGACAAGTAAATAAAATGACCTAATCATGGAGTCACTAATCAATACATCAATTTACAATAGGGAGAGCATATGTACTTTAGCACTGATCAGCAGTGGTAATGTGCCCAGAGTCATAAAACCAACAAAAACAGGTCAGAGAAAATAGAGGAGGAAGGCAAAAAGTTCAGGGATGACCCTGCAAAAAGGGCCAAGTCCAACAGGCTTCTATTAAAAAATTTGTGTTAGAAAATTGCTGCCTTCCTGCCACAAACCCACATTGATCAGGATCAATAATAGATCCTATAAAACTACTCATACGATTAGCTAAAATTTTATTAAAAATCTTATAGTCTACATTTAGTAAACTAATTGGCCCATAAGATTTAATAGTTTCTTTTTTTTATCTTTCTTTAAAAAACTAACTATAACTGCTATACGAAAAGATGAGCTCCATCCTTCCAGTATATGATCTGCAAGTTAAAAAAATTTCTATATTTAAAATTGGCGCAAATTGTTATATAGTTCTGCTGGAATACCATCTTCCCCAGCCAATTTATCATCAGCTAATGATTTTACCACCCTATCTACTGCTTATAAAGAGAACTTAGGTACCAAATTTTGTGCTTCATCATTTTTAAGTCGTGGAATGGGAAGCTTATCTAAAAACTGCTTGAGTCATGTGATATCCACCTGTTGCTGTGAATTCTATATTGTTTTATAATGTTTAAGATAGGCACGCTGAATATCTAATGGTTCTGTTAAATGGGCCTTAGTTTTTCATCTATTAGGGATGTAATGCTATTGCTTGCTTGCCGTTCTCTAGACTGCCATGCCAAAAATCTACCCGCATATTTGCTTTCAACGTATATTCTTTGGAGATATGGGGTATTACCAGTGTACCCTTGTGCATAGTAATAGTCTTACATGCATATTTTTGCCTGTCTAAATAATTCTTTATTTGCAGCAGTTTTAGTTTGCATAAATATTATGTTTGTGTGTTGTAGCTCAGCCTCCAGTACCACCCTTTGTAAAGATGCCACTTTTCATTGCTGAATCCCTTCAGCGGTAATATATCCACGAATGGTTGCCTTGAAGGCCTCCCAAACATCCTCTATTCGGGCAGTATTAGTATTTACCCTAAAATAATTTAAAATCTCATTATGTACCTCCGTGCACCATTCCTCATCTTCTGAGTTGACTTTCTTAAAAACCCATCTTCCTACTGGTCTCTCTATCATAATTCCTGTCAGTTTCATTTTAATCATGGCATGATCTGTAAGAGTATTCTGTTTATGTTCATATTTACATAAATTCAAGCTGGGTGTGGAGAGAAAATAATCTAACCTGGAAGCAGAGTTGTATTTAGCTGAAAAGAATAAGAATTCATGCTTTTTCCGATATTGATCTTGTCAGAGATCTACTATAGCTAATTCTCTCATGTAATTTGCAAATGCTTTGGCCATTTGCTGCTTATTTTGTTTCAGAGCGGCGAAAGATGCATTCAATTCTGGATTTTGGAGAACATTTAAATCCCCTCCCATAATCACCAATCCTGGTATATTAATTAAGGCTTGGTTCAGCTCCATAAGAGGGGAAGATTTATCTAATATTGGTGCATATATCGTAGCTATATTAAGCCTTGTTTTATTTAATATGCCGCTAGCAAGCACCCACTTTCCTTCTGTATCAGCCTGTATGATGGTTACTTGAAAGGGTAGGTGATAATTGACGTATATATCGTCACGCCCCTAAGAGCGGTGCTCAGATTTGATGAACATTGAAAACCTGCCCACTGTCTGAGGATTTTAAGGGTACCGTCTTTTTTCTTCGTGAAGTGTGTTTCTTGTATAAACACAATGTCCGGACAGTGTCCTTTCAGCCATATATCTATCACCTGTTTCTTACGTTTATTATTAAGACCATTAGCATTTAGCGATATTATCTTCTGAACCACTTTATACATCTTAGTTTCTTAAAATACTGCATGTTCTATCCTAAGTACTTTCCCGTATTATTGACATATGTATCACTAAAGGCAAAGTAAGTCGCTTGTGCGTTAAGCTGCCCATATTCTCCCACCAACCCGGATGAAGTACATTGTACGTTGCCTGAAAAGTGACGTGCATTGAAATAATTTTCTTATATGACATATTGCAACTTATCATTGCCGCATTAAGTACACCCAAGTGACACACATCTATAGCTATCTAAATCCCTCTCCCCATGGAAAGGGCATCATGCATTGTGCAGTGAAAAAGTGACATGTGCATTAAGCTGCCTATCCATCTTGATACTCTTGCCCGAAATTCATAGCGCATTGTGCAGTAAGAACGTGTTGTGTGCCTTAAGCTGCCTGTCCATCTTGGTATTCTGTCCCTGACTCTCCTCTACTTCTTCTCTTCTGGCTATAGCTACATTGTTTCTAGTCCCAGCAATTCCAATTTCTCTTGCCTGCAGCCAACCTACAAAAATTAATGACCATAAACTAATTTGGGGTACTTACGGGGTTGAAAAAGTTCTCTTTGCAATAGCTGTGCTTAAAATACATTCCTTGATACGATAGCCTGCTAAATTTAGCAATATCATAAGCGGATACTTCACATTTGCATGTTTCTGAGCTGGTAACCTGTGAGCTCTTGTGTGTCCTCACTCCCCTCTGGAATGCCCACCAGTCGGAGGTTAGATCATCTATTATAATTTTCGAAGTCCTGCAATTTATTCTCAATCTGGTTTTTAGTGTTCTCCAATTGAATAACCTCCTGCAGCATGCTTGCAACCTTGTCCTCCAAATCTGAGAACTTGATTCCCTGCCTCTTTCAATCTTTCCGGAATAAGGGTCATATGCTTCTCCATTTTTGAAAGTCTTTCATGAAGCATTGCTATTTCATGTGCTTGCTATATTTTCAAATCTCTTATCTCTTCGACTATGGTAGCAAGCATGCTTTTGACTGACTTCCCCTTCTCTTCCTTTTTTTGTGATAAGTCTTTATTTCCTACATTCACTCCAGTCTCCAAGGATGGCCCTTGTGTAGCTTCCTGGTAACAGATATACAGCATCCAGATGGACTAGTTTGTCTTGTAGTTGCCTCCAGCTGAGCCTGTGCCTGGAGAGCTGCCTGGGGCTCTTGTGTTTGTGTTTGTTTTAAAAACAAGGGATATTGCTTAGGACAAGCAGAGCTGATACTTTCTGTAAGACCATTACTATTGCCATGCAGGCTGTCCAGAGCTTTAGGATCTGTGGACAAGTTTGACAACTACAGCTCTGACGTTTCTTCCCCACTATCCGACTCAGGCCCCTTCTAATTTTCTTGGGTCTATTAGCATCCACGTACTTTTCGGTTTCCAAAAGGGCCAGAGCCTTAAGCTCCATTCTCTGTTGTGTGTTACTCTGCACCCTGCGCTTTATCTTTGGAGCTGAAGTAGACTGAGTCAGCATTACAGATCTAGTGTTGACTGTTTTGGCTGTTTTGCGCTGCAGGGTGCACATAATGTGGTGCTGCAATATCGAGAATCATTCATTTATTCAATCAATGCCAGCATACTTCTTGCTGGTTGCTCAAAAACAAAAGGAGTAGTAATTCCAGTGCTTCCAGTTGCTGGATTGGTCAGGGCTCAATAGCCCAACTGAAGGTGAGCGCCTCCTGCCCGACTTCTTGCTGCGGCGCACTCACCTTCACTCCGGAGTGTTATGTTGTTCCTTAAAGCGCGTGCCTTGTTTATGCTTTCCGACTCTTTTTGGTTTCCTGGCCGTTTGAATCTGGCCTTCGGCAGTGTCACCTTGCGTCTCCTTGCTGCTGCTGCTTCTCGTCTGGCATTCTAACTGTTTCCCAAAAAGGCAGTCATAATAAGGGAGAGGCAGCCAGAGTGATTAGAGACTCCGAGTCCATTGCTTTCACTCAGGTAACGGTTTCCGGGTGCAGGGTCAAGGGAGCGCACTAACGGCAGAGTGTGTGGGAAGCGTCTGCCATCATCCTAATATAAATCTTGTTTCCTATTGTCTGTCTGAGATTGATTTCACGGTCTCCACCTGTCTGATCATTAGAAATATGGGCAATACAGCTGTATTTTAACAATGACACATCGCTGTTATGTACTTTCTCAAAATGTCTTGAGACAGGATACGCCATATCCTTGTTTGAGCTAGTCCTTAGATGTTGTAGTATGCGCTTATGAGCAGGTAATGTAGTACTGCCAATATAAGCTTTTGGGCAAGGACACTTGATGATATAGACCACATATTTGCTTTTACATGTCAGTCTACCTCTTATTCTTATGGTCGTTTTGAAAGGAGTTACAATCTGTATTATATTCTCACCATGCTTACCCGCTTTACACAGTGTAAACTTTGTAAAGCCTTCCTTTAGGGTAAGCCAGGTTGCTCTGGATACTACAGACCCAAGGTTACTCTTGACCAATTTATCTCTCAGTGATCTAGCATGTCTAAAACACATCTGCGGAAGACTGGATAAATCCTGACCAATCACAGAGTCATGCTTCACCAGATGCCAGTGCCTCTGTAGTGCTAGTCATAATTCCCAATGTTCTGTACTGTACGAAGTTATGAATCTCTGTACTCTGATTTTATTTTTGTTCTTATGTTTCTGAAATGAGAACAAGTCTTCTTCCCTTTCTACGTATCTTGTCCTTTTGGATGCTGCCCTTAAAATATTCTGCATACCCCCTGGACTTAAAGCGTTTGATCATTTCTGGCTCAATTGTACCATATTCTTCTTCCATACTACAGAGTCTCATCGCCAGTTAGGACTCACCAAAAGGGATGCTTTTTATCAAAGGGGCCAGGTGGAAGCTGCAAGCGTGTAAAATTGTATTGTCTGCTGTGGGCTTCCTGTATACTGTGGTAGTCAGCTTACTTCTCTCCACTTTTACCAAAACATCCAGGAACTCTATTTCAGTTCTACAAATTTTGCTTGTGAATTTCAGATTCAAATCATTTTGGTTAATACTGTTAACAAAATTCTCAGCTTGGGATTCAGTTCCATTCCACAATAAAAGCAGGTCATCAATAAACCTAACTTCTTAAAATAATGTGACAGCCCATTCCTCAATATCCGAGCCACCGAGCACCTGCTCTTCCCACCAACCCATATGCAAATTAGCATAGCTGGGGGCGAAGCAGGTGCCCATAGCTGTTCATCTGAGTTGGTGGTATTTCTCATTATTGAATAGAAACATACCCTTGGCCAGACACTGCTCCATCATCTTAATTAACATTCTGTTGTGCTCCACAAATTTTATAGGCCTCATCCTAAGAAAGTGTTTAGTGGCTTTCAGACCATCACATTGTCTAATGTTAGTATATAGCGATGTATTGTGCAGAGTCATAAGGTACATGCCTTCATCCCATTTTATATAAAAAATTCTACGTACAGAATCAGAAGTATCCTGGATACAAGATGGTAATGTTCTCCTAAGAGGGTTAAAAAATAAGTCTTTATATTTTGATGCATTTTCAAAGATGCCTCCTTGGGCCATTATGATTGGTCTCCCAGAGGGCTAACTGGCATCCTGATGCACCTATGGAATAAGGTAAAATACAGGTAATTTGGCATAAAGCTGTTTTAAAAAACTTCAATTCATCCCAAATCAAAAGATCGTGCTTGTTCCATTCCTTAACCATATTAATCAACTCTTCGTTCACTTTTCGATATTCCATGTTAGTAACCTTCCAATAACATTCTTTTTCATCCAAATGCCAATATGCTTCCGTTAAATATAGCTGTTTCTCCCATAGCACAAAATTACCACCTTTATCAGAAGGTTTTACTCTCACATTTTCCATGTTGTTTATTTTTTCAACAGTTCATCTCAGTTCAATATTTTCCATACTCGGGCCATGTTTTTTCTTTGTCGCTTTCAAGTGTATGTCACGTATCTCCTTTACCATATTCTCAATGTTATCCCTGCCCATTTGGTGGATATATCTTGACTTACATCTATAGGTAGTTTCTCTTCCTTCACATATATCAGTCCTTGACAGTTCTTGTCCTAATCTTTCTTCTGGGTTCCCCAAAATCCCTCAGTATCTTGTTCCATCTCCAAGATGTCTTGTATTAGTTCAAAATCAGAGGCAAGTAAATTGGATTCACTTTGAGCATCCTTTGTGCTTGCACCATGCTTTTGCTTTCCGACATCTTTATTTTTATGGAATTTAGCCAGTTTTAACTTTCTCACAAATTTAAAGAGATCCATTCTTGTTTGTGAATAATGGCGGTTACAAAGACTACTCTTCACAGATGTGAATAGGGTGAGTGATATCTATATCTATATTTATATCTGTACATATCTATATGCCTATATATCTATATCTATATATAAAGCGTTTTTTGATTTGCCAATATCTTTGGCACCGTTTGACGAATCTTCGCAAAATTTTCAAAATGAATGGGGCGCTCCAGCCAGCTCCTGTCTTGAAAGTTTAGTGGGTGATTCGTCATGCGGGGGCCGAGAAAAAGGGGGGGTCCCAAAACACGTTTTCTCCATGTTAAGTTCCATAGGAAACTTTAGATAAGGCTACAGCCGGAACTGCTGAACGGAATTACACCAAATTTGACAAAAAGGTAGCTCTTGGTTCAGGAAGCATACTTTTTTTAAATGGTGTAAATCCGTTCAGTAGTTCCTGAGAAATTCATATATTTAGAAATATTAGTATCTGTTGACCGCAGTGGATCCGTGAACCCTCCCGATCTCGAGCTCGACTCTGATTGGCTTCCAACAGTTCCAACCAGGAAGTGTTGGCAGCCATCTTGTGACTCAGTTGAACCAAGCCACAAAAAAAACAGTAAAAAAGAAGAAAAAGTGGCAGGGTGGAAACACCCTGACCCCTAGGCCTGCTCAGGGGGTCCCACAGGGACCCCGAGGGCCCAAATAAGCATTTTTAAAAAAATATTTTCGGCGGGATTTGCGTAGGGTCCGCGAATCCCGCTGAAAAAATAAAAAAAAACGGAGTGCGGTCTACCGCGCATCGTTTAATTAAGCCCCTGGGTGGCCAAGTCCCGGGGCATTGCCAAAATGTGATGCGGGGGCCCTGCAGGAACCACCACCTCCCTAGTACTTTTTGTTAAAAAAATGCGTGGAGGGGCTTCTGCCCCCCACGCTGCCCCGGGGACCACCACCTCCCCAGGGCATTGATAAATTACGGGTGGGGGCCTCACGGGCCCCCCCCCAAGCCTTGGGGGCCGCCACCTCCCTGGGGCTTCAATTTTTTAAATGATGTGAGGGGGGCTCCTGCTAACCCTCCATACTGCCACGGGGACCACCACCTCCCCAGGGCATTCATTCATTAAAATACATAGATCCGTTGTGGACCCCTGGTCCCGGGGACCACCACCTCCCCGGGGCTGCACAGAAGATGAGAGGGGGGCCATGTGGCCCCCATCCAGGACCCCTCAATGGCCCTGGGAACCACCACCCCCCAGGGCTGGCTCCAGCAACGTCCCAGGGGTGCCCACCCCCGGAACATTGCAGTTTGCTATGGCAGGGCGGGAGCACTGCTCCTCCCACACTGCCATAGAAAACTTCTGCTTCGCTTCATGGAAGCGGGAGCAGGAAAAACTGCTCTTGCTTCCATGATGCGTAGCAGATTTGCTATTAGGCAGAGGGAGCTGCATGTTTGCAGCTCCCTCTGCCCAAAAGCAATGCCGGCTCCCGCAGGAGGCAGGGCACCGGCAGGGACCGTGGGGGCATTGGGGCTCCCCCCACAATCTCCAACATTATGACCATGCCCCAGGGGATGGGGTGCCCGGGCCATTAATGGCCCGGGAGAGGGGCCACTCGGCCTCACTCCCTTTGCTATTTGAATTTTGTTTTTAAACATAAGGCTGGGCTCCATGGGGATGGGGTCCCCAGTGCCAAATTTAGCCTCAGGAGGGGGGCCACGTGGCCCCACTCCAAATTTTTTTTTTTTAAATGGCTGGGCAGGCTCCAGGGGATGGGGTCCCTGGGGTGAAAAGTAGCACAGGGAAGTGGGGCCACGTGGCCCCCTTCCATAAAAAAAGTATTTGCCAGGCCCCGGGGCATGGGGTCCCCGGGGCCGAAATCAGCCTCAGGAGGGGGGCCGCACACCCCCCTACCTTTTCAATCATTTTTCTTTAAAAAAAAAAAAAATGGCTCAGGCCCAGGGAAGGGGTCCCCAGGGCCCAAAAGAGTCAAGGGAATGGGGGGGCACACAGCCCCCTTCCTAAAATAAAAAAATAAAAATAAACCGGCAACTCGCTGGAGGCCCCACCCCCTCCCTATACCACTCTGCAAACGAGCCTCCTGGCGCGCTCTGGGTTGGGGGACGAAATCCCCTTCACTGGTGAGGGTCCTTAGAAGCCAACTAGCCCACCAGGTACCTCCAGTAAGCCACACACAGTGGGATTGCTGAGAGGTGGTCTGAGGCCATGCCCCTTTTCACACCACTCTGCAAAGACGCCTATTGGCGAACTGCTATTGGGGCAATGAGGTCTCCTTGTGTCCTGAGGACCTCAGGACTAAAGTGGGCTTTATCCCCTAAGAAGTAGTGCATCAGGAGGCACGTTTACAGAGTGGTGTAAAAAGGGGGCGTGGCCTCTGACCACTCTCAGCAATCCAGCTGTGTGGGGCTTACTAGAGGTAACAGGAAGGCTAGTTGGCCCCCAGGGACCCTCAGGAGGCAAGAGGACTTCATCCCCCATCCAAGAACGCACCAGGAGGTGCGCTTGCAGAGTGGTGGAGAAAGGGGGCATGGCCTGTGTCCGCCTCTCAGCAATACCACTGTGTGGGGCTTACTGGAGGTAACAGGTGGGCTAGTTGGCCCCTAAGGACCCCCAGAAGTGAAGGGGACTTCAATCCCCATCCAAATGCATGCCAGGGAGCGCATTTGCCGAGTGGTGAGCAAAGGGGGCATGGCCTGCCATGAGAACTAAGCAATCCTGCTGTGTGGGACTTACTGGAGGTAATAGGAGGGGTAGCCTTGACCAAACCCACCAGGCGATTCTTGCTGTCAAATCAGGCTCCCCCTTTGACCCTTGTTCCCCCTCAATTCTACATGCTATGATAGATACTGTCAATCCAGTCATAAACAAGATAATGAATGCCTCCCTGTCACTAGCCAAAGTTCCCAATAAATGGAAGCTTGCAGCTGTCAAACCGCTGCAAAAGAAACAACTTGCTGATCCCACCACCCTTACCAACCTTCAACCCTTCAACCCATCTCCCTACTCCCATGTCTAAGCAAGATCACTGAAAAACTAATTAATTCCCAACTTATGACCTACCTGGAAGGAGCAAATATCTTACACTCTAACCAATCAGGTTTCAGGCCCCAGCACTCTATGGAATCAGCTCTCCTGTACACTGCTGAATCCCTTAAAGCCACCCTTGATCGAGGAAAGAATGCTGTATTGGTCTTATTAGACCTATCGGCCGCATTCGATATGGTCTCACATGTCATCCTCTTGGACCGTCTCGAATTGTACGGCATCTCCCACCTTGCTCTGGCCTGGCTTAAATCGTTCCTGCAAAACCGCAGACAAGTTATCACCCTTGGGAAATATCAGTCAACAGAAAACCCCCTGCTTTCTGGAGTCCCACAAGGGTCCATCCTCAGCCCAGTGCTCTTTAATGCCTACATGGCCCCATTGATCAGTCTGATATTGTCCTTACCATCTCAGATGATAGGCAACTAGTCTTGGTTTAGACAAAAATATCACACAGGCTGAAGAAAACTTCTGTCAATGCCTCACAGCGGTTTTTCAATGGATGAAAGCCAACCACCTAAAATGCAACTCAGAAAAGACAAAAATCATGCCTTTGGGGAAAGGGAACACCTTCGCTCCCAGTTTATGGTGGCCATCTGACACCCCCCTGTAGGAAGGTGGAATCTGACTACATGGTTGCCCCCACTTTTTTCCTGGTGTTTTGTTGGTTTTTGACTTAGTTTGACTGGGAACCTGCTAATCAGGTCCCCAGCCTATCTGCTTTCTCTTTAAATGACTTGGAGTGCACTCTAGGTGCACTAGTGATTGGATACTGTGGTACCTTATGAGTCCCTAGTATATGGTACCTTAGGTACCAAGGGCATAGGTACTTCACAGGCCTACCAGGGGCTGAAGCATGTATTATGCCACCCCTGGGAAGCAGACTAAATCTGACACCACAGGCCTGCTACTGCAGCCTGGGTGAGGTGGTGCTAGCACTCCTCACTGAGATATAGGTTTCCTATATCTCTCCTGCATACCCATTTAAACTTATCAGTCACCCCTAAGGCAGGCCCTATCAATCCTGAGGGCAGGGTGCTTGGTTCCTATGTGAGAGGGTGCCTCTGCCTGAGCAGGGCCCCTCTGCAGCTCTCAGAGTCCATTCTCTGGGGCTGTTTGTGGATGCGGTTAAACCATATACTCTTAAGTGTATTATATCCTCGCGGTAAAATGCTAACTTTGGAATGGCTGCATCAAAACATGTTGTGTTTGGTGTCAAACACCTTGGAATACTACCCCCCCCGCCAGTCCTGGCGGCAGGGGTAGCATTCCACCCTTCTAGAGGGATAGACATGTACCTACTGTGGAAACGCGGTAGAATCCTGCAGAGCCCTGGCATCACAAAATGGATGCCACCAGTCACAGACACTGGGCTGCCCTCCTGCTGATGACCGAAACTCGCAGTGGAGGGAGCCCAACAATAGGCATCCTGTCACAGGGAGGTGTAACCACCTCCCAGACAGGGTTTAGTGTATTGGGGCTGGGTGGGTGCACTCTTAGAGTGCTTTGAAGTCCTGCACTGGGGGAGCAGAAGGCTCCTCTGTGCATATGCCAGTTCAAACCAGCTCAGGGGCTACCTGCCCCTGCTCTGGCGCAAAACTGGACAAAGGGAAGTGGGTGTAGCCACCCACTCCCCTGACCCTCCCATAGGTGGGGTCATAGAGCTAGTCCCTCCCTTTCTTTTAGTATAAGAGGGGGAACCTGTGCATTGCACCCGATCTCCCTGGACGATGCTCTGAAGAAGAATCCTGGACCTTCGATGTTCCACTACCTTTGGAAGACTGAAGAATCTCCCTTGGAGTCAAGGAGTGACTCCCCTGCTTGGCAGGCACCAAAAACTACAAACGACGGTAGCAAACTACGCCGCTCCCGCCGGAGTCTGAAGTCCCTGCAGCCCAAGAAGTAGACTTTCTGACCTCTCAAAGGCCATCGTGAGTCTCCAGCGAAGCTGAGGCCAGTGGACCCCAAGAGTGACGAGGAACCGCGACCCCTGGGTACCGTGCACTATTGTCGAGTGCAACCCCTTCACAACGTTCTACGAACTTGTGCTTTGGACCACGTATGGTCCTAGCCTCAAGCAGGAATCTCTCCGAAGATCAGAGGCCTACTCATCCCGAGTGACCATGGGCCCCTGTGAGCGAATCCTCCTGAGGCGTCTTTGCAATCCCTTGCCAGCCGGCTTGTGGGTCCCCAGAAGACTGTCTAAAGACCCCAAAGAGCTCCGCTGGTTGCTCCAGGCCTGCCCTGACTTACCTTTGCTGGGTGAGTCCCTCAGACCTTGCTGGTCTGCGCCATTGCCTCTTTACACTTTCCCCGAGACTTGCTGTTACCAAGGCTTGTTGGCTCCGATCGAGTCGCCAACACCGCAGTAAGCTGCAAACGTTGTGGAACACGCCGAATCCAGCTCCTGGTCATCGTCGACACCTCCTGGACCTCGTGGCTGAAGAGTCAAGGCACCTGCGATCGACCTGAATCTTGCGATGACGGTGGGCATCCATCTTCCTTGCCCCGAGTCACTGCCAAGTGACTTTGAACACTGTCCCCTCTGCTTTCAGGTCTTCCATCTTCTGAATCCAGGCTTGGATTCCACCGGACACTTCTTCGGACTTCACAAGCAGCAAGTCTTCATTGTCCTCCATTGAAAACGACGCCGCGACCCGACACCAAAGGACACCTATGCACCCGGCTTCCCTGGGTGAGGTAACTCCAGCACTACGGTGCTCCTGTGGGTGTTGGCCCTAGAACTACTTACCCTGTAAGTGACTTGCTTGTAGGTTCTCCCAAAGTATCCTAAAACTCTTAATTTCCAACCGCGACTTGCCCCATTGAAGTCAACGGCGATTCGTGCCTGTGTATCCATACTGCACGCGTCCCCCGTGGGTCCTTTACTTACCTGCCTTGGGTGGTTTCGTGAGGCCCCAACACTTCTGAAGGCCCTAGGCCTTGTCTCTTTACAAGTCGTTGTTTCTAAGTCTCTTTTTTAGTATATGGTCTGGTACGCCCCTAGGGCCCCAGCCATATTTGTGTTTAATTTATTGTGAAACGTTGATTTGTGCATATGTCCTTGTCTTCTAATCTCATAAAGAGATTAGTAGAGAGTGTTTATTAATAAATACATATATATTTGATATATATACCTGTGTGGTGTCTTTTCATTTGGTGATTCAAGAGATTGTGTGGTAAAACAAGCTGCTTTACATTCCTTCAAGACTTAGCCTGAAGGCTGCTCTCCACAGCTACCACTAGGATAGCTTTCTTTAAAGGTTGTCTTAAACCTATCTACCATAAGAGTCGAATTGTACTGGTGCAAGGTGTCCACTTTAATTAGTAAACAGCATATACCAGGCCAACTTCTCACACCCCCCTCCCCCTAATACAGTAAAGGTAGCCAGAAATTTGCAGTGGCCCTAATCACATCAAGATTGGACTATTGCAACAGCCTCTATGCAGGTGCCTACAAGTCGGTCCTACATAAACTCCACATGGTACAACACGCAGCAGCCCGCATGGTACTAAAATGGCCCAGGAGATCATCTGCATCGGCTGCTCTGGAAGTATACACTGGCTACCAATGCATAAAAGAATCATGTTCAAGATCCTGATAATCACTTTCAGAATCTTTCACTCCTCAGGTCCTCACTACCTCCAGCCCAGGTTTGCGCGCTATGTACCTCACTGTACTCTTAGATCATCTAACGCCAATCTGCTAAAACCCCCAGTGTTTAGATGTGTGAGAAGTTGGCCTGGTATATGCTGTCCACTAATTATAGTGGGCACCTTGCACCAGTCCAAACAACCCCTTATTGGAGATAGGTTAAAGACAACCTTTATTGAAAGCTATCCTAGTGGTAGCTATGGAGAGCAGCCTTCAGGCTAAGTCTTGAAGGAATGTAAAGCAGCTTGTTTTACCAGTCTATAATCTCTTGAGTGACCAAATGAAAGAGGACCACACCAGGTATATATTCAAAATATATGTATTTATTACTAAACACACCCCTCTAGTCTCTTTATGAGGCTAGAGTTCGAAGTACACAAGTTATAAGTTATTTAAACACAGTAATAGCACAAATACACGTTTGGGCCCTAGGGGCGTACCAAACCATATACCAATAAAGTGGTATAAGAACCACGACTGAGCTAGACACTAGGCCTAGAGCCTGTAGAAGTGCTTGGACCACAAGGAACCACCCAAGGTAGTGACACAGGGGACCCACGGGGGACGCGTGCAGTGTAGTAACACAGCCGCGAATCGCTGTTAACTTCTATGGGGAAAGTCGCGGTTTGGAATTTAAAGAAAAGGGACACTTAAAGAAGGACTTGGAGCAAACCCTTTGAGAACTAGGTCATTCTAGAGCCTCTACCCACGGGAGCACCAGAGTACTCTTGTTACCTCACGCAGGGAAGCCGGGTGCATAGGTGCCTTTCGGGGTCGGGTTTCGTCGTCGATTTGAATGGCGATCTGCTGCAAAGTGCTGCTGGTGACCAAGTGAAAAGTGTCCGGGTGGATCCAAGGGTGGATCGGAGATCTGAAGAACCTGAAAGCAGAGGGGACAGAGTCTGGGTCACTAGCCAGTGACCAGGAAGGCGATGAGCAGATGCCCACCGATGTCGGGTGCTTCAGGTAGGTTGATAGTTGTCTTGACTCTTCAGCCACGAGGTCCACGAGGCGTTGTCGGTGACCAGGAGCGAGATTCGGACTGTCCCATAACGTTTGTCGATTGCTGAAGTGTCGGTGACCAGATTGGACCCAACAAGCCTTGGCAGCGGCAAGTCTTGTGGAAAGTGAAGAAGGACGATGGTGCAGACCAGCAAGGTCTGAGAGACTCCCCCAGCAAGGGTAAGTAAGGGCAAGCCTGAAGCAACCAGAGAGCCCAAGTAGAAAAAGATTGGCCTTCGTGAAGGGCTACTAGCCAACAGACTAGCAACTGCGAAGGAGCCTTGAGACGATGCACGTGGAGCTGGCTCACAGGACATTCGTGGAGTGGAGGCCAGTGATCTTTGGTGCAGTTGGTGCTGGAGGCTGGAGCTACTCGGAGCCCAAAGCACAACTTCATGAGAGACCCAGAAGAGGATGCACTTGCAAATGCGTGCAGTGTCCAGGGGTCACGGTTCCACGTTACCCACGACAGCTACGGGCCTCAGCTTTGCTGGGGACTCAGGGCAGCCTCGAGGAAGTCTTGAAATCTACTTCTGGTGATGCAAAGACTTCGGCGTCCGACGGGAGCTTCAGCGATGCAGACCAGACAATTGCTTCTTTGGTGCCTGCCAAGCAGGGGAGTCACTCCTTGACCCCAAGGGAGATTCTTCTGTCCTCTAATCTTCAAGTAGAGCATCGAAGGTCCAGGATTCTGTGTCAGAGTTTCATCCAGGGATAATCTAAAGTCCTAAGGACTGGGGTCCCATACTTATACTAAGTTTAGGGGTTGGACTTACTCTGTGGTCCCACCTATGGGTGGGTCAGGGCAGAGGGTGGCTACACCCCTTTCCCTTTGTCCAGTTCGCGCCAGAGCAGGGGCTGGAAGCCCCTGAACCGGTTTGAACTGGGGTATGCACAGGGACACCAAATGTGCCCCCAGTGCAGGACTTCAAAGCACCCGAGAGTGCTCCCGCCCAGCCCCAATACACTATCCTGTCTGGGGAGGTGGTTACACCTCCCTGCGACAGGAAACCTATTGTCCAGGCCTCCCCTGCCAGAGTTTCGGTCAGCAGCAGGAGGCCAGACTTGTGTCTGTGGCAGCAGCATCCATTTTGTGATGCCAGGGCTTTGGAAAGAAGTTACCGGGCAAGCCAGTGTGTACATGTCTCTCCCTCTAGAAGGGTGGAATGCTACCCCCGCCGCCAGAATTGGCGGGGGGGTAGTATTCCAAGATGTTTGACACCAAACACGACATGTTTCCGTGCAGCCATCCCAAAGTTAGCATTTAACGCGAGGTTATAATGCGCTTAAGAGTATATGGTCAGGCTGCACTACAAACAGCATTAGAGAAGGGTCTCCGACCGCTATAGAGGGCCCTGCTCATGCAGGGGCACCCTCTCACATAGGAACCATGCACTCTGCCTTCAGGATTGAAAAAGGCCTGCCATAGGAGTGACTTATAGGTTTATATGTGTGTAGGTATGTAGTGATATAGGTAACCTATATCACAGTAAGGGGTGCATGCACCACCTTACCCAGGCTGCAGTAGCAGACCTGTGGTGTCATTTTGGATGGCCTCCCAGGGGTGGCATAATACATGCTGCAGCCCCTGGTAGGCCTCTGAGGTACCTATGCCCTGGGTACATAGTATACCATATACTAGGGACTTATAAGGGCACTCCAGATTCCAATCAGAGATGTGCCTAAGGCACATGGAAACCATTTTAGAGAGGAAGCAGCTAGGCTGGGGTTCTGATTAGCAGGGCCCCAGCCAGACTAAGGTCGAAAAACAGTGAAGCATCAGCAAAAAGTGGGGGTACCCATGTGAAGCAGATCCTACTCTCCTACAAGATGTGTCTCAAAAGGGGGGACATCTCTTGCTGTGATTGGCTCCAAAGCATGGAACCAATTACCCAACCACCTTCGTTCTATCCAATCAGAAACTCTCTTCAGAAAGGCCCTGAAAACTTGGATCTTTACAGCCCCTGATGCATTATGCAGAGTACTTATCTAATTCATTCCTTCACCCTCAGGTACCCAGTTCACCAAGCGATATGCTTAGTGCCATGATGCTCCTCGGAGTGATAGCTGCGCTCTACAAATGACCATTAACATAACATAACATAGTTGGCCCCAAGGATGTCCTTGGGGGCCAACTAACCCTCCTATTACCTCTAGTAAGTCCCACACAGTGGGATTGCTAAGAGGTCTGCGGGGGCCACCCCCCCTTTCTCCACCACTCTACAAACGCGCCTGGCACACTACTAGTTGGGGGATGAAGTCCACTTTACTTCTGAGGGACTTTGGGGGCCAAGAAGCACTCCTGGTACCTCCTGTAAGTACTATGCAGAAGAATTCCTGAGCGCTGGTTGGAGGCCCAGCCCCCTTTCTCCACCACTCTTCAAACACGACTACTAGTTAAAGAAGCATTTGCAATGTAATAGGTCTCACATTTGCAAGGGTTAGAGCTAGTGGCATTGTAAATATGAACATTTTTTACTAATGTTTTTTGGAGTGGAGTGGATGTACGTTGTGTGTAGTGAAATTATGTTGTATGTTGCGCAGTGAAATTATGTGGATTGAAATTATGTGGTATTTAGTGTATAAGAATTATGTATAGTGGGATTATGTATTGTGGAGAGTAATTATGTGGTATGGTAGTCTGTGTTGTGTAGTGGTAACCTCAGGTTTAGTCTTCCTCATTTCCATAGAAGCTAAACTATAAACTCAATGAGACAAAAAAAGAAGGAACCACTGAGAAGCACTTTTGGACTTAGTCAGAGGTATGAGCAGGGCCACTGGAATTATGCGACTGTTCGACTGCACTGATTTTCTCACAATTATACATTTTCCGCATTTGCCACATAATCCATAATATGCTGCATAATTTGCAGATTTGAACAAAAGAAACATTGTTTCTAGCTCAAACGGCTCAAACGTTAGCAAAAATGCAGCGACAAGTGTTATAGGGTGGTGGAAGGCCCTTGGCAAACCTGGAATGGTCACCTGTTCCTTATTGCTAAATGTCGGTGTTAAATTGGTACTAATGGTGTGCAAATCACTCTTGCTTCTTTCTGCTCCTCTCTTGCCTCTTTCTGCATTTTTCTTGTTTCTTTCTGCACCTTTCTTCATTTTTCTGCACTTCTCTTGCCTCTTTCTTCACATCTATTCTGCTTTCTGCACCTCCCTTCTTTCTGCACCTCTCTGGCTTCTTTCTTCTGCACCTCTCATGCCTCTTTCTGCATCTCTGTTGCTTCTTTCTGTAGTTCTCTTGCCTCCTTCTGCACCTCCGTTGCGTCTTTCTGCACCTCACTTGCTTGTTACTGCACCGCTCTTGCCTCTTTCTGCACCTCTCTTGCCTCTTTCTGCACCTCTCTTGTCTCTCTATGTACTTCTCTTACCTCATTCTGTACCTCGCTTGCTTCTTTCTGCACTTCCCTTGCTTCTTTCTGCACCTCTCTTGCTTCTTTCTGCACCCCTTTTGCCTCTTTCTGCACCTCTGTTGCGTCTTTCTGCACTTCTCTTGCTTCTTTCTGCACCCTCTTTCTGCACATCTGTTGCATGTTTCTGCACCACTCTTAATTCTTTCTGCACTTCTCTTGCCTCTTTCTGCATTTCTGTTGCTTCTTTCTGCACTACTCTTGCCTCTTTCTGCACACCTCTTGCGTCTTTCTGCACCTTTGTTGCTTCTTTCTGAACCTCTCTTGCTTCTTTCTGCACCTCTATTGCTTCTTTCTGCACCCCCTTGCCTCTTTCTGCACCCCTTTTCCATCTTTCTGCATTTCTGTTGCTTCTTTCTGCACTTCTCTTGCCTCTTTCTGCACACCTCTTGCCTCTTTCTGCAACTCTGTTGCTTCTTTCTGCACTTCTCTTGCTTCTTGCTGAACCTCTCTTGCTTCCTTCTGCATCTCTATTGCTTCTTACTGCACCTCCCTTGCCTCTTTCTGCACCCCTTTTCAATATTTCTGCACCTCTGTTGCCTCTTTCTGCACCTCTCTTGCCTCTTTCTGCAGTTCTATTGCCTCTTTCTGCACCTCTGTTGCTTCTTTCTGTACTTTTATTGTATCTTTCTGCACCCTCTTCCCTCTTTCTGCACATCTGTTGCATGTTTCTGCACCTCTCTTGCCTCTTTCTGTACTTCACTTCTCTTGCCTCTTTCTGCATTTCTGTTGCTTCTTTCTGCACTTCTCTTGCCTCTTTATGCACACCTCTTGCTTCTTTCTGCACCTCTGTTTGTTCTTTCTGAACTTCTCTTGCTTTTTTTTGTACCTCTCTTGCTTCTTTTTGCACCCCTCTTGCCTCTTTCTGCACCTCTCTTGCCTGTTTCTGAACTTTCTTGCCTCTTTCTGCAGTTCTCTTGCCTCCTTCTGCACCTCTGTTGCCTCTTTCTGCACCTCACTTGCTTATTACTGCACAGCTCTTGCCTATTTCTGCACCTCTCTTGCCTCTTTCTGCACCTCTCTTGCTTCTTTCTGTACCTCTCTTGCCTCTTGCTGCAGATTTCTTGCCTCTTTCTGCACATCTGTTGCTTCTTTCTGTACTCCTCTTGCCTCTTTCTGCACCCCTCTTGCCTCTTTCTGCACCCTCTTCCAGCTTTCAGCACCTCTCTTTGCACCTCTCTTAACTCTTTCTGCAGTTCTCTTCCCTCTTTTTGCACCTCTGATGCTTCTTTCTGTACTTCCCTTGCATCTTTCTGCACCCCTCTTGCCTCCTTCTGCACCTTTGTTTGATCTTTCTACACTTCTCTTACTTTTGTTTGCACCTCTCTTGCTTCTTTTTGCACCCTCTTCCATCTTTCTGCACCCCTCTTCCCTCTTTCTGCATATCTGTTGCATGTTTCTGCACCTCTCATGCCTCTTTCTGCACTTCTCTTGCCTCTTTCTGTACCTCTGTTTGTTCTTTCTGCATTTCTGTTGCTTCTTTCTGCTCTTCTCTTGCCTCTTTCTGCACACCTCTTGCCTCTTTCTGCACCTCTGTTGCTTCTTTCTGCACCTGTTGCTTCTTTCTGTACCCCTCTTGCCTCTTTCTGCAACCCTCTTTATCTTTATACACCACTCTTGCCTCTTTGCTGCACCTCTCATGCCTCTTTCTGCACTTCTCTTGCCTCTTTCTGTACCTCTGTTTGTTCTTTCTGCATTTTTGTTGCTTTTTCTGCACTTCTCTTGACTCTTTCTGCACACCTCTTGCCTCTTTCTGCAACTCTGTTTGATTCTTTCTGCACTTCTCTTACTTCTTTCTGAACCTCTATTGCTTCTTTCTACACCTCTATTGCTACTTTCTGAACCCCCTAGCCTCTTTCTGCACCCCTTTTCCACCTTTCTGCACCTCTGTTGCCTGTTTCGGCACCTTTCTTGCCTCTTTCTGCAGTTCTGCTGCCTCTTTCTCCACCTCTGTTGCTTCTTTCTGTACTTCTATTGTCTCTTTCCACACCCCTCTTGCTTCTTTCTGCACCTCTGTTTGTTCTTTCTACACTTCTCTTGCTTTTTTGCACCTCTCTTGCTTCTTTTTGCACCCCTCTTGCCTCTTTCTGCACCCTTCTTTCCTCTTTCTGCACCACCTCTCTTGCCTGTTTCTGAAACTCTCTTGCCTCTTTCTGTAGTTCTTTTGCCTCCTTCTGCACCTCTGTTGCATCTTTCTGCACCTCACTTGCTTGTTACTGCACTGCTCTTGCCTATTTCTGCACCTCTCTTGTCTCTTTCTGCACCTCTCTTGCCTCTTGCTGCCGTTCTCTTGCCTCTTTCTGCACCTCTGTTGCTTCTTTCTGTACTTCTCTTGCCTCTTTCTATACCCCTCTTGCCTTTTTCTGCACCTCTTTTGTTCTTTATGGATTTCTCTTGCTTTTTTACACCTCTCTTGCTACTTTCTGCACCCATCTATCATCTTTCTGCACCCCTCTTTCTTTGTTCTGCAAATTTGTTGCATGTTTCTGCACCTCTCTTGCCTCTTTCTGCACTTCTCATGCCTCTTTCTGCACTTCTCTTTCCTCTTTCTGCATTTCTGTTGCTTCTTTCTGTACTTCTTTTGCCTCTTTCTGCACCTCTGTTGCTTCTTTCTGCTTCCCTCTTGCCTATTTGTGTACCCCTCTTCCATCTTTCTGCACCCCTCTTGCCTCTTTCTGCACCACTGGTTGTTCTTTCTACACTTCTCTTGCTTTTTTCCCACCTCTCTTGCTTCTTCATGTACCCCTCTTTCCTCTTTCTGCACCTTCTTCCATCTTTCTGCACCTCTCTTGCCTCTTTCTGCACCTCTCTTGCCTCTTTCTGCAGTTCTCTTCCCTCTTTCTGCACCTCTAATGCTTCTTTCTGTACTTATCTTGCCTCTTTCTGCACCCCTCTTGCCTCTTTCTGCACCTTTGTTTGATCTTTCTACACTTCTCTTGCTTGAACCTGTTGTGAGAAGTTGGCCTGGTATATGCTGTTCACTAGTTAAAGTGGACACCTTCCACCAGTACAATTCGACTCTTATGGTAGGTAGGTTTAAGACAACCTTTATAGAAAGCTATCCTAGTGGTAGATGTGGAGAGCAGCCTTCAGGCTAAGTCTTGGAGGAATGTAAAGCAGCTTGTTTTACCACACAATCTCTTGAATCACCAAATGAAAAGACACCACACAGGTATATATATCAAATATATATGTATTTATTACTAAACAACTCTCTACTAATCTCTTTATGAGATTAGAAGTCAGGAACATATGCACAAATCAACGTTTCACAATAAATTAAGCACAAATATGGCTGGGGCCCTAGGGGCGTACCAGACCATATACTAAAAAAGAGACTTAAGAACAACGACTTGCAGGGAGACAAGGCCCAGGGCCTTCAGAAGTGTTGGGGCCTCACGAAACCACCCAAGGCAGGTAAGTAAAGGACCCACGGGAGACGCGTGCAGTGCGTGAACACAGGCGCGCATCGCCGTAGACTTCAATGGGGCAAGTCGCGGTTAGAAATTAAGAGGTTAAGGGCACTTCGGGAGTAGCTACAAGCAAGTTACTTACAGGTTAAGTAGTTCTAGGGCCAACACCCACAGGAGCACCGTAGTGCTGGAGTTACCTCACCCAGGGAAGCCGGGTGCATAGGTGTCCTTTGGTGTCGGGTCGCGGCGTCGTTTTCAATGGGAGCCAATGAAGACTTGCTGCTTGTGAAGTCCGAAGAAGTGTCCGGTGGAATCCAAGCCTGGATTCGGAAGAAGGAAGACCTGAAAGCAGAGGGGACAGTTTCAAAGTCACTGGGCAGTGACCTGGGGCAAGGTAGATGAATGCCCACCGTCGTCGGAAGATTCAGGTCATTCATGGGTGTCTTGACTCTTCGGCCACAAGGTCCAGGAGGCGTCGATGACAACCAGGAGCTGGATTTAGTGTGTCCCATAAAGTCTTCAGCTGACTGCGGTGTCGGCAACCCGATTGGAACCAACAAGCCTTGGTAGCAGCAAGTCTTGTGGAAAGCGTAAAAAGTCAATGGTGCAGACCAGGAAGGTCTGGGGAACTCACCCTGTGAGGGTAAGTCAGGGCAGTCCTGGAGCAACCAGGGGAGCCTTTGGTTCTTTAGAAAAGTCTTCTGGGGACCCACAAGCTGGCTGGCAAGGGATCACAAAGACACCTTGGGAGGATTAATTCAACAGGGGCCCACGGTCACTCGGGTCAGGGTAGGCCTCTGATCTTCAGAGGGATTCCTGCTAGAGGCTGGGAACACATGTGGTCCAAAGCACAAGTTCATAGAACGTCGTGAAGGGGTTGCACTTGACAATAGTGCACGGTACCCAGGGACTGCGGTTCCTCATCACTCGTGGGGTCCACTGGCCTCAGCTTCGCTGGGGACTCACAATGGCCTTTGAAAAGTCAGGAAATCTTGGTCTTGGGCTACAGGGACCTCGGGCTCCGGCGGGAGCGGCATAGTTTGCGACTGTTGTAGTAGTTTTTAGTGCCTGCCAAGCAGGGGAGTCACTCCTTGACTCCAAGGGAGATTCTTCAGTCTTCCAGAGGTAGTGGAACGTCGAAGGTCCAGGATTATTCTTCAGAGCGTTGTCCAGGGGTATCTAGTTTGCAATGCACAGGTTCCCCCTCTTATACTAAAAGAAAATGAGGGACTAGCTCTATGACCCCACCTATGGGAGGGTCAGGGGAGTGGGTGGCTACACCCACTTCCCTTTGTCCAGTTTCACGCCAGAGCAGGGGCAGGTAGCCCCTGAGCTGGTTTGAACTGGCATATGCACAGAGGAGCCTTCTGCTCCCCCAGTGCAGGATTTCAAAGCACTCTAGGAGTGCACCCACCCAGCCCCAATACACTAAACCGTTTCTGGAAGGTGGTCACACCCTCTTGTGACAGGATACCTATTGTTGGGCTTCCTCCACTGCGAGTTTCGGTCATCAGCAGGAGGGCAGCCCAGTGTCTGTGACTGGTGGCATCCATTTTGTGATGCCAGGGCTCTTCAGGATTCTACCGCGTTTCCACAGTAGGTACATGTCTATCCCTCTAGAAGGGTGGAATGCTACCCCCGCTGCCAGAATTGGCGGGGGGTAGTATTCCAAGATGTTTGACACCAAACACGACATGTTTCCGTGCAGCCATTATAACGCGAGGTTATAATGCGCTTAAGAGTATATGGTCAGGCTGCACTACAAACAGCATCAGAGAAGGGTCTCCGAATGCTGCAGAGGGGCTCTGCTCATGCAGGGGCACCCTCTCACATAGGAACCAAGCACTCTGCCTTCAGGATTGATAAGGCCTGCCATAGGAGTGACTTATAGGTTTATATGTGTGTATCTATGTAGTGATATAGGTAGCCTATATCACAGTAAGGGGTGCATGCACCACCTTACCCAGGCTGCAGTAGCAGACCTGTGGTGTCAGATTTAGTCTACTTCCCAGGCGTGGCATAATACATGCTTCAGCCCCTGGTAGGCCTGTGAAGTACCTATGTCCTTGGCACCTAAGGTACCATATACTAGGGACTCATAAGGTACCACAGTATCCAATCACTAGTGCACCTAGAGTGCACTCCAAGTCGTTTAGAGAGAACAGAGAGGCTGGGGCCCTGATTGGCAGGGACCCAGCCAGACTATAGCCAGAAACCAGTGTAAACATCAGAAAAAAAGTGGGGGCAACATAAGAGGCAGATCCTACTCTCCTACACCTGTCTTGCTTCTTTTTGCACCCACTTCCATCTTTCTGCACCTCTCTTGCCTCTTTCTGCACCTCTCTTGCCTCTTTCTGCAGTTCTCTTCCCTCTTTCTGTACCTCTAATGCTTCTTTCTGTACTTCTCTTGCCTCTTTCTGCACCCCTCTTGCCTCTTTCTGCACCTTTGTTTGATCTTTCCACACTTCTCTTGCTTTTGTCTGAACCTCTCTTGCTTCTTTTTGCACCCTCTTCCATCTTTCTGCACCCCTCTTCTCTCTTTCTGCACATCTGTTGCATGTTTCTGCACCTCTCATGCCTCTTTCTGCACTTCTCTTGCCTCTTTCCGCATTTCTGTTGCTTCTTTCTGCTCTTCTCTTGCCTCCTTCCGTACACCTCTTGCCTCTTTCTGCACCTCTGTTGCTTCTTTCTGTACCCCTCTTACATCTTTCTACACCTCTCTTGCCTCTTTCTGCATTTCTGTTGCTTCTTTCTGCACTTCTCTTGACTCTTTCTGCACACCTCTTGCCTCTTTCTACAATCCTGTTGCTGCTTTCTGCACTTCTATTGCTTCTTTCTGAACCTCTCTTCCTTTTTTCTGCACCTCTATTGCTTCTTTCTGCACCCGCCTTGCCTCTTTCTGCAACCCTTTTCTATCTTTCTTCACCTCTTTTGCCTCTTTCGGCACCTCTCTTGCCTCTTTCTGCAGTTCTCTTGCCTCTTTCTGCAGTTCTCTTGCCTCTTTCTCCACCTCTGTTGCTTCTTTCTGTACTTCTATTGTCTCTTTCTGCACCCCTCTTGCTTCTTTCTGCACTTCTGTTTGTTCTTTCTGCACTTCTATTGCTTTTTTGCACCTCTTTTGCTTCTTTTTGCACCCCTCTTGCCTCTTTTTGCACACCTCTATCCTCTTTCTGCACATCTGTTGCATGTTTCTGCACCTCTCTTGCCTCTTTCTGCACACCTTCTGCCTCTTTCTGCACCTCTGTTGCATCTTTCTGTACTTCTCTTGTCTCTTTCTGCACCCCTCTTGCCTCTTTCGGCACCTTTGTTTCATCTTTCCACACTTCTCTTGCTTTTGTTTGCACCTCTCTTGCTTCTTTCTGCATCCTCCTCTATCTTTCTGCACTCCTCTTCCCTCTTTCTGCACATCTGTTGCATATTTCTGCACCTTTCATGCCTTTCTGCACTTCTCTTGCCTCTTTCTGCACCTCTCTTGCCTCTTTCTGCATTCTGTTGCTTCTTTCTGCACTTCTCTTGCCTCTTTCTGCACACCTCTTGCCTCTTTCTGACCTCTGTTGCTTCTTTCTGTACTTCTCTTGCTTTTTTCTGAACCTCTCTTGCTTCTTTCTGCACTTCTATTGCTACTTTCTGTACCACTCTTGCCTCTTTCTGCACCCCTCTTGCCTCTTTCTGCATTTTGTTTGATATCTCTACACTTCTCTTGCTTTTGTTTGAACCTCTCTTGCTTCTTTTTGTACCCTTTTCCATCTTTCTGCACCTCTCTTGCCTCTTTCTACGCCTCTCTTGCCTCTTTCCTTTCTGCAGTTCTCTTCCCTCTTTCTGCACCTCTAATGCTTCTTTCTGTACTTCTATTGCCTCTTTCTGCACCCCTCTTGCATCTTTCTGCACCTTTGTTTGATCTTTCTACATTTCTTTCTTTTGTTTGAACCTCACTTGCTTCTTTTTGCACCCTATTCCATCTTTCTGCACCTCTCTTCTCTCTTTCTGTACACCTCTATCCTCTTTCTGCACATCTGTTGCATGTTTCTGCACCTCTTTCTGCACACCTTCTGCCTCTTTCTGCATTTCTGCAGCTTCTTTCTGCACTTCTCTTGCCTCTCTCTGCACACCTCTTGCCTCTTTCTGCACCTCTGTTTGTTCTTTATGCACTTCTCTTTCTTTTTTTGCACCTCTCTTGCTTCTTTCTGCACCACTCTTGCCTCTTTCTGCACCCTCTTCCTTCTTTTTGCACCTCTCTTGCCTCTTTCTGCACCTCTCTTGCCTCTTTCTGCAGTTCTCTCCCCTCTTTCTGCACCTCTGTTGCGTCTTTCTGTACTTCTCTTGCCTCTTTCTGCACCCCTCTTGCCTCTTTCGGCACCTTTGTTTAATCTTTCCACACTTCTCTTGCTTTTGTTTGCACCTCTCTTGCTTCATTCTGCATCCTCCTCTATCTTTCTGCACTCCTCTTCCCTCTTTCTGCACATCTGTTGTATGTTTCTGCACCTTTCATGCCTTTCTGCACTTCTCTTGCCTCTTTCTGCACCTCACTTGCCTCTTTCTGCATTCTGTTGCTTCTTTCTGCACTTCTCTTGCCTCTTTCTGCACATCTCTTGCCTCTTTCTGCACTTCTCTTGCTTCTTTCTGAACCTCTCTTGCTTCTTTCTGCACTTCTCTTGCTTCTTTCTGTACCACTCTTGCCTCTTTCTGCACCCCTCTTGCCTCTTTCTGCATTTTGTTTGATATCTCTACACTTCTCTTGCTTTTGTTTGAACCTCTCTTGCTTCTTTTTGCACCCTTTTCCATCTTTCTGCACCTCTCTTGCCTCTTTATGTACCTCTCTTGCCTCTTTCCTTTCTGCAGTTCTCTTCCCTCTTTCTGCACCTCTAATGCTTCTTTCTGTATTTCTAATGCCTCTTTCTGCACCCCTCTTGCCTCTTTCTGCACCTTTGTTTGATCTTTCTACACTTCTCTTTCTTTTGTTTGAACCTCTCCTGCTTCTTTTTGCACTCTATTCCATCTTTCTGCACCTCTCTTCTCTCTCTGCACATCTGTTGTATGTTTCTGCACCTCTCATGCCTCTTTCTGCACTTCTCTTGCCTCTTTCTACACTTCTTTTGCCTGTTTCCACATTTCTGTTGCTTCTTTCTTCTCTTGCCTCTTTCTGCACACCTCTTGCCTCTTTCTGCACCTCTGTTGCTTCTTTCTGCACCTCTGTTGCTTCTTTCTGTACCCCTCTTTCATCTTTCTACACCTCTCTTGCCTCTTTCTGCATTTCTGTTGCTTCTTTCAGCACTTCTCTTCACTCTTTCTGCACACCTCTTGACTCTTTCTGCAACCTCGTTGCTTCTTTCTGCACTTCTCTTGCTTTTTCTGAACCTCTCGTGCTTCTCTCTGCACCTCTATTGCTTCTTTCTGCACCCCCCCTTGCCTCTTTCTGCAACCGTTGTCTACCTTTGTGCACCTCTGTTGCCTCTTTCGGCACCTCTCTTGCCTCTTTCTGCAGGTCTCTTGACTCTTTCTCCACCTCTGTTGCTTCTTTCTGTACTTCTATTGTCTCTTTCTGCACCCCTCTTGCTTCTTTCTGCACCTCTGTTTGTTCTTTCCGCACGTCTCTTGCTTTTTTTGCACCTCTTTTGCTTCTTTCTGCACCCCTCTTTACTCTTTCTGCATCTCTCTTGCCTGTTTCTAAAGCTTTCTTGCCTCTTTCTGTAGTTCTCTTGCCTCCTTCTGCACCTCTGTTGAGTCTTTCTGCACCTCACTTGCTTATTACTGCACCTCTCTTGCCTCTTGCTGCAGTTCTCTTGCCTTTTTCTGCACCTCTGTTGCTTCTTTCTGTACTTCTCTTGCCTCTTTCTGTACCCCTCTTGCCTTTTTCTGTACCTCTGTTTGTTCTTTATGCACTTCTCTTGCTTTTTTTACACCTCTTGCTTCTTTCTGCACCCATCTATCATCTTTCCGTACCCCTCTATCCTCTTTCTGCACATCTGTTGCATGTTTCTGCACCTCTCTTGCCTCTTTCTGCACACCTCCTGCCTCTTTCTGCATTTCTGCTGCTTCTTTCTGCACTTCTCTTACCTCTTTCTGCACACCTCTTGCCTCTTTCTGCACCTCTGTTTGTTCTTTCTGCACTTCTCTTTCTTGTTTTTGCACCTCTCTTGCTTCTTTCTGCATCACTCTTGCTTCTTTCTGCAACCTCTTCCTTCTTTCTGCACCTCTCTTGCCTCCTTCTGCACCTCTCTTGCCTCTTTCTGCAGTTCTCTCCCCTCTTTCTGCACCTCTGTTGCATCTTTCTGTACTTCTCTTGTCTCTTTCTGCACCCCTCTTGCCTCTTTCGGCACCTTTGTTTCATCTTTCCACACTTCTCTTGCTTTTGTTTGCACCTCTCTTGCTTCTTTCTACATCCTCTTCCTCTTTCTGCATGTCTGTTGCATGTTTCTGCACCTGTCATGCCTTTCTGCACTTCTCTTGCCCCTTTCTGCATTTCTGTTGCTTCTTTCTGTACTTCTCTTGCCTCTTTCTGCATACCTCTTGCCTCTTTCTGCACCTCTGTTGCTTCTTTCTGCACTTCTCGTGCTTCTTTCTGAACCTCTCTTTCTTCCTTCTGCACCTCTATTGCCTCTTTCTATACCACTCTTGCCTCTTTCTGCACCCCTCTTTCATCTTTCTACACCTCTCTTGCCTCTTGGTGCACCTCTGTTGCTTCTTTCTGTACTTCCCTTGCCTTTTCTGCACCTATCTTGCTTCTTTCTGCACCCCTCTTCCATCTTTCTGCACCCCTCTTCCCTCTTTCTGCACATCTGTTGCATGTTTCTGCACCTCTCTTGTCTCTTTCTGCACTCCTCTTGCCTCCTTCTGCACTTCTCTTACCTCTTTCTGTAGGAGAGTAGATCTGCTTCACATGGGTACTCCCACTTTTTGCTGATGCTTCACTGTTTTTCGACTTTAGTCTGACTGAGGCCCTGCTAATCAGAACCCCAGCCTAGCTGCTTCCTCTCTAAAATGGTTTCCATGTGCCTTAGGCACATCTCTGATTGGAATCTGGAGTGCCCTTATAAGTCCCTAGTATATGGTATACTATGTACCCAGGGCATAGGTACATCAGAGGCCTACCAGGGGCTGCAGCATGTATTGTGCCACCCCTGGAAGGCCATCCAAAATGACACCACAGGTCTGCTACTGCAGCCTGTGTAAGGTGGTGCATGCACCCCTTACTGTGATATAGGTTACCTAGATCACTGCATATGCACACATATAAACCTATAAGTCACTCCTATGGCAGGCCTTATCAATCCTGAAGGCAGAGTGCTTGGTTCTTATGTGAGAGGGTGCCCCTGCATGAGCAGAGCCCCTCTAAGAAGCAATTGTCTGGTCTGCATCGCTGAAGCTCCCGCTGGACGCCAAAGTCTTTGCATCACCAGAGGTAGATTTCCAGACTTCCCCGAGGCTGCCCTGAGTCCCCAGCAAAGCTGAGGCCCGTAGCTATCATGGGTAACATGGAACCGTAACCCATGGACACCAAGCACATTTGCAAGTGCATCCTCTTCCTGGTCTACCATGAAGTCGTGCTTTGGGCTCTAAGTAGCCCCCGCCTCCAGCACCGACTGCACCGAAGATCACTGGCCTCCACTCCACAAGTGTCCTGTGAGCCAGCTCCAAGTGCGTCCAGTTGAGGCTCCTTCGCGGTCACTAGTCCGTTGGCTAGTGGGCCCTCCCGAAGGCAACTTTCCTTCTGCTTGGGCTTCCCTGGTTGCTCCAGATGTGCCCTGACTTACCTTTGCTGGGTGAGTCCCGTAGACCTTGCTGGTCTGCACCACCGTCCTTCTTCTATTTCCACAAGACTTGCCACTGCCAAGGCTTGTTGGGTCCAATCCGGTCGCCGACACCCCTGCAATCGACAGACGTTGTGGGACAGCTAGAATCCAGCTCCTAGTTGTCGTCGACGCCTCCTGGACCTCATGGCTGAAGAGTCAAGATGACTGTCAACCTACCTGAAGCACCCAACATCGGTGGGCATCCGCTCATCGCCTTCCTGGTCACTGGCTAGTGACCCAGACTCTGTCCCCTCTGCTTTCAGGTTCTTCAGATCTTTGATCCACCTTTGGATCCACCCGAACACTTTCAACTTGGCCGCCAGCAGCACTTTGCAGCCGATCGCCATTGAAAACGACGACAAAACCTGACCCCGAAAGACACCTATGCACCCGGCTTCCCTGGGTGAGGTAACTCGAGTACTCCGGTGCTCCCGTGGGTATAGACTCTAGAACAACCTAGTTCTAAAGGGGTTTGCTCCAAGTCCTCCTCTAAGTGTCCCTTTTCTTTAAAATTCCAACCGCGACTTTCCCCATAGAAGTCAACGGCGATTCGCGGCTGTGTTCTCACACTGCACGCGTCCCCCGTGGGTCCCCTGTGTCACTACCTTGGGTGGTTCCTTGTGGTCCAAGCACTTCTACAGGCTCTAGGCCTTGTGTCTAGCTCAGTCGTGGTTCTTATACCACTTTATTGGTATATGGTTTGGTACGCCCCTAGGGCTCAAACGTGTATTTGTGCTATTACTGTTGATAACTAACTTATAACTTATGTACTTCGAACTCTAGCCTCATAAAGAGACTAGAGGGGTGTGTTTAGCAATAAATACATATATTTTGAATATATACCTGGTGTGGTCCTCTTTCATTTGGTCACTCAAGAGATTATAGACTGGTAAAACAAGCTGCTTTACATTCCTTCAAGACTTAGCCTGAAGGCTGCTCTCCATAGCTACCACTAGGATAGCTTTCAATAAAGGTTGTCTTTAACCTATCTCCAATAAGGGGTTGTTTGGACTGGTGCAAGGTGCCCACTATAATTAGTGGACAGCATATATCAGGCCAACTTCTCACATTGGTGTGCAGCGTGCGGGATTCCAGCTTGCTATTGTTTTACCAGATAATCTCAATTGAATTGATCAACTGAAAACCACTAAGGATACCTTAGGTACATATAAATCAAGCTTAGGATACAGTAAGTTCTACTGAACTTAGAGTTGTGTGTTAAGGGATAGCACACCCTTTCTACAACTCAAGAGAGTTTAGTAGGCCACACTAGAGTAGGTAGTGCATACACCACACCTCACTAGTAATGTCTTCAAAGCCAGGACCCAGTGAGTCCTTGCCAGAAGCCAGTGGGCTTCTTCCCTCCAAGTATGATAATCTCCCATTCTTGGAATTGAGAGCATTGTGCAATACTAGGAAGCTGAAGGCAGGCAAAAGTGCCAGCACCCAAAAGCTCAGAGAGGTGCTACTGTCAGATGATCTCAGCAGACCCCTAGGGTCTGAAGGGGTAGGCAGACAGGGTGGGGTAGAAGACGAGGAAGGGGCCAGGGGTGAAATCACCCAGGACCCCCCCTCTGAAACTGGCCAGGAAGGTGAGAATGACCTTGACCTGGAAAACCCAATTCCTCCTGTGGATGAGGAGGAGGATCAGAATGACCTCCCCTTTGTCCCCCCAGGAAGAATAGTGAGTGTGCCCAGGAGGCCTAGATCTCCTTCTCAGGAGTCTAACCACTCTGACACCTCAATAGGGACCTCTGTTTCCTCTCATAGGAGGGAATCCTCTCATGAAAGGAAAGAGAGACTGCTCAGATATGGAGAAGCTCAGTTGAGACTCAGAAGAGAGCAGTTGGCTATAGACAGGGAGTCCCTAGAGCTTGAAAAGCAAAGAAAAAGATGGGACTAGAGTCCCATGGTGGCAGCAATTTCCCCAGAGATAGGGAAAGGTCTTATGACCATAGAAACCTGAGCAAGATTGTCCCTCCCTACCAGAGTGGGGATGACATCCACAAATGGATAACTGCACTGGAGAGGGCCTGTAAAGTACAGAGGGTCCCTCAGGAGCAGTGGGCAGCAATCGTGTGGCTCTCCTTTGCAGACAAAGGTAGAGACAAGCTCCTCACTGTTAGAGAAGAGGATGCTGACAATTACAAAGTCTTGAAGAGTGCTCTGATTGATGGGTTTGGCCTAACAACTGAACAATACAGGTTAAAGTTCAGAGATACCCAAAAGCACAGACTCAAGACTGGGTGGACTATGTGGATTGTTCTGCTAAGGCTCTGGAAGGTTGGTTATTGGGCAGTAAGGTATGTGACTTCACAGGATTGTACAATCTTATCATGAGGGAGCAGATTCTTAATAACTGTCAAAATCAGCTGTTGCATCAGTACCTGGTGGACTCTGATCTGATCTCTCCCCAAGAATTGGGAAAGAAGGCAGACAAATGGGTCAGAACCAGGGTGAGGCAGAAGGTACAGAACCAAGGTGGTGACCCAAAGAAGCAAGATTCTAAGAACTTTGATAAGGGTGGGGAGAAGGGTAAAGACCAGAAGTCTTCACAAGGCCCCCAAAAATCTTCTTTAGGTCCGGATTCCCAGTCTAACAAGGGAAAAGGCCAAAAGAAACCATGGTGCAAAGTCTGTAAGCCAAAGACACACTGGACCAGTGATTGCACCAAGTCCAAAGACTCTATTCCAGCCCCCACCAATGCCCCTAAGGCACCTGTTCCCCCTAGTGCAGTTACAGTTGGTGGTGGGAATACACAGGCCAAGGGTTTAGTAGGGTTGACCCTGGGTAAGGAGATGAGCTCTGACCTAGTCAGAGAACTCACTCAGGCTGTCCTAGTCTGTGATGGAGGCATGGATGTGACCTCCTCTGTGAGTCCCAGTAATCTGGGCAAGTACAGACAACAGCCCTTAATCAATGGAAAAGAGGCTTTGGCATTTAGGGACACAGGGGCAAGTGTCACCATGGTGACACAAGACCTTGTGAATCCTGGGCAGATTATACTTGGTGAAATGTACCAAGTGACCAATGCTAGCAATGTCAGAACAGACCATACTCTGGCAGTTGTTAACTTCTCCTGGGGAGGGGTAACTGGCCTTAAGAAGGTTGTGGTGAGTGCAAACCTACCAGTGGAATGCTTGCTTGGCAATGATCTTGAAACTTCAGCTTGGGCAGAAGTGGAGCTCAGGACCCATGCAGAAATGCTGGGGATCCCTGCAGATGTGTTTGCTGTGACCAGGTCACAGAGCAAAATGTCTAACACTGAACAGGCCTTGGATTCTGAAATAATGGACCAAGTGCCATCCAAGAGGAGGAGTAGTAGGGTAAAGGCAGTGCCTTCCCCCTTGGCTCAGAAGAAAGATCAGTCTCTTGAGGGGGTATGATCTCAGTCCTGAGGAAGGAACTGTCCCAGAGGAGCTTGAACCTGACCAGGTTGAGTACTTGGGGACAGGGGGCCCTTCCAGGGCAGATCTGAGCCAGGAGCAGCAGAGCTACCCCTCTATTGAACCCCTCAGATAGCAAGCTGCTGCTGAGGCTGCTGGGAAAGCTAGTGGTCCCCATACAGTGTATTGGGATGATGGACTCTTGTACTCAGAGTGTAGAGACCCCAAGCCTGGTGCCACCAGGAGGTTGGTTAAACCTCTGAAGTTCAGGGGCTTCCTATTGACCCTAGCCCATGACATTCCCTTAGCAGGTCACCTGGGCCAGAACAAGACTTGGGACAGAATTGTCCCTCACTTTCACTCGCCCCACATGTCTGAAGACACCAAGGAGTTTTGTCGCTCCTGTGTAACCTGCCAGGCCAGTGGCAAGGCAGGTGGCACTACAAAGGCCCCCTGATACCACTACCTGTGGTGGGGGTTCCCTTTGAAAGGGTGGGGATTGACATTGTTGGTCCCATGGATCCCCAAACAGCATCTGGGCACAGGTTTATCCTGGTGGTAGTGGATCATGCCACCAGGTACCCAGAGGCTATTCCCCTTAGGACCACTACAGCACCTGTGGTGGCAAGGGCCCTCCTGGGAATTTTCTCAAGAGTGGGCTTCCCTAAGGAGGTTGTATCAGACAGGGGTGCCAACTTTATGTCTGGATACTTGAAAGCAATGTGGAAGGAGTGTGGAGTGACTTACAAGTTCACCACACCCTATCACCCACAATGCAATGGTTTAGTTGAGAGATTCAACAAAACCTTGAAGGGCATGATTAAAGGGCTCCCAGAGAAGCTTAGGCGAAGATGGGACATACTCTTGCCCTGCCTTTTATTTGCATACAGGGAGGTGCCTCAAAAGGAGGTTGGCTACAGCCCTTTTGAACTTTTGTTTGGTCACCCTGTCAGGGGTCCATTATGCTTGGTAAAGGAAGGATGGGAGTTACCTCTCAAGCCCCCAAAGCATGACATAGTGGACTATGTACTTGGTCTCCGCTCCAGGATGGCTGAATACATGAAAAAGGCAACTAAAAACCTTGAGGCTAGCCTGGAACTGAAAAAAGCCTGGCATGACCAAAAGGCTGTACTGACTGTTTACCAGCCAGGACAGAAGGTGTGGGTGTTGGAGCCAGTGGCCCCAGCAGCTCTCCAAGACAAATGGAGTGGACCCCATACCTTTGTTGAACAGAAGGGTGAGGTTACCTATTTAGTAGACCTAGGAACACCCAGGAGTCCCCACAGGGTTCTCCATGTCAACAGACTGAAGCCATATGTGGACAGGGCAGACATGGGCTTGCTCATGGCTACTGATGAGGGACAGGAGGAAGAGAGTGACCCACTCCCTGACCTGCTCTCACAGAACCCTGATGATGGGTCAGTGGATGGTGTAGCCTTGGCAGGCAGCCTCACTGCTCAGCAGCAAACTGATTGTAGACAAGTGCTCAATCAGTACAGACATATGTTCTCTCTGACTCCAAGTCAGACCACCTGGTGCACTCATGAAGTGGACACTGGGGACAGTCTGCCTATTAAAAATAAGATTTATAGGCAACCTGACAATGTCAGGGACTGTATCAGGACAGAAGTCCAGAAAATGTTGGATTTGGGAGTTATTGAACCCTCAGATAGCCCTTGGGCTAGCCAGTGGTCCTTGTGCCAAAACCTCACACCAGTGGTGGGAAAAGAGAGATGAGGTTTTGTGTGGACTACAGGGGTCTCAATGCAGTCACTAGGACTGATGCCCATCCAATACCTAGGGCAGATGAGCTAATAGACACTTTGGCCTCAGCCAAGTATCTAAGCACATTTGACCTGACAGCTGGCTACTGGCAGATCAGACTAGCTGATGATGCAAAGCCAAAGACAGCATTCTCAACCCCTAGTGGGCATTATCAATTTGTGGTAATGCCCTTTGGTCTGAAGAATGCACCTGCCACTTTTCAGAGGTTGGTGAATACAGTCCTTACAGGTCTGGAAGCCTATAGTGCAGCATATCTACATGATATTGCTGTCTTTAGCTCCACCTGGGAGGATCACCTGGTCCACCTCAGAAATGTTTTGCAGGCCCTGCAGAAAGCAGGCCTCACTATCAAGGCCACAAAGTGCCAGATAGGGCAGAGTCAGGTTGTGTACCTGGGCCACCTTGTGGGTGGAGGCCAGGTTCAACCATTGCAGAGCAAGATCCAGACCATCATGGACTGGACTGCTCCAACTACCCAGACTCAGGTGAGAGCCTTTTAGGCCTGACTGGGTACTATAGGAGATTTGTCAAGGGGTATGGATCAATAGTGACACCCCTGAATGACTTAACTTCCAATAAAATGCCCAAAAACGTTCAGTGGACAGTTAGCTGTCAAAAGGCATTTGATGACCTGAAGCAGGCCATGTGCACTGCTCCCATTCTACAGAGTCCTGATTACTCCAAGAAGTTCATTGTCCAAACAGATGCATCTGAATTGGGGGTAGGGGCTGTACTGTCACAATTGAATGATGAAGGTCAGGATCAGCCAGTAGCTTTTATTAGCAGAAGGCTGACGCCTAGAGAGAAACATTGGTCAGCCATAGAGAGGGAGGCCTTTGCTGTGGTTTGGGCTCTGAAGACATTGAGGCCATATTTGTTTGGTACTCACTTCCTTGTTCAAACAGACCACAAGCCCCTCCTATGGCTAAAACAAATGAAGGGTGAAAACCCCAAACTGCTTAGGTGGTCCATTTCCCTACAGGGGATGGACTTTACAGTGGAACATAGACCTGGGAGTAACCATGCCAATGCAGATGGACTCTCTAGGTACTTCCACCTAGAACATGAAGACTCAACTGGTCAAGGTTAGTTTAATGCCCCTACGTTTGGGGGGGGGTTGTGTAGGAGAGTAGGATCTGCTTCACATGGGTACCCCCACTTTTTGCTGATGCCTCACTGTTTTTCGACTTTAGGCTGACTGGGGCCCTGCTAATCAGAACCCCAGCCTAGCTGCTTCCTCTCTAAAATGGTTTCCGTGTGCCTTAGGCACATCTCTGATTGGAATCTGGAGTGCCCTTATAAGTCCCTAGTATATGGTATACTATGTACCCAGGGCATAGATACCTCAGAGGCCTACCAGGGGCTGCAGCATGTATTGTGCCACCCCTGGAAGGCCATCCGAAATGACACCACAGGTCTGCTACTGCAGCCTGGGTAAGGTGGTGCATGCACCCCTTACTGTGATATAGGTTACCTATATCACTGCATATGCACACATATAAACCTATAAGTCACTCCTATGGCAGGCCTTTTTCAATCCTGAAGGCAGAGTGCTTGGTTCTTATGTGAGAGGGTGCCCCTGCATGAGCAGAGCCCCTCTGCAGCGGTCAGAGACCCTTCTCTGATGCTGTTTGTAGTGCAGCCTGACCATATACTCTTAAGTGCATTATATCCTCGCGGTACAATGCTAACTTTGGACTTGCTGCACCAAAACATGTTGTGTTTGGTGTCAAACATCTTGGAATACTACCCCCTCGCCAATTCTGGCGGCGGGGGTAGCATTCCACCCTTCTAGAGGGAGAGACATGTACCCACCAGCACACGGTAACTTCTTTCCAGAGCCCTGGCATCACAAAATGGATGCCGCTGCCACAGCCACGGGTCTGGCCTCCTGCTGCTGACTGAAACTCCGGCAGGGGAGGCCTGGACAATAGGTTTCCTGTCCCAAGGAGGTGTAACCACCTCCCCAGGCAGGATAATGTGTATTGGGGCTGGGCGGGAGCACTCTCTGGTGCTTTGAAGTCCTGCACTGGGGGCACAATTGGTGTCCCTGTGCATACCCCAGTTCAAACCGGCTCAGGGGCTTCCAGCCCCTGCTCTGGCGTGAAGCTGGACAAAGGGAAAGGGGTGTAACCACCCCTCTGCCCTGACCCTCCCATAGGTGGGTCCCCAGAGTATGTCCAACCCCCTAACTTGGTATAAGTATGGGACCCCAGTCCTTAGGACTTTAGATTTACCTGGACGAAACTCTGATACAGAATCCTGGACCTTCGACGCTCTACTTCAAGATTAGAGGACTGAAGAATCTCCCTTGGGGTCAAGGAGTGACTCCCCTGCTTGGCAGGCACCTAAGAAGCAATTGTCTGGTCTGCATCGCTGAAGCTCCCGCCGGACACCGAAGTCTTTGCATCACCAGATGTAGATTTCCAGACTTCCCCGAGGCTGCCCTGAGTCCCCAGCAAAGCTGAGGCCCATAGCTGTCGTGGGTAACGTGGAACCGTGACCCCTGGACACCGAGCACATTTGCAAGTGCATCCTTTTTCTGGTCTTCCATGAAGTCGTGCTTTGGGCTCCCAATAGCCCCCGCCTCCAGCACCGACTGCACCGAAGATCACTGGCCTCCACTCCACGAGTGTCCTGTGAGCCAGCTCCAAGTGCGTCCACTTGAGGCTCCTTCGCAGTCGCTAGTCCGTTGGCTAGTGGGCCCTTCCGAAGGCAACTCTTCTTCTGCTTGGGCTTCCCTGGCTGCTCCAGACGTGCCCTGACTTACCCTTGCTGGGTGAGTCCCGCAGACCTTGCTGGTCTGCACCACCGTCCTTCTTCTATTTCCACGAGACTTGCCGTTGCCAAGGCTTGTTGGGTCCAATCCGGTCGCCAACACCCCTGCAATCGACAGACGTTGTGGGGCAGCTCGAATCCAGCTCCTGGTTGTCATCGACGCCTCCTGGACCTCGTGGCTGAAGAGTCAAGACGACCGTCAACCTACCTGAAGCACCCAACATCGGTGGGCATCCGCTCATCGCCTTCCTGGTCACTGGCTAGTGACCCAGACTCTGTCCCCTCTGCTTTCAGGTTCTTCAGATCTTCGATCCACCTTTGGATCCACCCGAACACTTTCGACTTGGCCGCCAGCAGCACTTTGCAGCCGATCGCCATTGAAAACGAAGACGAAACCTGACCCCGAAAGACACCTATGCACCTGGCTTCCCTGGGTGAGGTAACTCGAGTACTCCGGTGCTCCCGTGGGTATAGACTCTAGAACAACCTAGTTCTAAAGGGGTTTGCTCCAAGTCCTCCTCTAAGTGTCCCTTTTCTTTAAAATTCCAACCGCGACTTTCCCCATAGAAGTCAACGGCGATTAGCGGCTGTGTTCTCACACTGCACGCGTCCCCCGTGGGTCCCCTGTGTCACTACCTTGGGTGGTTCCTTGTGGTCCAAGCACTTCTACAGGCTCTAGGCCTTGTGTCTAGCTCAGTCATGGTTCTTATACCACTTTATTGGTATATGGTTTGGTACGCCCCTCGGGCTCAAACGTGTATTTGTGCTATTACTGTTGATAACTAACTTATAACTTATGTACTTCGAACTCTAGCCTCATAAAGAGACTAGAGGGGTGTGTTTAGCAATAAATACATATATTTTGAATATATACCTGGTGTGGTCCTCTTTCATTTGGTCACTCAAGAGATTATAGACTGGTAAAACAAGCTGCTTTACATTCCTTCAAGACTTAGCCTGAAGGCTGCTCTCCATAGCTGCCACTAGGATAGCTTTCAATAAAGGTTGTCTTTTACCTATCTCCAATAAGGGGTTGTTTGGACTGGTGCAAGGTGCCCACTATAATTAGTGGACAGCATATACCAGGCCAACTTCTCACACTTTCCACATTTCTAGTGCTTCTTTCTGCATTTCACTTGCCTCTTTCTGCATACCTCTTGCCTATATCTGCACCTCTGTTGCTTCTTTCTGCACTTCTTTTGCTTCTTTCTGAACCTCTCTTGCTTCTTTCTGCACCTCTATTGCTTCTTTCTGCACCCCTCTTGCCTCTTTCTGCACGTCTGTGTGTTCTTTCTGCACTTCTCTTGCTTTTTTGCACCTCTCTTGCTTCTTTCTGCACCCCTCTTGCCTTTTTCTGCACCCTCTTCCAGCTTTCTGCACCTCTCTTTGCACCTCTCTTAACTCTTTCTGCAGTTCTCTTCCCTCTTTTTGCACCTCTGATGCTTCTTTCTGTACTTCCCTTGCACCGTTCTGCACCCCTCTTGCCTCCTTCTGCACCTTTGTTTGATCTCTCTACACTTCTCTTGCTTTTGTTTGCACCTCTCTTGCTTCTTTTTGCACCCTCTTCCATCTTTCTGCACCCCTCTTCCCTCTTTCTGCATATCTGTTACATGTTTCTGCACCTCTCATGCCTCTTTCTGCACTTCTCTTGCCTCTTTCTGCATACCTCTTGCCTCTTTCTGCACCTGTTGCTTCTTTCTGCACCTCTGTTGCTTCTTTCTGTACCCCTCTTGCCTCTTTCTGCAACCCTCTTGTGAGAAGTTGGCCTGGTATATGCTGTTCACTAGTTAAAGTGGACACCTTGCACCAGTACAATTTGACTCTTATGGTAGGTAGGTTTAAGACAAACTTTATAGAAAGCTATCCTAGTGGTAGCTGTGGAGAGCAGCCTTCAGGCTAAGTCTTGGAGGTATGTAAAGCAGCTTGTTTTACCACACAATCTCTTGAATCACCAAATGAAAAAAGACACCACACAGGTATATATATCAAATATATATGTATTTATTACTAAACAACTCTCTACTAATCTCTTGTGAGATTAGAAGACAGGAACATATGCATAAATCAACGTTTCACAATAAATTAAGCACAAATATGGCTGGGGCCCTAGGGGCGTACCAGACCATATACTAAAAAAGAGACTTAAGAACAACGACTTGCAAAGAGACAAGGCCCAGGGCCTTCAGAAGTGCTGGGGCCTCACAAAACCACCCAAGGCAGGTAAGTAAAGAACCCACGGGGGACACGTGCAGTGCGTGAACACAGGCGCGGATCGCCGTAGACTTCAATGGGGCAAGTCGCGGTTGGAAATTAATAGTTTAAGGGCACTTCGGGAGTAGCTACAAGCAAGTCACTTACAGGGTAAGTAGTTCTAGGGCCAACACCCACAGGAGCACTGTAGTGCTGGAGTTACCTCACCCAGGGAAGCCGGGTGCATAGGTGTCCTTTGGTGTCGGGTCGCGGCGTCGTTTTCAATGGGAGCCAATGAAGACTTGCTGCTTGTGAGGCCAGAAGAAGTGCCCGGTGGAATCCAAGCCTGGATTTGGAATAAGGGAGACCTGAAAGCAGAGGGGACAGTGTTCAAAGTCACTGGGCAGTGACCCGGGGTAAGGAAGATGAATGCCCACCGTTGTCGACAGATTCAGGTCGTTCACAGGTGTCTTGACTCTTCGGCCACGAGGTCCAGAAGGTGTCGAGGATGACCAAGAGCAGGATTCATCATATCCCACAAAGTCTGCAGCTGACTGCGGTGTCAGCGACCCGATTGGAGCCAACAAGCCTTGGTCGCAGCAAGTCTTGTAGAAAGAGAAAAAAGTCAATGGTGCAGACCAGCAAGGTCTGGGGAAGTCACCCAGCAAGGGTAAGTCAGGGCAGGCCTGGAGCAACCAGAGGAGCCCTTTGGTTCTGTAGAAAAGTCTTCAGGAGACCCACAAGCCAGCTGGCAAGGGATCACAAAGATGCCTTGGGAGGATTTCTTCAGCAGGGGCCCACGGTCACTCGGGACAGGGTAGGCCTCTGATCTTCGAAGGGATTCCTGCTAGAGGCTGGGACCACACGTGGTCCAAAGCACAGGTTCGTAGAATGTCGTGAAGGAGTTGCACTTGACAATAGTGCACGGTACCCGGCGACTGCAGTTCCTCATCACTCGTGGGGTCCACTTGCCTCAGCTTCACTGGGGTCTCACGATGGCCTTGGAGAAGTCAGGAATTCCTCGTCTTGGGCTGCAGGGACCTCGGGCTCCAGCGGGAGCGGCATAGTTTGCAACCGTCATTTCAGTTTTTGGTGCCTGCCAAGCAGGGGAGTCACTCCTTGACTCCAAGGGAGATTCTTCAGTCTTCCAGAGGTAGTGGAATGTCGAAGGTCCAGGATTCTTCTTCAGAGAGTCATCCAGGGATATCTAGTTTGCAAGTTCAAGGGTTCCCTACCTTATACTAAAAAGGAAGGGAGGGACTAGCTTCAAGACCCCACCTATGGGAGGGTCAGGGGAGTGGGTGGCTACACCCACTTCCCTTTGTCCAGTTTTGCACCAGAGCAGGGGCAGGTAGCCCCTGAGCCGGTTTGAACTGGTGTATGCACAGAGGAGCCTTCTGCTCCCCCAGTGCAGGACTTCAAAGCACTCTAGGAGTGCACCCACCCAGCCCCAATACACTAAACCCTGTCTGGGAGGTGGTCACACCTCCCTGGGACAGGATACCTATTGTTGGGCTTCCTCCACTGCGAGTTTCGGTCATCAGCAGGAGGGCAGCCCAGTGTCTGTGACTGGTGGCATCCATTTTGTGATGCCAGGGCTCTTCAGGATTCTACAGTGTTTCCACAGTAGGTACATGTCTATCCCTCTGGAAGGGTGGAAGGCTACCCCCGCTGCCAGAACTGGCGGGGGGTAGTATTCCAAGATGTTTGACACCAAACACGACATGTTTCCGTGCAGCCATCCCAAAGTTAACATTTAACGCGGGGTTATAATGCGCTTAAGAGTATATGGTCAGGCTGCACTACAAACAGCATCAGAGAAGGGTCTCCGAATGCTGCAGAGGGGCTCTGCTCATGCAGGGGCACCCTCTCACATAGGAACCAAGCACTCTGCCTTCAGGATTGATAAGGCCTGACATAGGAGTGACTTATAGGTTTATATGTGTGTATCTATGTAGTGATATAGGTAGCCTATATCACAGTAAGGGGTGCATGCACCACCTTACCCAGGCTGCAGTAGCAGACCTGTGGTGTCAGATTTAGTCTGCTTCCCAGGGGTGGCATAATACATGCTTCAGCCCCTGGTAGGCCTGTGAAGTACCTATGCCCTTGGCACCTAAGGTACCATATACTAGAGACTCATAAGGTACCACAGTATCCAATCACTAGTGCACCTAGAGTGCACTCCAAGTCGTTTAGAGAGAACAGAGAGGCAGGGGCCCTGATTGGCAGGCTCCCAGCCTGACTATAGCCAGAAACCAGTGTAAACATCAGAAAAAAAGTGGGGGCAACATAAGAGGCAGATCCTACTCTCCTACACAACCCCCCCCAAACGCAGGGACACTAAACTAACCTTGACCAGTTGAGTCTTCGTGCTCTAAGTGGAAATACCTTGAGAGTCCATCTGCATTGGCATGTTGGGTCCCAGGCCTATATTCCACTGTATAGTCCATCCCCTGTAGGGAAATGGACCACCTCAAAAGTTTTGGGTTTTCACCTTTCATCTGTTTAAGCAATAGGAGGGGCTTGTGGTCAGTCTGAACTATGAAGTGAGTGCCAAACAAGTATGGCCTCAGCTTCTTCAGGGCCCACACCACAGCAAAGGCCTCCCTCTCTATAGCTGACCAACGTTTCTCTCTAGGGGTCAGCCTCCTGCTAATAAAAGCTACTGGCTGGTCTTGACCTTCATCATTCAGTTGAGACAGTACAGCTCCCACACCCAGCTCAGAAGCATCTGTTTGGACAATGAACTTTTTGGTGTAGTCTGGACTCTGTAAGATGGGGGCAGTGCACATGGCCTGCTTTAGGTCTTCAAATGCCTTCTGACAGCTAGCTGTCCACTGAACTTTTTTGGCATTTTCTTTGAGGTCAGATCATTCAAGGGGGTCACTATAGATCCATATCCCTTCACAAACCTCCTATAGTACCCAGTCAGGCCTAAGAAGGCTCTCACCTGTGTCTGGGTGGTTGGAGCAACCCATTCCATTATGGTTTGGATTTTACTCTGTAAAGGCTGAACCTGGCCTCCACCCACAAGGTGGCCCAGGTATACAACCTGACTCTGCCCTATCTGGCACTTAGTGGCCTTGATAGTGAGTCCTGCTTTCTGCAGAGCCTCCAAAACATTTCTGAGGTGGACCAGGTGATCCTGCCAGGAGGAACCAAAGACAGCAATATCATCTAGATAAGCTGAGCAATAAGTTTCCATTCCTGCCAGAACTTTGTTCACCAACCTCTGAAAAGTGGCAGGTGCATTTTTCAATCCAAAGGGCATCACCACAAAGTGGTAGTGCCCACCAGGGGTCGAAAATGCTGTTTTGGCTTTTGCATCATCAGCTAACCTGATCTGCCAGTAGCCAGCTGTGAGGTCAAATGTACTCAGATACTTGGCTGAGGCCAAAGTATCAATCAGCTCAACTGCCCTTGGTATGGGATAGGCATCAGTCCTGGTGACTGCATTGAGGCCTCTGTAGTCTACACAAAACCTCATTTCTTTCTTACCACCCTGGGTATGAGGCTTGGGTACTAGGACTACTGGGCTAGCCCAAGGGCTATCTGAAGGCTCAATCACACCTAACTCCAACATTTTCTGGACTTCAGTCCTGATACAGTCCCTGACATGGTCAGGTTGCCTGTAGATTTGACTCTTGACAGGCAGACTGTCCCCAGTGTCCACCTCATGGGTGCACCAGGTAGTCTGACTAGGGGTCAGGCTAAACATATGTCTGTACTGCTGCAGAACTTGTCTGCACTCAGTTTGCTGATGGTCAGTGAGGCTGCTTGCCAAAGCAACACCATCTACTGACCCATCATCAGGGTTCTGTGAGAGCAGGTCAGGGAGAGGGTCACTCTCCTCCTCCTGTTCCTCATCAGTTGCCATGAGCAAGCCCATGTCAGCCCTGTCAACATATGGCTTTAATCTGTTGACATGGAGCTCCCTCAGGGGGCTCCTGGGAGTTCCAAGATTCACCAGATAGGTGACTTCTCCCTTTTGCTCAACTATTATATGGGGGCCACTCCATTTGTCTTGGAGGGCTGCTGGGGCCACAGGCTCCAACACCCACACCTTCTCTCCTGGCTGGTACACAGTCAGCACAGCCTTTTGGTCATGCCAAGCTTTTTGTAATTCTTGGCTGGCTTCCAGGTTTTTGGTTGCCTTTTTCATGTATTCGGCCACCCTGGAGCGGAGACCAAGTACATAGTCCATCACATCTTGTTTGGGGGGTTTGAGAGGTAACTCCCAGCCCTCTTTTATCAAACATAATGGACCTCTTACAGGATGCCCAAACAAGCTCAAATGGGCTGTAACCAACCCCCTTCTGTGGAACCTCTCTGTATGCAAACAACAGGCAGGGAAGAAGAAGGTCCCATTTCCGCCTGAGCTTCTCTGGGAGTCCTTTAATCATTCCCTTCAGGGTTTTGTTGAAACGTTCAACCAACCCATTGCATTGTGGGTGATAGGGGGTGGTGAACTTATAAGTTACACCACACTCCTTCCACATTGCTTTCAAATATCCTGACATGAAGTTGGTACCTCTGTCAGAGATGACCTCCTTTGGGAAACCCACTCTGGAGAAAACTCCAATGAGGGCTCTTGCCACCACAGGGGCTGTGGTGGTCCTCAGAGGAATTGCCTCTGGGTACCTGGTGGCATGATCCACTATCACCAGGATAAATCTGTGCCCAGATGCAGTTTGAGGGTCAAGGGGACCAACAATGTCAATCCCTACCCTTTCAAAGGGTACCCCCACCACAGGTAGTGGCATCAGGGGGGCCTTTGTGGTGCCACCTGCCTTGCCACTGGCTTGGCATGTAACACAGGAGCGACAAAACTCCTTTGTGTCCTCTGACATATGTGGCCAATGAAAATGTGGAACAAGCCTGTCCCAGGTCTTGTTTTGGCCCAAGTGACCTGCTAAAGGGATATCATGTGCTAGGGTCAAGAGGAACCCCTAAACTTCTGAGGTATTACCAACCTCCTGGTGGCTCCAGGGGCTGGATCTCTACCCTCAGAATATAGGAGTCCCTCATCCCAATAAACTTTATGGGACCCACTAGCACTCCCAGCAGCCTCAGCAGCAGCCTGCTGTCTGAGGGGTTCAAGAGAGGGGCAGCACTGTTGCTCCTTACTCAGATCTTGCTTAGAAGGGCCCCCTGCCCCCAAGAACTCAACCTGATCAGGCTCAAGTTCCTCTGGGGCAGTTCCTTCTTCAGGATCTGCTCCTCCTCCCTCAAGAGGGGAATCAGTGATCTGAGACAGAGGGGAAGGCACTGCCTTACCCCTACTGCTCCTCTTCTTGGGAAGCATCTGGTCCATGGTTTCAGGATCCAGAGCTGGTTCAGTGTCATGCATTTTGGCCTGTGACCTGGTCACAGCAAATACCTTTGCAGGGATGCCCAACATCTCAGCATGAGTCCATAACTCTACTTCAGACCAGGCTGAAGTTTCTAGATCATTGCCCAATAGACATTCTACAGGGAGGTCTGCACTGACTACAACCTTCTTGAGGCCAGTTACCCCTCCCCAGGAGAAATTCACAACTGCCAGACTATGGTTGGTCCTGACATTGCTTGCATTGGTCCCCTGGTACATTTCGCCCAGGATGATCTGCCCAGGGTCCACAAGATCCTCTGCCACCATGGTGACACTAGCACCTGTGTCCCTAAATGCCAAAGCCTGTTTGCCATTTATTACAGGCTGCTGTTTGTATTTGCCCAGATTACTGGGGCTCACCAGGAAGGACATGTCAATGTCTCCATCACAAATCAGCATTGCCTGAGTGGGTACTCTGACTAGGCCAGAGTCCACTTCAGAACCCAGGGTCAACCCTACTACACCCTTATTTTGAGTACCACCTCCACCAGTAGCTGAACTAAGGGGAACAGTTGCCTTAGGGGCAGGAGTGGTGGTGGTTTGGTCTTTGGACTTGTTACAATCAGAAGTCCAGTGCCCTTTCTGTTTACAGAATTTGCACCAGGGCTTCTTTTGGCCTTTTCCCTTGTTGGATTGTGACTCCCCACCAGATGCAGATTTTGGGGCCCTTGTGAAGACTTCTGGTCTTTTGACTTATCCCCACTTTTCTCAGAACCCTTAGAATCCTGCTTCTTTGTGTCACCCCCTTGGTTCTGGGTTTTCTGCCTCACCCTGGTTCTGACCCACTTGTCTGCCTTCTTTCCCAATTCTTGGGGAGAGGTCAGATCTGAGTCCACCAGGTATTGATGCAACAACTGGTTCTGGCAATTATTAAGGATCTGTTCTCTCATCATTAGATTATACAATCCCTTGAAATCAGTAACCCTACTGCCAACCAGCCAACCCTCCAGAGCCTTGGTTGCACAATCTACAAAGTCAGTCCAGTCCTGAGTCTGTGCCTTCTGGGTGTCTCTGAACTTCAACCTGTACTGCTCAGTGGTTAAGCCAAACCCATCTATCAGTGCACTCTTCAGGACTTCATAGTCATCAGCAACCTCTTCTCTAACAGTGAGGAGCTTGTCTCTACCGTTATCTGAAAAGGAGAGCCACAAGATAGCTGCCCACTGCTTTTGGGGGACCTGTTGTACTCTACAGGCCCTTTCCATAGCAGTTACCCACTTATGGATATCATCCCCACTCTGGTAGGGAGGAACAACCTTGCTCAGGTTCCTATGGTCTGGAATATATTCTCTGCCTCTAGGGACACTGTTGCTGCCACCAGGGGGTTCTAACCCCTCTTTTCTAGAAGCTCTCTGGAGCTCCAGGGCTTCCTTATCTAATGCCAACTGCTTGGTTTTGAGGGCAAACCTTGCTTCCTCATACTGCAGCAGTTTGTACATTCTGTCAGAGGAGGTCTCTCTTCTTGAGAAGTAGGAGTTCCTCTGGTAGACAGATTCTCTGCCAGAGCGATAGGAGTGTTCAGATTCCCTAGAAAGGGACCTAGGCCTCTCCTCCACTATGTCAGTTCTCTTAGGGAGAATTCCTCTGTCCTGTTCAGACCCCTTGGGACCTGGCCCTACAATAAGCCTGGGCGTAGTTCGCGAAGTAGCGCTACGCGAAGCTACGCAAAGTGCAGTTCGCACTACGCGAGCTACGCATAGCACTACGCGAACTGCGTAGTGCTCTGTTCGCAATGATTGCACAGTGCCGGATGCTTGTCCGCACTGTGCAATCATTGAAAACGGCATCTTGCACAGTGCGAGCTGTCTTTTACTGCCGCTCGAGTAGATTTTTACTCGAGCGGCAGCTTTCTCAACGCGGACTGGTAGTTTCTCATCGCGAGTGGTCGCGAGCATACGCGACTACTCGCAATGAGAAACCTGACCTCCCCGCGTTGAGAATCTCGCCGGGAGGTTTATTTTCCACGCTCGCGATCGGCAACTTGATGTTGCTGATCGCGAACGAGAAAAAGTCTCGCCGGGATGTCATTTTGCTTGCTCGCGGTCGCCAACTTGACGTTGAGGACCGCGAGCAAGCAAAATTACCGCTGCACTACGCTACGCTACGCGTGTTTGCACTGTGCTACGTGTAATTCGCGTTGTGCAAAGTAGCGCAAACTTCGCAAACTACGCGAGCGTAGCGTAGTACTTCGCCCAGGGTTACCCTACAACCACAGAGTCTTGGTCATCCTGATGTTCATCATCTGACCCAGACACTGTAATTGACCCACTCACTGATTCAGACCCATTAGCTCCTAGAGCTAATCTAAGATCATCTGCTGTCAGCAGATCTATCAGGTGTAGTGTGGAGGGACTCTGTCCTAGCTTCAGGTGCCTTGCAGCACACATGGCTCTCAAGTCAGAGAAAGCCATGTCCTTATACTGAGGCTGAGTGGATCCACTGGGTCCACCCTTTAAGGACATTCTAGTGTTGTGCAGTGTTGTACTACCTACACTAGTTTGTGGCCTACTGGTACTAACTTGAGCTGTAGAAAAGGTGTGCTATCCCTTGGCACACAGCTCTAAGTTCAGTAGAACTTATTGATACTAAGCTTGACTTTATATGTACCTTGAGTACCTATAGTGGTTTTCAGTTAGTAATTCAAATAGAGATTTTCTGGTAAAACAATAGCAAGCTGGAATCCCACACGCTGCCACCAATGTGAGAAGTTGGCCTGGTATATGCTGTTCACTAGTTAAAGTGGACACCTTGCACCAGTACAATTCGACTCTTATGGTAGGTAGGTTTAAGACAAGCTTTATAGAAAGCTATCCTAGTGGTAGCTGTGGAGAGCAGCCTTCAGGCTAAGTCTTGGAGGAATGTAAAGCAGCTTGTTTTACCACACAATCTCTTGAATCGCCAAATGAAAAGACACCACACAGGTATATATATCAAATATATATGTATTTATTACTAAACAACTCTCTACTAATCTCTTGTGAGATTAGAAGACAGGAACATATGCATAAATCAACGTTTCACAATAAATTAAGCACAAATATGGCTGGGGCCCTAGGGGCGTACCAGGCCATATACTAAAAAAGAGACTTAAGAACAACGACTTGCAAAGAGACAAGGCCCAGGGCCTTCAGAAGTGCTGGGGCCTCACAAAACCACCCAAGGCAGGTAAGTAAAGGACCCACGGGGGACGCGTGCAGTGCGTGAACACAGGCGCGGATCGCCGTAGACTTCAATGGGGCAAGTCGCGGTTGGAAATTAAGAGTTTAAGGGCACTTCGGGAGTAGCTACAATCAAGTCACTTACAGGGTAAGTAGTTCTAGGGCCAACACCCACAGGAGCACCGTAGTGCTGGAGTTACCTCACCCATGGAAGCCGGGTGCATAGGTGTCCTTTGGTGTCGGGTCGCGGCGTCGTTTTCAATGGGAGCCAAAGAAGACTTGCTGCTTGTGAGGCCAGAAGAAGTGCCCGGTGCAATCCAAGCCTGGATTTGGAAGAAGGGAGACCTGAAAGCAGAGGGGACAGTGTTCAAAGTCACTGGGCAGTGACCCGGGGCAAGGAAGATGAATGCCCACCGTCGTCGACAGATTCAGGTCGTTCACGGGTGTCTTGACTCTTCGGCCACGAGGTCCAGGAGGCGTCAAGGACAACCAGGAGCTGGATTCAGCATGTCCTACAAAGTTTGCAGCTGACTGCAGTATCGGCGACCCGATTGGTGCCAACAAGCCTTGGTCGCAGCAAGTCTTGTGGAAAAAACAAAAAGTCAATGGTGCAGACCAGCAAGGTCTGGGAAACACCCAGCAAGGGTAAGTCAGGGCAGTCCTGGAGCAACCAGAGGAGCCCTTTGGTTCTGTAGAAAAGTCTTCAGGGGACCCACAAGCTGGCTGGCAAGGGATCGCAAAGACGCCTTGGGAGGATTCATTCAGCAGAGGCCCACGGTCACACGGGACAGGGTAGGCCTCTGATCTTCAAAGAGATTGCTGCTAGAGGCTGGAACCACACGTGGTCCAAAGAACAGGTTCGTAGAATGTCGTGAAGGGGTTGCACTTGACAATAGTGCATGGTACCCGGCAACTGCGGTTCCTCATCACTCGTGGGGTCCACTTGCCTCAGCTTCACTGGGGGCTCATAATGGCCTTGGAGAAGTCAGGAAATCCTTGTCTTGGGCTGCAGGGACCTCGGGCTCCGGCGGGAGCGGCATATTTTGCGACTGTCATTTCAGTTTTTGGTGCCTGCCAAGCAGGGGAGTCACTCCTTGACTCCAAGGGAGATTCTTCAGTCTTCCAGAGGTAGTGGAACGTCGAAGGTCCAGGATTCTTCTTCAGAGCGTCGTCCAGGGGTATCTAGTTTGCAAGTTCAAGGGTTCCCTACCTTATACTAAAAAGGAAGGGAGGGACTAGCTCTAAGACCACACCTATGGGAGGGTCAGGGGAGTGGGTGGCTACACCCACTTCCCTTTGTCCAGTTTCATGCCAGAGCAGGGGCAGGTAGCCCCTGAGCCGGTTTGAACTGGTGTATGCACAGAGGAGCCTTCTGCTCCCCCAGTGCAGGACATCAAAGCACTCTAGGAGTGCACCCACCCAGCCCCAATACACTAAACCCTGTCTGGTAGGTGGTCACACCTCCCTGGGACAGGATACCTATTCTTGGGCTTCCTCCACTGCGAGTTTCGGTCATCAGCAGGAGGGCAGCCCAGTGTCTGTGACTGGTGGCATCCATTTTGTGATGCCAGGGCTCTTCAGGATTCTACAGCGTTTCCACAGTAGGTACATGTCTATCCCTCTAGAAGGGTGGAATGCTACCCCCGCCACCAGAACTGGCGGGGGGGGTAGTATTTCAAGATGTTTGACACCAAACACGACATGTTTCCGTGCAGCCATCCCAAAGTTAGCATTTAACGCGGGGTTATAATGCGCTTAAAAGTATATGGTCAGGCTGCACTACAAACAGCATCAGAGAAGGGTCTCCGAATGCTGCAGAGGGGCTCTGCTCATGCAGGGGCACCCTCTCACATAGGAACCAAGCACTCTGCCTTCAGGATTGATAAGGCCTGCCATAGGAGTGACTTATAGGTTTATATGTGTGTATCTATGTAGTGATATAGGTAGCCTATATCACAGTAAGGGGTGCATGCACCACCTTACCCAGGCTGCAGTAACAGACCTGTGGTGTCATATTTAGTCTGCTTCCCAGGGGTGGAATAATACATGCTTCAGCCCCTGGTAGGCCTGTGAAGTACCTATGCCCTTGGCACCTAAGGTACCATATACTAGGGACTCATAAGGTACCACAGTATCCAATCACTAGTGCACCTAGAGTGCACTCCAAGTCGTTTAGAGAGAACAGAGAGACTGGGGCCCTGATTGGCAGGGTCCCAGCCTGACTATAGCCAGAAACCAGTGTAAACATCAGAAAAAAAGTGGGGGCAACATAAGAGGCAGATCCTACTCTCCTACACCTCTTTTATCTTTCTATACCACTCTTGCCTCTTGCTGCACCTCTGTTGCTTCTTTCTGTACTTCCTTGGCTTTTTCTGCACCCCTCTTGCCTCTTTCTGCACCTCTGTTTGTTCTTTCTGCATTTCTGTTGCTTTTTCTGCACTTCTCTTGACTCTTTCTGCACACCTCTTGACTCTTTCTGCAACTCTGTTGCTTCTTTATGCACTTCTCTTGCTTCTTTCTGCACCTCTCTGTGAGAAGTTGGCCTGGTATATGCTGTTCACTAATTAAAGTGGACACCTTGCACCAGGGCAAATCGACTCTTATGGTAGATAGGTTTAAGACAACCTTTTAAAGAAAGCTATCCTAGTGGTAGCTGTGGAGAGCAGCCTTCAGGCTAAGTCTTGAAGGAATGTAAAGCAGCTTGTTTTACCATATAATCTCTTGAATCACCAAATGAAAAGACACCACACAGGTATATATATCAAATATATATGTATTTATTTCTAAATAACTCTCTACTAATCTCTTTATGAGATTAGAAGACAAACATATGCACAAATCAACGTTTCACAATAAGTTAAAGCACAAAATATGGCTGGGGCCCTAGGGGCGTACCAGACCATATACTAAAAAAGGGACTTAGCAACAACGAGTTGCAGGGAGACAAGGCCTAGGGCCTTCAGAAGTGCTGGGGCCTCACGAAACCACCCAAGGCAGGTAAGTAAAGGACCCACGGGGGACGCGTGCAGTGTGGATACACAGGCGCGGATCGCCGTTGACTTCAATGGGGCAAGTCGCGGTTGGAGATTAAGAGTTCTAGGATACTTCGGGAGAACCTACAAGCAAGTCACTTACAGGGTAAGTAGTTCTAGGGCCCACACCCACAGGAGCACCGTAGTGCTGGAGTTACCTCACCCAGGGAAGCCGGGTGCATAGGTGTCCTTTGGTGTCGGGTCGCGGCGTCGTTTTCAATGGCGAACAAAGAAGACTTGCTGCTTGCGGGAGCTGAGGAAGTGTCCGGTGGAATCCAAGCCTGGATTCTGAAGAAGGATGACCTGAAAGCAGAGGGGACAGTGTTCAAAGCCACTTGGCAGTGACTCGGGGCAAGGAAGATGGATGCCCACCGTCGTCGGTTGATTCAGGTCGGTTGTGGGTGTCTTGACTCTTCAGCCACGAGGTCCAGGAGGCGTCGACGATGACCAGGAGCTGGATTCGGTGTGTCCCACGAAGTCTTCAGCTTACTGCGGTGTCGGCAACTCGATCGGAGCCAACAAGCCTTGGCAACAGCAAGTCTCGGGGAGATGAAGAAAAGTCAATGGCACAGACCAGCAAGGTCTGAGGGACTCACCCAGCAAGGGTAAGTCAGGGAAGGCCTGGAGCAACGAGAGGAGCCCTTTGGTTTCTTTAAGAAGTCTTCTAGGGACCCACGAGCCGGCTGGCAAGGGATCACGAAGACACCTCAGGCGGAATCACTCAACAGGGGCCCACGGTCACTTGGGACGGTGTAGGCCTCTGATCTTCGGAGGGATTCCTTCTGGAGGTCGGGACCACACGTGGTCCAAAGCACAAGTTTGTAGAACGTTGTGAAGGGGTTGCACTCGACAATAGTGCACTGTACCCAGGGGTCGTGGTTCCTCGTCACTCGTGGAGTCCACTTGCCTCAGCTTCGCTGGGGACTCACGATGGCCTTGGAGAAGTCAGGAAATTCACTTCTTGGGCTGCAGGGACTTCGGACTCCGGCGGGAGCGGCGTAGTTTGCGACCGTCGTTTTCGTTTTTGGTGCCTGCCAAGCAGGGGAGTCACTCCTTGACTCCAAGGGAGATTCTTCTGTCTTCCAAAGGTAGTGGAATGTCGAAGGGCCAGGATTCTTCAGTAGAGCGTCGTCCAGGGGTTATCTAACTAGAAAGTTCAAGGGTTCCCCCTCTTATACTAAAAAGAGGGGATGGACTAGCTCTATGACCCCACCTATGGGAGGGTCAAGGGAGGGGGTGGCTACACCCACTTCCCTTTGTCCAGTTTTGCGCCAGAGCTGGGGCAGGTAGCCCCTGAGCCGGTTTGAACTGGCATATGCACAGAGGAGCCTTTTGCTCCCCCAGTGCAGGACTTCAAAGCACTCTAAGAGTGCACCCACCCAGCCCCAATACACTAAACCCTGTCTGGGAGGTGGTTACACCTCCCTGTGACAGGATGCCTATTGTTGGGCTTCCTCCACTGTGAGTTTCGGTCATCAGCAGGAGGGCAGCCCAGTGTCTGTGACTGGTGGCATCCATTTTGTGATGCCAGGGCTCTTCAGGATTCTACCGCGTTTCCACAGCAGGTACATGTCTTATCCCTCTAGAAGGGTGTAATGCTACCCCCGCCGCCAGGATTGGCGGGGGGGGTAGTATTCCAAGATGTTTGACACCAAACACGACATGTTTTGATGCAGCCATTCCAAAGTTAGCATTTTACCGCGAGGATATAATGCACTTAAGAGTATATGGTTTAACCGCATCCACAAACAGCACCAGAGAATAGACTCTGAGAGCTGCAGAGGGGCCCTGCTCAGGCAGAGGCACCCCCTCACATAGAAGCCAAGCACCCTGCCCTCAGGATTGTTAGGGCCTGCCTTAGGGGTGACTGATAGGTTTATATGTGTGTGCAGGAGAGATATAGGAAACCTAAATCTCAGTGAGGGGTGCTAGCACCACCTCACCCAGGCTGCAGTAGCAGGCCTGTGGTGTCAGATTTAGTCTGCTTCCCAGGGGTGGCATAATACATGCTGCAGCCCCTGGTAGGCCTGTGAAGTACCTACGCCCTTGGTACCTAAGGTACCATATACTAGGGACTCATAAGGCACCACAGTATCCATTCACTAGTGCACCTAGAGTGCACTCCATGTCATTTAGAGAGAACAGAGAGGCTGGGGCCCTGATTGGCAGGGACCCAGCCAGACTATAGCCAGAAACCAGTGCTAACATCAGAAAAAAAGTGGCGGCAACATAAGAGGCAGATCCTACTCTCCTACACAACCCCCCCAAACGCAGGGACACTAAACTAACCTTGACCAGTTGAGTCTTCGTGTTCAAAGTGGAAATACCTTGAGAGTCCATCTGCATTGGCATGTTGGGTCCCAGGCCTATGTTCCACTGTATAGTCCATCCCCTGTAGGGAAATGGACCACCTCAAAAGTTTTGGGTTTTCACCTTTCATCTGCTTTAGCCATAGGAGGGGCTTGTGGTCAGTCTGAACTATGAAGTGAGTACCAAACAAGTATGGTCTCAGCTTCTTCAGGGCCCATACCACAGCAAAGGCCTCCCTCTCTATAGCTGACCAACGTTTCTCTCTAGGGGTCAGCCTTCTGCTAATAAAAGCTACTGGCTGGTCTTGACCTTCATCATTCAGTTGAGACAGTACAGCTCCCACACCCAGCTCAGAAGCATCTGTTTGGACAATGAACTTTTTGGTGTAGTCTGGACTCTGTAAGATGGGGGCAGTGCACATGGCCTGCTTTAGGTCTTCAAATGCCTTTTGACAGCTAGCTGTCCACTGAACCTTTTTGGCATTTTCTTTGAGGTCAGATCATTCAAGGGGTCACTATAGATCCATATCCCTTGACAAACCTCCTATAGTACCCAGTCAGGCCTAAGAAGGCTCTCACCTGTGTCTGGGTGGTTGGAGCAACCCATTCCATTATGGTTTGGATTTTGCTCTGTAAAGGCTGAACCTGGCCTCCACCTACAAGGTGGCCCAGGTACACAACCTGACTCTGCCCTATCTGGCACTTGGTGGCCTTGATAGTGAGGCCTGCTTTCTGCAGAGCCTCCAAAACATTTCTGAGGTGAACCAGGTGATCCTGCCAGGAGGAACTAAAGACAGCAATATCATCTAGATAAGCTGAGCAATAAGTTTCCATCCCTGCCAGAACTTTATTCACCAACCTCTGAAAAGTGGCAGGTGCATTTTTCAATCCAAAGGGCATCACCACAAAGTGGTAGTGCCCACCAGGGGTCGAAAATGCTGTTTTGGCTTTTGCATCATCAGCTAATCTGATTTGCCAGTGGCCAGCTGTGAGGTCAAATGTGCTTAGATACTTGGCTGAGGCCAAAGTATCAATCAGCTCATCTGCCCTTGGTATGGGATAGGCATCAGTCCTAGTGACTGCATTGAGGCCTCTGTAGTCTACACAAAACCTCATTTCTTTCTTACCACCCTGGGTATGAGGCTTGGGTACCAGGACTACTGGGCTAGCCCAAGGGCTATCTGAAGGCTCAATCACGCCTAACTCCAACATTTTCTGGACTTCAGTCCTGATACAGTCCCTGACATGGTCAGGTTGCCTGTAGATTTTATTCTTGACAGGCAGACTGTCCCCAGTGTCCACCTCATGGGTGCACCAGGTAGTCTGACTAGGGGTCAGGCTAAACATATGTCTAAACTGTTGCAGAACTTGTCTGCACTCAGTTTGCTGATGGTCAGTGAGGCTGCTTGCCAAAGCAACACCATCTACTGACCCATCATCAGGGTTCTGAGAGAGCAGGTCAGGGAGAGGGTCACTCTCCTCCTCCTGGTCCTCATCAGTTGCCATGAGCAAGCCCATGTCAGCCCTGTCAACATATGGCTTTAATCTGTTGACATGAAGCACCCTTAGGGGGCTCCTGGGAGTTCCAAGATTCACCAGATAGGTGACTTCTCCCTTCTGTTCAACTATTGTATGGGGGCCACTCCATTTGTCCTGGAGGGCTGCTGGGGCCACAGGTTCCAACACCCACACTTTCTGTCCTGGCTGGTATACAGTCAGCACAGCCTTTGGTCATGCCAAGCTTTTTGCAATTCTTGGCTGGCCTCCAGGTTTTTGGTTGCCTTTTTCATGTACTCTGCCATCCGGGAGCGGAGACCAAGTACATAGTCCATCACATCTTGTTTGGGGGTTTGAGAGGTAACTCCCAGCCCTCTTTTACCAAACATAGTGGACCTCTCACAGGATGCCCAAACAGAAGTTCAAATGGGCTGTAACCAACCCCCTTCTGTGGAACCTCTCTGTATGCAAACAATAGGCAAGGAAGAAGAAGGTCCCATTTCCGCCTAAGCTTCTCTGGGAGTCCTTTAATCATTCCTTTCAAGGTTTGTTGAAGCGTTCAACTAAACCATTGCATTGTGGGTGATAGGGGTGGTGAACTTATAAGTTACACCACACTCCTTCCACATTGCTTTCAGATATCCTGACATGAAGTTGGTACCTCTGTCAGAGATGACCTCCTTTGGGAAACCCACTCTGGAGAAAACTCCAATGAGGGCTCTTGCCACCACAGGGGCTGTGGTGGTCCTTAGGGGAATGGCCTCTGGGTACCTGGTGGAATGATCCACTACCACCAGGATAAATATGTGCCCAGATGCAGTCTGAGGGTCAAGGGGACCAACAATGTCAATCCCTACCCTTTCAAAGGGTACCCCCACCACAGGTAGTGGTATTAGGGGCGCCTTTGTTGTGCCACCTGCCTTACCACTGGCTTGGCAAGTGACACAGGAGCGACCAAATTCCTTTGTGTCCTCTGACATATGTGGCCAATGAAAATGTGGAACAAGCCTGTCCCAGGTCTTGTTTTGGCCCAAGTGACCTGCTAAAGGGATATCATGTGCTAAGGTCAAGAGGAACCCCTAAACTTCTGAGGTATTACCAACCTCCTGGTGGCTCCAGGGGCTGGGTCTCTACCCTCAGAATATAGGAGTCCCTCATCCCAATAAACTTTATGGGACCCACTAGCACTCCCAGCAGCCTCAGCAGCAGCCTGCTGTCTGAGGGGTTCAAGAGAGGGGCAGCACTGTTGCTCCTTACTCAGATCTTCCCTAGAAGGGCCCCCTGCCCCCAAGAACTCAACCTGGTCAGGCTCAAGTCCCTCTGGGGCAGTTCCTTCTTCAGGTTCGGCTTCACCTCCCTCTGGAAGTGAATCTTTGATCTGAGACAGAGGGGAAGGCACTGCCTTAACCCTACTGCTCCTCCTCTTGGGAAGCATCTGGTCCATTGTTCCAGGATCCAGAGCTGGTTCAGTGTCATGCATTCTTGCTTGTGACCTGGTCACAGCAAATACCTCTGCAGGGATGCCCAACATCTCAGCATGAGTCCATAACTCTACTTCAGCCCAGGCTGAAGTCTCTAGATCATTGCCCAACAAACATTCTACAGGGAGGTCTGCACTGACTACAACCTTCTTGGGGCCAGTTACCCCTCCCCAGGAGAAATTCACAACTGCCAGACTATGGTTGGTCTGGACATTGCTTGCATTGGTCACCTGGTACATTTCACCCAGGATGATCTGTCCAGGGTCCACTAGGTCCTCTGCCACCATGGTGACACTAGCACCTGTGTCCCTAAATGCCAAAGCCTGTTTGCCATTTATCAAAGGCTGCTGTTTGTACTTGCCCAGATTACTGGGGCTTACTAGGAAGGACATATCAATGTTTCCATCACAAATCAGCATTGCCTGAGTGGTCACTCTGACTAGGTCAGAATCCACTTCAGAACCCAGGGTCAACCCTACTACACCCTTATTCTGAGTACCACCTCCACCAGTAGCTGAGCTAGGGGGCACAGTTGCCTTAAGGGCAGGAGTGGTGGTGGTTTGGTCTTTGGACTTGGTACAATCAGAAGTCCAGTGCCCTTTCTGTTTACAGAATTTGCACCAGGGCTTCTTTTGGCCTTTTCCCTTGTTGGACGGTGACTCCCCACCAGATGCAGATTTTTGGGGCCCTTGTGAAGACTTCTAGTCGTTTGACTTATCCCCACCTTTCTCAGAGCCTTTAGGATCTTGCTTCTTAGTGTCACCCCCTTGGTTCTGGGTTTTCTGCCTCACCCTGGTTCTGACCCATTTGTCTGCCTTCTTTCCCAATTCTTGGGGAGAGGTCAGATCAGAGTCCACCAGGTACTGATGCAACAACTGGTTCTGGCAATTATTCAGGATCTGTTCTCTCATCATCAGATTATACAATCCCTTGAAATCAGTAACCCTACTGCCAACCAGCCAACCCTCCAGAGCCTTGGTTGCACAATCAACAAAGTCAGTCCAGTCCTGAGTCTGTGCCTTCTGGGTATCTCTGAACTTCAACCTGTACTGCTCAGTGGTTAAGTCAAACCCATCTATCAGTGCACTCTTCAGGACCTCATAATCATCAGCATCCTCCTCTCTAACAGTGAGGAGCTTGTCTCTTCCTTTATCTGAAAAGGAGAGCCACAAGATTGCTGCCCACTGCTTTTGGGGGACCTGCTGTACTCTACAGGCCCTCTCCATAGCAGTTATCCACTTGTGGATATCATCCCCACTCTGGTAGGGAGGAACAACCTTGCTCAGGTTCCTATGGTCAGGAATATATTCTCTGCCTCTAGGGACACTGTTGCTGCCACCAGGGGGTTCTAACCCCTCTCTTCTAGAAGCTCTCTGGATCTCCAGGGCTTCCCTATCCAGTGCCAACTGCTTGGTTCTGAGGGCCACTTTGGCTTCCTCATACTGGAGCAGTTTGCACCTTCTCTCAGAGGAGGTCTCTCTTAAGGAAAAGTATGAGCTCCTCTGGTGGACAAATTCTCTGCCAGAGTGGTAAGAGTGGTCAGATTCCCTGGAAGGGGATCTGTGTCTCTCCTCCTCTCTGTCAGTTCCCTTAGGGGGAATTCCTCTGTCCTTTTCAGGCCCCTTGAAGCCTGGCCCTTCAATCACAGAGTCTTGGTCATTCTGATTTTCATCATCTGACCCAGATACTATAACTGACCCACCCACTGATTCAGACCCTTTAGCTCCTAGAGCCAATCTAAGGTCATCTGCTGTCAGCAGATCTATCAGGTGTAGTGTTGAGGGACTCTGTCCTAGCTTCAGGTGTCTTTCAACACACATGGCTCTCAAGTCAGAGAAAGCCATGTCCTTATACTGAGGCTGAGTGGATCCACTGGGTCCACCCTTTAAGGACATTCTAGTGTTGTGCAGTGTTGTACTACCTACACTAGTTTGTGGCCTACTGATCCTAGCTTGAGCTGTGGAAAGGGTGTGCTATCCCTTGGCACACAGCTCTAAGTTCAGTAGAACTTATTGATACTAAGCTTGACTTTATATGTACCTTGAGTACCTATAATGGTTTTCAGTTAGTAATTCAAATAGAGATTTTCTGGTAAAACAATGGCAAGCTGGAATCCCACACGCTGCCCACCAAGGTGAAAAGTTGGCCTGGTATATGCTGTTCACTAAATAAAGTGGACACCTTACACCAGGGCAAATCGACTCTTATGGTAGATAGGTTTAAGACAACCTTTTAAAGAAAGCTATCCTAGTGGTAGCTGTGGAGAGCAGCCTTCAGGCTAAGTCTTGAAGGAATGTAAAGCAGCTTGTTTTACCATATAATCTCTTGAATCACCAAATGAAAAGACACCACACAGGTATATATATCAAATATATATGTATTTATTTCTAAATAACTCTCTACTAATCTCTTTATGAGATTAGAAGACAAACATATGCACAAATCAACGTTTCTCAATAAGTTAAGCACAAAATATGGCTGGGGCCCTAGGGGCGTACCAGACCATATACTAAAAAGGGACTTAGCAACAACGACTTGCAGGGAGACAAGGCCTAGGGCCTTCAGAAGTGCTGGGGCCTCACGAAACCACCCAAGGCAGGTAAGTAAAGGACCCACGGGGGACGCGTGCAGTGTGGATACACAGGCGCGGATCGCCGTTGACTTCAATGGGGCAAGTCGCGGTTGGAGATTAAGAGTTCTAGGATACTTCGGGAGAACCTACAAGCAAGTCACTTACAGGGTAAGTAGTTCTAGGGCCCACACCCACAGGAGCCCCGTAGTGCTGGAGTTACCTCACCCAGGGAAGCCCGGGTGCATAGGTGTCCTTTGGTGTCGGGTCGCGGCGTCGTTTTCAATGGCGAACAAAGAAGACTTGCTGCTTGCGGGAGCTGAAGAAGTGTCCGGTGGAATCCAAGCCTGGATTCTGAAGAAGGATGACCTGAAAGCAGAGGGGACAGTGTTCAAAGCCACTTGGCAGTGACTCGGGGCAAGGAAGATGGATGCCCACCGTCGTCGGTTGATTCAGGTCGGTTGCGGGTGCCTTGACTCTTCAGCCACGAGGTCCAGGAGGCGTCGACGACAAACAAGAGCTGGATTCTGTGTGTCCCACAAAGTCTGCAGCTTACTGCGGTGTCGGCAACTCGATCGGAGCCAACAAGCCTGGGCAACAGCAAGTCTTGGGGAGATGAAGAAAAGTCGATGGCACAGACCAGCAAGGTCTGAGGGACTCACCCAGCGAAGGTAAGTCAGGGCAGGCCTGGAGCAACCAGGAGAGCCCTTTGGTTTCTTTAAAAAGTCTTCTGGGGACCCACGAGCCGGCTGGCAAGGGATCGTAAAGACACCTCGGGCGGAATCACTCAACAGGGGCCCACAGTCACTCAAGACGGTGTAGGCCTCTGATCTTCGGGGGGATTCCTGCTGGAGGTCAAGACCACACGTGGTCCAAAGCACAAGTTTGTAGACTGTTGTGAAAGGGTTGCACTTGACAATAGTGCACGGTACCCAGGGGTCGCAGTTCCTCGTCACTCGTGGAGTCCACTTGCCTCAGCTTCACTGGGGACTCACGATGGCCTTAGAAAAGTCAGGAAATCTACTTCTTGGGCTGCAGGGATTTCGGACTCCAGCGGAAGCGGCGTAGTTTGCGACCGTCGTTGTCGTTTTTGGTGCCTGCCAAGCAGGGGAGTCACTCCTTGACTCCAAGGGAGATTCTTCTGTCTTCCAAAGGTAGTGGAACGTCGAAGGGCCAGGATTCTTCTGTAGAGCGTCATCCAGGGGTTATCTAACTAGCAAGTTCAAGGGTTCCCCCTCTTATACTAAAAAGAGGGGATGGACTAGCTCTATGACCCCACCTATGGGAGGGTCAAGGGAGGGGGTGGCTACACCCACTTCCCTTTGTCCAGTTTCGTGCCAGAGCAGGGGCAGGTAGCCCCTGAGCCGGTTTGAACTGGCATATGCACAGAGGAGCCTTTTGCTCCCCCAGTGCAGGACTTCAAAGCACTCTAAGAGTGCACCCACCCATCCCCAATACACTAAACCCTGTCTGGGAGGTGGTTACACCTCCCTGTGACAGGATGCCTATTGTTGGGCTTCCTCCACTGTGAGTTTCGGTCATCAGAGGAGGGCAGCCCAGTGTCTGTGACTGGTGGCATCCATTTTGTGATGCCAGGGCTCTTCAGGATTCTACCACGTTTCCACAGCAGGTACATGTCTTATCCCTCTAGAAGGGTGGAATGCTACCCCCGCCGCCAGGATTGGCGGGGGGTAGTATTCCAAGATGTTTGACACCAAACACGACATGTTTTGATGCAGCCATTCCAAAGTTAGCATTTTACCGCGAGCATATAATGCACTTAAGAGTATATGGTTTAACCGCATCCACAAACAGCACCAGAGAATAGACTCTGAGAGCTGCAGAGGGGCCCTGCTCAGGCAGAGGCACCCCCTCACATAGAAGCCAAGCACCCTGCCCTCAGGATTGTTAGGGCCTGCCTTAGGGGTGACTGATAGGTTTATATGTGTGTGCAGGAGAGATATAGGAAACCTATATCTCAGTGAGGGGTGCTAGCACCACCTCACCCAGGCTGCAGTAGCAGGCCTGTGGTGTCAGATTTAGTCTGCTTCCCAGGGGTGGCATAATACATGCTGCAGCCCCTGGTAGGCCTGTGAAGTACCTATGCCCTTGGTACCTAAGGTACCATATACTAGGGACTCATAAGGCACCACAGTATCCAATCACTAGTGCACCTAGAGTGCACTCCATGTCATTTAGAGAGAACAGAGAGGCTGGGGCCCTGATTGGCAGGGACCCAGCCAGACTAAAGCCAGAAACCAGTGCTAACATCAGAAAAAAAGTGGGGGCAACATAAGAGGCAGATCCTACTCTCCTACACTCTCTTGCTTCTTTCTGCACCTCTATTGCTACTTTCTGCACCCCCTTGCCTCTTTCTGCACCCCTTTTCCACCTTTCTGCACCTCTGTTGCCTCTTTTGGCACCTCTCTTGCCTCTTTCTGCGGTTCTCTTGCCTCTTTCTCCACCTCTGTTGCTTCTTTCTGTACTTCTATTGTATCTTTCCGTATCCCTCTTGCTTCTTTCTACACCTCTGTTTGTTCTTTCTACACTTCTCCTGCTTTTTTGTACCTCTCTTGGTTCTTTTTGCACCCCTCATGCCTGTTTCTGCACCCCTCATTCCTCTTTCTGCACCTCTCTTGCCTGTTTCTGAAACTCTCTTGCCTCTTTCTGTAGTTCTCTTTCCTCCTTCTGCACCTCCGTTGCCTCTATCTGCACCTCACTTGCTTCTGTCTGTACCTATTTTGCCTCTTTCTGTACCTCTCTTGCCTCTTTCTGCACCTCACTTGCCTCTTTTTGCACTCTTCTTGATTTTTATGCACCTCTCGTTTCTTTCTGCAACTCTCTTGTCTCTTTCAACACTTCTCCTGCTTCTTTCTGCACCTCTTTTGTTCTTTATGCATTTCTCTTGCTTTTTTACACCTCTCTTGCTAATTTCTGCACCCATCTATCATCTTTCAGCACCCCTCTTTCCTCTTTCTGCACCTCTGTTGCTTCTTTCTGAGCTTCTCTTGCTTCTTTCTGAACCTCTCTTGCCTCTTTCTGCACCTCTGTTTGTTCTTTCTGCACTTCTCTTGCTTTTTTTGCACCTCTTTTGCTTCTTTTTGCACCCCTCTTGCATCTTTCTGCACCCCTCTTTACTCTTTCTGCACCTCTCTTGCCTGTTTCTGCAGTTCACTCCCCTCTTTCTGCACCTCTGCTGCGTCTTTTTGTACTTCTCTTGCCTCTTTCTGCATCCCTCTTGCCTCTTTCTGCACCTTTGTTTAATCTTTCCACACTTCTCTTGCTTTTAATTGTACCTCTCTTGCTTCTTTCTGCATCCTCCTCCATCTTTCTGCCCTCCTCTTCCCTCTTTCTGCACATCTGTTGCATGTTTCTGCACCTTTCATGCCTTTCTGTACTTCTCTTGCCTCTTTCTGCACCTCTGTTGCCTCTTTCTGCATTTCTGTTGCTTCTTTCTGCATTTCTCTTGCCTCTTTCTGCACACCTCTTGACTCTTTCTGCACCTCTCTTGCTTCTTTATGCACTTCTATTGCTTCTTTCTGTACCACTCTTGCCTCTTTCTGCACCCCTCTTGCCTCTTTCTGCACCTTTGTTTGATATTTCTACACTTCTCTTGCTTTTGTTTGAACCTCTCTTGCTTCTTATTGTACCCATTTCCATCTTTCTGCACCTCTCTTGCCTCTTTCTGCACCTCTCTTGCCTCTTTCTGCAGTTCTCTTCCCTCTTTCTGCACCTCTAATGCTCCTTTCTGTACTTCTCTTACCTCTTTCTGCACCCCTCTTGCCTCTTTCTGCACCTTTGTTTGATCTTTCTACACTTCTCTTTCTTTTGTTTGAACCTCTCTTGCTTCTTTTTGTACCCTCTTGCATCTTTCTGCACCCCTCTTCCCTCTTTCTGCACATCTGTTGCATGTTTCTGCACCTCTCATGCCTCTTTCTGCACTTCTCTTGCCTCTTTCTGCACTTCTTCTGCCTCTTTCCTTATTTCTGTTGCTTCTTTCTGCTCTTCTCTTGCCCCTTTCTGCACACCTCTTGCCTTTTTCTGCACCTCTGTTGCTTCTTTCTGCACCTCTGTTACTTCTTTCTGTACCCCTCTTTCATCTTTCTACACCTCTCTTGCCTCTTTCTGCATTTCTGTTGGTTCTTTCTGCACTCACTTCTCTTGACTCTTTCTGCACACCTCTTGCCTCTTTCTGCAACCCTGTTGCTTCTTTCTGCAGTTCTCTTGCTTCTTTCTGAACCTCTCTTGCTTCTTTCTGCACCTGTATTGCTTCTTTCTGCACCCCCTTGCCTCTTTCTGCAACCGTTTTCCATCTTTCTGCACCTCTGTTGCCTCTTTCGGCACCTCTCTTGCCTCTTTCTGCAGTTCTCTTGCCTCTTTCTCCACCTCTGTTGCTTCTTTCTGTACTTCTATTGTCTCTTTCTGTACCCCTCTTGCTTCTTTCTGCACCTCTGTTTGTTATTTCTGTACTTCTCTTGCTTTTTTTGCACCTCTTTTGCTGCTTTTTGCACCCCTCTTTCTTCTTTCTGCATCTCTATTCGTTCTTTCTGCACTTCTCTTGCTTTTTTGCACCTCTTTTCCTTCTTTTTGCACCCCTCTTGCATCTTTCTGCACCCCTCTTAACTCTTTCTGCACCTCTCTTGCCTGATTCTGAAGCTCTCTTTCCTCTTTCTGTAGTTCTCTTGCCTCCTTCTGCACCGCTGTTGCCTCTTTCTGCAGCTCACTTGCTTATTACTGCACCACTCTTGCCTATTTCTGCACCTCTCTTGCCTCTTTCTGCACCTCTCTTGCCTCTTTCTGCACCTCTGTTGCTTCTTTCTGTACTTCTCTTGCCTCTTTCTGTACTCCTCTTGCCTTTTTCTGCACCTCTGTTTGTTCTTTATGCACTTCTCTTGCTTTTTTACACATCTCTTACTTCTTTCTGTACCCATCTATCATCTTTCTGCACCCCTCTATCCTCTTTCTGCACATCAGTTGCATGTTTCTGCACCTCTTTTGCCTCTTTCTGCATACCTCCTGCCTCTTTCTGCATTTCTGCTGCTTCTTTCTGCACTTCTCTTGCCTCTTTCTGCACACCTCTTGCCTCTTTCTGCACCTCTGTTTGTTCTTTCTGCACTTCTCTGTCATTTTTTGCACCTCTCTTACTTCTTTCTGTACCACTCTTGCCTCTTTCTGCACCCTCTTCCTTCTTTCTGCACCTCTCTTGCCTCTTTCTGCACCTCTCTTGCCTCTTTCTGCAGTTCTCTCCCCTCTTTCTGCACCTCTGTTGCGTCTTTCTGTACTTCTATTGCCTCTTTCTGTACTCCTCTTGCCTTTTTCTGCACCTCTGTTTGTTCTTTATGCACTTCTCTTGTTTTTTTGCACATCTCTTGCTTCTTTCTGTACCCATCTATCATCTTTCTGCACCCCTCTATCCTCTTTCTGCACATCTGTTGCATGTTTCTGCACCTCTTTTGCCTCTTTCTGCATACCTCCTGCCTCTTTCTGCACTTCTCTTGCCTCTTTCTGCACACCTCTTTCCTCTTTCTGCACCTCTGTTTGTTCTTTCTGCACTTCTCTGTCATTTTTTGCACCTCTCTTACTTCTTTCTGTACCACTCTTGCCTCTTTCTGCACCCTCTTCCTTCTTTCTGCACCTCTCTTGCCTCTTTCTGCACCTCTCTTGCCTCTTTCTGCAGTTCTCTCCCTCTTTCTGCACCTCTGTTGCGTCTTTCTGTACTTCTATTGCCTCTTTCTGCACCCCTCTTGCCTCTTTCTGCACCTTTGTTTCATCTTTCCACACTTCTCTTACTTTTGTTTGCGACTCTCTTGCATCTTTCTGCATCCTCCTCTATCTTTCTGCACTCCTCTTCCCTCTTTCTGCACATCTGTTGCATGTTTCTGCACCTTTCATGACTTTCTGCACTTCTCTTGCCTCTTTCTGCACCTCTCTTGCCTCTTTCTGCATTTCTGTTGCTTCTTTCTGCATTTCTCTTGCCTCTTTCTGCACACCTCTTGCCTCTTTCTGCACCTCTGTTGCTTCTTTCTGCACTTCTCTTGCTTCTTTATGAACCTCTCTTGCTTCTTTCTGCACTTCTATTGCTTCTATCTGTACCACTCTTGCCTCTTGCTGCACCCCTCTTCCCTCTTTCTGCACCTTTGTTTGATATTTCTACACTTCTCTTGCTTTTGTTTGAACCTCTCTTGCTTCTTATTGCACCCTTTTCCATCTTTCTGCACCTCTCTTGCCTCTTTCTGCACCTCTCTTGCCTCTTTTTACAGTTCTCTTCCCTCTTTCTGGACCTCCAATGCTTCTTTCTGTACTTCTCTTGCCTCTTTCTGCACCCCTCTTGCATCTTTCTGCACCTTTGTTTGATCTTTCTACACTTCTCTTTCTTTTGTTTGAACCTCTCTTGCTTCTTTTTGCACCCTCTTCCATCTTTCTGCACCCCTCTTCTCTCTTTCTGCACATCTGTTGCATGTTTCTGCACCTCTCATGCCTCTGTCTGCACTTCTCTTGCCTCTTTCTGCACTTCTTTTGCCTCTTTCTGCATTTCTGTTGCTTCTTTCTGCTCTTCTCTTGCCCCTTTCTGCACACCTCTTGCCTTTTTCTGCACCTCTGTTGCTTCTTTTTGCACCTCTGTTGCTTCTTTCTGTACCCCTCTGTCATCTTTCTACACCTCTCTTGCCTCTTTCTGCATTTCTGGTGCTTCTTTCTGCACTCACTTCTCTTGACTCTTTCTGCACACCTCTTGCCTCTTTCTGCAACCCTGTTGCTTCTTTCTGCAGTTCTCTTGCTTCTTTCTGAACCTCTCTTGCTTCTTTCTGCACCTGTATTGCTTCTTTCTGCACCCCCTTGCCTCTTTCTGCAACCGTTTTCCATCTTTCTGCACCTCTGTTGCCTCTTTCGGCACCTCTCTTGCCTCTTTCTGCAGTTCTCTTGCCTCTTTCTCCACCTCTGTTGCTTCTTTCTGTACTTCTATTGTCTCTTTCTGCACCCCTATTGCTTCTTTCTGCACCTCTGTTTGTTCTTTCTGCACTTCTCTTGCTTTTTTTGCACCTCTTTTGCTTCTTTTTTCACCCCTCTTGCCTCTTTCTGCACCCCTTTTTACTCTTTCTGCACCTCTCTTACCTGTTTCTGAAGCTCTCTTGCCTCTTTCTGTAGTTCTCTTGTCTCCTTCTGCACCTCTGGTGCCTCTTTCTGCACCTAACTTGCTTATTACTGCACCACTCTTGCCTTTTACTGCACCTCTCTTGCCTCTTTCTGCACCTCTCTTGCCTCTTGCTGCAGTTCTCTTGCCTCCGCACCTCTGTTGCTTCTTTCTGTACTTCTCTTGCCTCTTTATGTACCCCTCTTGCCTTTTTCTGCACATCTGTTGCATGTTTCTGCACCCCTCTTGCCTCTTTCTGCACACCTCGTGCCTCTTTCTGCATTTCTGCTGCTTCTTTCTGCACTTCTCTTGCCTCTTTCTGCACACCTTTTGCCTCTTTCTGCACCTCTGTGTGTTCTTTCTGCACTTCTCTTTCTTTTTATGCACCTCTCTTGCTTATTTCTGCACCACTCTTGCCTCTTTCTGCACCCTCTTCCTTCTTTCTGCACCTCTCTTGCCTCTTTCTGCACCTCTCTTGCCTCTTTCTGTAGTTCTCTCCCCTCTTTCTGCACCTCTGTTGCATCTTTCTGTACTTCTCTTGCCTCTTTCTGCACCCCTCTTACCTCTTTCGGCACCTTTGTTTCATCGTTCCACACTTCTCTTGCTTTTGTTTGTACCTCTCTTGCGTCTTACTGCATCCTCTTCCATCTTTCTGCACTCCTCTTCCCTCTTTCTGCACATCTGTTGCATGTTTCTGCACCTCTCCTGTGAGAAGTTGTCCTTGTATATGCTGTCCACAAATTATAGTGGGCACCTTGCACCAGTCCAAACAACCCCTTATTGGAGATAGGTTAAAGACAACCTTTATTGAAAGCTATCCTAGTGGTAGCTATGGAGAGCAGCCTTCAGGCTAAGTCTTGAAGGAATGTAAAGCAGCTAGTTTTACCAGTCTATAATATCTTGAGTGACCAAATGAAAGAGGACCACACCAGGTATATATTCAAAATATATGTATTTATTGCTAAACACACCCCTCTAGTCTCTTTATGAGGCTAGAGTTCGAAGTACATAAGTTATAAGTTAGTTATCAACAGTAATAGCACAAATACACGTTTGAGCCCTAGGGGCATACCAAACCATATACCAATAAAGTGGTATAAGAACCACGACTGAGCTAGACACAAGGCCTAGAGCTGTAGAAGTGCTTGGACCACAAGGAACCACCCAAGGTAGTGACACAGGGGACCCACGGGGGACGCGTGCAGTGTGAGAACACAGCCGCGAATCGCCATTGACTTCTATGGGGAACGTTGCGGTTGGAGTTTTAAAGAAAAGGGACACTTAGAGGAGGACTTGGAGCAAACCCCTTTAGAACTAGGTTGTTCTAGAGTCTATACCCACGGGAGCACCGGAGTACTTGAGTTACCTCACCCAGGGAAGCCGGGTGCATAGGTGTCTTTCGGGGTCGGGTTTCGTCGTCGTTTACAATGGCGATCTGCTGCAAAGTGCTGCTGGCGACCAAGTCGAAAGTGTTCGGGTGGATCCAAAGGTGGATCGGAGATCTGAAGAACCTGAAAGCAGAGGGGACAGAGTCTGGGTCACTAGCCAGTGACCAGGAAGGCGATGAGCGGATGCCCACCGATGTCGGGTGCTTCAGGTAGGTTGACAATCATCTTGACCCTTCAGCCATGAGGTCCAGGAGGCGTCGACGACAACCAGGAGCTGGATTCGAGCTGTCCCACAACGTCTGTCGATTGCAGGGGTGTCGGCGACCAGATTGGACCCAACAAGCCTTGGCAACGGCAAGTCTCTTGGAAATGGAAGAAGGATGTTGATGCAGACCAGCAAGGTCTGAGGGACTCACCCAGCGAAGGTAAGTTAGGGCAAGCCTGTAGCAACCAGGACAGCCCAATTAAAATAAGAGTTGCCTTCGGGAGGGCCCACTAGCCAACGGACTAGCGACCGTGAAGGAGCCTCGAGTGGACGCACTTGGAGTTGGCTCACGGGACACTGATGGAGTGGGGGCCAGTGATCTTCAGTGCAGTTGGTGCTGGAGGTGGGAGCTACTCGGAGCCCAAAGCACAACTTCGTGGAAGCCCAGGAAGAGGATGCACTTGCAAATGTGCTTGGTGTCCAGGGGTCATGGTTCCACGTTACCCACGACAGCTACGGGCCTCAGCTTTGCAGGGAACTCAGGACAGCCTCAGAGAAGTTTGGAAATTTACCTCTGGTGATGCAAAGACTTCGGCGTCTGGCGGGAGCTTCAGCGATGCAGACTGGACAATTGCTTCTTTGGTGCCTGCCAAGCAGGGGAGTCACTCCTTGACCCCAAGGGAGATTCTTCAGTCCTCTAATCTTAAAGAAGAGCGTTGAAGGTCCAGGATTCTGTGTCAGAGTTTCGTCCAGGTAAATCTAAAGTCCTAAGGACTGGGGTCCCATACTTATACCAAGTTAGGGGTTGGACATACTCTGGGGACCCACCTATGGGAGGGTCAGGGAAGAGGGGTGGTTACACCCCTTTCCCTTTGTCCAGTTTCGTGCCAGAGCAGGGGCTGGAAGCCCCTGAACCAGTTTGAACTGGGGTATGCACAGGGACACCAAGTGTGCCCCCAGTGCAGGACTTCAAAGCACCAGACAGTGCTCCCGCCCAGCCCCAATACACATTATCCTGTCTGGGGAGGTGGTTACACCTCCCTGGGACAAGACACCTATTGTCCAGGCCTCCCATGCCGGAGTTTCAGTCAGCAGCAGGAGGCCAGACCCGTGTCTGTGGCAGCGGCATCCATTTTGTGATGCCAGGGCTTGGAAAGAAGTTACCGGGCAGGACGGTGTGTACATGTCTCTCCCTCTAGAAGGGTGGAATGCTACCCCCGCCGCCAGAACTGGTGGGGGGGTAGTATTCAAAGATGTTTGACACCAAACACGACATGTTTCCGTGCAGCCATCCCAAAGTTAGCATTTAACGCGATGTTATAATGCGCTTAAGAGTATATGGTCAGGCTGCACTACAAACAGCATCAGAGAAGGGTCTCCGAATGCTGCAGAGGGGCTCGGCTCATGCAGGGGCACCCTCTCACATAGGAACCAAGCACTCTGCCTTCAGGATTGACAAGGCCTGCCATAGGAGTGACTTATAGGTTTATATGTGTGTATGTATGTAGTGATATAGGTAACCTATATCACAGTAAGGGGTGCATGCACCACCTTACCCAGGCTGCAGTAGCAGACCTGTGGTGTCCTTTTTGATGGCCTTCCAGGGGTGGCACAATACATGCTGCAGCCCCTGCTAGGCCTCTGAGGTACCTATGCCCTGGGTTCATAGTATACCATATACTAGGGACTTATAAGTGCACTCCAGATTCCAATTAGAGATGTGCCTAAGGCACTTGGAAACCATTTTAGAGAGGAAGCAGCTAGGCTGGGGTTCTGATTAGCAGGGCCCCAGCCAGACTAAAGTCGAAAAACAGTGAAGCATCAGCAAAAAGTGGGGGTACCCATGTGAAGCAGATCCTACTCTCCTACACAACCCCCCCAAACGTAGGGACATTAAACTAACCTTGACCAGTTAAGTCTTCATGTTCTAAGTGGAAGTACCTAGAGAGTCCATCTGCATTGGCATGGTTACTCCCAGGTCTATGTTCCACTGTGAAGTCCATCCCCTGTAGGGAAATGGACCACCTAAGCAGTTTGGAGTTTTCACCCTTCATTTGTTTTAGCCATAAGAGGGGCTTATGGTCTGTTTGAACAAGGAAGTGAGTACCAAACAAGTATGGCCTCAACTTTTTCAGAGCCCAGACCACAGCAAAGGCCTCCCTCTCAATGGCTGACCAACGTTTCTCTCTATGGGTCAGCCTTCTGCTAATAAAAGCTACTGGCTGATCCTGACCTTCATCATTCAATTGTGACAGTACAGCCCCTACCCCCAATTCAGATGCATCTGTTTGGACAATGAGCTTCTTGGAGTAATCAGGACTCTGTAGAATGGGAGCAGTGCACATGGCCTGCTTTAGGTCATCAAATGCCTTTTGACAGCTAACTGTCCACTGAACCTTTTGGGCATTTTCTTGGAAGTGAAGTCATTCAGGGGTGTCACTATTGATCCATACCCCTTGACAAATCTCCTATAGTACCCAGTCAGGCCTAAAAAGGCTCTCACCTGAGTCTGGGTAGTTGGAGCAGTCCAGTCCATGATGGTCTGGATCTTGCTCTGCAGTGGTTGAACCTGGCCTCCACCCACAAGGTGGCCCAGGTATACAACCTGACTCTGCCCTATCTGGCACTTTTTGGCCTTGATAGTCAGGCCTGCTTTCTGCAGGGCCTGTAAAACATTTCTGAGGTGGACCAGGTGATCCTCCCAGGTGGAGCTAAAGACAGCAATATCATCTAGATATGCTGCACTATAGGCTTCCAGACCTGTAAGGACTGTATTCACCAACCTCTGAAAAGTGGCAGGTGCATTCTTCAGACCAAAGGGCATCACCACAAATTGATAATGCCCACTAGGGGTTGAGAATGCTGTCTTTGGCTTTGCATCATCAGCTAGTCTGATCTGCCAGTAGCCAGCTGTCAGGTCAAATGTGCTTAGATACTTGGCTGAGGCCAAAGTGTCTATTAGCTCATCTGCCCTAGGTATTGGATGGGCATCAGTCCTAGTGACTGCATTGAGACCCCTGTAGTCCACACAAAACCTCATCTCTCTTTTCCCACCATTGGTGTGAGGTTTTGGCACAAGGACCACTGGACTAGCCCAAGGGCTATCTGAGGGTTCAATAACTCCCAAATCCAACATTTTCTGGACTTCTGTCCTGATACAGTCCCTGACATGGTCAGGTTGCCTATAAATCTTATTTTTAATAGGCAGACTGTCAACAGTGTCCACTTCATGAGTGCACCAGGTGGTCTGACTTGGAGTCAGAGAGAACATATGTCTGTACTGATTGAGCACTTGTCTACAATCAGCTTGCTGCTGAGCAGTGAGGCTGCCTGCCAAGGCTACACCATCTACTGACCCATCATCAGGGTTCTGTAAGAGCAGGTCAGGGAGTGGGTCACTCTCTTCCTCCTGTCCCTCATCAGTAGCCATGAGCAAGCCCATGTCTGCCCTGTCCACATATGACTTCAGTTTGTTGACATGGAGAACCCTGTGGGGGCTCCTGGGTGTTCCTAGGTCTATTAAGTAGGTAACCTCAGCCTTCTGTTCAATAATGGTATGGGGTCCACTCCATTTGTCTTGGAGGGCTGCTGGGGCCACTGGCTCCAACACCCACACCTTCTGTCCGGGCTGGTAAACAGTCAGTACAGCCTTTTGGTCATGCCAGGCTTTTTGAAGTTCCTGGCTAGCCTCAAGGTTTTTAGTTGCCTTTTTCATGTACTCAGCCAACCGGGAGCGGAGACCAAGTACATAGTCCACTATGTCTTGCTTTGGGGGCTTGAGAGGTAACTCCCATCCTTCCTTCACCAAGCACAATGGACCCCTGACAGGGTGACCAAACAAAAGTTCAAAAGGGCTGTAGCCAACCCCTTTTGAGGCACCTCCCTGTATGCAAATAAAAGGCAGGGCAAGAGTATGTCCCATCTTCGCCTAAGCTTTTCTGGGAGCCCTTTAATCATGCCCTTCAAGGTTTTGTTGAATCTCTCAACTAAACCATTGCATTGTGGGTGATAGGGTGTGGTGAACTTGTAAGTCACTCCACACTCCTTCCACATTGCTTTTAAGTATCCAGACATAAAGTTAGCATCCCTGTCTGATACAACCTCCTTAGGAAGCCCACTCTTGAGAAAATTCCCAGGAGGGCTCTTGCCACCACAGGTGCTGTAGTGGTCCTAAGGGGAATAGCTTCTGGGTACCTGGTGGCATGATCCACTACCACCAGGATAAACCTGTGCCCAGATGCTGTTTGGGGATCCATGGGACCAACAATGTCAATCCCCACCCTTTCAAAGGGAACCCCCACCACAGGTAGTGGTATCAGGGGGCCTTTGTGGTGCCACCTGCCTTGCCACTGGCCTGGCAGGTTACACAGGAGCGACAAAACTCCTTGGTGTCTTCAGACATGTGGGGCCAGTGAAAGTGAGGGACAATTCTGTCCCAAGTCTTTTTCTGGCCCAGGTGACCTGCTAAGGGAATGTCATGGGCTAGGGTCAATAGGAAGCCCCTGAACTTCAGAGGTATAAACAACCTCCTGGTGGCACCAGGCTTGGGGTCTCTACACTCTGAGTACAAGAGTCCATCGTCCCAATACACTGTATGGGGACCACTAGCTTTCCTATCAGCCTCAGCAGCAGCTTGCTGTCTGAGGGGTTCAAGAGAGGGGCAGCTCTGCTGCTCCTGGCTCAGATCTGCCCTGGAAGGGCCCCTGTCCCTAAGAACTCAACCTGATCAGGCTCAAGCTCCTCTGGGACAGTTCCTTCCTCAGGACTGAGATCATCTCCCTGAAGAGACTGATCTTCCTTCTGAGCCAAGGGGGAAGGCACTGCCTTTACCCTACTACTCCTCTTCTTGGAGGGCACTTGGTCCATTATTCCAGAATCCAAGGCCTGTTCAGTGTTAGACATTTTGGCTTGTGACCTGGTCACAGCAAACACATCTGCAGGGATGCCCAGCATTTCTGCATGGGTCCTGAGCTCCACTTCTGCCCAAGCTGAAGTTTCTAAATCATTGCCAAGCAAGCATTCAACTGGTAGGTCTGCACTTACCACAACCTTCTTAAGGCCAGTTACCCCTCCCCAGGAGAAGTTAACAACTGCCAGAGTATGGTCTGTTCTGACATTGCTAGCATTGGTCACTTGGTACATTTCACCAAGTATAATCTGCCCAGGATTCACAAGGTCTTGTGTCACCATGGTGACACTTGCCCCTGTGTCCCTAAATGCCAAAGCCTCTTTTCCATTGATTAAGGGCTGTTGTCTGTACTTGTCCAGATTACTGGGACTCACAGAGGAGGTTACATCCATGCCTCCATCACAGACTAGGACAGCCTGAGTGAGTTCTCTGACTAGGTCAGAGCTCATCTCCTTACCCAGTGTCAACCCTACTAAACCCTTTGCTTGTGTAGTCCCACCACCAACTGTAACTGCACTAGGGGGAGCAGGTGCCTTAGGGGCATTGGTGGGGGCTGGAGTAGAGTCTTTGGACTTGGTGCAATCACTGGTCCAGTGGGTCTTTTGCTTACAGACCTTGCACCATGGTTTCTTTTGGCCTTTCCCTTTGTTAGACTGTGAATCCCCACCTGAAGAAGATTTTTGGGGGCCTTGTGAAGACTTCTGGTCTTTACCCTTCTCCCCACCTTTATCAGAGTTCTTAGAATCTTGCTTCTTTGGGTCACCACCTTGGTTCTGTACCTTCTGCCTCACCCTGGTTCTGACCCATTTGTCTGCCTTCTTTCCCAATTCTTGGGGAGAGGTCAGATCAGAGTCCACCAGGTACTGATGCAACAGCTGATTTTGACAGTTATTAAGAATCTGCTCCCTCATGATAAGATTGTACAATCCTGTGAAGTCACACACCTTACTGCCCATCAACCAACCTTCCAGAGCCTTAGCAGAACAATCCACATAGTCTACCCAGTCTTGAGTCTGTGCTTTTTGGATATCTCTGAACTTTAACCTGTATTGTTCAGTTGTTAGGCCAAACCCATCAATCAGAGCACTCTTCAAGACTTTGTAATTGTCAGCATCCTCTTCTCTTACAGTGAGGAGCTTGTCTCTACCTTTGTCTGCAAAGGAGAGCCACAAGATTGCTGCCCACTGCTCCTGAGGGACCCTCTGTACTTTACAGGCCCTCTCCAGTGCAGTTATCCATTTGTGGATGTCATCCCCACTCTGGTAGGGAGGGACAATCTTGCTCAGGTTTCTATGGTCATAAGACCTTTCCCTATCTCTGGGGAAATGGCTGCCACCATGGGACTCTAGTCCCAACTTTTTTCTCTCTCTATAGAGATCTAGGGACTCCCTGTCTATAGCCAATTGCTGTTTCCTGAGTTCAAGCTGGGCTTGCTCATACTGAATCAGTCACTTCCTCCTCTCATGAGAGGATTCCCTTCCATGAGAGGAGACAGAGGTCCCTGCTGAGGTGTCAGAGTGGTTAGACTCCTGAGAAGGAGATCTAGGCCTTCTGGGCACACTCACAATTCTTCCTGGGGGGACAAAGGGGAGGTCATTCTGATCCTCCTCCTCCTCCACAGGAGGAATTGGGTTTTCCAGGTCAAGGTCATTTTCACCTTCCTGGCCAGTTTCAGAGGGGGGCCTGGGTTTCTTCAGCCCTGACCCCTTCCTCATTTTCTGCCCCACCCTCTCTGCCTACCCCTTCAGACCCTAGGGGTCTGCTGAGATCATCAGCCAGTAACACCTCCCTGAGGTGTTGGGTGCTGGCACTTTTGCCTGCCTTCAACTTCCTAGTATTGCACAATGCTCTCAATTCCAAGAATGGGAGATTATCATACTTGGAGGGAAGAAGCCCACTGGCTTCTGGCAAGGACTCACTGGGTCCTGGCTTTGAAGACATTACTAGTGAGGTGTGGTGTATGCACTACCTACTCTAGTGTGGCCTACTAAGCTCTCTTGAGTTGTAGAAAGGGTGTGCTATCCCTTAACACACAACTCTAAGTTCAGTAGAACTTACTGTATACTAAGCTTGATTTATATGTACCTAAGGTACCCTTAGTGGTTTTCAGTTGATCAATTCAATTGAGATTATCTGGTAAAACAATAGCAAGCTGGAATCCCACACGCTGCACACCAATGTGAGAAGTTGGCCTAGTATATGCTGTCCACTAATTATAGTGGGCACCTTGCACCAGTCCAAACAACCCCTTATTGGAGATAGGTTAAAGACAACCTTTATTGAAAGCTATCCTAGTGGTAGCTATGGAGAGCAGCCTTCAGGCTAAGTCTTGAAGGAATGTAAAGCAGCTTGTTTTACCAGTCTATAATCTCTTGAGTGACCAAATGAAAGAGGACCACACCAGGTATATATTCAAAATATATGTATTTATTGCTAAACACACCCCTCTAGTCTCTTTATGAGGCTAGAGTTCGAAGTACATAAGTTACAAGTTAGTTATCAACAGTAATAGCACAAATACACGTTTGAGCCCTAGGGGCGTACCAAACCATATACCAATAAAGTGGTATAAGAACCACGACTGAGCTAGACACAAGGCCTAGAGCCTGTAGAAGTGCTTGGACCACAAGGAACCACCCAAGGTAGTGACACAGGGGACCCACAGGGGACGCGTGCAGTGTGAGAACACAGCCGCGAATCGCCGTTGACTTCTATGGGGAACGTTGCAGTTGGAGTTTTAAAGAAAAGGGACACTTAGAGGAGGACTTGGAGCAAACCCCTTTAGAACTAGGTCGTTCTAGAGTCTATACCCACGGGAGCACCGGAGTACTCGAGTTACCTCACCCAGGGAAGCCGGGTGCATAGGTGTCTTTCGGGGTCGGGTTTCGTCGTCGTTTACAATGGCGATCTGCTGCAAAGTGCTGCTGGCGACCAAGTCGAAAGTGCTTAGGGTGGATCCAAAGGTGGATCGGAGATCTGAAGAACCTGAAAGCAGAGGGGACAGAGTCTGGGTCACTAGCCAGTGACCAGGAAGGCGATGAGCGGATGCCCACCGATGTCGGGTGCTTCAGGTAGGTTGAAGGTCATCTTGACTCTTCAACCACGAGGTCCAGGAGGTGTCGACAACAACCAGGAGCTGGATTCGAGCTATCCCACAACGTCTGTCGATTGCAGGGGTGTCAGTGACCGGATTGGACCCAACAAGCCTTGGCAACGGCAAGTCTCTTGGAAATGGAAGAAGGACGTTGATGCAGACCAGCAAGGTCTGAGGGACTCACCCAGCAAGGGTAAGTCAGGGCAAGCCTGGAGCAACCAGGGTAGCCTAATTAGAATAAGAGTTGCCTTCAGGAGGGCCCACTAGCCAATGAACTAGCGACCGTGAAGGAGCCTCAAGTGGACGCACTTGGAGCTGGCTCACGGGACACTCGTGGAGTGGGGGCTAGTTATCTTCAGTGCAGTTTGTGCTGGTGGCGGGGACTACTTGGAGTCCGAAGCACAACTTCGTGGAAGCCCAGGAAGAGGATGCACTTGCAAATGTGCTTGGTGTCCAGGGGTCACTGTTCCACATTACCCACAAAATCTACGGGCCTCAGCTTTGCTGGGGACTCAGGGCAGCCTCAGCGAAGTCTGTAAATCCACCTCTGGTGATGCAAAGACTTCGGCGTCCGGCGGGAGCTTCAGCGATGCAGACCAAACAATTGCTTCTTTGGTGCCTGCCAAGCAGGGGAGTCACTCCTTGACCCCAAGGGAGATTCTTCAGTCCTCTAATCTTAAAGTAGAGCATCTAAGGTCCAGGATTCTGTGTCAGAGTTTCGTCCAGGTAAATCTAAAGTCCTAAGGACTGGGGTCCCATACTTATACCAAGTTAGGGGGTTGGACATACTCTGGGGACCCACCTATGGGAGGGTCAGGGAAGAGGGGTGGTTACACCCCTTTCCCTTTGTCCAGTTTCATGCCAGAGCAGGGGCTGGAGGCCCCTGAACCAGTTTGAACTGGGGTATGCACAGGGACACCAAGTGTGCCCCCAGTGCAGGACTTCAAAGCACCAGAGACTGCTCCCGCCCAGCCCCAATACACATTATCCTGTCTGGGGAGGTGGTAGGCCGGTGTGTACATGTCTCTCCCTCTAGAAGGGTGGAATGCTACCCCCGCCGCCAGAACTGGCGGGGGGGTAGTATTCCAAGATGTTTGACACCAAACACGACATGTTTCCGTGCAGCCATCCAAAAGTTAGCATTTAACGCGAGGTTATAATGCGCTTAAGAGTATATGGTCAGGCTGCACTACAAACAGCATCAGAGAAGGGTCTCCGAATGCTGCAGAGGGGCTCTGCTCATGCAGGGGCACCCTCTCACATAGGAACCAAGCACTCTGCCTTCAGGATTGACAAGGCCTGCCATAGGAGTGACTTATAGGTTTATATGTGTGTGTGTATGTAGTGATATAGGTAACCTATATCACAGTAAGGGGTGCATGCACCACCTTACCCAGGCTGCAGTAGCAGACCTGTGGTGTCCTTTTGGATGGCCTTCCAGGGGTGGCACAATACATGCTGCAGCCCCTGCTAGGCCTCTGAGGTACCTATGCCCTGGGTACATAGTATACCATATACTAGGGACTTATAAGGGCACTCCAGATTCCAATTAGAGATGTGCCTAAGGCACATGGAAACCATTTTAGAGAGGAAGCAGCTAGGCTGGGGTTCTGATTAGCAGGGCCCCAGCCAGACTAAAGTCGAAAAACAGTGAAGCATCAGCAAAAAGTGGGGGTACCCATGTGAAGCAGATTCTACTCTCCTACATCTCCTGTCTCTTTCTGCACTCCTCTTGCCTCTTTCTGCACTTCTCTTACCTCTTTCTACATTTCTAGTGCTTCTTTCTGCATTTCACTTGCTTCTTTCTGCACACCTCTTGCCTATTTCTGCACCTCTGTTGCTTCTTTCTGCACTTCTATTGCTTCTTTCTGAACCTTTCTGGCTTCTTTCTGCACCTCAATTGCTTCTTTCTGCACCCCCATGCCTCTTTCTGCACCCCTCTTCCATCTTTCTGCACCTCTCTTGCCTCTTTCTGCACCTCTGTGGCTTCTTTCTGTACTTCTCTTGCCTCTTTCTACACCCCTCTTGCCTCCTTCTGCACCACTGGTTGTTCTTTCTGCACTGCTCTTGCTTTTTTGCACCTCTCTTGATTCTTTCTGCACCCCTCTTGCCTCTTTCTGCACCCCTCTTATCTCTTTCTGCACCTCTCTTGCCTGTTTCTGAAACTCTCTTGCCTCTTTCTGCAGTTCTCTTGCCTCCTTCTGCACCTATGTTTCTTCTTTCAACACCCCTGTTGCCTGTTTCTGCATCTCACTAGCCTCTTTCTGCACCCCTGTTGCTCCTATCTTTTCCCCTCTTGCCTCTTTCTGCAACCCTCTTCCATCTTTCTGCACCTCTCTTGCCTCTTTCTTCAGCTCTCTTGCCTCTTTCTGCAGTTCTCTTGCCTTTTTCTGCACCTCTGTTGCTTCTTTCTTTACTTCTCTTGCCTCTTTATGCACCCCTTTTCCTCTTTCTGCACCTCTGTTTGTTCTTTCTGTACTTCTCTTGCATTTTTTGCACCTCTCTTCCTTCTTTCTGCAACCCCTTCCATCATTCTGCACCCCTCTTCCCTCTTTCTGCACCTCTCTTGCCTCTTTCTGAAGCCTGTTCCATTTTTTTGCACCTCTCTTGACTGTTTATGCACCTCTCTTGCCTCTTTCTGCAGTTCTCTTGCCTCCTTCTGCACCTCTGTTGCTTCTTTCTGTCCTTCCTTTGCCTCTTTCTGCACCCCTCTTGCCTGTTTCTGCACCTCACTTTCCTCTTTCTGTACCTCTCTTGCCTCTTTCTGTATTTCTGTTCCTTCTTTCTGCATTTCTGTTCCTTCTTTCTTCACTTCTCTTGCTTCTTTCTGCACCTGTCTTGCTTCATTCTGCTCCCCTCTTGCCTCTTTCTGCACCCCGCTTCCCTCTTTCTGCACCTCTCTTGCCTCATTCTGAAGCCTGTTCCATTTTTCTGCACCTCTCTGGACTGTTTATGCAACTCTCTTGCCTCTTTCTGCAGTTCTCTTGCCTCCTTCTGCACTCTGTTGATTCTTTCTGTCCTTCCTTTGCCTCTTTCTGCACCCCTCTTGCCTGTTTCTGCACCTCACTTTCCTCTTTCTGTACCTCACTTGCCTCTTTCTGTACCTCTCTTTCCTCTTTCTGCACCTCACTTGCCTCTTTTTGCACTCCTCTTGCTTTTTCTGCAACTCTCTTGTCTCTTTCAACAATTCTCCTGCTTCTTTCTGCACCTCTGTTCCTTCATTCTGCACTACTCTTGCTTCTCTCTGCACCTTTCTTGCTTCTTTCTGCACACTTTTTACCTGTTTCTGCAGCCCTCTTCCCTCTTTATGTAACTCTCTTGCCTCTTTCTGAACCGCTCTTGCTTCTTTCTGCACCCCTCTTCCCTCTTTCTGCACTTCTCTTTCTGCACTTCTCTTGCCTCTTTCTGCATTTCTGTTCCTTCTTTCTGCACATCTCCTGCCTCTTTCTGCAGCCCTGCTGTTTCTTTCTGCACTTCTCTTGTTTCTTTCTCCACCTGTCTTGCTTCTTTATGCACCCCTCTTGCCTCTTTCTGTACCCCTCTTCCGTCTTTCTGTACCCCTGTTCCCTTTTTCTGCTTCTCTCTTGACTGTTTATGCAACTCTCTTGCCTCTTTCTGCAGTTCTCTTGCCTCCTTCTGCATCTCTGTTGCTTTTTTTGCAGTTCTCTTGTCTCTTTCTGCACCCTTCTTGCCTGTTTCTGCACCTCTCTTGCCTATTTCTGTACCTCTCTGGCCTCTTTCTGCACCTCACTTGCCTTTTTCTGAAACTCTCTTGTCTCTTTCATCACTTCTCCTGCTTCTTTCTGCACCTCTGTCACTTCATTCTGCACTACTCTTGCTTCTTTCTGCACATTTCTTGCTTCTTTCTGTACCTCTCTTGCCTCTTTCTGCACCTCTCTTGCCTCTTTCTGTACCCCTGTTCCCTTTTTCTGCACCTCTCCTGACTGTTTATGCAACTCTCTTGTCTTTTTCATCACTTCTCCTGCTTCTTTCTGCACCTCTGTCACTTCATTCTGCACTACTCTTGCTTCTTTCTGCACCTTTCTTGCTTCTTTATGCACCCTTATTGCCTCTTTCTGCAGCCCTCTTCCCTTTTTTGTACCTCTCTTGCGTCTTTCTGTACCTCTCTTGCCTCTTTATGCACCCCGCTTCCCTCTTTCTGCACCTCTCTTGCCTCTTTCTGCAATTCTCTTGCATCTTTCTACACATCGGTTGCTTCTTTCTGCACTTAACTTGCTTTTTTGTGCACCTCTCTTGCTTGTTTCTGCAGCTTTCTTGCCTCTTTCTGCATTTCTCTTGCCTCGTTCTATATCTCTCTTACTTCTTTCTGCACTTCTCATGACTTTTTCTGCACCCCTCTTGCCTGTTTCTACACCTCACCTGCCTCTTTCTGCACCTCTCTTGCCTCTTTATGTACCTTCTTTCTGCACTTCTCTTGCCTCTTTCTGCACCTCTATTGCTTCTTTTTGCACCTCGGTTGCTTCTTTCTGCACCCCTCTTGCCTCTTTCTGCGCCCCTCTTCCTTCTTTCTGCAGTTCTCTTGCCTACGTCTGCACCTCTGTCGCTTCTTTCTGTACTTCTCTTGCCTCTCTCTGTACCCCTCTTGTCTCTTTCTGCACCCCTCTTGCCTCTTTCTGCATCCCTCTTCCCTCTTTCTGTATCCCTCTTCCCTCTTTCTGCCCCTTCTTGCCTCTTTCTGCACTTCTCTTGCATTTTTCTGCACCTCTCTTGTTTCTTTTTCTGCAACTCTCTTGTCTCTTTCATCACTTCTCCTGCTACTTTCTGCACCGTTTTGCCTCTTTCTGCACTCGTCTTCCCTCTTTCTGCACTTATCTTCCCTCTTTGGGTACCTCTCTTGTCTCTTTGTTCACCTCTCTTGCCTCTTTCTGCACCTCTCTTGCTTCTTTCTGCAGCCCTCTTGCCTCTTTCTGCACCCCTCTTTTGAGCCTCCCTTGCCTCTTTCTGCACCCCTGTTCCCTTTTTCTGCATCTGTCTTGCCTGTTTCTTTACCTCTCTTGCCTCTTTCTGCATTTCTCATGCCTCCTTCTGCACCTCTCTTGACTGTCTATGCAACTCTCATGCCTATACAATTCTCTTGCCTCCTTCTGCACCTCTGTTGTTTTTTCTGCACTTTTCTTGCCTCTTTATGCACCCCTCCTGCCTGTTTCTGTACCTCACTTGCCTCTATCTGTTCCTCTCTTGCCTCTTTCTGTACCTCACTTGCCTCTTTCTGCACTTATCTTGCTTTTTTGTGCATCTCTCTTGTTTCTTTCTGCAACTCTCGTCTCTTTCATCACTTCTCCTGCTTCTTTATGCACCTCTGTTCCTTCATTCTGCACTACTCTTGCTTTTTTCTGCACCCTTCTTGCCTCGTTCTGCACCCTTCTTGCCTCTTTCTGCAGCCCTCTTTCTGTACTTCTCTTGCCTCTTTCTGCACCTCTCTTGCCTCTTTACATACCCCTCCCCTCTTTCTGTACATCTCTTGTGTTGTTCTGCAGCTCTCTTGCATCCTTCTACACATCTGTTGCTTTTTCTGCACTTCAGTTGCTTTTTTGTGCACCTCTTTTGTTTCTTTCTGCACCTCTCTTGCCTCTTGCCTCTTTCTGCTTTTCTCTTTCCTCCTTCTGCACTTCTCTTGCCTCTTTCTGCACCCCTCTTGCCTGTTTCTACACCCCACTTGCCTCTTTCTGCACCATTCTTGCCTCTTTCTGTACCCCTCAAGCCTCTTTCTGCACCACTCTTGCCCCTTTCTGCACTTCTGTTGCCTCTTTGTGCACCCCTCTTGCGTCTTTCTGCACCACTGTTGCTTCATTCTGCACTTCTCTTGCTTCTTTCTGTACCTCTCTTGCTTCCTTCTGCACCACTATTACCTCTTTCTGCACCCCTCTTCCCTGTTTCTGCACTCATCTTCCCTCTCTCTGCACTTCTGTTGCCTCTTTCTGCACCTCTGTTACTTCTTTCTGCACTTCTATTGCCTCTTTCTGCATTTCTGTTGCTCCTTTCTGCTCTTCTCTTGCCTCTTTCTGCATTTCTGTTCCTTCTTTCTGCATTTCTATTCCTTCTTTCTGCATTTCTCTTGCCTCTTTCTGTACCCCTCTAGCCTCTTTCTGCACCTCTGTTGATTCTTTCTGCACTTCTCGTGCTTCTTTCTGCACCTGTCTTGCTTCTTTCTGCACCTCTCTTGCCTCTTTCTGCACCCCTCTTCCCTCTTTCTGCACCTCTCTTGCCTCTTTCTGTACCCCTGTTCCCTTCTTCTGCACATCTCTTGCCTTTTTCCTGCAACTCTCCTGCCTCTTTCTGCAGTTCTCCTGCCTCATTCTGCACCTCTGTTGCTTCTTTCTGCACTTCTCTTGCCTCTTTCTGCACCCCTCTTGCCTGTTTTTGGATCTCACCTGCCTCTTTCTGCACCTCTCTTGTCTCTTTATGCACCTCTCTTGCCTCTTTCTGCACCTCACCTGCCTCTTTCTGCACTTCTCTTACTATTTTCTGCACCTCTTTTTTTTAAAAAATCTCTTTTATTGATTTTGTTTTATTGCAACAGTAATAACAGCCATCAGCATTACATATATTGTATGTATAGTTCTTAGGTAATACCTATTAGATACATTCGGGCAATAATAGCATGACAATCACATATACAATAGACATGTAGATACGATAGCTCTGAGTAATTCGTGTTAAATCCGTGTCTCTTTTTAGTGCCCAGTCTTTATGGGTAATTTACGTGAATATCGTTTTCAGGGGACAACACCAGGAGCCCGGAGTTGCCTGAAGAATCAGTGTAAGATGTGGTTGTAGTAACAAGGGGGGAGTAGAGGGAGCGGAACTTGGAGTGGAGCTGGAGCACCTCAACTTGCCAGTGCGTGTTTGTGAGTTTGTTGCTTGTTGCGCCTATTCCCTTCACTTTGACCATATTTCCCCTATCAATATATCTTTTTGGGGCATCAGTGTACAATGGCAGGTGTCGTAGTGGTGGCTCTGGATGTCCCCGGGGTCCTTCTAACATGCACAGTGCTACTCGTCCGGGGCAGGTGCCAGTGCAGGCTGGATTAGTGGGTGCTCATATTGCTGTAGTGCCATAAGTATTGCTTCCCAATGCGTGGCGATTGGTAGTTTCCTAAGTCCTATGGTCTCTTTGCGGCTAATTGCTATACCTTCTGCTCTAGCCCACACAAGTGTGGAGTGTCGCCATGCTTGGAAGTGGGGTGGTCAGGCGCTTTCCAGTGCTTCGTGATTAGCCGTTTGGCTGTTAGTATGCCCGTATCTAGGAATCTAGCGGAAACCTTGGTATTGCGTGTCCTACGAAACCGATGTAATAAATATGCAGGCCATTCAAAGGGGATTACCTTTTTAGTGCAGTGATGTAATGCTTCTGCTACCCCCCTCCATTATGCACTTAGGTTGGTGCTGCTCCACAAAATATGCACCAGGTCTGCGTCTAGGACTGAGCACCTGGGACAGGCAGAATCAGTACGATGAAAGTATCTGTTGATTTTGGTTGGTGTGTAGTACGCTCTGTGTGTAATGTAAAATTGGATCTGCCTAAATCTCATGTTCCTAAGGATCTTAACTGGGCTGGCCAACACTTGCCCCCATTCTTTGTCTGAGAATTGCCTGTCCAGATCTCCCTCCCACCTGCGCCGTCGGGGGTCTAACTTGGCCGATGCATGCTGGTGCGGTGAAGCTGCAAACCACTGCATCAAATGCCTGCCTTGTCCCATTACGTGCAAATACTGTATGGTAAGGTGCGCAGGGAATTCAGTAGTCAGGTCACCCCATAGCGCTGTGAGCATGGCCAGTAAGGACCGATGAAGAAGGAATTGACCCGCAGGGAGTCCATTCTCTTCCATCAGAGACTCATAGGGAAGCAATGCGCCATCACGGTAGAGGTCTCCCAGGGTCTGTATGCCCGCCACTTGCCACTGTTGCAGTTCTAAAGCAGTCAGGGTCCCCTGTCCCTTAGGAGCACCCTCTAGAGGGAGAGCGGGAGCATAGGGCGTTGTGTCCCGAGTTAGGAAAAGGCTCCTCTTATAGCACCTATGCGCTATTTTTAGCCACAGTGATTCTGGAGGCCTCACGCATGCCCCGGGGTGAAAGAGCTGAAGTATCTGGGATTGCATGAGCGGCAGCAGCGTGGTCGCCATGCCTTCACATTGGCGATACGCCATCCACCTGGCCACCCACTGGAGTTGTGCTGCCAAAAAGTAGTGCTCAAAACATGGTGCTGCCAGGCCCCCTTGATCAGTGGGCAGGTATAATTTTTTAATGGCCACTCTGTGCCGACTGGAGCCCCATATGAAATCCCTGACTGTCTTTTCCAACCCAGCAAAAAAAGGGGGCAGTATGTGGACAGGCAGGTTGGCGAAGTAGTACAGTAATCGCGGCAGGACCCCCATTTTCACCAGCGCAACCCTGCCTGTCACCGCGGTAAGAAGCGTACTCCAGAATTGCATCTGCGATTTGGTAGCAGTTAACGTCCTGCCAAGATTGCCATCAAAAAGATCTGCCGGCTGTCTGTATACCCGGATGCCAAGGTAGCGGAATGTGTCTGCAATCCACCGTACCTTCACTCCATTAAGCTCCAGGCTCGGGTCTGGGACATCTGCGCTGAAGGCGTAGAGCTTTTATTTACCGACATTTACCTTCAGTCCAGATATATCCGCAAACTCCCATAAGATGCGGGCCAAGTTGCCCGGCACATTACTAATATCGTGGAGATAAATTAATAGATCGTCCACGTACAGCGATACCTTATGTATGCCGTCCCCTAACAATATGCCCCCTTGTGTGTGTGCCCTTATCGATTCCGCTAGTGGCTCCATTGCGAGTGCAAAAAGAAGGGGGGACAGTGGGCAGCCCTGCCTCATCCCTCGTCGCACTGAAATCTCCTCCGAAGTGTAAGGGCCCGTCTTTACTCTTGCCCTTGAATTCATGTAAAGCAGCCTGACTATTTGCAGAAAGGCCGGCCCTAGCTTATATCTTTCCAGAGTAGAAAACATAGAGTTCCACTCAAGGGAATCGAAAGTTTTTTCCAGATCTAGCACGAGGCAACCTGCCCTCGGCCATGTTATCGTGGAGTATGTGGCTACTCGGAAAAAATGGTGCAGATTGAGCGAGGTGCTGTGAACTGGCACAAAACCATTTTGATCTGCATGTACCAGCGCCGGAACCACCTGTGCCAGCCTGTCAGCAAGTATCTTCGTTAGCAATTTATAGTCAGTTTTCAGGAGGGCGAGAGGTCTGTAAGAGCCCATGTCAGTTGGGTCTCTGTCGGGCTAGGGCAACAAGATCAGGTGTGCCTCGCATAGCGAAGGGGGGAGCCGTCCTATATCTACTGCGGCTGCATAGAGGGTGAGCAGCTTTGGGCCTATTGACACTTTGTATGCTTTAGAGTACTCCGCTGGAAGGCCATCAGGCCCTGGGGTCTTGCCCGTGGCCAGAGACGATATCGCGTCCCCAACTTCTTCAAGCGCGATCGGCTCATCTAGCATGTCGCTCTGCGCTGACTCTAACTCAGGTAGGTGTATGCGGTCTAAGAAGGCGGTCAGAGCCTGTGGTTCGCATCTGCAGTGAGACTGATACAATTGGCTATAATGTTGAGTCAGTGCCTCATGGATGTCGCGCTGTGTGTGCACTAGCGCACCCGTGCTAGTTTGCAGTGCTTCGATGGGTTTGCAGGTATGCTCTTGGCGAACCAGCCAAGCTAAAAGTCGCCCTGCCTGGTCAGCCGTGTCGTGAGTGTGTGCAGTGTGTGCTGTATAGTTGTGGCAGTGAAGGCGCCCCAATAACTCTGCATGCTGTGTGCGCAGTGTGTCCAGGCATTGCTTATCCCTGCCTTCACCTTCCCCGTCTATCTCGTACCGCAGCAGCTGCTTTTCTATTTTGCTTAAGCTAGAGGAGATTTGCCTACATATGTTCCAGGTCATGCCTATACATTGCCCCCTCATGGCAACCTTGAAGGCCTCCCACTCCACCAATGCATCCCCCGCTGTATTTTCGTTTATCTCGAAATATGCAAGTAGGGCCGTACCCAGCGAAGCGCGGAATGCTGAGTCCTCCAGTGCCGCGGGCTGAAGTCTCCACGTAGGGGCAGGAGGGTGTTCGACATCCCAGGTTAGTTGTAGCAGTTGTGGATTATGATCGGAGTGCGTCCAGCCTAAATATTCTACCTTATGCACCAAAGGAAGTAGCGCCAGGGATCCCACTATTCTATCTAAATGTACATGCAGGCTGTGCACCGCAGAATAGTATGAGTAGCCCCTGGCGTTAGAGTTGAGGGCGTGCCATATGTCAATAATTGCCCAGTGTGTCAGCCAGTTTGTGAGGGCCTGTGCATTGGACGCCGCTGTGGTCTTGGACAAGGGCGGGAACAATCTGTCTAGGTCTGTGCTAAGCACAGAGTTGATGTCGCCCCCAAGGAGCCAGGGCACTCCACTCCACCCTGCTAATGTCTTCGTGAGATTCTCTAAAAAGGTCACCTGGCCTACATTCGGGGCATAGATAGAACCAAGGAGTAGCGGCTGACCGTTAAGTCTTCCGCTGACTAATGTGTATCTGCCCTCTGGATTGATTAATACGTGCTCCTCAGTAAAGGAGATCCCAGCTCTTACCCAGATAAGGACGCCTTGTGCGTGTGCCGAATAATTTGTGCCATATATTTGGCCTCTCCATTTATTACGCAAGCGCCCTAGCTCCACCTGGGACATGTGTGTTTCTTGGAGTAGCGCAATGCCAGCGGATCTGCGTTGCAAGTATGAGTAGATGAGTAGATCAAGTACCTGCGCGCCGGGGAGTGTATACCACGCACGTTCCATGTTACTATGTTAACTTGCACCATTGTTCTTTCTTGGGGTAACTAAATTGGCAACTGGAGGGTAAGGCGTCATAGGTTCCGAGTGGCGGGAGTGTGCTCCAACTCAGGGGTTGTAATAACAGTGTGTATCTGTGAACTGAACTTTGCATAACTATCTGGGGCGAGTCCCAACTGGGTTTTCGTCCAAACTGGAGTGCTTAACTGGAGGCTGTAACTATATCGCAAGTGCTTGCGGGCGGGCAAGCGCAAGGTGCTTCTGGCATGAGCTGTGCCAACCCTCGATGTTGTGTTTGTGACTGAATGTTCACACAGCCAATCCGTGTCGGCAGGCGAGCTGTCGCACTGCATATGACCTATTTGTGTGCCGCTGGGTGGGCGCCGACTGCTCCTATGGAGGAGGAGACACTGCCGCCCAAGCAAGGTAAGCACCGTTGGGAGAAAAAAGGGTGGGGAGGAGGGGGGAAAATAGCGGTGACAATATCAGGCATAACACATCTGTTTTGAACCAGGTTCTTGCGTGAGTTTGTACACGATGTTATGTGTTATATTGTCCAAAGTCATATAATATAGTCTGCTGTCTGCGGCGTGACATCCGGCAGTGGATACTCTTCTGGATCTCCTAGTCCTGAGGGCGTAGAGGAGCCTGCATCAGATGACCTGGATGGACTTCGCTGGTGCTCAGAGTCCTGCTGCGCTGTCCCTAGCGCAGCAACAACATTGATCGCTTCTTGCCTTTCCATTCTCCTTTGCTCTAGATTGGGAGCAGTGACGGCAGCCGCATTGGTCGATCGAGGTCTGCCGCGTCCTCTACAGGCGCGTCGCCGTCGAGTAGGCTTGCGTACTTCCGTCCCTGCAGAAGGTCTGACCCTGTCCACATCCCGGACTCCTCCAGCCAGTCCCAGACATCAGCAGGTGAGTCAAAGAACCGTGTTGTCCCCTTTGCCACCACTCGCAGCCGTGCAGGGAACAGCAAAGAGTATTTTAGATCGAGTTCACGGAGCTGCTTCTTCACTGCTGTGTATGCGCTCCTGCGCCGCTGCACTCGGGCCCTGTAATCCAGGAAAAACAGAACCTGGTTGCTTCCCAGCCGTATGTCTGACATCTTCCGGGTCTCGCGCAATATCAAGTCTCTGTCCCTGTAGTTGAGTACTTTGAACACAAACGGACGTGGGCGGGCTCCCGGTGGGGGTCTCTGTGCACTCTTTCAATTACAAACTGGGAGGACAGAGTGTCTGCAGATAGTAGGTCTTTGATCCAGCGCTCAACAAATTCTTCCGGTTGTCGGCCTTTCTCCCCCTCTGGAAGTCCCACCACAGGGACATTGTTCCTGCGTGAGCGTCCCTCAGCATCCTCCACTCTGTCCTCCAGCACGTGCACTCGATCGATGAGGTCCTGCAGGGCCGCAGTGTGACTTTGCGTGACGGGCTTTAATTCTGTGAGCGTTAGTTCTTGTTGTCGTACTTTGTCTCCTAACTTTTGATGATCAGCACGCAGGAGAGTGAAGTCCGACGTCACCTTGTCAATTTTTGACAACAGCGATGTGCGGGTCTGAGCCAGAGCAGATCCGATTTTTTCAACTGCCGCTAGTACCAAGTCCATCTTGGCGGCAAGCGCTGTGTGCGGTGCCTGCGAGGGTACATCAACTTCTGTTGCCCCTGGTTCCGATGCACCAGTGCGTGCACTAGGCTGTTGAGTATTGGTGCGCAGTCGGCCCATGACTATTTGTTGTGCTGATGGCATTTGATTTGGTTCCGGGCCGACCGGATCCGTCACCCTCCCTTTGGCTTCTCAGATGCAAAAGGGCCCCCTCTAGGAGCCGATAATTACCCCAGTGAGTGTTGTTGCTACTATTGCAGGTGTCTCCGCCCTAGCGGTTGGTGCGTCGTTGAGCAGATGAATGGTGGGGAGCCCCATCTGGTGAGCCCAGTTGCACCTCATCCACAGTGACCCCGGGAGTCCGTGCCGCGCCCCACGGTGATCTTCTGTGTGTGTCTGGATGAGAGGGGCCTGTCCCACCTCCTGTGTCGTCGCTGCACCTTGAGCGCAATCTTCTGTGACACCTGAGTGGGATCGGTGAGCGAAGGCCTAACGCCACCTACCCCATCCAGTCCACTGTGTATGGTGTGCAGTCACAGGGTCAGCAGTGAGTGCTCACCTCCTGTGGTGTGTCCTCACTGCCTGGGCCCAAACTGACCCCCAGGCACCACGTGGGGCGATCGTCGGCCCAGCCTATCCTCCCCCAAAGCCCTGTACCAGTGGTATTTCAGGCCAGACCCCACTTCAGCAATCGGATCCGGGGAGAGACGGGGGCAATACCGGTCCCCCAAGCCCCACTGCAGTGCTTTCCAATTGCTCGAGTCAGCAGGCTGTCAGCAGGTGAACGCCATGTAGTAAACACCGATGGCGCTGAGGGTGCGCGGTGGGTGCCGTCTGTTCGAAGGATCTGTGAGGTTAACTAAGCATCACCATGCCATGTGATTCCTGTGGGTGCTTTCTGAGTGCGGTTAGTCACCTTACCCCACTGTGGCGGTGCGGCCGCTCGGGAAGAGAGGGGGAGGGGGAACAATGGGGCCTCCAGTCACCTCTAAGTCCTGTGTTGTGGCGCTCCCCTGGTGCACCTCCCAGTGCGGTCACAGCCAAATCAGTTCAGGAGGGGAAGGGGGTCCCTTGTTATTCCGTGTTGCACTTGGGTCAGTGTCTGTCTCGGCAGGTCTCAGGATCCACAGGAGATGTCCCTCGCTGTCGTGAAGCCCCAGCCACCTAGGCCCGATCCGGCCCCGAGCCTCTCATGGAACGAGCGCCTGCCCAAATGGCCTCCTCTCCCCGATTTTCACACCAGCACTGGTGCAGTCCGAGTCGGCCCCGGTGACCTGCCTCAGATAGAGGTGGGGGCTGGGAAACACCACTCAGCTTCCACGGTGCACCACATCCCCCCACCCTGTACGCTCGTCGGTGTGTGAGACCTTCAGATCTAGAGGCACCAGTGTCCACGGCCCGCGGCTGGCACAGTCCAGTAGGGGGGCCCTCCCCTCACCTACAACAATGTCCAGGCCTCACGACGGTGCACTGTCCTCTCCTGCATGCTCCGCTTGCCATTAGCCACCTCTCTCCACAACGGCAGCATACCCACTTCAGAGGGGAGGGAAGCGAGAGTCCCCCACTCAGTGTGAGGCCCCCTCCGCTGTCTCTGTGCCACAGAGTGTTCTTCCCACGTTGGTCACCTCAGCTGTGTCACCCCCTCTGCCTGGGCCCGATCCGACCCCTGGTCACAGCGCACGACAAGAGGCTGGCCCGCCCGGTACCCTCCTCAGGGCCGGGCACTGGCACCACCACAGTCCGGATCCACCGCAGCAGGCGGGACAGGGCAGGAGTGGGAACGATTGCCTGTTCCCCATGGAGCGCCCCACTCAACGGTCCGGAGAGCACTTCCACAGGTGGGTGCTATGCAGTGAGCTTCATTAATGCAGGGGGTGGGAGGTAGGCGCCATCCATCGGGAGTCCACACCACTTAGCATAGGCCTCTCAGTGGTGCACAGCTCCCCCGCACTCGCACCGGTAACTCCGGTGCCGAAGGCGACACAGTTACTCCTGGGGGGGAAAAGAGAGGCCCAGTCACCCAGTTGCCTCCGAAGTCCGCTGGTCAGGGAAGGGGCCAAATTTGCTGCATTTGTCCAGGAACTGAGAAACTTAGTGCAGAGGGATACATTGTTTCCATTTCTGGAACTACAAAAATTACTCCATATTGATATACCCAGGGACTTTGATTGCGGGGAAACTGCCCGTCCATGCAAAATACCATTGGTGAAGATTTGATTACCGATAGGAGGCAACCTACGTTGGCACACAATTGAATTCTATATATTGCATTTTAACTAACATGTGGACTATATGCAATAACTAGGAATGAATGGGAGGTTATAGAGGTTGCTCACATCAAGATTTTTGATTCGATTATCATTTGGCACATTATCCATTGCCTATCTGTCTACCTCCCTCCCTAAGCGATAATGCTGAGAGTCCACTTAATCAGCATTAGTTGTTCCCCTCTTTGGTTGAGTGATACCAGATTTTGATTGGGAAGGTCCTGAAGAAGGTGGTTCTTATTCGCCAAATTCCACCAAAACGCGTGTCAACCTTGTTGGATACGCCCATCTCATGACATGGTTATGGAGATTGGAACATCTGTGTCCCCTTCTGACCTTGATGTGTATGTGTTTCGTTGGGATGTGTGTTAGTATGTTGGGTCTGATTGAGTGTGATTGAGAATTTATTATTGTTTAGAGGGGTTCGGAGCACTATTCTCAAAGTCATCTATGTTGAATTGTAATTGTATATATAATTGTGCATGTATTTAACTATGTATCATATGTACAAAGAACAAAAAATTATTTTGGGAAAAAAAAGGGAAAAAAAAGGGAAAAAAAATAATTGTTTTTTAAGTAAATGAGAACTGACTTCGAATTTTTGTTATCTAATAATATGAAGTAAAAATAAAATTGGAATTAAGTAATGATATTGCATTGATGACGTCCTCTTTACAATGAATGTTTAACCCATGTTAGATTTATTCCATAGATCAAAAGTAATATAGGTCTGGAGGGAGCGTGATTATTTATTGTATCTGTTGTTGTTTCCCCTATTCTCCCTGACCTTATAGCTGTTCATATAGGTGGTCCCTGTTCTACATTATCAGGGAAGGGGCCCCACCTGTCCCCGTGATGTTGTCCGCGCGAGTGCGTGCCTTCAGGGAGTCCGCACCGGCAATCGTGTCTAACCGCCCACGAGCACCTCGTCGCCTGGCCTCCGGGGGGCTGCCGAATGTGTCAGAAACTGCTCCCTCCGCCACTCTTTTGGCTTGCTCTTGTGCCACAGCGATGCAGGTATTTTCGTGTTTCTTCACTGTGCTTGGATGGCTGTGAATGACAGGTTCGTCAGGATAAATGAGGGTTTCAGGACGGAGCTCTAACGGCTCGCGTCCGCCATGTTCGGCTGCTTAACCACGCCCCCATTTTCTGCACCTCTCTTGTTTCTTTCTGAAACTCTATTGTCTCTTTCATCACTTCTCCTGCTTCTTTCTGCACCGCGTTGCCTCTTTCTGCACTTGTCGTACCTCTTTGTGCACCTCTCCTGTCTCTTTGTGCATCTCTTTTTCCTCTTTCTGCACTTCTGGTGCCTCTCTTTGCACCTCTCTTGCCTCTTTTTGCATTCCTCTTGCCTCCTTCAGCACATCTGTTCCTTCTTTCTGCACTTCTCTTGCTTCTTTCTGTACCCCTCTTGCCTATTCCTACACCCCATTTGCCTCTTTCTGCACCTCTCTTCCCTCTATCTGTATTTCTGTTGCTTGTTTCTGCACTTCTTTTGCCTCTTTCTGCATTTCTGTTCCTTCTTTCTGCACTTCTCTTGCTTCTTTCTACACCTATCTTGCTTCTTTCTATACCTCTCTTACTTCTTTCTGCACCTCTGTTGCTTCTTTCTGCACCCCTCTTGCCTCTTTCTGCACCCCTCTTCCCTCTTTCTGCTGTTCTCTTTCCTCCATCTGCACCTCTGTTGCTTCTTCCTGCACTTCTCTCGCCTCTTTCTGAAGCCCTATTGCCTCTTTCTGCACCCCTGTTGCTTCATTCTGTACTTCTCTTGCTTCTTTCTTTACCTCTCTTGCTTCTTTATGCACACCTCTTGCCTCTTTTACACCCCTCTTCCTGCACCTCTCTTGTCTCTTTGTGCACCTCTCTTGCCTCTTTCTGCACTTCTCTTACCTCTTTCTGCACTTCTCTTGCCTCTTTCTGCACCTTTGTTGCTTCTTTCTGCACTTCTCTGGCCTCTTTCTACATTTCTGTTGCTTCTTTCTGCACTTCTCTTGCCTCTTTCTTCATTTCTGTTCCTTCTTTCTGCATTTCTGTTCCTTTTTCTGCACTCTTCTTTCCTCTTTCTACACCTCTGTTGCTTCTTTCTGCTCTTCTCTTGCTTCTTTCTGCACCTGTCTTGCTTCTTTCTGCACCCCTCTTGCCTCTTTCTGCACCCCTCTTCCTCTTTGTGCACCTCTCTTGCCTCTTTTTGTAACCCGTTCCCTTTTCTGCACCTCTCTTGACTGTTTATGCAACTCTATTGCCTCTTTCTGCACCTCTCCTGCTTCTTTCTGCACCCCTCATGCCTCTTTCTGCACCCCTCTTCCCTCTTTTTGCACCCCTCTTACCTCTTTCTGCACCTCTGTTGCATCTTTCTGTACTACTCTTGCTTCTTTCTGCACCTCTCTTGCTTCTTTCTGCACCGCTCATGCTTCTTTCTGCACCCCTCTTCTCTCTTTCGGCACCCCTTCTTGCCTCTTTCTGCACCCATGTTTCTTCTTTCTGCTCTTCTTTTGTTTCTTTCTGCACCCCTGTTGATTCTTTCTGCACCCCTCTCGCCACTTTCTCCACCCCTGTTCCCCCTTTTGCATCACTTTTGCTTCTTTCTGCACTTCTCTGGCCTCTTTCTGCACCCCTTTACCTGTTTCTGTACCTTACTTGCCTCTTTCTGCCCTTCTCTGGCTTTTTACTGCACCTCTCTTGCCTCTTTCTGCACCTTGCTTCTTTCTGCACCTTTCTTCCTGCCTCTTTCTTCAGCCCTTTTCTCTCTTTCTGTACCTCTCTTGCCTCTTTCTGTACCTCTCGTGCCTCTTTGTGCACCCCTCTTCCCTCTTTCTGCACCTCTCTTGTCTTTTTCGGCAGTTCTCTTGCAACTTTCTGTACTCCTCTTGCCTGTTTCCACACCTCCCTTGCCTCTTTCTGCACCTCTCTTCCCTCTATCTACATTTCTGTTGCTTCTTTCTGCACTTCTCTTGCCTCTTTCTGCATTTCTGTTCCTTCTTTCTGCACTTCTCTTGCTTCTTTCCACACCTCTCTTGCTTCTTTCTGCACCTCTATTGCTTCTTTCCACACCCCTCTTGCCTCTTTCTGGACCCCTTTTCCAACTTTCTGCAGTTCTCTTGCCTCAGTCTGCACCTCTCTTGCTTATTTCTTTACCTCTCTTGCTTCTTTCTGCACTTCTCTTGCTTCTTTCTGTACCCCTCTTGCCTATTCCTACACCCCATTTGCCTCTTTCTGCACCTCTCTTCCCTCTATCTGTATTTCTGTTGCTTGTTTCTGCACTTCTTTTGCCTCTTTCTGCATTTCTGTTCCTTCTTTCTGCACTTCTCTTGCTTCTTTCTACACCTATCTTGCTTCTTTCTATACCTCTCTTACTTCTTTATGCACCTCTGTTGCTTCTTTCTGCACCCCTCTTGCCTCTTTCTGCACCCCTCTTCCCTCTTTCTGCTGTTCTCTTTCCTCCATCTGCACCTCTGTTGCTTCTTCCTGCACTTCTCTCGCCTCTTTCTGAAGCCCTATTGCCTCTTTCTGCACCCCTGTTGCTTCATTCTGTACTTCTCTTGCTTCTTTCTTTACCTCTCTTGCTTCTTTATGCACACCTCTTGCCTCTTTTTACACCCCTCTTCCTGCACCTCTCTTGTCTCTTTGTGCACCTCTCTTGCCTCTTTCTGCACTTCTCTTACCTCTTTCTGCACTTCTCTTGCCTCTTTCTGCACCTTTGTTGCTTCTTTCTGCACTTCTCTGGCCTCTTTCTACATTTCTGTTGCTTCTTTCTGCACTTCTCTTGCCTCTTTCTTCATTTCTGTTCCTTCTTTCTGCATTTCTGTTCCTTTTTCTGCACTCTTCTTTCCTCTTTCTACACCTCTGTTGCTTCTTTCTGCTCTTCTCTTGCTTCTTTCTGCACCTGTCTTGCTTCTTTCTGCACCCCTCTTGCCTCTTTCTGCACCCCTCTTCCCTCTTTGTGCACCTCTCTTGCCTCTTTTTGTAACCCGTTCCCTTTTCTGCACCTCTCTTGACTGTTTATGCAACTCTATTGCCTCTTTCTGCACCTCTCCTGCTTCTTTCTGCACCCCTCATGCCTCTTTCTGCACCCCTCTTCCCTCTTTTTGCACCCCTCTTACCTCTTTCTGCACCTCTGTTGCATCTTTCTGTACTACTCTTGCTTCTTTCTGCACCTCTCTTGCTTCTTTCTGCACCGCTCATGCTTCTTTCTGCACCCTCTTCTCTCTTTCGGCACCCTTCTTGCCTCTTTCTGCACCCATGTTTCTTCTTTCTGCTCTTCTTTTGTTTCTTTCTGCACCCCTGTTGATTCTTTCTGCACCCCTCTCGCCACTTTCTCCACCCCTGTTCCCCCTTTTTGCATCACTTTTGCTTCTTTCTGCACTTCTCTGGCCTCTTTCTGCACCCCTTTTACCTGTTTCTGTACCTTACTTGCCTCTTTCTGCCCTTCTCTGGCTTTTTACTGCACCTCTCTTGCCTCTTTCTGCACCTTGCTTCTTTCTGCACCTTTCTTCCTGCCTCTTTCTTCAGCCCTTTTCTCTCTTTCTGTACCTCTCTTGCCTCTTTCTGTACCTCTCGTGCCTCTTTGTGCACCCCTCTTCCCTCTTTCTGCACCTCTCTTGTCTTTTTCGGCAGTTCTCTTGCAACTTTCTGTACCCCTCTTGCCTGTTTCCACACCTCCCTTGCCTCTTTCTGCACCTCTCTTCCCTCTATCTACATTTCTGTTGCTTCTTTCTGCACTTCTCTTGCCTCTTTCTGCATTTCTGTTCCTTCTTTCTGCACTTCTCTTGCTTCTTTCCACACCTCTCTTGCTTCTTTCTGCACCTCTATTGCTTCTTTCCACACCCCTCTTGCCTCTTTCTGGACCCCTTTTCCAACTTTCTGCAGTTCTCTTGCCTCAGTCTGCACCTCTCTTGCTTATTTCTTTACCTCTCTTGCTTCTTTCTGCACCTCTCTTGCCTCTTTATGCACCCCTCTTTCTTCAGCTCTCTTCTCTTTCTGCACCTCTCTTGCTTCATTCTGTACTTCTCTTGCTTATTTCTTTACCTCTCTTGCTTCTTTCTGCACCTCTCTTGCCTCTTTATGCACCCCTCTTCCTACACCTCTCTTCTCTTTTTGCACCTCTCTTGCCTCTTTCTGCGCTTATCTTACCTCTTTCTGCCCTTCTCTTGCCTCTTTCTGTGCCTTTGTTGCTTCTTTCTGCACTTCTTTTACTTCTTTCTGCACCTCTCTTACTTCTTCCTGCACACCTGTTGTCTCTTTCTGCACTCGTCTTCCCTCTTTCTGTACCTCTCTGTCTCTTTGTGCACCTCTCTTGCCTCTTTCTGCACTTCTGTTTCCTCTTTCTGCACCTCTGTTACTTCTTTCCACAGTTCTCTTGCCTCTTTCTTCATTTCTGTTGCTTCTTTCTGCACTTCTCTTGCCTCTTTCTTCATTTCTGTTCGTTCTGCATTTCTGTTCCTTCATTCTGCACTCCTCTTGCCTCTTTCTGCACCCCTCTTGCCTCTTTTTGCACCTCTGTTGCTTCTTTCTGCTCTTCTCTTGCTTCTTTCGGCACATGTATTTCTTCTTTCTGCCCCCCTCTTGCCTCCTTCTGCCTCTTTCTGCACCCTTCCTCCCTCTTTCTGCACCTCTGCAGTTCTCTTGCCTCCTTTTTCACCCCTGTTGCTTCTTTCTGCACTTCTCTTGCCTCTTTCTGCACCCCTCTTTCCTGTTTCTGCACCTCACTTGCCTCTTTCTTTACCTCAGTTGCCTCTTTCTGCACTTCGCTTGGTTTTTTATGCACCTCTCTTGCTTCTTTATGCACCTTTCTTCTTTCTGCACCCTTCTTGCCTTCTACAGTCCTCTTCCCTCTTTCTGTACCTCTCTTGTCTCTTTCTGCAGTTCTCTTGCATCTTTCTACACACCTGTTGCTTCTTTCTGCACTTCACTTGCTTTTTTGTGCCACTCTCTTGCTTCTTTCTGCACCTCTCTTGCCTCTTTCTACATTTCTCTTGCTTCCTTCTGTACCTCTCTTGCTTCTTTCTGCACTTCTCTTGCCTCTTTCTGCACCCCTCTTGCCTGTTTCTACACCTCACTTGCCTCTTTCTGCACCTCTTGCCTCTTTCTGCATTTCTCTTGCTTCTTTCTGCACTTCTCTTGCCCCTTTCTACATTTCTGCTCCTTCTGTCTGCACTTCTCATGCCTCTTTCTGCACTTCTCTTGCCTCTTTCTGAACTTCTCTTGTCTCTTTGTGCACCTCTCTTGCCTCTTTCTGCACGTCTGTTCCTTCTTTCTGTACTTCCCTTACCTCATTCTGCATTTCTGTTCCTTTTTTCAGCATTTCTGTTCCTTTTTTCTGTACTTCTCTTGCCTCTTTCTGCACCCCTCTTCCCTCTTTCTGCACCTCTCTTGCTTCTTTCTGCACCCCTCTTCCCTCTTTCTGCACCTCTCTTGCTTCTTTCTGTACCCCTGTTCCCTTTTTATGCACCGCTCTTGCCTGTTTCTGCAACTCTCTTGCCTCTTTTTGTAGTTCTCTTGCCTCCTTCTACACCTCTTTTGCTTCTTTCTGTACTTCTCTTGCCTCTTTCTGCATCTATCTTGCCTGTTTCTGCACCTCACTTGCCTCTTTCTGTACCTCACTTGCCTCTTTCTGTACCTCACTTGCCTCTTTCTGTACCTTTTTTGCCTTGTTCTGCACCTCACTAGCCTCTTTCTGCACTTCTCTTGCTTTTTTCTGCACCTCTCTTGTTTCTTTCTGCAACTCTCTTGGTTCTTTCATCACTTCTCCTGCTTCTTTCTGCACCTCTGTTCCTTCATTCTGCACTTCTCTTGCTTCTTTCTGCACCCTTTGTGCCTCTTTCTGCAGCCTTCTTCCATCTTTCTATACCTCTCTTGCCTCTTTATGCACCTCTCTTGCCTCTTTATGGATCCCTCTACCCTCGTTCTGCACCTCTCTTGCCTCGTTCTGCAGTTCTCTTGCATCTTTCCACATATCTGTATCTTCTTTCTGCACTTCACTTGATTTTTTTGGGCACCTCTCTCACTTCTTTCTGCAACACTCTTGCCTCTTTCTGCACCTCTTTTGCTTCCTTTTGCACTTCTCTTGCTTCTTTCTGCATTTATCTTGCTTCTTTCTGCACCCCTCTTGCCTCTTTCTGCATTCCTCTTCCCTCTTTCTGTACCTCTCTTTCCTCTTTCTGCACTTCTCATGCATCTTTCTGCACTTCTCATGCCTCTTTCTGTATTCAAATGGGAAGTGGAAGCTGTCAAGTTTAAAGGTCTATGTGCTCTCATGACTCAGGTATATGTCTACTTGTACATGTATTCTCACATGTGTTATGCAGCTGAAGATGGTAGCTTAAAAAGTGTGTAGCTTCTCCTTTAGTTTGTCAAATCTTGTTAGTTCTGCTCTGTCATTTGATTGCACAGGCAGACATGTCTTATTTATATAGGTGTTATAGAGCCCCTCAAATATACTATTGAATACCCATGTGCCCTGTATTATGAGCAGAAAGAAATACATACACATTTTTGTACACAAATTTACAGAGTATGCTGTTTGAAACACAGGTATTCAAGTATTTGTATGTTTATTTTTCTGTAACATGTCACTAGGTAAAAGCAGAGACACACGCATGCATACCTTCACAAACTTGGTCAGACTTACAACAGTGATATGGTTACGATTGCTATTTTACATTTGGTAGGCCTAACATTCTGAGCAGTGGATGAATAGTGAACCCTCAAGAGAAAAGTGAGGTTTAAGACATCTTGGGAGTAGGATTAGTGATTAGGCTACTTTGTATGAGTCTGTGGAAAGGTACAGTCAAAGTAGGTCTCTTTTTGCACCTCTGTTACTTCTTTCTGCGCTTCTCTTGCTTCTTTTTCTTCCTTTCTTCCTCTTTCTGGCTTTCTGTTGCCTCTTTCTGTATATTTCTTGCTTCTTTCTGTACCTTTCTTCCTCTTTCTGTACCGTATGGGTTAGTGAGTAGATGTGTGTGTAGACCTATGAATCAGTGAGTGGGTATGTACTAACTGGTATTGGTGTGTCTATGATTTCGAGAATGGTAGTCTGTATTTTAGACTGGGTGTATGAAAGGTTATATTAGGGTGTGAGGAGGTGCATCAGATATTAAGTGGATGATGTCATCAGTGATATCAGTGATGTCATCAGTGATGTCACTTACCATGTCATCAGTGATGTCACTTACCATGTCATGAGTGATGTAATATGTGATGTCATCAGCTGTGCATTGCAGGGGCATGAGTTATAGTTAGCTCAGCTAACTATAACGGCTGAATTTCTCTGGTATTGTACAAGTGATATGTCAGCCTAACTATAACGTCCCTGAAACCTGTGGTTTTTTCACGGAATATCTAAGGTTTTATAAATGCAAATTCCTAACTATAATGTCCCTGAAACCTGTGGTTTTTTCAGTGAATATATATATATTTCCATAGGAAAAGTAATTTTTCACTTGCCTATATCTTTGACGCTGTTTGACGAATCATTACGAAATGTTCCAAAACATGTGTGCTGGTGATTTTAGTTTAGCTTGGAAAGGTTTGTGGCAATCCCTCATGCGGGGGCTGAGAAAAAGGGGGGTCAAAAAAGTGTGTTTCCCATGTTAATTCTCATAATAATTTTATACAGACCTTCCAGGATTTCACGATTTGCAAGAAATCAACACTTTTGTAAAAAGGCCACGCTTTTTACAAAAGTGCTCATGAAATTTAAAGGAATGCGGACCCATCTTTGTATTGGTCCAGTGGCTTGCCACTGGTCCAATAGAGGCAGGGTCCTCACAGCATGCAGGCGAGGTGATGTTTATTTACTTCTCACACGCCCTGTTGTTTATTCCTTTGTTTGTCCCTGATGACAACGGCCCTGCTGCACCTGACAACACCCACCTTAGAGAGCAGGGGGGACACCAGGTAGGTTATCCCAGTCCCTGCCTCCTGTGCAACCAGGGGCATTTCTTTTTTTAATGTTTTGGGCTTCCCGCACACGGGGCATGAGGCGGTTCTGGGTGACATTAATTTTTTTAAATGTTTTGGACCTACCATGCGCCCCATGTGCGGTGGGGCCAGGGGTACATTTAATTGTTTTTGATATTTGGGCCCACCACACACCTGGCATGTGGCTGGCCTGGGGAGGCGTTAAGTTAATTTTTTTAATGTTTTGGGCCACCTGGGTGCCCCGTGTGTTGCAAGCCTATGGGGAATTTCATTTTTTTAAATTTGGGCGGCCGCACATGGGGCACTCTGCGGGCCAGGGTGGCATTAATTCTTTGAATGTTTTGGGCCTGTATCGGGACCCGTGTGTGGCGTGCCCAGGAGGGTGTTTTATTTTCATTTAATTTGGGCCCACCACACACATGGCATGCGGCGGGCCCAGGGGAGGCATTATTGTTTACTTGTTTGTTTTGGGCCTGCCACACATGGGGCACGTGGTGGGCCCGGAGGGGCATTATTTTTAAATGTTTGCAAAATAAAGTGCTGCAAAAAATGCCCAAAAATCCCATATTTGTACAGCCAAATTTCCATATTTGTGCAGCCAAATTTGCTAATCCATGCTGCAGTATCCGGGGGGTGGAGTCTCACTACAGCCCGAATTGCTGGACAGAATTAAACCAAATTTGGCAGAAAGGTAGCTCTTGATCCAGAAAGAGCCATTTTTGTTATTTGGTGTAAATCCGTTGAGTAGTGTTTGAGATATTAAAATAAATCCAAAATTGTATATCTAGGGAGGTGAAGGCTCCGCAAACCCATATGTATATATATATACTCAACAGCAGCAAATTCGACTGAATTCTTTAATGGAAGGAGAACCGGCAATGTGCTCCTGATTTGCTTTCTGCCTGACCGGTTTCGGAGCCTCCCTGCTCCTTCATCAAAGGCATCACAGGATTTCTGCAGACATTTCAAAAGCACACTTGAGGCTGCATGCTAATTAAGTACCTGCCCCTCAGTGGGCCTCACAGGTGAGTAATTTTCACATAGCATGCTGGTTGTTGTAGTGTGTTTGAAAAACATTATTCCCCTCTAGTGGGTTCCGCATAGTCCAGTGTTTCAATCTATATTTCCAGCCCTCCAGTGGGCCTCAGACACACAATTGATTGGTTTAAAATTTGCAAAGCTGCTGTGCCACAGTGTAGCTTGCGCTGGTTCAAGCCGCTGCCGCCCAATCCTTACTTTTGAAAGTGGTGCAGTCCCACACGGCTTGGACGCCGTGTAATTTATTTCCAAGAGTTTATCCAAGAGGCCAAGGACGTACTCAACAGCAGCAAGTTCGACTGAATTCTTTAATGGGATGAAAACCGGCAATGTGTTCCTGATTTCTTTCTGCCTGACCGGTTTCGGAGCCTCCCTGCTCCTTCATCAAAGGCATCACAGGATTTCTGCAGACATTTCAAAAGCACACTCGAGGCTGCATGCTAATTAAGTACCTGCCCCTCAGTGGGCCTCACAGGTGAGTAATTTTCACATAGCATGCTGGTTGTTGTAGTGTGTTTGAAAAACATGATTCCCCTCTAGTGGGTTCCGCATTGTCCAGTCCACTGTGGCACAGCGGCTTTGCAAATTTTAAACTGATCAATTGTGTGTCTGAGGCCCACTGGAGGGCTGGAAATATAGATTGAAACACTGAACTATGTGGAACCCACTAGAGGGGAATAATGTTTTTTACAACACTTTGCAAGTGTGCCTCTTGGCGCATTGTTGGTGGGGCGATGAGGTCCCCTTGTGTCCTGAGGACCTCAGGAGTTAAGTGGACTTCATCCCCCTAGCAGCAGTGCACCAGGAGTGTTTGCAGAGTGGTGTAAAAAGGGGGTGTGGCCTCTGACCACTCTCAGCAACCCAGCTGTGTGGGGCTTACTAGAGGTAACAGGAGGGCTAGTTGGCCCCCAGGGACCTCAGGAGGCAAGGGGACTTCATCCCCAACCAAGTTTGCACCAGGAGGCATGTTTGCAGAGTGGTGGAGAAAGAGGGTATGGCCTGTGTGGACCTCTCACCAACCCCACTGTATGGGGCTTTCTGGAGGTAACAGGTAGGCTAGTTGGCCCCTAAGGACCCCCAGCAGTGAAGGGGACTTCAATCCTAATCCAAGAGCGCACCAGGGAGTGCCTTAGCCGAGTGGTGGGCAAAGGGGGCGTGGCCTGCTATGAGAACTTAGCAATCCTGCTGTGTGGGACTTACTGGAGGTAATAGGAGGGGTAGTTGGCCCCCAAGGATGTCCTTGGGGGCTAACTACCCCTCCTGTTACCTCTAGTAAGTCCCACACAGTGGAATTGCTAAGAGGTCCGCAGAGGCCATTCCCCCCTTTCTCCACCACTCTGCAAACGTACCTCCTGGTACACTACTGGTTGGGGTATAAAGTCCACTTTACTCCTGAGGGACTTTGGGGGCCAAGAAGCCCTCCTGGTACCTCCTGTAAGTACTATGCAGTGGAATTCTTGAGCGCTGGTTGGAGGCCCAGCCCTCTTTCTCCACCACTCTGCAAACACGACTACTAGTTAAAGAAGCATTTGCAATGTAATAGGTCTCGCATTTGTGAGTGTTAGAGCTATTGGCATTGTAAATGTAAAAGTTTTTTACTAATGTTTTTTGGAGTGGAGTGGATGTACGTTGTGTGTAGTGAAATTATGTGGTATGTTGCACAGTGAAATTGTGTGGATAGAAATTAGGTGGTATTTAATGTATAGGAATTATGTATAGTGGGATTATGTGTTTTGGAGAGTGTAGGAAGCTCGCTCTGTATATACTATACCAAAGTGAGGTATAGTGTGCACAGAGTCCAGTGTATCCCCAAAGGTAGCCAGAGGTAAAGTTAGATAGCACCTCCCTCTCTATTTGTGGTAGAGCAGTAAGGCAGTATCAGAGGACAGTGTTAAGCATTTGTTGTACCCACTCAATCAGCAAATTATTTCACACACTCAAAGACTGAACTTCAGATCAATTGGTTTTGTATAAAAATATTCTTTTAGGTATTTTAATTTCTAGAACCAAGCAAGCCTTGCACAGGTAAGTTGATAAATACTTTGCAGTAAATATACAGTTTGAAATGCAATTGTAAATGTACTTTGAAATGGTTACAGTTTGAATTACTGGTAATGCAATACTGTGAAATGCTGTACATATACTTTGTATCGATTTTGCAATCAGTATTACAGGCAAGTTACTTTTATGTTACTTTTGAGATTACTTTTTAGATTACTTTTTCTACTCAGTGTGATATGCCTTGATATCACACTGGGACATTTCCTAGAGAAGAGGTAAGTAAAGTCAGTTTTGCACAATTGTTATTTTTCAGGTTTCCATACAAATCAACTCCACACTTAGAGCATTTTTCAGAGAAAAACAGTCAATGGATTCCTATGGAGTGCAACGAAGTTCGGTTACCAGGTAAGTAATCAGTCTTTGGAGTTGAGCTTCAGGGGTTAGAACAAGGGTTCCCCAGGGTCAAGGATGCACTCTAGTTACACTCTCAGCGGCACTAGGGCGGCCGGGTGCAGAGTGCTGAGGCCCAATGTTATTCAATGGGGGATAGGGGGCCTCCGGTTGGTGGCTGCTGGCAAGCAGGCCACTGGGTTGTGGGAGCAAAGCTCCTGGACTTTAGCTCAGGGCAAATGGGGAAACAAAGTAGCACCAAAGGTGCACCCTCAGCGGCACTAGGGTGGGCCGGGTGCAGGGTGCTGTTTTGACTTTGGGCACCCTGTTGGTTTCAATGGGGAACCTCCGGTTTGCAAAGGCACTGCAGGCTCGGGGACGAAGGTCTTCTGGGTGCAACCACCACTTCGAGAGGTAAGTTGGGAAGTTAGGGGTTGGCTAGGCACCGTCGGTTTGGGTACACAAGGCCATGGGGCGTTGGGTGCAGGGGTGCCTTTTGGGGTCGGATCTTCTTACCAGCTCCTGGTCACGGTTGGGGGGACCTTCTGGATTTAGGCTGCAGGCATTGGCTGGAGGCTTGAGGCAGGTCAGGGGTCACCGGATCTCGGGTCAGGATCGCCGGGGTGACCTCCTCGCGGTGTTTGCCCACTCGAGCTCAGGCCGTGGAGGGCGGGTGCAGAGTGGGGTGGATCCACGGTCTCTGGCCGGAGCCAGAGGTTGCAGATGAACAAATCCGGTGTTCACAGGAGACAGAGTCTTTGTAGTTGAAGGCAGGCAGGTCCTCTGGGTTTTTCGAGGTTGCAGGCTGCAGGACACACCGGGATTTCGCAGGAGCAGGTTTGAGGGGGAGACAGTCCGGTAGGGCTGGGGCCAAGTCAGTGGGCGTCTTCCTCTTGTTAGCTGCTGCACAGCTGTTCGGTCCTTCTTCTTCTTCTTGTTGCAGGTTCTTGTCTGAGGAAGCAAGGTTCAGGGGTGCCCCTAAATACTAGATTTAGGGATGTTACAGGTAGGTAAACGGCAGGGACCAATGGGTCCCTTCCCTGGGATGGGTACACCCCCTATTATGCCACCCTCCAGTGGTAGGGGGCCATGAGCCTGTCCCTGGTTGGCTGAGTCCCCCCATCTTCAAGATGGCATGGACTGAGAGTTGTGCTTCACCTCACCTCCCCCACCTGAGAGGTGGAGTTGGCAGAGGTGGGCACACCTCTCTTCCTCACTTGTTTTCCCACCGGTTCTCCCACCCAAAGTGGGGGTCAGAACCAGTGGGGACCAGTTGCTGAGAGCAGCAAGTGGCCTGGGGAAGCTCACAAAGGTGGCAAGCCTTTGAAGCTTCCCCTTCGTGAACCCTGCCCATCCTGGGGGTGGAGGCTTGGCACCTCATCCCAGGATGTGCATTGTTTCATGCCCCAGAGAGCAGCAGGCTCTCGACCCAGGGGTCAAGAAACATGTCTGGTGGTGGCAGCTGAAAGCAGCCACTCAGCCTGGACACTAGTGGTAGGTTAGTTTTCAGGGGGCATCTCTAAGATGCCCTCTGTGTGCATTTTTCGTTAAATCCCACACTGGCATCAGTGTGGGTTTAATGTGCTGAGAAGTTTGATACCAAACTTCTCAGTTTTCAGTGTAGCCATTATGATGCTTGTGGAGTTCGTCATGACAAACTCCCAGCACCACATACTCTTAATGGCAGCACTGCACTTACAATGTCTAAGAATGGACTTAGACACTGTAGGGGTACAGGGCTCATGCACCTGTACCCTCACCACTGGTATAGTGCACCCAGATAGAGGGGTGACTGATCTATGCCAGGGCAGCGGGTTGTAGGCATGGCAAACAGGGATGTGTGCCCTGTCAACTCTTCACTTTGTTCTGTACCAAGACACCCAGCCTGCAAAGGCAGTGTGTGTGTGTAAGTGTACAGGACCTCTAAGGGTGGCACAATAAGTGCTGCAGCCCTTAGAGGCCTTCTCTGGTCACAGCGCCCTGGGTACCTGTGTCACCATTTACCAGGGGCTGACCTGTGGCCAGAGATGCCAACTGGGTTAGTTTTGGGGTAAGAACACAGGCCCTGGGAACTTGATTGGCAGGGACCCAGGGGACATCAAGTGAAAGTGCATCAGTAGTCTGGCAAAAAGTGGGGGGATTAATGCAACAGAAAACCACTTTCCTACAGAGAGTAATTATGTGGTATGGTAGTCTGTGATGTGGAGTGGTAACCTCAGGCGTAGTCTCCCTCATTTCCATAGAAGCTAAACTATAAACTCAATGAGACAAAAAAGAAGGAACCACTGAGAAGCACTTTTGGACCAAGTCAGAGGTATGAGCCGGGCCACTAGAATCAAGCAACTGTTCGACTGCACCGATTTTTGCACAATTATACATTTTTCGCATTTGCCACATAATCCATCATCTGCTGCATAATCTACAGATTTGAACAAAAAAACATTGTTTCTAGCTCAAAAGGCTCAAACGTCAGCAAAAATGCAGCAACAAGTGTTACAGCGTGGTGGAAGACCCTTTGCAAACCTGGAATGGTCACCTGTAACTTATTGCTAAATGTCAGTGTTAAATTGGTACTAATGGTCTGCAAACCACTCTTGCTTCTTTCTGCTCCTCTCTTGCCTATTTCTGTATTTCTCTTGTTTCTTTCTGCACCTTCTTTATTTTTCTGCACTTTTCTTGCCTCTTTCTGCACATCTATCTTTTTCGCTTTCTGCACCTCACTTCTTTCTGCACCTCTCTGGCTTCTTTCTTCTGTACCTCGCTTGCCTCTTTCTGCACCTCTTTTGCTTCTTTACGCACTTCTCTTGTCTCTTTCAGCACCATTTTCCCTCTTTCTGCACCTCTCTTGCCTCTTTCTTCACCACACTTGCTTCTTTCTGCACTTCCCTTGCTTCTTTCTGCACCTCTCTTGCTTTATTCTGCACCCCTATTACCTCTTTCTGCACCTCTGTTGCTTTGCTTCTTTCTGAACTTCTCTTCCCTCTTTCTGCACATCTGTTGCATGTTTCTGCACCTCTCTTGCCTCTTCCTGTACTTCTCTTGCCTCTTTCTGTACTTCTCTTGTCTCTTTCTGCATTTCTGTTGCTCTCTCTGCACTTCTCTTGCCTCTTTCTGCATTTCTGTTGCTTCTTTCTGCACTTCTCTTGCCTCTTTCTGCACACCTCTTGCCTTTTTCTGTACCTTTCTTGCCTGTTTCTGAAACACTCTTGCCTCTTTCTGCAGTTCTCTTGCCTCCTTCTGCACCTCTGTTTGTTATTTCTGCACTTCAATTACTTCTTTCTGCACCCCTCTTGCCTGTTTCTGCACCTCAGTTGCCTATTTCCACACCTCTGTTGCCTCTTTCTACACCTCACTTGCTTATTTCTGTACCCCTCTTATCTCTTTCTGCACCTCTCTTGCCTCTTACTGCACATCTGTTGCATGTTTCTGCAACTCACTTGCCTCTTTCTACACTTCTCTTGCCTCTTGCCTTTTTCTGCATTTCTGTTGCTTCTTTCTGTACTCCTCTTGCCTCTTTCTGCACACCTGCCTCTTTCTGCACCTCTGTTGCTTCTTTCTGCACTTCTCTTGCTTCTTTCTGCACCCCTCTTCCCTCTTTCTGCACATCTGTTGCATGTTTCTGCACCTCTATTGCCTCGTTCTGCACATCTCTTGCCTCTTTCTGCACTTCTCTTGCCTCTTTCTGCAATTCTGTTGCTTCTTTCTGCACTTCTCTTGCCTCTTTCTGTGCACCTCTTGCCTCTTTTTGCACCTCTGTTGCTTCTTTCAGCACTTCTATAGCTTCTTTCTGAACCTCTCTTGCTTCTTTCTGCACCTCTATTGCTTCTTTCTGCACCCCTCCTGCCTCTTTCTGCACCCCTCTTCCATCTTTCTGCACCCCTCTTCCATCTTTCTGCACCTCTCTTGCCTTTTTTTTGCACATCTCTTGTCTCTTTCTGCACCTCTGTTGCTTCCTTATGTGCTTCTCTTGCCTCTTTCTGTACCCCTCTTGCCTTTTTCTACACCTCTGTTTGTTCTTTCTGCACCTCTCTTGTTTTTTTGTGCACCTTTCTTGCCTATTCATGCAGTTCTCTTGCCTCCTTCTGCACCTCTGTTGCAGCTTTCTGCACCCCTCTTGCCTGTTTCTACACATCACTTGCCTCTTTCTGTACCTTTGTTGCCTCTTTCTCACCTCACTTACTTATTTCTGCACTCCTCTTCCCTCTTTCCGCACCTCTCTTGTCTCTTTCTGCACCTCTCTTGCCTCTATCTGCACTTCTCTTACCTCTTTCTGCACCTCTCTTGCCTCTTTCTGCACCATTCTTGCCTCTTTCTGCAGTTCTCTTGCCTCTTTCTGCACCTCTGTTGCTTCTTTCTATATTTCTTTTGCCTCTTTCTGCACCCCTCTTGCCTCTTTCAACACCTCTGTTTGTTCTTTCTGCACTTCTCTTGTTTTTTTGTGCACCTTTCTTGCCTATTTCTACAGTTCTCTTGCCTCCTTCTGCACCTCTGCTGCTGCTTTCTGCACCCCTCTTGCCTGTTTCTACACCTCACTTGCCTCTTTCTGTACCTCTGTTGCCTCTTTCTCACCTCACTTACTTATTTATGCACCCCCGTCCCTCTTTCTGCACCTCTCTTGTCTCTTTCTGCACCTCTCTTGCCTCTTTCTGCACTTCTCTTGCCTCTTTCTGCACGTCTGTTGCTTCTTTCTGCACCTCTGTTGCCTTTTTATGCACCCCCTTGCCTCTTTCTGCACCTCTGTTGCTTCTTTCTACACGTCCTGTGCTTCTTCCTTCACCTCTCTTACTTTTTTCTGCACCTATCATGCCTTTTTCTGCACCCTTCATCCCTCTTTGTGCACCTCTCTTGCCTCTTTGTGCACCTCTCTTGCCTCTTTCTGTACCCCTCTTGCCTATGTCTGCACCTCTTTTGCTTCTTTCTGCACTTCTCTTGCCTCTTTATGCAACCCTCTTGCCTCTTTCTGCACCTCTGTTGGTTCTTTCTGCACTGCTCTTGCTTCTTTCTGCACCCCTCTTCCCTCTTTTCCACCTCTGTTGCCTCTGTCTACACCCCTGTCCTTTTTTCTGTACCTCTTTTGGCTGTTTCTGCAACTCTCTTGCCTCTTTCTGCAGTTCTCTTGCCTCCTTAGGCACCTCTGTTGCTTCTTCTGCACTTCTCTTGCCTCTTTCTGTACCCCTCTAGCCTCTTTCTACACCCCGTTGCTTCTTTTTGCTTTTCTCTTGCTTCTTTCTGTACCTATCTTGCTTCTTTCTGTACCTCTCTTGCTTATTTCTGCATCAGTCTACCTGCACCTCTCTTGCCTCTTTCTGCACCCCTGTTGCCTCTTTCTGCTCTCATCTTCCCTCTTTCTGCACTTCTCTTCCCTCTTTCTGCACCTCTCTTGTCTTTCTGTACCTCTCTTGCTTCTTTCTGTACCCTTCTTCCCTCTTTCTGCAGTTCTCTTGCTTTTTTCTGCATCTCTCTTGTTTTTTCTGCACCCCTCTTGCCTCTTTCTGCACCTCTCTTGCTTCTTTCTGCAGCCCTCTTGCCTCTTTTGCACCCCTCTTTTGCGCCTCTTTTGCCTCTTTCTGCACAACTGTTCCCTTTTTCTGCACCTGTCTTGCCTGTTTCTTCACCTCTCTTGCCTCTCTGCATTTTTCTTGCCTCCTTATGAACCTTTGTTGCTTCTTTCTGCACTACTCTTGCTTCTTTCTGTACCCCTCTTCCTTGTTTCTACACCTCACTTGCCTCTTTGTGCACCTCTCTTGCCTCTTTCTGCATTTCTGTTGCTTCTTTCTGTACTTCTCTTGCCTCTTTCTGCATTTCTGTTCCCTCTTTCTTCACTTCTCTTGCTTCTTTCTACACATCTGTTGCTTTTTTCTGTACCTCTGTTGCCTCTTTCTACACTTCTGTTTCTTTTTTGTGCACTTCTCTTGCCTCTTTCTGCACCCCTCTTGCCTGTTTCTGCACCTCACTTGCCTCTTTCTGCACCTCTGTTGCCTCTTTCTACACCTCACTTACTTATTTCTGTACCACTCATGCCTCTTTCTGCACCCCTCTTCCCTCTTTCCGCACCTCTCTTGTCTCTTTCTGCATCTCTCTTGCCTCTTTCTGCACTTCTCTTGCCTCTTTCTATACCTCTGTTGCTTCTTTCAGCACTTCTGTTGCCTTTTTCTGCACCCCTCTTGCCTCTTTCTGCACGTCTGTTGCTTCTTTCTGCACTTCCAGTGATTCTTTCTTTACCTCTCTTACTTTTTCTGTACTTATCTTGCCTCTTTCTGCACCTTAATCCCTCTTTGTGCACCTCTCTTGTCTCTTTGTGCAAATCTCTTACCTCTTTCTGCACCCCTCTTGCCTATGTCTGCACCTCTTTTGCTTCTTTCTGCACTTCTCTTGCCTCTTTCTGCAACCCTCTTGCCTCTTTCTGCACCTCTGTTGGTTCTTTCTGCACCTCTCTTGCACATTTCTGTACCCTTCCTGCCTCTTTCTGCACCCCTCTTCCTTCTTTCTGCAAATCTGTTGCATGTTTCTGCACCTCTCTTGCCTCTTTATGCACATCTCGTGCCTCTTTCTGAACTTCTCTTGCCTCGTTCTTCAATTTTGTTGCCTCTTCCTGCACTTCTCTTGCCTCTTTCTGTGCACCTCTCGCCTCTTTCTGCACCTCTGTTGTTTCTTTCTGCACTTTTCTTGCTTCTTTCTGAACCTCTCTTGCTTCTTTCTGCACCTCTATTGCTTCTTTCTGCACCCCTCCTGCCTCTTTCTGCACCCCTCTTCCATCTTTCTGCACCCCTCTTCCATCTTTCTGCACCTCTCTCTGAACCTCTCTTGCCTCTTTCTGCACTTCTGTTGCTTCCTTCTGTGCTTCTCTTGCCTCTTTCTGTACCCCTCTTGCCTCTTTCTGCACCCCTCTTGCCTCTTTCTACTCCTCTCTTTTGCGCCTCTTTTGCCTCTTTCTGCACAACTGTTCCCTTTTTCTGCACCTGTCTTGCCTGTTTGTTCACCTCTCTTGCCTCTCTGCATTTTTCTTCCCTCCTTATTGTAGGAGAGTAGGATCTGCCTCTTATGTTGCCCCCACTTTTTTTCTGATGTTACACTGGTTTCTGGCTATAGTCAGGCTGGATCCCTGCCAATCAGGGCCCCAGCCTCTCTCTTCTCTCTAAACGATTTGGGGTGCACTCTAGGTGCACTAGTGATTGGATGCTGTGGTGCCTTATGAGTCCCTAGTATATGGTACCTTAGGTGCCAAGGGCATAGGTACTTCACAGGCCTACCAGGGGCTGAAGCATGTATTATGCCACCCCTGGGAGGCAGGCTAAATCTGACACCACAGGCTTGCTACTGCACCCTGGGTGAGGCGGTGCTAGCACTCCTCACCGAGATACAGGTTCCCTATATCTCTCACACACACACATATAACCCTATCAGTCACCCCTAAGGCAGGCCCTATCAATCCTAAGGGCAGGGTGCTTGGCTTCTATGTGAGGGGGTGCCTCTGCCTGAGCATGGCCCCTCTGCAGCTCTCAGAGTCCAGTCTCTGGTGCTGTTTGTGGATGCAGTTAAACCATATACTTTTAAGTGCATTATATCCTCTGTGTAGGAGAGTAGGATCTGCCTCTTATGTTGCCCCCACTTTTTTTCTGAAGTTAGCACTGGTTTCTGGCTATAGTCTGGCTGGGTCCCTGCCAATCAGGGCCCCAGCCTCTCTGTTCTCTCTGAATGACATGGAGTGCACTTTAGGTGCACTAGTGATTGGATACTGTGGTGCCTTATGAGTCCCTAGTATATGGTACCTTAGGTACCAAGGGCATAGGTACTTCACAGGCCTACCAGGGGCTGCAGCATGTATTATGCCACCCCTGGGAAGCAGACTAAATCTGACACCACAGGCCTGCTACTGCAGCCTGGGTGAGGTGGTGCTAGCACCCCTCACTGAGATATAGGTTTCCTATATCTCTCCTGCACACACATATAAACCTATCAGTCACCCCTAAGGCCCTATCAATCCTGAGGGCAGGGTGCTTGGCTTCTATGTGAGGGGGTGCCTCTGCCTGAGCAGGGCCCCTCTGCAGCTCTCAGAGTCTATTCTCTGGTGCTGTTTGTGGATGCGGTTAAACCATATACTCTTAAGTGCATTATATCCTCGCGGTAAAATGCTAACTTTGGAATGGCTGCATCAAAACATGTCGTGTTTGGTGTCAAACATCTTGGAATACTACCCCCCGCCAATCTTGGCGGCGGGGGTAGCATTCCACCATTCTAGAGGGATAAGACATGTACCTGCTGTGGAAACGCGGTAGAACCCTGAAGAGCCCTGGCATCACAAAATGGATGCCACCAGTCACAGACACTGGGCTGCCCTCCTGCTGATGACCGAAACTCACAGTGGAGGAAGCCCAACAATAGGCATCCTGTCACAGGGAGGTGTAACCACCTCCCAGACAGGGTTTAGTGTATTGGGGCTGGGTGGGTGCACTCTTAGAGTGCTTTGAAGTCCTGCACTGGGGGAGCAGAAGGCTCCTCTGTGCATATGCCAGTTCAAACCGGCTCAGGGGCTACCTGGCCCTGCTCTGGTGCGAAACTGGACAAAGGGAAGTGGGTGTAGCCACCCTCTCCCTTGACCCTCCCATAGGTGGGGTCATAGTGCTAGTCCATCCCCTCTTTTTAGTATAAGAGGGGGATCTCTTGAACTTGCCAGTTAGATAACCCCTGGATGACGCTCTACAGAAGAATCCTGGCCCTTCGACGTTCCACTACCTTTGGAAGACAGAAGAATCTCCCTTGGAGTCAAGGAGTGACTCCCCTGCTTGGCAGGCACCAAAAACGACAACAACAGTCGCAAACTACGCCGCTCCCGCCGGAGTCCGAAGTCCCTGCAGCCCAAGAAGTAGATTTCCTGATTTCTCCAAGGCCATCGTGAGTTCCCAGCGAAGCTGAGGCAAGTGGACCCCACGAGTGACGAGGAACCGCGACCCCTGGGTACCGTGCACTATTGTCAAGTGCAACCCCTTCACAACGTTCTACGAACTTGTGCTTTGGATCACGTATGGTCCCGACCTCCAGCAGGAATCCCTCTGAAGATCAGAGGCCTACACCGTCCCGAGTGACCGTGGGCCCCTGTTGAGTGATTCCGCCCGAGGTGTCTTTGCGATCCCTTGCCAGCCGGCTCGTGGGTCCCCAGAAGACTTTTTAAAGAAACCAAAGGGCTCCCCTGGTTGCTCCAGGCCTGCCCTGACTTACCTTTGCTGGGTGAGTCCCTCAGACCTTGCTGGTCTGTGCCATCAACTTTTCTTCATCTCCCTGAGACTTGCTGTTGCCAAGGCTTGTTGGCTCCAATCGAGTTGCCGACACCGCAGTAAGCTGCAGACTTTGTGAGACACACAGAATCCAGCTCCTGGTTGTCGTCGACGCCTCCTGGACCTTGTGGCTGAAGAGTCAAGGCACCCGCAACCGACCTGAATCAACCGACGACGGTGGGCATCCATCTTCCTTGCCCCGAGTCACTGTCAAGTGACTTTGAACACTGTCCCCTCTGCTTTCAGGTCATCCTTCTTCAGAATCCAGGCTTGGATTCCACCGGACACTTCTTCAGCTCCCGCAAGCAGCAAGTCTTCTTTGTTCGCCATTGAAAACGACGCCGCGACCCGACACCAAAGGACACCTATGCACCCGGCTTCCCTGGGTGAGGTAACTCCAGCACTACGGTGCTCCTGTGGGTGTGAGCCCTAGAACTACTTACCCTGTAAGTGATTTGCTTGTAGGTTCTCCCGAAGTATCCTAGAACTCTTAATTTCCAACCGCGACTTGCCCCATTGAAGTCAACGGCGATCCGCGCCTGTGTATCCACACTGCACGCGTCCCCCGTGGGTCCTTTACTTACCTGCCTTGGGTGGTTTCGTGAGGCCCCAGCACTTCTGAAGGCCCTAGGCCTTGTCTCCCTGCAAGTCGTTGTTGCTAAGTCCCTTTTTAGTATATGGTCTGGTACGCCCCTAGGGCCCCAGCCATATTTTGTGCTTAACTTATTGAGAAACGTTGATTTGTGCATATGTTTGTCTTCTAATCTCATAAAGAGATTAGTAGAGAGTTATTTAGAAATAAATACATATATATTTGATATATATACCTGTGTGGTGTCTTTTCATTTGGTGATTCAAGAGATAATATGGTAAAACAAGCTGCTTTACATTCCTTCAAGACTTAGCCTGAAGGCTGCTCTCCACAGCTACCACTAGGATAGCTTTCTTTAAAAGGTTGTCTTAAACCTATCTACCATAAGAGTCGATTTGCCCTGGTGCAAGGTGTCCACTTTAATTAGTGAACAGCATATACCAGGCCAACTTCTCACATTGGTGGGCAGCGTGTGGGATTCCAGCTTGCCATTGTTTTACCAGAAAATCTCTATTTGAATTACTAACTGAAAACCATTATAGGTACTCAAGGTACATATAAAGTCAAGCTTAGTATCAATAAGTTCTACTGAACTTAGAGCTGTGTGCCAAGGGATAGCACACCCTTTCCATAGCTCAAGCTAGGATCAGTAGGCCACAAACTAGTGTAGGTAGTACAACACTGCACAACACTAGAATGTCCTTAAAGGGTGGACCCAGTGGATCCACTCAGCCTCAGTATAAGGACATGGCTTTCTCTGACTTGAGAGCCATGTGTGTTGAAAGACACCTGAAGCTAGGACAGAGTCCCTCAACACTACACCTGATAGATCTGCTGACAGCAGATGACCTTAGATTGGCTCTAGGAGCTAAAGGGTCTGAATCAGTGGGTGGGTCAGTCATAGTATCTGGGTCAGATGATGAAAATCAGAATGACCAAGACTCTGTGATTGAAGGGCCAGGCTTCAAGGGGCCTGAAAAGGACAGAGGAATTCCCCCTAAGGGAACTGACAGAGAGGAGGAGAGGCACAGATCCCCTTCCAGGGAATCTGACCACTCTTACCACTCTGGCAGAGAATTTGTCCACCAGAGGAGCTCATACTTTTCCTTAAGAGAGACCTCCTCTGAGAGAAGGTGCAAACTGCTCCAGTATGAGGAAGCCAAAGTGGCCCTCAGAACCAAGCAGTTGGCACTGGATAGGAAGCCCTGGAGATCCAGAGAGCTTCTAGAAGAGAGGAGTTAGAACCCCTGGTGGCAGCAACAGTGTCCCTAGAGGCAGAGAATATATTCCTGACCATAGGAACCTGAGCAAGGTTGTTACTCCCTACCAGAGTGGGGATGATATCCACAAGTGGATAACTGCTATGGAGAGGGCCTGTAGAGTACAGCAGGTCCCCCAAAAGCAGTGGGCAGCAATCTTGTGGCTCTCCTTTTCAGATAAAGGAAGAGACAAGCTCCTCACTGTTAGAGAGGAGGATGCTGATGATTATGAGGTCCTGAAGAGTGCACTGATAGATGGGTTTGGCTTAACCACTGAGCAGTACAGGTTGAAGTTCAGAGATACCCAGAAGGCACAGACTCAGGACTGGACTGACTTTGTTTATTGTGCAACCAAGGCTCTGGAGGGTTGGCTGGTTGACAGTAGGGTTACTGATTTCAAGGGATTGTATAATCTGATGATGAGAGAACAGATCCTAAATAATTGCCAGAACCAGTTGTTGCATCAGTACCTGGTGGACTCTGATCTGACCTCTCCCCAAGAATTGGGAAAGAAGGCAGACAAATGGGTCAGAACCAGGGTGAGGCAGAAAACCCAGAACCAAGGGGGTGACACTAAGAAGCAAGATCCTAAAGGCTCTGAGAAATGTGGGGATAAGTCAAAAGACCAGAAGTCTTCACAAGGGCCCCAAAAATCTGCATCTGGTAGGGAGTCACAGTCCAACAAGGGAAAAGGCCAAAAGAAGTCATGGTGCAAAATCTGTAAACAGAAAGGGCACTGGACTTCTGATTGTACCAAGTCCAAAGACCAAACCACCACCACTCCTGCCCCTAAGGCAACTGTGCCCCCTAGCTCAGCTACTGGTGGAGGTGGTACTCAGAATAAGGGTGTAGTAGGGTTGACCCTGGGTTCTGAAGTGGATTCTGACCTAGTCAGAGTGACCACTCAGGCAATGCTGATTTGTGAGGGAAACATTGATATGTCCTTCCTAGTGAGTCCCAGTAATCTGGGCAAGTACAAACAGCAGCCTTTGATAAATGGCAAACAGGCTTTGGCATTTAGGGACACAGGTGCTAGTGTCACCATGGTGGCAGAGGACCTAGTGGACCCTGGACAGATCATCCTGGGTGAAATGTACCAGGTGACCAATGCAAGCAATGTCCAGACCAACCATAGTCTGGCAGTTGTGAATTTCTCCTGGGGAGGGGTAACTGGCCCCAAGAAGGTTGTAGTCAGTGCAGACCTCCCTGTAGAATGTCTATTGGGCAATGATCTAGAGACTTCAGCCTGGTCTGAAGTAGAGTTATGGACTCATGCTGAGATGTTGGGCATCCCTGCAGAGGTATTTGCTGTGACCCGGTCACAAGCAAGAATGCATGACACTGAACCAGCTCTGGATCCTGGAACAATGGACCAGATGCTTCCCAAGAGGAGGAGCAGTAGGGTTAAGGCAGTGCCTTCCCCTCTGTCTCAGATCAAAGATTCACTTCCAGAGGGAGGTGAAGCAGAACCTGAAGAAGGAACTGCCCCAGAGGGACTTGAGCCTGACCAGGTTGAGTTCTTGGGGGCAGGGGGCCCTTCTAGGGAAGATCTGAGTAAGGAGCAACAGTGCTGCCCCTCTCTTGAACCCCTCAGACAGCAGGCTGCTGCTGAGGCTGCTGGGAGTGCTAGTGGGTCCCATAAAGTTTACTGGGATGAGGGACTCCTATATTCTGAGGGTAGAGACCCAGCCCCTGGAGCCAGCAGGAGGTTGGTAATACCTCAGAAGTTTAGGGGTTCCTCTTGACCTTAGCACATGATATCCCTTTAGCAGGTCACTTGGGCCAAAACAAGACCTGGGACAGGCTTGTTCCACATTTTCATTGGCCACATATGTCAGAGGACACAAAGGAGTTTTGTCGCTCCTGTGTCACTTGCCAAGCCAGTGGTAAGGCAGGTGGCACCACAAAGGCCCCCTGATACCACTACCTGTGGTGGGGGTACCCTTTGAAAGGGTAGGGATTGACATTGTTGGTCCCCTTGACCCTCAAACTGCATCTGGGCACAGATTTATCCTGGTGGTAGTGGATCATGCCACCAGGTACCCAGAGGCAATTCCCTGAGGACCACCACAGCCCCTGTGGTGGCAAGAGCCCTCATTGGAGTCTTCTCCAGAGTGGGTTTCCCAAAGGAGGTAATTTCTGACAGAGGTACCAACTTCATGTCAGGATATCTAAAAGCAATGTGGAAGGAGTGTGGTGTAACTTACAAGTTCACCACCCCCTATCACCCACAATGCAATGGTTTAGTTGAACGCTTCAACAAAACCTTGAAAGGAATGATTAAAGGACTCCCAGAGAAGCTTAGGCGGAAATGGGACCTTCTTCTTCCTTGCCTGTTGTTTGCATACAGAGAGGTTCCACAGAAGGGGTTGGTTACAGCCCATTTGAGCTTCTGTTTGGGCATCCTGTAAGAGGTCCACTGTGTTTGGTAAAAGAGGGCTGGGAGTTACCTCTCAAGCCCCCCAAACAAGATGTGATGGACTATGTACTTGGTCTCCGCTCCTGGATGGCAGAGTACATGAAAAAGGCAACCAAAAACCTAGAGGCCAGCCAAGAATTACAAAAAGCTTGGCATGACCAAAGGCTGTACTGACTGTATACCAGCCAGGACAGAAAGTGTGGGTGTTGGAGCCTGTGGCCCCAGCAGCCCTCCAGGACAAGTGGAGCGGCCCCCATACAATAGTTGAACAGAAGGGAGAAGTCACCTATCTGGTGAATCTTGGAACTCCCAGGAGCCCCCTAAGGGTGCTCCATGTCAACAGATTAAAGCCATATGTTGACAGGGCTGACATGGGCTTGCTCATGGCAACTGATGAGGACCAGGAGGAGGAGAGTGACCCTCTCCCTGACCTGCTCTCTCAGAACCCTGATGATGGGTCAGTAGATGGTGTTGCTTTGGCAAGCAGCCACACTGACCATCAGCAAACTGAGTGCAGACAAGTTCTACAACAGTTTATACATATGTTTAGCCTGACCCCTAGTCAGACTACCTGGTGCACCCATGAGGTGGACACTGGAGACAGTCTGCCTGTCAAGAATAAAATCTACAGGCAACCTGACCATGTCAGGGACTGTATCAGGACTGAAGTCCAGAAAATGTTGGAGTTAGGCGTGATTGAGCCTTCAGATAGCCCTTGGGCTAGCCCAGTAGTCCTGGTACCCAAACCTCATACCCAGGGTGGTAAGAAAGAGATGAGGTTTTGTGTAGACTACAGAGGCCTCAATGCAGTCACTAGGACTGATGCCTATCCCATACCAAGGGCAGATGAGCTGATTGATACTTTGGCCTCAGCCAAGTATCTAAGCACATTTGACCTGACAGCTGGCTACTGGCAGATCAGATTAGCTGATGATGCAAAAGCCAAAACAGCATTTTCGACCCCTGGTGGGCACTACCACTTTGTGGTGATGCCCTTTGGATTGAAGAATACACCTGCCACTTTCCAGAGGTTGGTGAATAAAGTTCTGGCAGGGATGGAAACTTATTGCTCAGCTTATCTAGATGATATTGCTGTCTTTAGTTCCTCCTGGCAGGATCACCTGGTCCACCTCAGGAATGTTTTGGAGGCTCTGCAGAAAGCAGGCCTCACTATCAAGGCCACCAAGTGCGAGATAGGGCAGAGTCAGGTTGTGTACCTGGGCCACCTTGTGGGTGGAGGCCAGGTTCAACCTTTACAGAGCAAAATCCAAACCATAATGGAATGGGTTGCTCCAACCACCCAGACACAGGTGAGAGCCTTCTTGGGCCTGACTGGGTACTATAGGAGGTTTGTCAAGGGATATGGATCCATAGTGACCCCCTTGAATGATCTGACCTCAAAGAAAATGCCAAAAAGGTTCAGTGGACAGCTAGCTGTCAAAAGGCATTTGAAGACCTAAAGCAGGCCATGTGCACTGCCCCCATCTTACAGAGTCCAGACTACACCAACAAGTTCATTGTCCAAACAGATGCTTCTGAGCTGGGTGTGGGAGCTGTACTGTCTCAACTGAATGATGAAGGTCAAGACCAGCCAGTAGCTTTCATTAGCAGAAGGCTGACCCCTAGAGAGAAACGTTGGTCAGCTATAGAGAGGGAGGCCTTTGCTGTGGTGTGGGCCCTGAAGAAGCTGAGGCCATACTTGTTTGGCACTCACTTCATAGTTCAGACTGACCACAAACCCCTCCTATGGCTTAAGCAGATGAAAGGTGAAAACCCAAAACTTTTGAGGTGGTCCATTTCCCTACAGGGGATGGACTATACAGTGGAACATAGGCCTGGGACCCAACATGCCAATGCAGATGGACTCTCGAGGTATTTCCACTTTGAACACGAAGAATCAACTGGTCAAGGTTAGTTTAGTGTCCCTGCGTTTGGGGGGGGGGTTTGTAGGAGAGTAGGATCTGCCTCTTATGTTGCCCCCACTTTTTTCTGATGTTACACTGGTTTCTGGCTATAGTCAGGCTGGATCCCTGCCAATCAGGGCCCCAGCCTCTCTGTTCTCTCTAAACGATTTGGAGTGCACTCTAGGTGCACTAGTGATTGGATGCTGTGGTGCCTTATGAGTCCCTAGTATATGGTACCTTAGGTGCCAAGGGCATAGGTACTTCACAGGCCTACCAGGGGCTGAAGCATGTATTATGCCACCCATGGGAGGCAGGCTAAATCTGACACCACAGGCTTGCTACTGCAGCCTGGGTGAGGTGGTGCTAGCACGCCTCACCGAGATATAGGTTCCCTATATCTCTCCACACACACATATAAACCTATCAGTCACCCCTAAGGCAGGCCCTATCAATCCTAAGGGCAGGGTGCTTGGCTTCTATGTGAGGGGGTGCCTCTGCCTGAGCAGGGCCCCTCTGCAGCTCTCAGAGTCCAGTCTCTGGTGCTGTTTGTGGATGCGGTTAAACCATATACTTTTAAGTGCGTTATATCCTCGCGGTAAAATGCTAACTTTGGAATGGCTGCATCGAAACATGTCGTGTTTGGTGTCAAACACCTTGGAATACTACCCCACCTCCGCCAGTCCTGGCGGCGGGGGTAGCATTCCACCCTTCTAGAGGGAGAGACATGTACCCACTGTGGAAACACGGTAGAATCCTAAAGAGCCCTGGCATCACAAAATGGATGCCACCAGCCGCAGACACGGGGCTACCCTCCTGCTGATGACCGAAACTCGCAGTGGAGGAAGCCCAACAAAAGGTATCCTGTCACAGGGAGGTGTGACCACCTTCCAGACAGGGTTTAGTGTATTGGGGCTGGGTGGGTGCACTCCTAGAGTGCTTTGAAGGCCTGCACTGGGGGAGCAGAAGGCTCCTCTGTGCATATGCCAGTTCAAACCGGCTCAGGGGCTACCTGCCCCTGCTCTGGTGCGAAACTGGACAAAGGGAAGTGGGTGTAGCCACCCACTCCCCTGACCCTCCCATAGGTGGGGTCTTAGAGCTAGTCCCTCCCTTCCTTGTTAGTATAAGGTAGGGAGCCCTTGAACCTGAACCTTAGATATCCCTGGACGACGCTCTAAAGAAGAATCCTGGCCCTTCGACGTTCCACTACCTTTGGAAGACAGAAGAATCTCCCTTGGAGTCAAGGAGTGACTCCCCTGCTTGGCAGGCACCAAAAACTACAAACAACAGTCGCAAACTATGCCGCTCCCGCTTAAGTCCGAAGTCCCTGCAGCCCAAGAAGTAGATTTCCTGACTTCCCCAAGGCCATCGTGAGTCCCCAGCGAAGCTGAGGCCAGTGGACCCCAAGAGTAACGAGGAACCACGACCCCTGGGTACCGTGCACTATTGTCAAGTACAACCCCTTCACAACGTTCCACGAACTTGTGCTTTGGACCACGTATGGTCCCAGCCTCCAGCAGGAATCCCTCCTAAGATCAAAGGCCTACCATGTCCCGAGTGACCGTGGGCCCCTGTGAGTAAATCCTCCCAAGGCGTCTTTGCAATCCCTTGCCAGCCGGCTTGTGGGTCCCCAGAAGACTCTCTAAAGATACCAAAGGGCTCCCCTGGTTGCTCCAGGCCTGCCCTGACTTACCGTTGTTGGGTGAGTCCCCCACACCTTGCTGGTTTGCGCCATTGCCTCTTTGTACTTTCCCCAAGACTTGCTGTTACCAAGGCTTGTTGGCTCTGATTGAGTCGCCAACACTGCAGTAAGCTGCATACATTGTGAAGCACACTGAATCCAGCTCCTGGTTGTCGTCGACGCCTCCTGGACCTCGTGGCTGAAGAGTCAAGGCAACCATGATCGACCTGAATCCTGCGACGACGGTGGGCATTCATCTTCCTTGCCCCGAGTCACTGCCAAGTGACTTTGAACACTGTCCCCTCTGCTTTCAGGTCATCCTTCCACCGAATCCAGGCTTGGATTCCACCGGACACTTCTTCAAATCATCACACGCAGCAAGTCTTCTTTGTTCGCCATTGAAAACGACGCCGCGACCCGACACCAAAGGACACCTGTGCACCCGGCTTCCCTGGGTGAGGTAACTCCAGCACTACGGTGCTCCTGTGAGTGTGGGCCCTAGAACTACTTACCCTGTAAGTGACTTGTTTGTAGGTTCACCAGAAGTGTCCTAAAACTCTTACTTTCCGAGTGCGACTATCGCACTGACTCATACATGGTTCGCGTCTGTGTTAGACACACCGCGTCCAACTCCCTTGCAATCCTATCTGTAACCGTATCCTTCGACTCGTACTGAGTCCGATCGGTGTGTTCACCTCGAACACGCAAGGGACCTTTAACATTGAAATCTCAATCGCGTCTGAGTGCATAGACTCGTACAGGACTCGCACCGGTGCCAGGTCACCACGTCCGTCCCCTGTGGGTCTCCTACAACTACCTGGGGTGGTTCTTGGGGGTCCCTCAATTCTCGATGCCCTAGCCCTAGGTCTAGTAAACTAAGATTGTGATATTCGATTGTGCTTAACTTATTTTGATAACATTTGACTTGTACATATGTTCCTGGCTTCTAATCTCATAAAGAGATTAGTAGAGAGTGTTTATTAATAAATACATATATATTTGATATATATACCTGTGTGGTGTCTTTTCATTTGGTGATTCAAGAGATTGTGTGGTAAAACAAGCTGCTTTACATTCCTTCAAGACTTAGCCTGAAGGCTGCTCTCCACAGCTACCACTAGGATAGCTTTCTATAAAGGTTGTCTTAAACCTATCTACCATAAGAGTCGATTTGGACTGGTACAAGGTGTCCACTTTAATTAGTGAACAGCATATACCAGGCCAACTTCTCACACTTATGAACCTTTGTTGCTTCTTTCTGCACTTCTCTTGCCTCTTTCTGTACCCATCTTCCTTGTTTCTACACCTCACTTGCCTCTTTGTGCACATCTCTTGCCTCTTTCTGCATTTCTGTTGCTTCTTTCTGTACTTCTCTTGCCTCTTTCTGCATTTCTGTTCCTTCTTTCTTCACTTCTCTTGCCTCTTTCTGCACATCTGTTGCTTCTTTCTGTACCTCTGTTGCCTCTTTCTCCACCTCTGTTACATTTTTCTGCACTTCTCTTTCATGTTTCTGCACCTCACTTGCCTCTTTCTGCACCTCTGTTGCCTCTTTCTACACCTCACTTACTTATTTCTGCACCACTCTTACCTCTTTCTGCACCCCTCTTCCATCTTTCCACACCTCTCTTGTCTCTTTCTGCACCTCTCTTGCCTCTTTCTGCACCTCTCTTGCCTCTTTCTGCACTTCTCTTGCCTCTTTCTGCACCTTTGTTGCTTCTTTTCAGCACTTCCCGTGCTTCTTTCTTCACCTCTTACTTTCTGCACCCTTAATCCCTCTTTGTGCACCTCTCTTGCCTCTTTGTGCACATCTCTTACCTCTTTCTGCACCCCTCTTGCCTATGTCTGCACTTTTTTTGCTTCTTTATGCACTTCTCTTGCCTCTTTCTGCAACCCTCTTGCCTCTTTCTGCACCTCTGTTGGTTCTTTCTGCACTGCTCTTGCTTCTTTCTGCACCTCTCTTGCAAATTTCTGTACCCCTCCTGCCTCTTTCTGCACCCCTCTTGCCTCTTTCTGCACACCTGTTGCATGTTTCTGCACCTCTCTTGCCTCTTTCTGCACATCTCTTGCCTCTTTCTGCACTTCTCTTGCCTCTTTCTGCAATTCTGTTGCTTCTCTTGCCTCTTTTTGCATTTCTGTTGCTTCTTTCTGCACTTCTCTTGCCTCTTTCTGCACACCTCTTGGTGTACCTTTCTTGCCTTTTTCTAAAACTCTGTTTCCTCTTTATGCAGTTCTCTTGCCTTCTTCTGCACCTCTGTTTGTTATTTCTGCACTTCAATTACTTCTTTCTGCACCCCTCTTGCCTGTTTCTGCACCTCAGTTCCCTCTTTCTGCACCTCTGTTGCCTCGTTCTGGACCTCACTTGCTTATTTCAGCACCCCTCTTGCCTCTTTCTGCACCTCTCTTGCCTCTTTCTGCATATCTGTTGCTTGTTTCTGCACCTCTCTTGTCTCTTTCTGCACTTCTCTTGCCTCTTTCTGCTTTTATGTTGCCTCTTTCTGCACATTTGTTGCTTGTTTCTGCACCTCTCTTGTCTCTTTCTGCACTTCTCTTGCCTCTTTCTGAACTTCTCTTGCCTCGTTCTGCAATTCTGTTGCTTATTTCTACACTCCTCTTGCCTCTCTCTGTGCACCTCTTGCTTATTTCTGTACCTCTATTGCTTCTTTCTGCACCCTTCCTGCCTCTTTCTGCACCCCTCTTCCATCTTTCTGCACCCCTCTTCCATCTTTCTGCACTTTTCTTGCCTCTTTCAGCACCACTTTTGCCTCTTTCTGCAGTTCACTTGCCTCCTTCTGCACCTCTGTTGCTGCTTTCTGCACCCCTCTTGCCTGTTTGTGCACCTCACTTGCCTCTTTCTGCACCTCTCTTGCCTCTATCTGCACTGCTCTTGCCTCTTTCTGCAGTTCTCTTGCCTCCTTCTGCACCTCTGTTGCTGCTTTCTTCACCCCTCTTGCCTGTTTGTGCACCTCACTTGCCTCTTTCTGCACCTCTGTTGCTTCTTTCTATACTTATTTTGCCTCTTTCTGCACCTCTCTTGCCTCTTTCTGCACCTCACTTGCCTCTTTCTGTACCTGTGTTGTCTCTTTCTCACCTAACTTACTTATTTCTGCACCCCTCTTCCCTCTTTCCGCACCTCTCTTGTCTCTTTCTGCACCTCTCTTGTCTCTTTCTGCACTTCTCTTGCCTCTTTCTGCACCTCTGTTGCTTCTTTCTGCACCTCTGTTGCTTCTTTCTGCACTTCTGTTTTCTTTTTCTGCACCCCTCTTGCCTCTTTCTGCACCTCTGTTGCTTCTTTATGCACATCCTGTGCTTCTTTCTTCACCTCTCTTACTTTTTTCTGCACCTATCTTGCCTTTTTCTGCACACTTCATCCCTCTTTGTGTACCTCTCGTGCCTCTTTGTGCACCTCTCTTGCCTCTTTCTGCACCCGTCTTGCCTATGTCTGCACCTCTTTTGCTTCTTTCTGCACTTCTCTTGCCTCTTTATGCAACCCTCTTATCTCTTTCTGCACCTCTGTTGGTTCTTTCTGCACTGCTCTTGCGTCTTTCTGCTCCTCTTTTGCAAATTTCTATACCCCTCCTGCCTCTTTCTGCACCCCTCTTCCCTCTTTCTCCACCTCTGTTGCCCCTGTCTCACCCCTGTCCCTCTTTCTGTACCTCTTTTAGCTGTTTCTGATACTCTCTTGTCTCTTTCTGCAGTTCTCTTGCCTCCTTATGCAACTCTGTTGCTTCTTTCTGTACCTATCTTGCTTCTTTCTGTACCTCTCTTGCTTCTTTCTACATCCATCTTCCCGCACCTCTCTTGCCTCTTTCTGCACCCCTGTTGCCTCTTTCTGCACTCATCTTTGCTCTTTCTGAACCTCTCTTCCCTCTTTCTGCACCTCTCTTGTCCCTTTGTGCACCTCCACTACCTCTTTCTGCACTTCTGTTCCCTCTTTCTGCACCTCTGTTACTTCTTTCTGTTCTTCTCTTGCCTCTTTCTGCATCCCTCTTGCCTGTTTCTGCACCTCACTTGCCTCATTCTGAACCCCTGTTGCTTCTTTCTGCACTTCTCTTGCTTCTTTCTGCACCCTTCTTCCCTCTTTCTGCAGTTCTCTTGCTTTTTCTGCACCTCTGTTGTTTCTTTCTGCACCCCTCTTGCCTCTTTCTGCACCTCTCTTGCTTCTTTCTGCAGCCCCCTTGCTTCTTTCTGCACCCCTATTTTGTGCCTCTTTTGCCTCTTTCTGCACAACTGTTCCCTTTTTCTGCACCTGTCTTGCCTGTTTCTTCACCTCTCTTGCCTCTCTGCATTTTTCTTGCCTCCTTATGAACCTTTGTTGCTTCTTTCTGCACTTCTCTTGCCTCTTTCTGTACCCCTCTTCCTTGTTTCTACACCTCACTTGCCTCTTTCTGCATTTCTGTTGCTTCTTTCTGTACTTCTCTTGCCTCTTTCTGCATTTCTGTTCCTTCTTTCTTCACTTCTCTTGCCTCTTTCTACACATCTGTTGCTTCTTTCTGTACCTCTGTTGCCTCTTTCTACACCTCTGTTTCTTTTTTGTGTACTTCTCTTGCCTCTTTCTGCACCCCTTTTCCTCTTTATGCACCTCTGTTGCTTCTTTCTGCACTTCTCTTGCCTTTTTCTGAATCCCTCTTGCCTCTTTCTGTACCTCTGTTGCTTCTTTCTGCACATCCTGTGCTTCTTTCTTCACCTCTCTTACTTTTTCTGCATTTATCTTGCCTTTTTCTGCACCCTTCATCCATCTTTGTGCACCTCTCTTGCCTCTTTCTGCACCCCACTTGCCTAAGTCTGCACTTCTTTTGCTTCTTTCTGCACTTCTCTTGCCTCTTTATGCAACCTTCTTGCCTCTTTCTGCACCTCTGTTGGTTCTTTCTGCACCCCTGTTGCTTCTTTTGCACTTCTCTTGCTTCTTTCTGTACCTATCTTGCTTCTTTCTGTACCTCTCTTGCTTCTTTCTGCACCCCTTTTTCCTATTTCTACACCTCTGTTGCTTTGCTTCTTTCTGAACTTCTCCTGCTTCTTTCTGCTCCTCTCTTGCTTCTCTCTGCACCCCTCCTCCATCTTTCTGCACCCCTCTTCCCTCTTTCTGCACTTCTGTTGCATGTTTCTGCACCTCTCTTGCCTCTTTCTGTACTTATCTTACCTCTTTCTGCACTTCTCTTGTCTCCCTCTGCATTTCTGTTGCTTCTTTCTGCACTTCTCTTGCCTCTTTCTGCATTTCTGTTGCTTCTTTCTGCACTTCTCTTGCCTCTTTCTACACACCTCTTGCTGTACCTTTGTTGCCTTTTTCTAAAACTCTCTTGCCTCTTTCTGCAGTTCTCTTGCCTTCTTCTGCACCTCTGTATGTTATTTCTGCACTTCAACTACTTCTTTCTGCACCCCTCTTGCCTGTTTCTGCAACTCAGTTGCCTCTTTCTGCACCTCTGTTGCCTCGTTCTGCACCTCACTTGCTTATTTCAGCACCCCTCTTGCCTCTTTCTGCACCTCTCTTGCCTCTTTCTGCACCTCTCTTGCCTCTTTCTGCACATCTGTTGCTTGTTTCTGCACCTCTCTTGTCTCTTTCTGCACTTCTCTTGCCTCTTTCTGCATTTCTGTTGCTTCTTTCTGCACTTCTCTTGCCTCTTTCTGTCACCCCTTGCCTCTTTCTGCACCTCTGTTGCTTCTTTCTGCACTTCTCTTGCTTCTTTCTGAACCTCACTTGCTTCTTTCTACACCTCTCATGCTTCTATCTGCACCCCTCCTGCCTCTTTCTGCTCCCCTCTTCCATCTTTCTGCACCCCTCTTCAATCTTTCTGCACCTCTCTTGCCTCTTTCTGCACCTCTCTTGCCTCTTTCTGTACCTCTGTTGCTTTTTTCTGTGCTTCTCTTGCTTTTTTTGCACCTCTCTTGCTTCTTTCTGCACCACTCTTGCTTCTTTCTGCACCTCTATTGCCTCTTTCTGCACCAATATTGCCTCTTTATGCATCACTCTTTCCTCTTTCTACAGTTCTCTTGCCTCTTTCTGCACCTCTGTTGCTTCTTTCTATACTTCTTTTGCCTCTTACTGCACCCCTCTTGCCTCTTTTTGCACTTCTGTTTGTTATTTCTGCACTTCTCTTGTTTTTTGTGCACCATTCGTGCCTATTTATGCAATTCTCTTGCCTCCCTCTGCACCTCTGTTTCTTTTTACTGCACCCCTCTTGCATGTTTCTGCACCTCACTTGCCTCTTTCTGCACTTCTCTTGCCTCTTTCTGCACCTCACTTCATTATTTCTGCACCTCTCTTGCCTCTTTCTGCACCCCTCTTACCTCTTTCTGCACCCCTCTTACCTCTTCCTGCACCTCTCTTGTCTCTTTCTGCACCTCTCTTGCCTCTTTCTGCACTTCTCTTGCCTCTTTCTGCACCTCTGTTGCTTCTTTCTGCACTTCTGTTGCCTTTTTCTGCACCCCTCTTGCCTATTTCTACCCCTCTGTTGCTTCTTTCTGCACTTCCCGTGCTTCTTTCTTTACCCTCCTCGGGTCTTTCTGCACCCTTCTTCCCTCTTTCTGCAGCCCTCTTCCCTCTGTCTGCAGTTCTCTTGCCTTTGTCTGTACCTCTGTTGCTTCTTTCTGCACTTCTCTTGCCTCTTTCTACACCCCTCTTGCCTCTTTCTGCACCCCTCTTGCCTCTTTCTGCACCCTTCTTGCTTCATTCTGCACCTCTCTTGTCTCTTTGTGCACCTCCCATGCCTCTTTCTGTACCCCTTTTGCATGTTTCTGTACCTCACTTGCCTCTTTTTGCACCCCTGTTGCTTTTTTCTGCACTTCTCTTGCTTCTTTCTGTACCTCCCTTGCTTCTTTCTGTACCCTTTTTGCCACTTTCTGCACCCTTCTTCCCTCTTTCTGCAGTTATCTTGCTTTTTTCTCCACCTCTCTTGTTTCTTTCTGCGACTCTCTTGTCTCTTTCATCACTTCTCTTGCTTCCTTCTACACCTCTGTTGCTTCTTTCAGCACTTCTCTTGCCTCTTTATGCACTTCTCTTGCCTGTTTCTGCAACTCTCTTGCCTCTTTCTGCACCTCTTTTGCCTCTTTATACACCTCTCTTGCCTCTTTCTGCACCCCTGTTCCCTCTTTCGTCACCCTTCCTCCCTCTTTCTGCGCCTCTCTTGCCTCTGTCTGAACCCCTGTTCCCTCTTTCTGTACCTCTTTTGCCTGGTTCTGCAAATCTCTTACCTTTTTCTGCACCTCTGTTGCTTCTTTCTGCCCTTGTCTTGCCTCTTTCTGCACCCCTCTAACTTCTTTCTGTACTCTGTTGCTTCTTTCTGCACTGCTATTCCTACTTTCTGTACTTCTTTTGCTTCTTTCTGCACCCTTCTTGCCTCTTTCTGCACCCTTCTTCCCTCTTTCCGTACCTCTTGTCTCTTTCTGCACCTCTCTTGTCTCTTTCTGCACCATTGTTGCTTCTTTCTGCACTTCTGTTGCCTTTTTCTGCACCCCTCTTGCCTATTTCTGCACCTCTGTTGCTTCTTTCTGCACTTCCTGTGCTTCATTCTTCACCTCTCTTACTTTTTTCTGCACCTATCTTGCCTCTTTCTGTACCCTTCCTCCCTCTTTGTGCACCTCTCTTGCCTCTTTGTGCACCTCTCTTGCCTCTTTCTGCACCCCTATTGCCTCTTTCTGCACCTCTGTTGTTTCTTTCTGCACTGCTCTTGCTTCTTTCTGCACCTCTCTTGCAAATTTCTGTACCCTTCCTATCTTTCTGCACCCCTCTTCCCTATTTCTCTACCTATTTTGCCTCTGTCTACACCCCTGTCCCTCTTTTTGAACCTCTTATGGCTGTTTCTGCAACTCTCTTGCCTCTTTCTGCAGTTTTCTTGCCTCCTTATGCACCTCTGTTGCTTCTGTCTGCACTTCTCTTGCCTCTTTCTGCACCCCTCTAGCCTCTTTCTGCACCCCTGTTGCTTGTTTTTGCACTTCTCTTGCTTCTTTCTGTACCTATCTTGCTTCTATCTGTACCTCTCTTGCTTCTTTCTGCACCCGTCTTCCCACACCTCTCTTGCCTCTTTCTGCACCTCTCTTGCCTCTTTCTGCACTTCTCTTGCCTCTTTCTGCACCTCTGTTGCTGCTTTCTACACTTCTCTAGCTTCTTTCTGCACCTCTCTTGCTTCTTTCTGCAGCCCTGTTGCCTCTTTCTGCACTAATTATCCCTCTTTCTGCACTTCTCTTCCCTTTTTCTGCACCTCTCTTGTCGCTTTGTGCACCTCCACTGCCTCTTTCTGCACTTCTGTTTCCTCTTTCTGCACCTCTGTTACCTCTTTCTGCTCTTCTCTTGCTTCTTTCTGCATCCCTCTTGCCTGTTTCCGCACCTGCACTTGCGTCATTCTGCACCCCTGTTGCTTCTTTATGCACTTCTCTTGCTTCTTTCTGTACCTCTCTTTCTTCTTTCTGCACCTCTGTTGCTTCTTTCAGCACTTCTCTTGCCTCTTTCTGCACTTCTCTTGCCTGTTTCTGCAACTCTCTTGCCTCTTTCTGCACCTCTGTTGCCTCTTCATACACCTCTCTTGCCTCTTTCTGCACCCCTGTTCCCTCTTTCTGCACCCTTCTTCCCTCTTTCTGCGCCTCTCTTGCCTCTGTCTGAACCCCTGTTCCCTCTTTCTGTACCTCTTTTGCCTGGTTCTGCAAATCTCTTACCTCCTTCTGCACCTGTGTTGCTTCTTTCTGCCCGTCTCTTGCCTCTTTCTGCACCCCTCTAACTTCTTTCTGCACTTCTTTTGCTTCTTTCTGCACTGCTATTTCTACTTTCTGTACCTCTTTTGCTTCTTTCTGCACCCTTCTTGCCTCTTTCTGCACCCTTCTTCCCTCTTTCCGCACCTCTCTTGTCTCTTTCTGCACCTCTCTTGTCTCTTTCTGCACCATTCTTGCCTCTTTCTTCACTTCTCTTGCCTCTGTCTGCACCTATGTTGCTTCTTTCTACACTTCTGTTGCCTTTTTCTGCATCTATCTTGCCTCTTTCTGCACCCTTCATCCCTCTTTGTGCACCTCTCTTGCCTCTTTGTGCACCTCTCTTGCCTCTTTCTGCACCCCTATTGCCTATGTCTGCACCTCTTTTGCTTCTTTCTGCACTTCTCTTGCCTCTTTCTGCAACCCTCTTGCCTCTTTCTGCACCTCTGTTGTTTCTTTCTGCACTGCTCTTGCTTCTGTCTGCACCTCTCTTGCAAATTTCTGTACCCCTCCTGTCTTTCTGCACCCCTCTTCCCTCTTTCTCCACCTCTATTGCCTCTGTCTACACCCCTGTCCCTCTTTCTGAACCTCTTTTGGCTGTTTCTGCAACTCTCTTGCCTCTTTCTGCAGTTTACTTGCCTCCTTATGCACCTCTGTTGCTTCTGTCTGCACTTCTCTTGCCTCTTTCTGTACCCCTCTAGCCTCTTTCTGCACTCCTGTTGCTTGTTTTTGCACTTCTCTTGCTTCTTTCTGTACCTATCTTGCTTCTATCTGTACCTCTCTTGCTTCTTTCTGCACCTGTCTTCCCTCACCTCTCTTGCCTCTTTCTGCACCTCTCTTGCCTCTTTCTGCACTTCTCTTGCCTCTTTCTGCACCTCTGTTGCTACTTTCTACACTTCTCCAGCTTCTTTCTGCACCTCTTGCTTCTTTCTGCACCCCTGTTGCCTCTTTCTGCACTAATCATCCCTCTTTCTGCACCTCTCTCCCCTCTTTCTGCACCTCTCTTGTCCCTTTGTGCACCTCCACTGCCTCTTTCTGCACTTCTGTTTCCTCTTTCTGCACCTCTGTTACTTCTTTATGCTCTTCTCTTGCTTCTTTCTGCATCCCTCTTGCCTGTTTCTGCACCTCACTTGCGTCATTCTGCACCCCTGTTGCTTCTTTCTGCACTTCTCTTGCTTCTTTCTGTACCTCTCTTGCTTCTTTCTGCACCCTTCTTGGCTTTTTCTGCACCCTTCTTCCCTCTTTCTGCAGTTCTCTTGCTTTTCTCTGCACATTTCGTGTTTCTTTCTGCACCCCTCTTGCCTCTTTCTGCACCTCTCTTGCTTCTTTCTGCAGCCCTCTTGCCTCTTTCTGCACCCCTCTTTTGAGCCTCTTTTACCTCTTTCTGCACCACTGTTCCCTTTTTCTGCACCTGTCTTGCCCGTTTCTTCACCTCTCCTGCCTCTCTGCATCTTTTTTGCCTCCTTATGCACCTTTGTTGCTTCTTTATGCACTTTTCTTGCCTCTTTCTGTACTTCTCTTGCCTCTTTCTACACCTCTGTTGCTTCATTCTGTACCTCTCTTGCCACTTTCTACACCTCTGTTTCTTTTTTGTGCATTTCTCTTGCCTCTTTCTGCACCCCTCTTGCTTGTTTCTGCACCATACTTGCCTCTTTCTTTACCTCTCTTGCCTCTTTCTGTACCTCGCTTCCCTTTTTCTGTACATCTCTTGATTTTTTCCGCACCTCTCTTGTTTCTTTATGCAACTCTTTTGTCTCTTTCATCACTTCTCCTGGTGCTTTCTGCACCTCTGTTCCTTCATTCTGCACCACTCTTGCTTCTTTCTGTACAATTCTTGCCTCTTTGTGCACCCTTCTTACTTTTTCTGCAGCCCACTTCCTGTACCTCTATTGCCTCTTTCAGCACCTCTCTTGCCTCTTTCTGTACCTCTCTTGCCTAATTCTGTACCACTCTTGCCTCTTTCTGCAGTTCTATTACCTCTTTCTGCAGTTCTCTTGCATCTTTTTACACATCTGTTGCTTCTTTCTGCACTTCACTTTCTTTTATATGCACCACTCTTCCTTGTTTCTGTGCCTCTCTTGCCTCTTTCTGCATTTATCTTGCCTCATTCTGCACCTCTGTTGCTTCTTTCTGAATTTCTCTTGACTCTTTCTGCACCCCTCTTGCCTGTTTCTAACCTCACTTGCCTCTTTCTGCACCACTCTTGTCTCTTTCTGCATTTCTGCTGCTTCTTTCTGCTCTTCTCTTGCCTCTTTCTGCACCTCTGTTGTTTCTTTCTGCACATCTCTTGCCTATGTCTGCACCACTCTTGCCTCTTTCTGCAGTTCTATTGCCTCTTTCTGCAGTTCTCTTGCATCTTTTTAGACATCTGTTGCTTCTTTCTGCACTTTACTTTCTTTTTTATGAACATCTCTTCCTTCTTTCTGCGCCTCTCTTGCCTCTTTCTGCATTTCTCTTGATTCATTCTGCACCTCTGTTGCTTCTTTCTGCATTTCTCTTGCCTCTTTCTGCACCCCTCTTGCCTGTTTCTACACCTGACTTGCCTCTTTCTGCACCACTCTTGTCTCTTTCTGCATTTCTGTTGCTTCTTTCTGCTCTTCTCTTGCCTCTTTCTACACCTCTGTTGCTTCTTTCTGCAACTCTATTTCTTCTTTCTGCATCCCTCTTGCCTCTTTCTGCAGCCCTCTTCCCTCTTTCTACAGTTCTCTTGCCTCTGTCTGTACCTCTGTTGCTTCTTTCTGCACTTCTTGTGCCTCTTTATGCACCGCTCTTGCCTCTTTCTGCAACCCTGTTGCTTCATTCTGCACTTCTCTTGCTTCTTTCTGTACGTCTCTTGCTTCTTTATGTATCCCTCTTGCCTCTTTCTGCACCCCTCTTCCCTCTTTCTGCACTCATCTTCCCTATTTCTGCACCCTCTTGTCTCTTTGTGCACCTCTCCTTGCCTCTTTCTGCACCCATTTTCCATGTTCCTGTACCTCACTTGCCTCTTTTTGCACCCCTGTTGCTTCTTTCTGTACCTCTCTTGCCTCTTTCCACACCTCTGTTTCTTTTTTGTGCACTTCTCTTCCCTCTTTCTGCACCCCTCTTGCCTGTTTCTGCACCTCACTTGCCTCTTTCTTTACCTCTCTTGCCTCTTTCTGCACCTCGCTTGCCTCTATCTGTACTTCTCTTGCTGTTTTCTGCACCTCTCTTGTTTCTTTATGCAACTCTTTTGTCTTTTTCATCACTTCTCCTGGTGCTTTCTGCACCTCTGTTCCTTCATTCTGCACCACTCTTGCTTCTTTCTGTACAATTCTTGCCTCTTTGTGCACCCTTCTTACTTTTTCTTGCAGCCCTCTTCCCTCTTTCTGTACCTCTATTGCCTCTTTATGCGCCTCTCTTGCTTCTCTCTGCACCTCTCTTGCCTATTTCTGCACCCCTCTTCCCTCTTTATGCACCTCTCTTGCCTCTTTCTGCAGTTCTCTTGCATCTTTTTACACATCTGTTGCTTCTTTCTGCACTTCACTTTCTTTTTTATATACCTCTCTTCCATATTTCTGTGCCTCTCTTGCCTCTTTCTGCATTTCTCTTGGCTCATTCTGCACCTCTGTTGCTTCTTTCTGCATTTCTCTTGCCTCTTTCTGCACCCCTCTTGCCTGTTTCTAAACCTCACTTGCCTCTTTCTGCACCACTCTTGTCTCTTTCTGCATTTCTGTTGCTTCTTTATGCTCTTCTCTTGCCTCTTTCTGCACCTCTGTTGCTTCTTTCTACAACTCTTTCTTCTTTCTGCACCCCTCTTGCCTCTTTCTGCAGCCCTCTTCCCTCTTTCTGCAGTTCTCTTGCCTCCGTCTGTACCTCTGTTGCTTCTCTCTGCACTTCTCTTGCACTTTTCTGCACCCCTCTTGCCTCTTTCTGCACCCCTCTTGACTCTTTCTGCACCCCTGTTGCTTCATTCTGCACTTCTTTTGCTTCTTTCTGTACCTCTCTTGCCTCTTTCTGCACCCCTCTTGCCTCTTTCTGCACCACTCTTGCCTCTTTCTGCACTCATCTTCCATCTTTCTGTACGTCTCTTGTCTCTTTGTGCACCTCCCTCGCCTTTTTCTGCACCCCTTTTGCATGTTTCTGTACCTCACTTGCCTCTTTTTGCACCCCTGTTGCTTCTTTCTGCACTTCTCTTCCTTCTTTCTGTACCTCTCTTGCTTCTTTCTGCACCCTTTTTGCCTCTTTTTGTACCCTTCTTCCCTCTTTCTGCAGTTCTCTTGCTTTTTTCTGCACATCTCTTGTTTCTTTCTGTGACTCTTTTGTCTTTTTCATTGCTTCTCTCTCTTCCTTCTACACCTCTGTCCCTTCTTTCAGCACTTCTCTTGCCTCTTTATGCACCTCTCTTGCCTTTTTATACACCTCTCATGCCTCTTTCTGCACCCCTGTTCCCTCTTTCTGCACCCTTCTTCCCTCTTTCTGCACCTCTCTTGCCTCTGTCTGAACCCTTCTTCTCTCTTTCTGTATCTCTTTTGCCTGGTTCTGCATCTCTCTTGCTTCTTTCTGCCCTTCTCTTGCCTCTTTCTGCACCTCTGTTTCTTTTTTGTGCACTTCTCTTGCCTCTTTCTGCACCCCTCTTGCCTGTTCCTGCATCTTACCTGCCTCTTTCTTTACCTCTCTTACCTCTTTCTACAACTCTCTTGCCGCTTTCTGCACCTCGCTTCCCTCTTTCTGTACTTCTCTTGCTTTTTTCTGGACCTCTCTTGTTTCTTTATGCAACTCTTTTGTCTCTTTTATCACTTCTCTTGGTGCTTTCTGCACCGCTGTTCCTTCATTCTGCACCACTATTGCTTCTTTCTGTACATCCTTGCCTCTTTGTGCACCCTTCTTACTTTTTCTGCAGCCCGTACCTCTATTGCCTCCTTCAGCACCTCTCTTGCCTCTTTCTACACCTCTCTTGCCTATTTCTGCACCACTCTTGCCTATTTCTGCAGTTCTATTGCCTCTCTCTGCAGTTCTCTTGCAACATTTTCCACATCTGTTGCTTCTTTCTGCACTTCACTTTCTTTTTTATGCACCTCTCTTCCTTCTTTCTGCGCCTCTCTTGAATCATTCTGCATTTCTCTTGCCTCATTCTGAACCTCTGTTGCTTCTTTCTGCATTTCTCTTGCCTCTTTCTACACCCATCTTGCCTGTTTCTACACCTCACTTGCCTTTTTGTGCACTAGTCTTGTCTCTTTCTGCATTTCTGTTGCTTCTTTCTGCACTTCTCTTGCCTCTTTCTGCACCTCTGTTGCTTCTTTCTGCAACTCTCTTTCTTCTTTCTGCACTCCTCTTGCCTATTTCTGCAGCCATCTTCCCTCTTTCTACAATTATCTTGCCTCCGTCTGTACCTCTGTTGCTTCTTTCTGCACTTCTCTTGCCTCTTTCTGCACCCCTCTTGCCTCTTTCTGCACCCCTGTTGATTCATTCTGCACTTATCTTGCTTCTTTCTGTACCTCTCTTGCTTCTTTATGTACCCCTCTTGCCTCTTTCTGCACCCCTCTTCCCTCTTTCTGCACTCATCTTCCCTATTTCTGCACCTCTCCTCTCTTTGTGCACCTCCCTTGCCTCTTTCTGCACCCTTTTTCCATGTTTCTGTACCTCACTTGCCTCTTTTTGCACCCCTGTTGCTTCTTTCTGCATTTCTTTTGATTCTTTCTGTACCTCTCTTGCCTCTTTCCACACCTCTGTTTCTTTCTTGTGCACTTCTCTTGCCTCTTTCTGCACCCCTCTTGCCTGTTTCTGCACCTCACTTGCCTCTTTCTTTACCTCTCGAGCCTCTTTCTGCACCTCGCTTGCCTCTTTCTGTACTTCACTTGCTTTTTTCTGCACCTCTCTTGTTTCTTTATGCAACTCTTTTCTCTTTTTCATCACTTCTCCTGGTGCTTTCTGCACCTCTGTTCCTTCATTCTGCACCACTCTTGCTTCTTTCTAGACAATTCTAGCCTCTTTGTGCACCCTTCTCACTTTTTCTGCAGCCCTCTTCCTGTACCTCTATTGCCTCTTTCAGCACCTCTCTTGTCTCTTTCTGCACCTCTCTTGCCTATTTCTACACCCCTCTTCCCTATATCTGCACCTCTCTTGCCTCTTTCTGCAGTTCTCTTGCATCTTTTTACACATCTGTTACTTCTTTCTACACTTCACTTTCTTTTTTTATGCACCTCTCTTCCTTCTTTCTGTGCCTCTCTTGCCTCTTTCTGCATTTCTCTTGCCTCATTCTGCACCTCTGTTGCTTCTTTCTGCATTTCTCTTGCCTCTTTCTGCACCCCTCTTGCCTGTTTCTACACCTCACTTGCCTCTTTCTGCACCACCCTTGTCTCTTTCTGCATTTCTGTTGCTTCTTTCTGCTCTTCTCTTGCATATTTCTGCACCTCTGTTGCTTCTGTCTGTAACTCTTTCTTCTTTCTTCACCCCTCTTGCCTCTTTCTGCAGCCCTCTTCCCTCTTTCTGCAGTTCTCTTGCCTCCGTCTGTACCTCTGCTGCTTCTTTCTGCACTTCTCTTGCCTCTTTCTGCAGCCCTTTTGCCTCTTTCTGCACCCCTTTTCCTCTTTCTGCACCTCTGTTGCTTCTTTCTGCACTTCTCTTGCCTTTTTCTGAATCCCTCTTGCCTCTTTCTGTACCTCTGTTGCTTCTTTTTGCACATCCTGTGCTTCTTTCTTCACCTCTCTTACTTTTTCTGCATTTATCTTGCCTTTTTCTGCACCCTTCATCCCTCTTTGTGCACCTCTCTTGCCTCTTTCTGCACCCCACTTGCCTATGTCTGCACTTCTTTTGCTTCTTTCTGCACTTCTCTTGCCTCTTTATGCAACCCTCTTGCCTCTTTCTGCACCTCTGTTGGTTCTTTCTGTACCCCTGTTGCTTCTTTTTGCACTTCTCTTGCTTCTTTCTGTACCTATCTTGCTTCTTTCTGTACCTCTCTTGCTTCTTTCTGCACCCCTTTTTCCTCTTTCTACACCTCTGTTGCTTTGCTTCTTTCTGAACTTCTCCTGCTTCTTTCTGCTCCTCTCTTGCTTCTCTCTGCACCCCTCCTCCATCTTTCTGCACTTCTGTTGCATGTTTCTGCACCTCTCTTGCCTCTTTCTGTACTTATCTTACCTCTTTCTGCACTTCTCTTGTCTCCCTCTGCATTTCTGTTGCTTCTTTCTGCACTTCTCTTACCTCTTTCTGCATTTCTGTTGCTTCTTTCTGCACTTCTCTTGCCTCTTTCTACACACCTCTTGCTGTACCTTTGTTGCCTTTTTCTAAAACTCTCTTGCCTCTTTCTGCAGTTCTCTTGCCTTCTCCTGCACCTCTGTATGTTATTTCTGCACTTCAACTACTTCTTTCTGCACCCCTCTTGCCTGTTTCTGCAACTCAGTTGCCTCTTTCTGCACCTCTGTTGCCTCGTTCTGCACCTCACTTGCTTATTTCAGCACCCCTCTTGCCTCTTTCTGCACCTCTCTTGCCTCTTTCTGCACCTCTCTTGCCTCTTTCTGCACATCTGTTGCTTGTTTCTGCACCTCTCTTGTCTCTTTCTGCACTTCTCTTGCCTCTTTCTGCATTTCTGTTGCTTCTTTCTGCACTTCTCTTGCCTCTTTCTGTGCACCCCTTGCCTCTTTCTGCACCTCTGTTGCTTCTTTCTGCACTTCTCTTGCTTCTTTCTGAACCTCACTTGCTTCTTTCTACACCTCTCATGCTTCTATCTGCACCCCTCCTGCCTCTTTCTGCACCCCTCTTCCATCTTTCTGCACCCCTCTTCAATCTTTCTGCACCTCTCTTGCCTCTTTCTGCACCTCTCTTGCCTCTTTCTGCACCTCTGTTGCTTTTTTCTGTGCTTCTCTTGCTTTTTTTGCACCTCTCTTGCTTCTTTCTGCACCACTCTTGCTTCTTTCTGCACCTCTAGTGCCTCTTTCTGCACCAATATTGCCTCTTTATGCATCACTCTTTCCTCTTTCTACAGTTCTCTTGCCTCTTTCTGTACCTCTGTTGCTTCTTTCTATACTTCTTTTGCCTCTTACTGCACCCCTCTTGCCTCTTTTTGCACTTCTGTTTGTTATTTCTGCACTTCTCTTGTTTTTTTGTGCACCATTCGTGCATATTTATGCAGTTCTCTTGCATCCTTCTGCACCTCTGTTGCATGTTTCTGCACCTCACTTGCCTCTTTCTGCACCTCTGTTGCCTCATTCTATACCTTACTTCATTATTTCTGCACCTCTCTTGCCTCTTTCTGCACCCCTCTTACCTCTTCCTGCACCTCTCTTGTCTCTTTCTGCACCTCTCTTGCCTCTTTCTGCACTTCTCTTGCCTCTTTCTGCACCTCTGTTGCTTCTTTCTGCACTTCTGTTGCCTTTTTCTGCACCCCTCTTGCCTATTTCTACCCCTCTGTTGCTTCTTTCTGCACTTCCCGTGCTTCTTTCTTTACCCTCCTCGGGTCTTTCTGCACCCTTCTTCCCTCTTTCTGCAGCCCTCTTCCCTCTGTCTGCAGTTCTCTTGCCTCTGTCTGTACCTCTGTTGCTTCTTTCTGCACTTCTCTTGCCTCTTTCTGCACCCCTCTTGCCTCTTTCTGCACCCCTCTTGCCTCTTTCTGCACCCTTCTTGCTTCATTCTGCACCTCTCTTGTCTCTTTGTACACCTCCCTTGCCTCTTACTGTACCCCTTTTGCATGTTTCTGTACCTCACTTGCCTCTTTTTGCACCCCTGTTGCTTTTTTCTGCACTTCTCTTGCTTCTTTCTGTACCTCCCTTGCTTCTTTCTGTACCCCTTTTGCCTCTTTCTGCACCCTTCTTCCCTCTTTCTGCAGTTATCTTGCTTTTTTCTCCACCTCTCTTGTTTCTTTCTGTGACTCTCTTGTCTCTTTCATCACTTCTCTTGCTTCCTTCTACACCTCTGTTGCTTCTTTCAGCACTTCTCTTGCCTCTTTCTGCACTTCTCTTGCCTGTTTCTGCAACTCTCTTGCCTCTTTCTGCACCTCTTTTGCCTCTTTATACACCTCTCTTGCCTCTTTCTGCACCCCTGTTCCCTCTTTCTTCACCCTTCCTCCCTCTTTCTGCGCCTCTCTTGCCTCTGTCTGAACCCCTGTTCTTTCTTTCTGTATCTCTTTTGCCTGGTTCTGCAAATCTCTTACCTCCTTCTGCACCTCTGTTGCTTCTTTCTGCCCTTGTCTTGCCTCTTTCTGCACCCCTCTAACTTCTTTCTGCACTCTGTTGCTTCTTTCTGCACTGCTATTCCTACTTTCTGTACTTCTTTTGCTTCTTTCTGCACCCTTCTTGCCTCTTTCTGCACCCTTCTTCCCTCTTTCCGTACCTCTTGTCTCTTTCTGCACCTCTCTTGTCTCTTTCTGCACCATTCTTGCCTCTTTCTTCACTTCTCTTGCCTCTGTCTGCACCTCTGTTGCTTCTTTCTGCACTTCTGTTGCCTTTTTCTGCACCCCTCTTGCCTATTTCTGTACCTCTGTTGCTTCTTTCTGCACTTCCTGTGCTTCATTCTTCACCTCTCTTACTTTTTTCTGCACCTATCTTGCCTCTTTCTGTACCCTTCATCCCTCTTTGTGCACCTCTCTTGCCTCTTTGTGCACCTCTCTTGCCTCTTTCTGCACCCCTATTGCCTATGTCTGCACCTCTTTTGCTTCTTTCTGCACTTCTCTTGCCTCTTTCTGCAACCCTCTTGCCTCTTTCTGCACCTCTGTTGTTTCTTTCTGCACTGCTCTTGCTTCTTTCTGCACCTCTCTTGCAAATTTCTATACCCCTCCTATCTTTCTGCACCCCTCTTCCCTATTTCTCTACCTCTTTTGCCTCTGTCTACACCCCTGTCCCTCTTTTTGAACCTCTTATGGCTGTTTCTGCAACTCTCTTGCCTCTTTCTGCAGTTTTCTTGCCTCCTTATGCACCTTTGTTGCTTCTGTCTGCACTTCTCTTGCCTCTTTCTGCACCCCTCTAGCCTCTTTCTGCACCCCTGTTGCTTGTTTTTGCACTTCTCTTGCTTCTTTCTGTACCTATCTTGCTTCTATCTGTACCTCTCTTGCTTCTTTCTGCACCCTTCTTCCCACACCTCTCTTGCCTCTTTCTGCACCTCTCTTGCCTCTTTCTGCACTTCTCTTGCCTCTTTCTGCACCTCTGTTGCTGCTTTCTACACTTCTCTAGCTTCTTTCTGCACCTCTCTTGCTTCTTTCTGCAGCCCTGTTGCCTCTTTCTGCACTAATCATCCCTCTTTCTGCACTTCTCTTCCCTCTTTCTGCACCTCTCTTGTCCCTTTGTGCACCTCCACTGCCTCTTTCTGCACTTCTGTTTCCTCTTTCTGCACCTCTGTTATCTCTTTCTGCTCTTCTCTTGCTTCTTTCTGCATCCCTCTTGCCTGTTTCTGCACCTGCACTTGCATCATTCTGCACCCCTGTTGCTTCTTTACGCACTTCTCTTGCTTCTTTCTGTACCTCTCTTTCTTCTTTCTGCACCTCTGTTGCTTCTTTCAGCACTTCTTTTGCCTCTTTCTGCACTTCTCTTGCCTGTTTCTGCAACTCTCTTGCCTCTTTCTGCACCTCTGTTGCCTCTTCATACACCTCTCTTGCCTCTTTCTGCACCCCTGTTCCCTCTTTCTGCACCCTTCTTCCCTCTTTCTGCGCCTCTCTTGCCTCTGTCTGCACCCCTGTTCCCTCTTTCTGTACCTCTTTTGCCTGGTTCTGCAAATCTCTTACCTCCTTCTGCACCTCTGTTGCTTCTTTCTGCCCTTCTCTTGCCTCTTTCTGCACCCCTCTAACTTCTTTCTGCACTTCTTTTGCTTCTTTCTACACTGCTATTTCTACTTTCTGTACCTCTTTTGCTTCTTTCTGCACCCTTCTTGCCTCTTTCTGCACCCTTCTTCCCTCTTTCCGCACCTCTCTTGTCTCTTTCTGCACCTCTCTTGTCTCTTTCTGCACCATTCTTGCCTCTTTCTTCACTTCTCTTGCCTCTGTCTGCACCTATGTTGCTTCTTTCTACACTTCTGTTGCCTTTTTCTGCATCTATCTTGCCTCTTTCTGCACCCTTCATCCCTCTTTGTGCACCTCTCTTGCCTCTTTGTGCACCTCTCTTGCCTCTTTCTGCACCCCTATTGCCTATGTCTGCACCTCTTTTGCTTCTTTCTGCACTTCTCTTGCCTCTTTCTGCAACCCTCTTGCCTCTTTCTGCACCTCTGTTGTTTCTTTCTGCACTGCTCTTGCTTCTGTCTGCACCTCTCTTGCAAATTTCTGTACCCCTCCTGTCTTTTCTGCACCCTCTTCCCTCTTTCTCCACCTCTATTGCCTCTGTCTACACCCCTGTCCCTCTTTCTGAACCTCTTTGGCTGTTTCTGCAACTCTCTTGCCTCTTTCTGCAGTTTACTTGCCTCCTTATGCACCTCTGTTGCTTCTGTCTTCACTTCTCTTGCCTCTTTCTGCACTCCTCTAGCCTCTTTCTGCACTCCTGTTGCTTGTTTTTGCACTTCTCTTGCTTCTTTCTGTACCTATCTTGCTTCTATCAGTACCTCTCTTGCTTCTTTCTGCACCTGTCTTCCCTCACCTCTCTTGTCTCTTTCTGCACCTCTCTTGCCTCTTTCTGCACTTCTCTTGCCTCTTTCTGCACCTCTGTTGCTACTTTCTACACTTCTCCAGCTTCTTTCTGCACCTCTTGCTTCTTTCTGCACCCCTGTTGCCTCTTTCTGCACTAATCATCCCTCTTTCTGCACCTCTCTCCCCTCTTTCTGCACCTCTCTTGTCCCTTTGTGCACCTCCACTGCCTCTTTCTGCACTTCTGTTTCCTCTTTCTGCACCTCTGTTACTTCTTTCTGCTCTTCTCTTGCTTCTTTCTGCATCCCTCTTGCCTGTTTCTGCACCTCACTTGCGTCATTCTGCACCCCTGTTGCTTCTTTCTGCACTTCTCTTGCTTCTTTCTGTACCTCTCCTGCTTCTTTCTGCACCCTTCTTGGCTTTTTCTGCACCCTTCTTCCCTCTTTCTGCAGTTCTCTTGCTTTTCTCTGCACATTTCGTGTTTCTTTCTGCACCCCTCTTGCCTCTTTCTGCACCTCTCTTGCTTCTTTCTGCAGCCCTCTTGCCTCTTTCTGCACCCCTCTTTTGAGCCTCTTTTACCTCTTTCTGCACCACTGTTCCCTTTTTCTGCACCTGTCTTGCCCGTTTCTTCACCTCTCCTGCCTCTCTGCATCTTTTTTGCCTCCTTATGCACCTTTGTTGCTTCTTTCTGCACTTTTCTTGCCTCTTTCTGTACTTCTCTTGCCTCTTTCTACACCTCTGTTGCTTCATTCTGTACCTCTCTTGCCACTTTCTACACCTCTGTTTCTTTTTTGTGCACTTCTCTTGCCTCTTTCTGCACCCCTCTTGCTTGTTTCTGCACCTTACTTGCCTCTTTCTTTACCTCTCTTGCCTCTTTCTGTACCTCGCTTCCCTTTTTCTGTACTTCTCTTGATTTTTTCTGCACCTCTCTTGTTTCTTTATGCAACTCTTTTGTCTCTTTCATCACTTCTCCTGGTGCTTTCTGCACCTCTGTTCCTTCATTCTGCACCACTCTTGCTTCTTTCTGTACAATTCTTGCCTCTTTGTGCACCCTTCTTACTTTTTCTGCAGCCCTCTTCCTGTACCTCTATTGCCTCTTTCAGCACCTCTCTTGCCTCTTTCTGCACCTCTCTTGCCTAATTCTGTACCACTCTTGCCTCTTTCTGCAGTTCTATTACCTCTTTCTGCAGTTCTCTTGCATCTTTTTACACATCTGTTGCTTCTTTCTGCATTTCACTTTCTTTTATATGCACCACTCTTCCTTGTTTCTGTGCCTCTCTTGCCTCTTTCTGCATTTATCTTGCCTCATTCTGCACCTCTGTTGCTTCTTTCTGAATTTCTCTTGACTCTTTCTGCACCCCTCTTGCCTGTTTCTAACCTCACTTGCCTCTTTCTGTACCACTCTTGTCTCTTTCTGCATTTCTGCTGCTTCTTTCTGCTCTTCTCTTGCCTCTTTCTGCACCTCTGTTGTTTCTTTCTGCACATCTCTTGCCTATGTCTGCACCACTCTTGCCTCATTCTGCAGTTCTATTGCCTCTTTCTGCAGTTCTCTTGCATCTTTTTAGACATCTGTTGCTTCTTTCTGCACTTTACTTTCTTTTTTATGAACATCTCTTCCTTCTTTCTGCGCCTCTCTTGCCTCTTTCTGCATTTCTCTTGATTCATTCTGCACCTCTGTTGCTTCTTTCTGCATTTCTCTTGCCTCTTTCTGCACCCCTCTTGCCTGTTTCTACACCTGACTTGCCTCTTTCTGCACCACTCTTGTCTCTTTCTGCATTTCTGTTGCTTCTTTCTGCTCTTCTCTTGCCTCTTTCTACACCTCTGTTGCTTCTTTCTGCAACTCTATTTCTTCTTTCTGCACCCCTCTTGCCTCTTTCTGCAGCCCTCTTCCCTCTTTCTACAGTTCTCTTGCCTCTGTCTGTACCTCTGTTGCTTCTTTCTGCACTTCTTGTGCCTCTTTATGCACCGCTCTTGCCTCTTTCTGCACCCCTGTTGCTTCATTCTGCACTTCTCTTGCTTCTTTCTGTACGTCTCTTGGTTCTTTATGTATCCCTCTTGCCTCTTTCTGCACCCCTCTTCCCTCTTTCTGCACTCATCTTCCCTATTTCTGCACCTCTTGTCTCTTTGTGCACCTCCCTTGCCTCTTTCTGCACCCATTTTCCATGTTCCTGTACCTCACTTGCCTCTTTTTGCACCCCTGTTGCTTCTTTCTGTACCTCTCTTGCCTCTTTCCACACCTCTGTTTCTTTTTTGTGCACTTCTCTTCCCTCTTTCTGCACCCCTCTTGCCTGTTTCTGCACCTCACTTGCCTCTTTCTTTACCTCTCTTGCCTCTTTCTGCACCTCGCTTGCCTCTATCTGTACTTCTCTTGATTTTTTCTGCACCTCTCTTGTTTCTTTATGCAACTCTTTTGTCTTTTTCATCACTTCTCCTGGTGCTTTCTGCACCTCTGTTCCTTCATTCTGCACCACTCTTGCTTCTTTCTGTACAATTCTTGCCTCTTTGTGTACCCTTCTTACTTTTTCTTGCAGCCCTCTTCCCTCTTTCTGTACCTCTATTGCCTCTTTATGCACCTCTCTTGCTTCTCTCTGCACCTCTCTTGCCTATTTCTGCACCCCTCTTGCCTCTTTATGCACCTCTCTTGCCTCTTTCTGCAGTTCTCTTGCATCTTTTTAAACATCTGTTGCTTCTTTCTGCCCTTCACTTTCTTTTTATATACCTCTCTTCCATATTTCTGTGCCTCTCTTGCCTCTTTTTCTGCACCCCTTTTGCATGTTTCTGTACCTCACTTGCCTCTTTTTGCACCCCTGTTGCTTCTTTCTGCACTTCTCTTCCTTCTTTCTGTACCTCTCTTGCTTCTTTCTGCACCCTTTTGCCTCTTTTTGTACCCTTCTTCCCTCTTTCTGCAGTTCTCTTGCTTTTTTCTGCACATCTCTTGTTTCTTTCTGTGACTCTTTTGTCTTTTTCATTGCTTCTCTCTCTTCCTTCTACACCTCTGTCCCTTCTTTCAGCACTTCTCTTGCCTCTTTATGCACCTCTCTTGCCTTTTTATACACCTCTCATGCCTCTTTCTGCACCCCTGTTCCCTCTTTCTGCACCCTTCTTCCCTCTTTCTGCACCTCTCTTGCCTCTGTCTGAACCCTTCTTCTCTCTTTCTGTATCTCTTTTGCCTGGTTCTGCAACTCTCTTGCCTCTTTCTGCACCCCTCTAACCTCTTTCTATACCTCTGTTGCTTCATTCTGTACCTCTCTTGCCACTTTCTACACCTCTGTTTCTTTTTTGTGCACTTCTCTTGCCTCTTTCTGCACCCCTCTTGCCTGTTCCTGAATCTTACCTGCCTCTTTCTTTACCTCTCTTACCTCTTTCTACAACTCTCTTGCCGCTTTCTGCACCTCGCTTCCCTCTTTCTGTACTTCTCTTGCTTTTTTCTGTACCTCTCTTGTTTCTTAATTCAACTCTTTTGTCTCTTTCATCACTTCTCCTGGTGCTTTCTGCACCTCTGTTCCTTCATTCTGCACCACTCTTGCTTCTTTCTGTACAATCCTTGCCTCTTTGTGCACCCTTCTTAATTTTTCTGCAGCCTGTACCTCTATTGCCTCTTTCAGCACCTCTCTTGTCTCTTTCTGCACCTCTCTTGCCTATTTCTACACCCCTCTTCCCTATATCTGCACCTCTCTTGCCTCTTTCTGCAGTTCTCTTGCATCTTTTTACACATCTGTTGCTTCTTTCTACACTTCACTTTCTTTTTTATGCACCTCTCTTCCTTCTTTCTGTGCCTCTCTTGCCTCTTTCTGCATTTCTCTTGCCTCATTCTGCACCTCTGTTGCTTCTTTCTGCATTTCTCTTGCCTCTTTCTGCACCCCTCTTGCCTGTTTCTACACCTCACTTGCCTCTTTCTGCACCACCATGAGCACCTAATGAGCAGTGGTATTTAGTTGGGTAAATGAAGGCGCCACTCGGGAGAGATAACACAAATATTTGATATTTACTTGCTGTATTGATCACGGTGCTGCAAGGTGAAGAGAACCACTGACCTCCTCAAAATACAAAATGGCCTTGGCCAATTGACAGATATACAAAGGAATTCCTCAGCACACGTCTGTTATGTCACAATATACATAAACATGCTTGATGTGAGCATAAGTAAAATACAAGTAGGTAAGTTCTTATTTCTTTTTTCCTTTTTATTTTCCGATGTTCAGACAGCCGACACGTGTTTCGTCGCTTACATGGGAATTAATCCCGCGACTTTATCAAGGCTGCATAAAAACAGAATGAATACTCAATGTATCACCTTCTTTAAATTGGGTGTACAGAACTAGTCAGAGATTACATTCAGCGGCCGGTGCCATGCTTCATCACAATATATTATCTCATTGGTTGTGTGCCCACATGCACAAAATATAAAACACCAGAAACATTGAAAATTTTCTTCAAATGTGACCCAATAATCCGTAGATCAAAAGATCCAGAATCCCAAAAGAAAAAGATGGAGTAAGAAGAATTCCGTGGTATAGTCTCAGTAGTAAGTGCAATATAAACCATATATAGTGCCATTCGGTAGTGTCAAAATATAATTTACTCAGACCGTGTATGACGACTCCAAGAATGAACATTCCTGGGGTGAGATCGGAGTGGAGCCCAAAAGGTGAGGTAAAAGATTTTTTGTTTTAACTTAATTTAACAAAAAACCAAATTATGTTGGGTAAATACCTATTGTCTTCCTGTGTATAACCCTGTAAAGAAACCAGAAAGCGCCCTGAGTATAAATAGGACCATCAGGCAAAAGTCACATACGGCTAAAGTTGCAAACTCAAAGTAACAATTGGCCCACCTACTTTATTAGTGGTGTTAATTCCAACCCACACTGGGATTCAATATCTCGCGACGTCTCACTTCTCAATGTTAAATCCAAGGGATCCCTGTATGTCCCAGAAGTCTAGAATCTACAAAGATATAGCCAGTCATGTTTCACTCCATAAGATTTATGGTTCAAAATGAATACCTCATCCAATCTCATTGTAGACTAACCATGTGATATTTACCTTCCCTGAGCAATGTCAAGCTCTATTTATTCAAACCCCAATAGTCAAAATCTAGGTGCAGAATGACCAATCTAACACTGCACCATTTGTCATAACACTGAATACAGCTTGACCTCACAACAAAGCTATTCAGTTTATATCCGCTTTATCTATCTCCTCATATTGATGCTAGAGTACCATTTGATCCATCTAGTAAATCGTAAAGATAAGCTTCCTCCATTCCTGTGCTATATCTAGAGTGTCAACAAGCTAAAATGAATCCGTCATGCTAGTTGCTCCATTAGCACTATCATGCTAACGATGAATCTGACAACAAGAACTCACAATATTCTATTCTTCCCTAAAGTCAAAAGCCCCCTGGTCAGTTGATCCCCTTACCTTATTTCTTAGTAGTTTGATCCCACACACGGACGTCGCTCCTCGTGTTGCCGAGTACGGTGCACGAATGAGGCTCCTGGTTCCCGCCATTATATACCGGCTTCACTCAAGTTTAATAGAAACCGAGGAAGGACAGCTATCCAGTTTCTCAGCAATCAGAGAAGATGGACTCAAGTATAACCTAGTTGCATAACGGTGGCCATCTTGTAACGACACTGAATCCCTAACATCAGTATGTTCTTATTCATTAAGGTGCAAAGCGGTCTTCTGGCAGCAACAATACCTATTGCCTATAAAATAATCCGAAATAAGATTGCGGGGCTACCGTTATTGTGCGGGAAACGCGGTGATATAGTCCTATATGCAGACATTGCATCCTGCATTACAGACACAAGGGCTGATATTGTGTAGCGTAAGGGGTATAAAGATACGGTGTGTAGAGGCTGTATATTATGTCATTTTCATGTGAAAGGTGCCTCATGGTCTATGATACATGCATTTTCCATGCTTCATGAACATCTATATAGTGACATGTCTATATATAAAGGGCAGTGTGAAAGTGCCAAGCAGGTGTTCCATTCTAATCCTATTTTACTAGGTGCATATTCTTTATCTCCATCTCTTCAGGGTCCTGATTGCCATAACATGGTTAATGAAATTTAAAAAATTTGATTTCTCTCTACAAATGTTAAAACATCAGTGCTCATGGGGAAAATAACGTCATAAATGTAATTAGCATTGAGATATAAACCAAAACAAATAAACAATAAATAATAATGTAATTAGCATTGAGATATAAACCAAAACAAATAAACAATAAATAATAAGAGAAGAACATTACACACTCCGTATATTTGACTCACATACAGATGTATCTGTAATTAGCCATGTTGTAACAGTGAGTCATTGAGTCATTTATGTCTTGATGAGGAGACCTACGGAGAGTAATAGTGTGTGGGGAGCAGAACTAATACCTGTAGTGTGGCGACTCCATGTATTCATCTTCCCAAAAAGTAGTGTAATTCGGGGTCAATGTTAAGCCCTATCTCTGTACTTCGTAGTCTAAGGATCCAAAGTGCCTCTCGTCTACGCAAGGCCAATTCTCTGTTTCCCCTCTTTGGTGTCGCTGAACCTGTTCTATACCATAGAATTCAAACTGCTTATGAGCTGTCTGAGCTTGACACTGTGTCACATGAGCGGCAATGGGATATCTCACATCTCCCTGCTTGACCGCCCTTATGTGCTCGCTTATCCTCTCACGTAATGTCCTGATGGTACTGCCTCACATACCTTTTCATGCATCTGCATTCAATAATATAGACAACAAATTTCGTCATACAGTTGATGTTAGTCACTATGTTGTAAACTCTGTCGCCCGGACCCTTAAACTCAGTTCTTCCGATACAAGCCCATTTGCAAGAACTGCAGTGCCCACATCCATAGAAGCCTTTTGTCAGCGATGTCAGCCAGTTGTTTTTTCTCTCACACCTGGGGTAGCTCGGGCTAAGTATGTTCCTAAGTGACAGGCCTCGTCGGTATGTAATGTTGGGTGTGTCAGTGATGAAATCACTAAGTGATTTGTCTGCCTTGAGTAAATGCCAGTGTCTGTTCAGACTACGACGTAAGACACCAGACATGTTATTGAACCCAGTCACCATACGTACTTTATCTTCCTTACGTCGATGCTGTGAGCCTTCTCTAAGTGTGTCTTGTCTCTTTACCCTGAGTATCCTCTTCTCTGCATTCCGTAAAGTCGTTTCGTCATAGCCCCTATTTCTAAAGCGGGCTAACACTCCCTTCTTACATTCTTCATACTCAGGTTCAAAGCTGCAGTTCCGTCTCACTCTGACGAGTTCCCCATAGGGGATTGATCTTATCTGATGTGAAGGGTGGGCACTGGATGCGTGAAGTAGTGCATTACAGGCTGTCTCTTTCCGAAAGAGTCTGCTGTGAATCTTATTTTCCCTTATGTACAGTTCTACATCTAAAAAGGAAATCATACTTTTGCTGTAATTGAAAGTAAATTTAATGTTAAAGTCATTTTCATTCAAGTACCTAAGGAAGTCAGTCAACTTGTGTTCCGTGTCGGTCCAGATCATAAGGCAGTCGTCAATATACCTACCCCAGTAAAGAATGGAATCGTTCCCTTCCATTCCTTGAGGGCCCCAGATCATCTTCTCCTCGAACCTGCCCATGAACAGATTCGCGTACGAAGGAGAAAATCTGGAGCCCATGGCCACCCCCTGCTTCTGTCTGTACCATTGTTCTTTAAACAGAAAAACGTTATTGTCAAGGATCAGCTCGATCATTTCGATCAGCATTTCCGTGTGACTCCAAGCGCTGGCTGATCTGGTGTTCAGTATTCTCCTGATCGCACTTAAGCCGGTGTCTCTCCTGATGCTAGTGTGGGTTGGAATTAACACCACTAATAAAGTAGGTGGGCCAATTGTTACTTTGAGTTTGCAACTTTAGCCGTATGTGACTTTTGCCTGATGGTCCTATTTATACTCAGGGCGCTTTCTGGTTTCTTTACAGGGTTATACACAGGAAGACAATAGGTATTTACCCAACATAATTTGTTTTTTTGTTAAATTAAGTTAAAACAAAAATCTTTTACCTCACCTTTTGGGCTCCACTCCGATCTCACCCCAGGAATGTTCATTCTTGGAGTCGTCATACACGGTCTGAGTAAATTATATTTTGACACTACCGAATGGCACTATATATGGTTTATATTGCACTTACTACTGAGACTATACCACGGAATTCTTCTTACTCCATCTTTTTCTTTTGGGATTCTGGATCTTTTGATCTACGGATTATTGGGTCACATTTGAAGAAAATTTTCAATGTTTCTGGTGTTTTATATTTTGTGCATGTGGGCACACAACCAATGAGATAATATATTGTGATGAAGCATGGCACCGGCCGCTGAATGTAATCTCTGACTAGTTCTGTACACCCAATTTAAAGAAGGTGATACATTGAGTATTCATTCTGTTTTTATGCAGCCTTGATAAAGTCGCGGGATTAATTCCCATGTAAGCGACGAAACACGTGTCGGCTGTCTGAACATCGGAAAATAAAAAGGAAAAAGAAATAAGAACTTACCTACTTGTATTTTACTTATGCTCACATCAAGCATGTTTATGTATATTGTGACATAACAGACGTGTGCTGAGGAATTCCTTTGTCTTTCTGCACCACCCTTGTCTCTTTCTGCATTTCTGTTGCTTCTTTCTGCTCTTCTCTTGCATATTTCTGCACCTCTGTTGCTTCTGTCTGTAACTCTTTCTTCTTTCTGCACCCCTCTTGCCTCTTTCTGCAGCCCTCTTCCCTCTTTCTGCAGTTCTCTTGCCTCCGTCTGTACCTCTGCTGCTTCTTTCTGCACTTCTCTTGCCTCTTTCTGCACCCCTTTTGCCTCTTTCTGCACCCCTCTTGACTTTTTCTTCACCCCTGTTGCTTCATTCTGCACTTCTCTTGCTTCTTTCTGCACCTCTGTTGCTTCTTTATGCACTTCTCTTGCCTCTTTCTGCACCTCTGTTACTTCTTTTTTCACTTCTCTTATCCTCCCTCTGCACATCTCTTGCCTCTTTCTGCAATTCTCTTCCCTCTTTCTGCATCACTGTTGCTTCTTTCTGTACCTCTCTTGCTTCTTTCTGCACTTTTCTTGCTTCTTTCTGCACTGTGTTCCTCTTTCTGCCCTCGTATTCCCTCTTTCTGCACCTCTCTTATCTCTTTGTGCACCTCTCTTGTCACATTCTGCACCTCTTTTGCCTCTTTCTGCACATCTTGTGCCTCTTTCTGCACCTCTGTTGCTTCTTTCATCACTTCTCTTGCCTCCTTCTGCACCCCTGTTGCTTCTTTCTGCACTTCCCTTGCCTCTTTCTGCACCCCTCATGCCTCTTTCTGCACCTCTGTTGCTTTTTTCTGTACTTCTCTTGCTTCTTTCTGCACTTGTCTTGCTTCTTTTTGCACGTCTCGTGCCTCTTTCTGCACCCCTCTTGACTGTTTCTACCCCTCACTTGCCTTTTCCTGCACCTCTCTTGCCTCTTTCTGCATTTCTATTTGCTTCTTTCTGCATCCCTCTTGCTTCTTTCTGCACCCCTCATCTTTTCTTTCTGTACCTCTCTTGCCTCTTTCTGTACCTTTGTTGCTTCTTTCTGCACTTTATTTGCTTCTTTCGGCACCTCCCTTGCTTCTTTCCGCACCCCTGTTGTCTCTTTGTGCACTCGTCTTCCCACTTTCTGCACCTCTCTTATCTCTTTGTGTACCTCTCTCTCCTCTTTCTGTACTTCTGTTGCCTCTTTCTGCACCTCTCTTACTTCTTTCTGCACTTCTCTTGCCTCTTCTGTGCCTCTGTTGCTTCTTTCAGCACTTCTCTTGCCTCTGTCTGCACCCCTCTTGCTTCTTTCTGCACCCCTCTTCCCTCTTTCAGCATCTCTCTTGCCTCTTCTGTGCCTCTGTTGCGTCTTTCAGCACTTCTCTTGCCTCTTTCTGCATCCCTCTTGCCTCTTTCTGCACCTCTGTTGCTTATTTCTGCACTTATCTTGCTTCTTTCTGTACCTGTCTTGCTTCTTTCTGCACCCCTCTTGCCTCTTTATGCACTTCTGATGCCTCTTTTTGCACCTCTCTTACTTATTTCTGCACTTCTCTTGCCTCTTTTTGCATTTCTGTTGCTTCTTTCTGCACTTCTCTTGCCTCTTTTTGCATTTCCGTTCCTTCTTTCTGCATATCTGTTCCTTCTTTCTGCACTTCTCTTGCTTCTTTCTGTACCTGTCTTGCTTCTTTCTGCACCCCTCTTGCCTCTTTATGCACTTCTGTTGACTCTTTTTGCACCTCTCTTACTTCTTTCTGCACTTCGCTTGCCTCTTTCTGTGCCCCTAATGCTTCTTTTAGCACTACTCTTGCCTCTTTGTACACCTCTCTTGCCTCTTTATGTATCCCTGTTCCCTTTTTTATGCACCTCTTTCTGAACCTCTCTTGCGTCTTTCTGCACCGTGTTGCCTCTTTCTGCACTCGTCTTCCCTCTTTGTGTACCTCTCTTGTCTCTTTGTGCACCTCTCTTATCTCTTTGTGCACCTCTCTTGCCTCTTTCTGCACTTCTGGTGCCTCTTTCTGCACCTCTGATGCTTCTTTCTGCAATACTCTTGCCTCTTTGTGCACCTCTGTTTCTTCTTTCAGCACTTCTCTTGCCTCTTTCTGCACCCCTCTTGCTTCTTTCTGCACCCCTCTTTCTGCACCTCTCTTTCCGCACCCCTGCACCCTTTTTCTGCACTTCTCTTGCTTCTTTTTGCACCCCTCTTGCCTCTTTCTGCACCATGCTTTCTGCACCTCTCTTTCCTCTTTTTCCACTCTTCTCCCTTTTTCTGCACTTCTCTTGCTTCCTTCTGGACCTCTCTTGCCTCTTTCTGCATTTCTCTTGCTTCTTTCTGCATCCCTCTTGCTTCTTTCTGCACCACTCTTCCCTCTTTCTGCATCTCTCTTGCCTCTTTCTGCACCTCTCTTGCTTCTTTCTGTACCTCTCTTACCACTTTCTGCACTTCTCTTGCCTCTTTCCACGTCTTTGTTGCTTCTTTCTGTATTTCTTTTCTTTCTACACCTCTCTTTCTTCTTTCTGCACCCTTGTTGTCTTTTTCTGCACTCGTCTTCCCACTTTATGCACCTCTCTTGTCGCTTTGTACACCTCTCTCGCCTCTTTCTGTACTTCTGTTGCCTCTTTCTGTACCTCTCTTACTTCTTTCTGCACTTCTCTTGCCTCTTTCTGCATTTCTGTTGCTTTTTTCTGCACTTCTCTTGCCTCTTTCTGCATATCCGTTCCTTCTTTCTGCATTTCTGTTCCTTCTTTCTGCACTTCTCTTGCCTCATTCTGTGCCTCTGTTGCTTCTTTGAGCACTTCTCCTGCCTCTTTCTGCACCCCTTTTGCTTCTTTCTGCACACTTCTTCCCTCTTTCTGCGTCTCTCTTGCCTCTTTCTGTGCCTCTGTTGCTTCTTTTACCACTTCTCTTGCCTCTTTCTGCACCCTTCTGCCTCTTTCTGCACCTCTGTTGTTTCTTTCTGCACTTCTCTTTCCTCTTTCTGCATTTCTATTGCTTCTTTCTGCATCCCTCTTGCTTCTTTCTGCACCCCTCATCCTTTCTTCCTGCATCTCTCTTGCCTCTTTCTGCACCTTTGTTGCTTCTTTCTGTACTTCTTTTGCTTCTTTCTGCACCTCTCTTGCTTCTTTCCGCACCCCGTTTGTCTCTTTGTTCACTCGTCTTCCCAATTTCTGCACCTCTCTTGTCTCATTGGGGACCTCTCTTGACTCTTTCTGTACTTCTGTTGCCTCTTTATGCACCTCTTACTTCTTTCTGCACGTCTCTTGCCTCTTTCTGTGCCTATGTTGCTTCTTTAAGCTCTTCTCTTGCCTCTATCTGCACCCCTCTTGCTTCTTTCTGCACCCCTCTTCCTTCTTTCAGCATCTCTCTTGCCTCTTTATGTGCCTCTGTTGCTTCTTTCTGTACCTGTCCTGCTTCTTTCTGCACCCCTCTTGCCTCTTTATGCACTTTTGTTGCCTCTTTTTGTACCTCTCTTACTTCTTTCTGCACTTTTCTTGCTCTTTCTGCATTTCTGTTGCTTCTTTCGGCACTTCTCTTGCCTCTTTTTGCATTTCCATTCCTTCTTTCTGCATTTCCATTCATTCTTTCTGCACTTCTCTTGCTGTACCTGTCTTGCTTCTTTCTGCACCCCTCTTGCCTCTTATGCACTTCTGTTGACTCTTTTTGCACCTCCCTTACTTCTTTCTGCACTTTGCTTGCCTCTTTCTGTGCCCCTGTTGCTTCTTTTAGCACTTTTCTTGCCTCTTTGTACACCTCTCTTGCCTCTTTATGTATCCCTGTTCCCTTTTTATGCACCTCTTTCTGAAACTCTCTTGTGACTTTCTGCACTGTGTTGCCTCTTTCTGCACTCGTCTTCCCTCTTTGTACACCTCTCTTGACTCTTTGTGGACCTCTCTTATCTCTTTGTGCACCTCTCTTGCCTCTTTCTGAACTTCAGGTGCCTCTTTCTGCACCTCTGATGCTTCTTTCTGCACTTCTCTTGCCTCTTTGTGCACCTCTGTTTCTTCTTTCAGCACTTCTCTTGCCTCTTTCTGCACCCATTTTGCTTCTTTCTACACCCCTCTTGCCTCTTTCTGCACCCCTCTTTCTGCACCTCTCTTTCCTCTTTCTGCACCCCTGCAGCCCTGTTCCCTTTTTCTGCACTTCTCTTGCTTCTTTCTGCACCCCTCTTGCTTCTTTCTGCACACTTCTTCCCTCTTTCTGCGTCTCTCTTGCCTCTTTCTGTGCCTCTGTTGCTTCTTTTACCACTTCTCTTGCCTCTTTCTGCACCCTTCTGCCTCTTTCTACACCTCTGTTGTTTCTTTCTGCACTTCTCTTGCCTCTTTCTGCATTTCTATTGCTTCTTTCTGCATCCCTCTTGCTTCTTTCTGCACCCCTCATCCTTTCTTTCTGCATCTCTCTTGCCTCTTTCTGCACCTTTGTTGCTTCTTTCTGTACTTCTTTTGCTTCTTTCTGCACCTCTCTTGCTTCTTTCCGCACCCCGTTTGTCTCTTTGTTCGCTCGTCTTCCCAATTTCTGCACCTCTCTTCTCTCTTTGGGGACCTCTCTTGACTCTTTCTGTACTTCTGTTTCCTCTTTCTGCACCTCTTACTTCTTTCTGCACGTCTCTTGCCTCTTTCTGTGCCTATGTTGCTTCTTTAAGCTCTTCTCTTGCCTCTATCTGCACCCCTCTTGCTTCTTTCTGCACCCCTCTTCCTTCTTTCAGCATCTCTCTTGCCTCTTTATGTGCCTCTGTTGCTTCTTTCTGTACCTGTCCTGCTTCGTTATGCACCCCTCTTGCCTCTTTATGCACTTTTGTTGCCTCTTTTTGCACCTCTCTTACTTCTTTCTGCACTTCTGTTGCTCTTTCTGCATTTCTGTTGCTTCTTTCGGCACTTCTCTTGCCTCTTTTTGCATTTCCATTCCTTCTTTCTGCACTTCTCTTGCTGTACCTGTCTTGCTTCTTTCTGCACCCCTCTTGCCTCTTTTGCACTTCTGTTGACTCTTTTTGCACCTCTCTTACTTCTTTATGCACTTTGCTTGCCTCTTTCTGTGCCCCTGTTGCTTCTTTTAGCACTTCTCTTGCCTCTTTATACACCTCTCTTGCCTCTTTATGTATCCCTGTTCCCTTTTTATGCACCTTTCTGAAACTCTCTTGTGACTTTCTGCACCGTGTTGCCTCTTTCTGCACTCGTCTTCCCTCTTTGTACACCTCTCTTGTCTCTTTGTGGACCTCTCTTATCTCTTTGTGCACCTCTCTTGCCTCTTTCTGAACTTCAGGTGCCTCTTTCTGCACCTCTGATGCTTCTTTCTGCACTTCTCTTGCCTCTTTGTGCACCTCTGTTTCTTCTTTCAGCACTTCTCTTGCCTCTTTCTGCACCCATTTTGCTTCTTTCTACACCCCTCTTGCCTCTTTCTACACCCCTCTTGCCTCTTTCTGCACCCCTCTTTCTGCACCTCTCTTTCCTCTTTCTGCACCCCTGCAGCCCTGTTCCCTTTTTCTGCACTTCTCTTGCTTCTTTCTGCACCCCTCTTGCTTCTTTCTGCACACTTCTTCCCTCTTTCTGCGTCTCTCTTGCCTCTTTCTGTGCCTCTGTTGCTTCTTTTACCACTTCTCTTGCCTCTTTCTGCACCCTTCTGCCTCTTTCTACACCTCTGTTGTTTCTTTCTGCACTTCTCTTGCCTCTTTCTGCATTTCTATTGCTTCTTTCTGCATCCCTCTTGCTTCTTTCTGCACCCCTCATCCTTTCTTTCTGCATCTCTCTTGCCTCTTTCTGCACCTTTGTTGCTTCTTTCTGTACTTCTTTTGCTTCTTTCTGCACCTCTCTTGCTTCTTTCCGCATCCCGTTTGACTCTTTGTTCACTCGTCTTCCCAATTTCTGCACCTCTCTTGTCTCTTTGGGGACCTCTCTTGACTCTTTCTGTACTTCTGTTGCCTCTTTCTGCACCTCTTACTTCTTTCTGCACGTCTCTTGCCTCTTTCTGTGCCTATGTTGCTTCTTAAGCTCTTCTCTTGCCTCTATCTGCACCCCTCTTGCTTCTTTCTGCACCCTCTCCCTTCTTTCAGCATCTCTCTTGCCTCTTTATGTGCCTCTGTTGCTTCTTTCTGTACCTGTCCTGCTTCTTTCTGCACCCTCTTGCCTCTTTATGCACTTTTGTTGCCTCTTTTTGCACCTCTCTTACTTCTTTCTGCACTTCTCTTGCTCTTTCTGCATTTCTGTTGCTTCTTTCGGCACTTCTCTTGCCTCTTTTTGCATTTCCATTCCTTCTTTCTGCACTTCTCTTGCTGTACCTGTCTTGCTTCTTTCTGCACCCCTCTTGCCTCTTTTGCACTTCTGTTGACTCTTTTTGCACCTCTCTTACAATTCAATTCAATTCAATTCATAATCTTTATTCGGATAGGCGGTATATCCATAAAAGTACAACCATAAAAAAACTGTTAAAATTATCAGACACAATTTCACATCTTAGAATATGATGAATAAAATGCATTATTTACAACATAACCAATCACAGTTAAGAATTCAAGGGTCTGACATGGACTGACGTGCCCGGATCGCAGCTTTCAGAAAAGTACTTAAGCGGAATACAAGCTCCTCATCGATCATACCAAGCATGCTTGTATAAGCCAGATCCAGGCTAACAGGTTTCCTCTTTTTAAAGTACGGATAAAGTGTCCCCTTGCTATATTTCGTATAATATTTTGCAAAAGAATAAAAAGTGCAGGGTTGTCTGTCCGCTAATTCCGTCACATGGGCAGGGTACCAAATCAATTTTGGGATGATAACCAAGGGGAAAACATAATACAAACTTAAGTGTCCCTGCTCTGAGACGGAATAACAGACTTCTTTCCCAGTGACTCATAGGTAAGGTGAGGTAGTTAGGTAGGGGATAACAATATTGGACTAGTGACATATAACTAGAGACAAGGGTTTTCTGTGATTCCTGAGCTATGCGCTCGGTACTGTAAAATAGGTAAAGTGCATTCCTAAGATCTATTTTCCGTAGTGTTTCAGCTTTACAGGGTTTCTAAAAATACAACCCTGATTAATACTGCATAAGCTCTGATAAACTCCGGATAGCCAGGGGATGTCCATCCCTTTCTCACACTTCAAACAGTCCATGATGATATCTCTAGTCAGAATAGCTTCCTCATTCTTCCAGACAGACAGCCAAAAGAGAGCCGGGCGAGCACGTATAAAATCAGTGACATAATTTAAATTTAATTCTTTATGGCAAACATAATGAGATGTCGAGATTGGGGCGCCCAACAGTTTCCTGCAGAATCTGTTTTCTTCCCGCTGAATGCAGGAACTGTTTGTGGTGCCCCAAATCTCCGCTCCATAAGTAGCTACTGGGACGCATTGCAATTTAAAAATTTTTAAGATAGCTAAAATAACGCCAGTGTTCTTGGGACGGGGAAAGCTAAAAATGGAATTAATGGTCTTTGAGAACTTGCTCCTGGACTGAGAAAGATGCTCAGTCCAGGAGCCGTTCGCAGCAAAGACCACACCAAGGTAGGGGAATTTACCAGTGCATATTAATTTTTGGCTGCCAACGGAGATGGAGGTAAGGGAGCGTTTTTGTAGGCCACAAGACATTAAAAATGATTTTTTTAAATTAGCTCTTAAATCCAGACTGTCCATATGTTTAACAAACGACTGTACTAAAATGCGCAATGAGTTTGGGGTGCGACCTATAAGCACCGCATCGTCAGCATAAAGTAACACCGGCAAAGGTTTGCCGTTAATCATAGGCACATCTTTGGTTGCACCTATCAATGATTTGTTCAGGCCGTTAATATAAATAATAAAAGAAGGGGGCCAGAACGCATCCCTGCCTGACCCCCCTTCCTACCTTGATAGGCCCTGAGACCTCACCACCTCTACCAATTCTCACTTGTGCCTGAAGGTCCTTATGAAGATAAGCCAGGAAATGAACCAGGGAGCGTCTAAACCATGACCCAACAGGATAGCCCACAGCTTTGACCTGTTGACAAAATCAAAAGCTGAGGACAATACCATGAAGGCCAGGTAGACAGGAGTTTTACGAGCAATGGTATATTTCCCAATCACAAGGCTGAGGTTCAGACATTGCTCGATGGTACCAACCTTCCTACGAAAGCCTAACTGGCAGCGCTCTAAAATGCCATATTCCTCTGACCATTCCAGGATCTTGTTATATAGGACTCTGCCCAATATTTTAACAGTGTTATCAATCAACGATATTGGTCTGTAATTAATGGGCTGTGACCTGTCCCCCTTTTTAAATATTGGAACTATAATACTTTTTGCCCAAGTATCAGGGAGCGGGCCCAACATACAGTGATTAAAAACATTCAGGAGAAGGGAGCCCAGAAGTCCGGGATCCATTTGATAATATCAATCGGTAACCCATCCGGGCCAGGGGCTTTATTCCCAATAGACTGATGGATAGCCTCTTCTATTTCAGGGAGTGTGATTTGAAGAGTATTGGGGAGACTATACTCCAGCTGTTCAATCTCTCCCTCGCGGGGTGGCATAAATATTTGAAAAATGATTTTCCCAGGACTGGCTCGAGATTGTGCAGCTAATTGGTGTTAATAGCTGTCCCATGGATCTAAGATCCCTTACAGCGGTCCAAAATAAGTTACCCCTTGTTTCCGTAGCAGCCTGCGATAGGGCTTCCCAACGATCCCTTACGAGTGCCTCTTTCCGGTTAGTAATAGCTAGTTTATACATCTGTCTAGCCTGTATTACATCATAGGAACACCTGGGGTCAGCTGACAAAGCCATACGCAAGTTCCTGTTGGCAGCAGAGCATGCAGAATCAAACCATCTAGGGCCCGATTTCTTCAAGGAAACGGGCTTTAACAGGAGAGTTTTAACTGCCTGACAGAGTTTAGAAAAACCACCAACTACCTCCTGATGGGGAGCTTCAGATGACAAGCAGGAGGTGATATAGGGTAAATTGTCCTTCACAAGTAGTTTAAAGAGATCCCCATTATCAATACCCCTCCATGACAGTGTTAGGTTGTCGGTAGATGGAGTTACATCTTTAGCCCCGCATTCAATTGGAAACATGTGTCGGGGTGCCAATCTGAAGGCGGTTCTAATGGGGTTGTGATCCCCCTGAATAGTGGCAACAACCTCTGCAGTAATTAAATGATCCGTGAGTAGAGGAGAGATGAAAACAAAGTCTATTACGGACGAATGTCCCCTACCTCTGAAGGTCGGGTGATGGTTATTGGTGGCATGAGATGGGCCCAACTGCTCCATGACATTAACTAAATTGAGCGAGCTCAATAGAGCTGTCAATTCCGCTCCCTGCGAAAAGAAGGGCCCGTAGTGTGTGGTTCCGTAACACAATGCCTATCATAAAATTTTGCATTAAAATCCCCAGCCAGAATAATCCCAATAGTATTCCAACCGGATGCCTGATAATCTAGATTGGAAATAAAATCAAAAAGCTCAATAAAACTCTTGTTGGAGGACTGATGCAAAATCATTATTGTGAAAGTTAACCAAATAAAAGAGACTCTTCTCTTAAAGAGTATTACTTGGAAGTTAGGGCTGTTTGTTGGAAGTATCTTATAGCTACCACCAGTCGCTACATTAAGACCAATAAGAAGGCCCCCAGGGAAATAGGAGCTACACTACAATGCACTTCTGTTGACTCTTTTGCACCTCTCTTACTTCTTTCTGCACTTTGCTTGCCTCTTTCTGTGCCCCTGTTGCTTCTTTTAGCACTTCTCTTGCCTCTTTATACACCTCTCTTGCCTCTTTATGTATCCCTGTTCCCTTTTTATGCACCTCTTTCTGAAACTCTCTTGTGACTTTCTGCACCGTGTTGCCTCTTTCTGCACTCGTCTTCCCTCTTTGTACACCTCTCTTGTCTCTTTGTGGACCTCTCTTATCTCTTTGTGCACCTCTCTTGCCTCTTTCTGAACTTCAGGTGCCTCTTTCTGCACCTCTGATGCTTCTTTCTGCACTTCTCTTGCCTCTTTGTGCACCTCTGTTTCTTCTTTCAGCACTTCTCTTGCCTCTTTCTGCACCCATTTTGCTTCTTTCTACACCCCTCTTGCTTCTTTCTGCACCCCTCTTGCCTCTTTCTGCACCCCACTTTCTGCACCTCTCTTTCTTCTTTTTGCACTCTTGTTCCCTTTTTCTGCACCTCTCTTGCTTCTTTCTGCACCTCTCTTGCCTCTTTCTGCATTTCTCTTGCTTCTTTCTGCATCCCTCTTGCTTCTTTCTGCACCCCTCTTCCTGCATCTCTCTTGCCGCTTTCTGCACTTCTCTTACCACTTTCTGCACTTCTCTTGCCTCTTTCCATGTCTTTGTTGCTTCTTTCTGCACTTCTTTTCTTTCTGCACTCTCTTTCTTCTTTCTGCACCCTTGTTGTCTTTTTCTGCACTCGTCTTCCCACTTTTGCACCTCTCTTGTCTCTTTGTACACCTCTCTCGCCTCTTTCTGTACTTCTCTGTTGCCTCTATCTGTACCTCTCTTACTTCTTTCTGCACTTCTCTTGCCTCTTTCTGCATTTCTGTTGCTTTTTCTGCACTTCTCTTGCCTCTTTCTGCATATCCGTTCCTTCTTTCTGCATTTCTGTTCTGTCTTTCTGCACTTCTCTTGCCTCTTTCTGTGCTGCTGTTGCTTCTTTGAGCACTTCTCCTGCCTCTTTCTGCACCCCTCTTGCTTCTTTCTGTACACTTCTTTCCTCTTTCTGTGTCTCTCTTGCCTCTTTCTGTGCCTCTGTTGCTTCTTTCTGCACTTCTCTTACTTCTTTCTGTACCCCTCTTTCCTCTTTATGCACTTCTGTTGCCTCTTTCTGCACCTCTCTTACTTCTTTTGCACTTCTCTTGCCTCTTTCTGCACTTCTCTTGCCTCTTCTTGCATTTCCGTTCCTTCTTTCTGCACTTCGCTTTCCTTTTGCTGTGCCACTGTTTCTTCTTTCAGCACTTCTCTTGCCTCATTCTGCACCTGTCTTGCTTCTTTCTTCACCCCTCTTGCCTCTTTATGCACCCCTCTTCCCTCTTTCTACACCTCTCTTGCCTCTTTATGTATCCCTGTTCCCTTTTTCTGCACCTCTCTTGCCTGTTTCTGCAACTCTCTTGCCTCTTTCTGCAATTCTCTTGCCTTCTTATGTACCTCTGTTGCTTCTTTCTGCACTTCTCTTTGCCTCTTTGTCCACCCCTCTGGCCTGTTTCTGTACCTCACTTGCTTCTTTCTGTACCTCTCTTGCCTCTTTCTGAACCTCTGTTGCCTCTTTCTGAACCTCTGTTTTTTTCTTTCTGTACTTCTCTTGCCTCTTTCTGCAACCCTGTTGCTTCATTCTGCACTTCTCTTGCCTCTTTGTGCACCTCTGTTTCTTCTTTCTACACTGCTCTTGCGTCTTTCTGCACCCCTCTTGCCTCTTTCTACACCTCTGTTGTTTCTTTATGCACCTCTCTTGCTTCTTTCTGCACCCCTCTTGCCTCTTTCTGCACCCCTCTTCCCTCTTTATGAACTTCTCTAGCCTCCGTTTGCACCTCTGTTGCTTCTTTCTGCACTTCTCTAGCCTTTTTAAGCACCTCTCTTGCCTCTTTCTGCAACCCTGTTGCTTCATTCTGCACTTATTTTGCTTCTTTCTGTACTTCTGTTTCTTCTTTTGCACCTCTCTTGCATCTTCCTGCACCCCTTTTCCTTCTTTCTGTACCAATCTTCCCTCTTTCTGTACCTCTCTTGCCTCTTTCTGCGCCCCTCGTGCCTCTTTATGCACCTCTGTTGTTTCTTTCTGCACTTCTCTTGCCTCTTTGTGTATCTCTGTTTCTTCTTTCAGCAAGTCTGTTGCCTCTTTCTGCACCTCTCTTGCCATTTCTACACCTCTGTTGTTTATTTCTGCTCCTCTCTTGCTTATTTCTGCACCCCTCTTGCCTCTTTCTGCGGTTCTCTTGCTTCGGTCTGCACCTCTGTTGCTTCTTTCTGCACTTATCTTGCCTTTTTTTGCACCTCTCTTGCCTCTTTCTGCACCCCTGTTACTTCATTCTGCACTTCCCTTGCTTCTTTCTGCACCTCTCTTGATTCTTTCTGCAGCCCTCTTGCCTCTTTCTGCACTTCTCTTGCCTCTTTTTGTACCCCTGTTCCCTTTTTCTGCACCTCTTGTGCTTCTTTCTGCACTTCTCTTGCCATTTTCTGCACCCCTCCTGCCTGTTTCAACACCTCACTTGCCTCTTTCTGCATTTCTGTAGCTTCTTTCTGCATCCCCCTTGCTTCTTTCTGCACCCCTCTTACTTCTTTCTGCATCTCTCTTGCCTCTTTCTGCATCTCTCTTAACTCTTTCTGCACTTCTCTTACCACGTTCTGTACTTCTCTTGCCTCTCTCTGCACCCTTGTTTCTTCTTTCTGCACTCATCTTCCAGCTTTCTGCACCTCTCTTGTTTCTTTGTGCACCTCTCTTGCCTCTTTCTGAACTTCTCTTGCCTCTTTGTCCACCCCTCTGGCCTGTTTCTGTACCTCACTTGCTTCTTTCTATACCTCTCTTGCCTCTTTCTGAACCTCTAATGCCTCTTTCTGAACCTCTGTTTTTTTCTTTCTGTACTTCTCTTGCTTCTTTCTGCAACCCTGTTGCTTCATTCTGCACTTATTTTGCTTCTTTCTGCACTTCTCTTGCCTCTTGGTGCACCTCTGTTTCTTCTTTCTAAACTTCTCTTGCCTCTTTCTGCATCCCTCTTGCTTCTTTCTGCACCCCTCATCCTTTCTTTCTACAACTCTCTTGTCTCTTCCTGCACCTTTGTTGCTTCTTTCTTTACTTCTTTTGCTTCTTTCTGCACCTCTCTTGCTTCTTTCCGCACCCCGTTTGTCTCTTTGTGCACTCGTCTTCCCAATTTCTGCACCTCTCTTGTCTCTTTGGGGACCTCTCTTGACTCTTTCTGTACTTCTGTTGCCTCTTTCTGCACCTTTTACTTCTTTCTGCACTTCTCCTGCCTCTTTCTGTGCCTCTGTTGCTTCTTTAAGCACTTCTCTTGCCTCTATCTGCACCCCTATTGCTTCTTTGTGCACCCCTCTTCCTTCTTTCAGAATCTCTCTTGCCTCCTTATGTGCCTCTGTTGCTTCTTTCTGTACCTGTCCTACTTCTTTCTGCACCCCTCTTGCCTCTTTATGCACTTTTGTTGCCTCTTTTTGCACCTCTCTTACTTCTTTCTGCACTTCTCTTGCTCTTTCTGCATTTCTGTTGCTTCTTTCTGCACTTCTCTTGCCTCTTTTTGCAATTCCGTTCCTTCTTTCTGCATTTCCATTCCTTCTTTATGCACTTCTCTTGCTGTACCTGTCTTGCTTCTTTCTGCACCCCTCTTGCCTCTTATGCTGTTGTATACTTCATAGGGTGTCCATAAACGGGCTTTCTAGACTCATGTCCTTATATAGGCATAACCCAACCTGCCCTTATATAGGCATAGAATCCCAGGCCTTATTTAGGCATAAACCATGCACACCAAATACAGGCATGGCTTCTGACATCTGTCCACCCTAGCGTCTCAACGAGTCCATGAAAAAACAGACCCTCAGGCTGCGGGAGTTTGTCTTGCCCAGGACTATTGATTTCTTCAAGGACTCATACATTATGCATGAACCTCTTATTCCCTAAGGGATTCATTCATGACGTCTTTCGCTGCCCAACTCACGTCAATGCTACCATTTTCAGGTATAAATATACCTTCCCAAACCCCTGTAAATCAGAGGAGACCTCGACTTCAGAGGAGCCCAATTCCCGGCCAGACGCACTAAGACGCTGCCCTTCCTGCTCGCAGAGAGTCCAGCTTCCAGTGATCTAACTTCCCTTGCGGGGTGTTGGAGTTCGAGTCCGGATAGAGATTCCTACCTCTCTCATTCTTCAGGTATGGAGCAGACTAGAACCTAGAGGGACTCTTGGCATACTAGACTCTTGGCATACTAGACTTGGCATACTGGTGTAACTTACTCTTAGTATAACATAGTCAGGAATACAGCACCTACTTCTACTTCTCCCTACACCTAGGATAGGTGAGGTACACTGGGGTAGAACTAGGGTAGAAACGCATCGTATGAGTACTCGCATTTTTAGGTTGTGTCATTTTATGTAAATACATACATGCTAAAAAGATAATGCTGACGCAGTATTATTTATTTCTACTGCTCACCTTGTACATTATTTATCTTGCATACTGTCTTGTGATCATAACAGCACATCTAACTTACAACAGAAACAAGACTGTTCAATAAATCCTTTATTGAAACGCCCGTCTGTTATTTCTGTGTAACTCTGAGAATAACTGAAACATGCACGACTGAGCTGAGTGCAATAGTTATCTATTGTTTCTACGACTCTGGGACACATCCTGATTCTGTAAGGGAAACACAGTGGTCATGTTTTGCGGCAGCCAGAAACTAATCCCTTCTTGTCGTCAAGAAGTTTCTAGTGGCCTCTGAGCTAGCTGGCACAAGTAATTAAGTTTAATATACTCGATAGGGACATACCGACCTTAGTCCTATGTCAAACCTATAGGATATATTATTCCAATGCGCAGAGCCTATAAGGGAAATAGGAGCTATACTACATGGCGCCCAACGTTTGGTAAGGCAGTAATTCAACGTTAGATACTGAGTAACTCAGCTGTGCACTTTTATTTTTCTCTGAGAGACCCCTACCCCTACACTCCAAAAGACGTCTGGAGTGGGCAGGGTTAATATCCGCCACGGCTACACAGGGAAGACCCCTATATATTAGCTGTTTGGTTTGCTCAATGTTGAAGGATACACTGTTCCATAATATTGTGCATCTTATCTTTTGTTTCCTTGAAACTTGTGCTACATTTTTCATAAAACAAAATGTCCTTAAACGGGGACAATCCCGCCGGAAACCGTGGAGCTGCGGCTGATCCAGCCCAACCAGCGTTATTTAACAACACCGGTATAAATGAAGCCGAAGAGGGTGTCGTAGACATTCCTCCAAACTTAAGAAGAGCCATTACTCTAAAACTTATAAAACATGGCCTATCTCCAAGAGGAGGTAGAGCAGTTTTCGTGATTGAGGCACACGAATCCTTTCAGACAGAGGTATTCTATTCATGGGTAATATTTCCTGAATCTAATCCAGTAACTCACTTGTTTAACTTCTACAAAGAAGATGAACAACCGGAGGAATACATTCCTTTCGAGGATATTGAAATTCCATTAACATACCAGGAGCACCAGCTCTGGTTTAAAGGCGCCCTAAAACATCACAGAAATATAACCAGGCTCGGTCCGCTAGGCAGACCAGGAGCAACATGGCCGATTCTAGCCGGCTACACACCACATCCCGACATAGAAATAATGTCAGATGAGGAACTACTTAATCAACTCACAGAGTTAATAAAAATCTACAGACAATTGGTTCAATATGTCATGAGGACTTTCACAGTCCAACAACCATTAACACTTCCAAATCAAGCTCCTCCACAGGGGAGTACACTAAAAATTACACCACAGACTCTATACGCAGTCATGGGTAAAATGCCCACTAAGCGGGAGCAAATTCCATTTTGGATAGCTCAAAAAATTACTCAAATCGAAGCAGTATTTCCGAATACTAGCCCATATGAGAAACACAGAATCCTAACCATCAGTTTACCAATGGGGATCACACCACAACTGGAAGACTGCACCACTTGGGGCTCAGTCTTTGCTGCCATCTACACTAAAACACACGGCATTCCGTCAATTGCGGTCATACCAGATGTCCTGAAACAAATTCAAAACGAAAACGGGGCAGAGCCTGCTCTAAATTTAGGTATGAAATTACTGAAAAATTTTGAACAGGTCTCAACAATAATATTATCTAATATTAAAGGGGAGGCAGCAGCAGTGGCGATCCGACAAAAACTAAGGGAATTCGATGTTACAGAACATCAAACAGAGCTACCCAGAATTATAGAGCAGTCTTACGCAGAATTAGGCAGAGATAGTTTGGGTGGGAGACCAGTTAAACCAAAACTATCTGAAAGTCCTGAGAAGGACTCAATTAAACAAACTCCTACATCTTCTAAAAAGAAGTGGGAATCTAACAAACAAAATTCAAACGAGAAAGGTTCTCAATCCCGAGGTAGGTCTCCTCAAAAGGAGCCCTCTAAAAGGAGGTATAACCTCAGGAATAGGGATAATTTGAGAAAACCTGACAGGTATCAAGGTAATGATACACGTTCCTCTCGTCCCTTTCAGGTCTCAACACAGACTACGGAAAGAAGAGGACGAACAGAACATAGAGAAGAACGCGTGAAATCGAAAGACGACAAGCACGCAACAAAAACTAAAACAAAACCTCAATTCTCCAAAAAGAAAGTAGCAGGTCTGAAGATAAGACATGCCGAGAATACTGAGATCACAACTCAAAAACGGGGAATGGGCTCAGACAATGCTGGACAGTGCAGCAGAAGTCACAATAGCTCGCCAGAACCTGATGGAACTTCTGGAGATAGTGGACTTGAATGAGTATATTACGGTAGAGACTGTAGATACCAGGGTTAGTACTCCACAAAGGTTATATGAAATAACACTCCGGATGGAGGGAGACAAACCTAGACAGGTTAAAGCACTTTTTTGGGAAAAACTATCAAAAGGTTATGACATACTTCTAGCAGAAAAAGACTGGCCACCACAATTTGTCAGGGAGTGCCCACTCGGCGAGGACATGATTATGCCTGCCTTCTCCAATCACATACCAATTCACTTAAAATATACATATGCCAGAAAATGGGCAGTTGCCCAGGCTCCAGCATTATATAAAAATCATGTAGGATGGGATGAGGACTCCCTCACCATAAAATACATCTGAAACATGAACCTACTGCACAGAGGCAGTATCCTATTAAGCAAGAAGCTAAAAAACAGGTCAGGGAGATTTTAAATCAACTTGAATACCAAGGGGTGATTGAAACTTGCACCTCATCTATGAACAATCCTTTGTTTCCTGTCTCCAAACCAGACAATACATATCGTCTTGTTTTGGACTACAGACATTTAAACACTTGTTCTAAAACTTTTGCAGTGCAAAATGCACATAGCACAGCATTAATGAATAACATTGTGCGTAAAAAATACAAAACCACATTAGACATCTCAAATGGATTCTTTTGTCAAAATATAGCACCTGAAAGTAGGTACTTAACGGCATTCTCCATAATGGGGACCCAGCGTCACTTTTGTCGACTCCCACAAGGGTTCAAGAACAGCCCAAGTTTGTTCTCAGCGAGAGTAACGGAGTTACTACAAATTTATGACAACGAGGCATTGTCCTATGTCGACGATATTTATCTGACAGAGGATGACTTGGAAAAACACTTGAACATGGTGAGCACCATTATACTGGGATTCGCCTCTGAGGGCTACAAATTCAACTTTAAAAAGTCCCGAATTGCCCATCTCAATGTCCTATTTTTGGGATATGAGCTTTCAAGTGAAGGCAAGAGCTTGGCAGCTAACTTTCTAGAGAAGTGTGCGCTGATCCAACCTCCTAAGACGCTAAAAAACTTACAATCAATCCTGGGTTTCCTCAATTTTGGCAGAACATATATTCTAAACTACGCAGAAAGGGTTAAACCTCTCTACGCATTAATCAAACCTGATTTTTAATTCAAAAACTGGACACAGGAACACACAGAAATTTTGCGTTCACTCCAAGCTAACATGTTAGCAACAAATCACTTACAAACACGCGTAAGTCAAAGAAATTTGGTGATTCGAATAATTTCGGGTCAATGTGGATTCACTTACTTAACCTTTAATGAGGGTGAGAAAGTACCAATCGCGTACAAATCACATTTGTACACACAAGCGGAAATGCGCTTCAGTTCAACTGAAAAAATTCTGACAGCAGTTCAAACAGCTGTAGCAAAAGAAAGAGCCTTAGCCCAAGGGAAACGCATAATTGTCGTTACCCCAGTACCAGCTTTAGAAGCAGTCACAAAAGCGAGCATTCCAAATGCTAAAGCTTTACATCCGAGATGGATACAATGGGTTAATTCTCTTGCTGCAACTGATGTTGAATACGTTTTTGATGCAGATTTAAAAACACAGGCATTTCTCCAATATGAACAAGAATGTCCTCTGCCCACTGAGATTCTGCCTCTCGATCAGTATGAATTTATAATTTACACTGACGGATCCGCACAGCCCGCAACAGGGAGTAAGCAAGCTTACAATGCAGCGTGTGCTATCGTTAAAGGTCGCATACGAAATGGCATCTTCAGACCTATGGTCACAAAAACTCAGTCACTAGGTCATTGTACAGCTCAGGGAGCTGAACTACAAGCATTCAAATTGGCACTTGAAAGTACGGATCGAGAATTCCTCACACTGATAGTGTGCGATTCCTTTTACTGTGTTCAGTCGTATAATGATTATATACGAACCTGGCTTGAAAATGGTTTTAAGGATGCAAAAGGTGGCACAATCAAGCACAAACTGCTTTGGGAACAAGTAGTTCTGTTGAAAAACGAACTACCAAAGGCTCACGTGATTCACACACTGAGTCATCAGCGTGATGGCGTTCACGTTGCAGGGAATTCATTGGCTGACGAAGCCGCGAAGGGGGCTGTTCAGACGGCTTCCGTAGCTGCGATCACTCGTTCAAAAACGAAAATAGACGGTGAGATAATGTTAGCTGTCAATGCTTCGAGCAAAGGCAGCAGTGCAGCGTTACCGAAAAGTTTCCACTCAAGTACTCTTATGTAATTGATGCGAATAACGTTCCTTTTGCTCGAATCCCTGGAGTGGGGGATAGGGTAATTCCAAACATGGAACGAAGGGCAGCCTTGATTTATGAAACACATTTGGGGGAGGGTCTGTCACATCAAGGGATCTCTAAAACAATTTTGAAATTAAAAGAGATGTACTGGTGGCCTGGAATGAATACACACATTCACATATTCATCAACAACTGCTTAGACTGTAAATTACAGCGAGAAAGCCACCAGACACCATGCTGCGAATGCAGCAGCCCAGTGCAGACACCACTGTTAGACAGCATTAGGCTATCTAATCGCCAGCGTCCTACTGGACAAAGGCATACCCGCAAATACTGAATCTAGGTTCCTATGGTTATGGCCTCAGCGCTCAGCTGACGCTCGAACTGTTATAAAAGATTTGCGAGTCTTTATCGGCACATACGCAATAGGCACGTTTCATTCTGACCAGGGTCCTGCATTTAGCTCTAGGGCTTACAAGGAGGCCATGGCCAGTCTGGGCGTTGCATTGCGGTACTCCTCTCCATTCCATCCTGAGGGAAATTCTGTTGTGGAAAGGAAAAACCGAGACATAAAGCAGTCTATAACAGCTAGGGTATTAGGCTCGGGTGATGGGTGGGTCAAACACCTAAATAGCGTTCAGCGCTCTCTCAATAATTTGCCAAGAAGTTCTCTAGGGGGAGTCACTCCATATGAGGTCCTATTTGGGACAAGGATGTGGGTTCCAGACTTAGAACACATAGGCACAGTGGTGGACAAAAAAGAATTTGATATCAAAGATCGTTTGGCTGTTTTACAGGAACTTAACAAGTTAAGAACGAAACAAAGCAACGTATCCTTACAGCCAACCACCACTGGGGAAAAATCGGCGGTCCCAGCAAGGCCTGTCTGGAATCCAAAAGTTGGGGATCTGATCAGAGAAAAAATCGCGGACAAGAAGGAATTTGGACCTTCTTACAGACAACCGGTACCTGTTCTAGCTGTTCAAGGAACAAGGACAGTACTTCTGCCGCCCCTTGCTGGAAGAAAGGAGAAAAGATTTGTGTCCATCGACCTCATCAAACCACAACATGTGGCCAATACTAAGCAGTAGGCCTCGTGGACTCCGACCTAGTAGCAGACGCACTCCTCTCGCTACTATTCAAGAGGTTCAGACTGAAAGACTGATCACGATCGAGAATTCAGCTGTAATAAATGAAGGACTAAGTAACCAAGCTATGGAACTCATCCCTCTTGACAACCAATTTACAGTTCGTCCAAATACACCTGTCTACAGCAACATGACACGTGAAGAACTGGTTCCTGTGATTTCAACGAATCCTGATGCAATTCCAACAATTGACAGAACTGCTTCTGGCTATTTCATTGACTTTGATACGTTCTCAGAGGATCCAAGCGAACCTGAAACGACGCCAGCATCATCAAAATTCAAGCAGCAAGTACAAGACTTTATTCACTTTATGAAAAAGACTTATCTGGTTTCACCATGGATTGAACTCTGGATTATATCTGGACTTTTTGTTTTTCTGCTCTGGCTATCTTTGGTAACAACTGTAAGCATGCTCATAGGTGGCAGATACATCCATGTGAACATTGAAGGAAAGGACATAAACGTGCTTTTGAAACTTCATAAATCTTCCCATCGTGAAGCAAGAGACTTGTCATCAGTGAACATCACAGCCGTTCCTATACAGGATGGTATAGTGTGGGACAAAACAGATTATGAAATCTTCGGCCCAAGTGAACAATTGAACATTCCACATTTGTTTAAAATTTCACTAAGTGATTTGATAACGTCCAGTACCTATTCAGATGATTGGGACTTAGAGACTGTTCAAGATATAATGTTTGATCTAGAAAAATCTGCTGCATTTTCTAAAAATGAATATTTAGAGGGTACAACTGATTACGAAGAACTGTATTGTTATAACCACTATGGTCATCATTATTTGCACAAAACTGCATATCCAAGAAATATATTTATGTATAATCAATGGGAACATTGTCCTACACCACCACAAGGTAGTTCGAAAACTTTTGCTAGTAAATTTCCATATTTTTCAGGTTATAATACATCTGATCCAGAAACGTTTTACTTTAAAAATGTGAACAAAACAGGACTGAAAATTATGTTAACAAATACAAAACAGATTTACTCTGAAGCATTTATTGCCCAACTGTCTACACAGGGTTTCGACTTATGGAAAGACACAATTGAGACAAAAACTGTCTGGGGTAGTAAAGATTGGCAAGTCCAGGGTATAGAAGCACTATTTAGAGCCTGTATAATCCCTGAACAAATACTGTTTTTGAATGACACCGTCCAACAGACATCTTGTCTTGGAATCACCAAGATTAAAGAGATGAAAACACCTTCTGTGCCAACACCTGCCAGTGATAATAATACAAAGGCAGTGGTGACAGCTGACAATATACTACAACTCAACAGAACTCATCCAAATTGGAAGAAATGGTTGATCTGGCCCACAGACACAAACAACTGTCAGGAAAGGTTCTTGAACAAAACTCAGGGCTTTGCTATTCATAGGCCAGACCCAAGATATGTCCAAAGACAACATCCGGGGGTAGTAACAACATATAGTGTAGGAAAATTATGCCTCGATTGGCTGCATAAATCTACACTACAGGATGTGAAGCAACACTTAACCTTACTTGCACATGACGCAGATCTTAGGGAATTCTTGCTTGGACCAAGAAAACCGCGTCAAAAACGTTTCATATATGCCGGCATCTACGCTGTTTATAACGAAGCATGGAAAGTGTCACAGATAGAGGCTGCAGAACGAATACGTGAACTTGATCGTATTAATTTAGAGAAAACACTCTCTGTAGTCGACAATGGGTTAACAACTTTGTCCTCCAGAATTTATTCATTGGATGGCATTGTATCCTCTGCTATCGACATTCTAGAACAAGATTTGGCTATGTTACAACAAGGTCAGTCACAATTACGTTCTATTGTGTTATTGACATGGACGCTGCAATCTTTGCGAGCGGGCTATGTGCCTTGGCGTTTCATCAACACGTCGTCTCTGTTTGCAGAATACAATCTAACTGATAAACAGATCGAATTGGCACAAAGAGGAGCGAGGTATACAGTGCTGAGCATTGAAAAAATTGACAAATTACCATTCACAGTGGCAGAAAAACCAGCTACAGAATGGCTTATTCATGGCAAAATAACATTACCTGTGACAACTTTTCAGTTTCAGTATTGCCTCAGACAGATGCAAGCAGGCAAATATGAAAGGTTGGGTAGGGAATACATTAAGACATCTTGGAATTTACCGTATACACATAAATGTTGGAGTGGGGATCGTGAAGTGTTTCTTAGCGGTATTAACTGTAAACCTGCACTGACCGGTTCACTCATATGTCAGGACATTATTTTGCACGGAGCTTGTAATGGTTCTGCGGCAAACTTGTCTTGTCATCAGCACGGTTCACCAGCTGCTGTGATTAAACCAACGTTTGGACAACTTTCTAATGGGAGTTACCTCATGTTGAATGATCAGAGCTGCTGTGGAATGTTGCCCGGCATCCCATATCTAGTAACGGTCAACTCCAGGGTCACTTGCTGTATGCAAGTATTGTTTCCCCCAATAGACACAGTCAGGGAGTCGGCTTTATGGCCTTCACTGAATGTCTCTTTTATAAGATTTGATACTTTAAGCAGAATGAAAGCCATGCTTTTACAGCAAACAATGCCTTTGACCTCGGCCAAAGAAACCTATGATCTACAAGTTGCAAGGACTTCGGCTGAGATACAGAATTTAATACGTACAAACTGCCCTATACATTTCGTAGAAATGTTATCACGTATCTTCAACATGTCAGATACAACAGGAATTGTACATGTATTTAAGAGCATTTGCACCGGTCTCTTAGCACCGTTCCAGGCAATACTTGGAATCATTCCGAACTTTGCACATTCGGTGTTTGGTGGCATACCATTGATTCTAGCACTTGTTGCGGGAATTCTATTCATCTGTCTGCTATTGCGCTATGGCCAGCCACTTCGCAGAAATAACTCCGAGCGAAATGGAGAAAGCTCTCCTTGAAAGAAAGTGCCGTGAGCGAATAGTACAGCTATTGGGCATGACTCGTCTACGGGACCTTAATACCACATGGTTCCTGTCATTCCGACCAATCTGGCAAGATTGCATCTTACCTGTTCTACGCTGCCTGTTATGCGGTGAAGAATGCGTGTTGGACGCTTGTCTAACATATCCATCAGCTGCGCCAAAGGACGTCGATACTTTGCTGGTCCCGATAACGGTCCATGCTTCGTGTTGTCCCCAGAGGCTCCCAATACTGATGTCAGCATTCATTGAGATCTCACAGACGCCTCCTGCTGCTGCTGAGGTACGAGAAACAACTCCAGGCACACAGGTAACAACGGACATGAACATTGCTGCAGCAACCTATGCTGAGGGCGGTGTTTCCCATCTTTGTGCGGTCAATCTCTTACATGAGGTGTTCGAACTTCCACCAGCGACAGTGTATGATGTTTTGTCTATTGAAATAGATGATCTCATGTTTACACCAGACCCGTAAACTGACTCTGATTCGGCATACTTTGTTCCAGTGCAACAGCAACAATTTGGCCTTCATTTTTCAAAGACTTGGAACATTACCAACATTTGAACTTTTTCCCATTTTTCGAACACAAAAATGGCACTTCAATCTGCTTATAGTAGAACTGGCCTTATAATACAGACTTGGCAGTACTTCCAGGGACACTTAGTCATCTTGTGTGTCTAACATCGTTCATTTAGTTTTCATGACAGGAAATGACTTTGGTTTGCACAAACTTGTCGCTCATTTTTTCGTCATATGTAAATATTGCTTTTATGTTACGTTCCGATTGCATTTATTTCACACTTTATGCAGGAAATGAAAAGCTTTGCTTATAAATGTACAGACACCTTTGCATTTTTAAATATGTCTTTTAGAGCTTTTAGGATATGTTTTAATATGCGGTACTCTATTTTAATGTTTAGCATTTTGGATGTTTAGCATTTTAGTATCATTGTTTCCACGAAAGAGGAGTGGGTGTTGTATACTTCATAGGGTGTCCATAAACGGGCTTTCTAGAATCATGTCCTTATATAGGCATAACCCAACCTGCCCTTATATAGGCATAGAATCCCAGGCCTTATTTAGGCATAAACCATGCACACCAAATACAGGCATGGCTTCCGACATCCGTCCACCCTAGCGTCTCAACGAGTCCATGAAAAAACAGACCCTCAGGCTGCGGGAGTTTCCCTTGCCCAGGACTATTGATTTCTTCAAGGACTCATACATTATGCATGAACCTCTTATTCCCTAAGGGATTCATTCATGACGTCTTTCGCTGCCCAACTCACGTCAATGCTACCATTTTCAGGTATAAATATACCTTCCCAAACCCCTGTAAATCAGAGGAGACCTCGACTTCAGAGGAGCCCGATTCCCGGCCAGACGCACTGAGAAGACGCTGCCCTTCCTGCTCGCAGAGAGTCCAGCTTCCAGTGATCTAACTTCCCTTGCGGGGTGTTGGAGTTCGAGTCCGGATAGAGATTCCTACCTCTCTCATTCTTCAGGTATGGAGCAGACTAGAACCTAGAGGGACTCTTGGCATACTAGACTCTTGGCATACTAGACTCTTGGCATACTGGGTGTAACTTACTCTTAGTATAACATAGTCAGGAATACAGCACCTACTTCTACTTCTCCCTACACCTAGGATAGGTTAGGTACACTGGGGTAGAACTAGGGTAGAAACGCATCGTATGAGTACTCGCATTTTTAGGTTGTGTCATTTTATGTAAATACATACATGCTAAAAAGATAATGCTGACGCAGTATTATTTATTTCTACTGCTCACCTTGTACATTATTTATCTCGCATACTGTCTTGTGATCATAACAGCACATCTAACTTACAACAGAAACAAGACTGTTCAATAAATCCTTTATTGAAACGCCCGTCTGTTATTTCTGTGTAACTCTGAGAATAACTGAAACATGCACGACTGAGCTGAGTGAAATAGTTATCTATTGTTTCTACGACTCTGGGACACATCCTGATTCTGTAAGGGAAACACAGTGGTCATGTTTTGCGGCAGCCAGAAACTAATCCCTTCTTGTCGTCAAGAAGTTTCTAGTGGCCTCTGAGCTAGCTGGCACAAGTAATTAAGTTTAATATACTCGATAGGGACATACCGACCTTAGTCCTATGTCAAACCTATAGGATATATTATTCCAATGCGCAGAGCCTATAAGGGAAATAGGAGCTACACTACAATGCACTTCTGTTGACTCTTTTTGCACCTCTCTTACTTCTTTCTGCACTTTGCTTGCCTCTTTCTGTGCCCCTGTTGCTTCTTTTAGCACTTCTCTTTCCTCTTTATATACCTCTCTTGCCTCTTTATGTATCCCTGTTCCCTTTTTATGCACCTCTTTCTGAAACTCTCTTGTGACTTTCTGCACCGTGTTGCCTCTTTCTGCACTCGTCTTCCCTCTTTGTATACCTCTCTTGTCTCTTTGTGCACCTCTCTTATCTCTTTGTGCACCTCTCTTGCCTCTTTCTGCACTTCAGGTGCCTCTTTCTGCACCTCTGATGCTTCTTTCTACACTTCTCTTGCCTCTTTGTGCACCTCAGTTTCTTCTTTCAGCACTTCTCTTGCTTCTTTCTGCACCCCTCTTGCTTCTTTCTACACCCCTCTTGCCTCTTTCTGCACCCCTCTTTCTGCACCTCTCTTTCCTCTTTCTGCACCCCTGCACCCCTGTTACCTTTTTCTGCACTTCTCTTGCTTCTTTCTGCACCTCTCTTGCTTCTTTCTGCACCCCTCTTGCCTCTTTCTGCACCTCGCTTTCTGCACCTCTCTTTCCTCTTTTTGCACTCTTGTTCCCTTTTTCTGCACCTCTCTTGCTTCTTTCTGCACCTCTCTTGCCTCTTTCTGCATTTCTCTTGCTTCTTTCTGCATCCCTCTTGCTTCTTTCTGCACCCCTCTTCCTGCATCTCTCTTGCCGCTTTCTGCACTTCTCTTACCACTTTCTGCACTTTTTCTTGCCTCTTTCCACATCTTTGTTGCTTCTTTCTGCACTTCTCTTCTTTCTGCACCTCTCTTTCTTCTTTCTGCACCCTTGTTGTCTTTTTCTGCACTCGTCTTCCCACTTCCTGCACCTCTCTTGTCTCTGTGTACACCTCTCTTGCCTCTTTCTGTACTTCTGTTGCCTCTATCTGTACCTCTCTTACTTCTTTCTGCACTTCTCTTGCCTCTTTCTGCATTTCTGTTGCTTTTTTCTGCACTTCTCTTGCCTCTTTCTGCATATCCGTTCCTTCTTCCTGCATTTCTGTTCCGTCTATCTGCACTTCTCTTGCCTCTTTCTGTGCCTCTGTTGCTTCTTTGAGCACTTCTCCTGCCTCTTTCTGCACCCATCTTGCTTTTTCTGCACACTTCTTCCCTCTTTCTGTGTCTCTCTTGCCTCTTTCTGCGCCTCTGTTGCTTCTTTCTGCACTTCTCTTACTTCTTTCTGCACCCCTCTTTCCTCTTTATGCACTTCTGTTGCCTCTTTCTGCACCTCTCTTACTTCTTTTTGCACTTCTCTTGCCTCTTTCTGCACTTCTCTTGCCTCTTCTTGCATTTCCGTTCCTTCTTTCTGCACTTCGCTTTCCTTTTTCTGTGCCACTGTTTCTTCTTTCAGCACTTCTCTTGCCTCTTTCTGCACCTGTCTTGCTTCTTTCTGCACCCCTCTTGCCTCTTTATGCACCCCTCTTCCCTCTTTCTACACCTCTCTTGCCTCTTTATGTATCCCTGTTCCCTTTTTCTGTACCTCTCTTGCCTGTTTCTGCAACTCTCTTGCCTCTTTCTGCAATTCTCTTGCCTTCTTATGTACCTCTGTTGCTTCTTTCTGCACTTCTCTTGCCTCTTTGTCCACCCCTCTGGCTTGTTTCTGTACCTCACTTGCTTCTTTCTGTACCTCTCCTGCCTCTTTCTGAACCTCTGTTGCCTCTTTCTGAACCTCTGTTTTTTTCTTTCTGTACTTCTCTTGCCTCTTTCTGCAACCCTGTTGCTTCATTCTGCACTTCTCTTGCCTCTTTGTGCACCTCTGTTTCTTCTTTCTACACTTCTCTTGCATCTTTCTGCACCCCTCTTGCCTCTTTCTACACCTCTGTTGTTTCTTTATGCACCTCTCTTGCTTCTTTCTGCACCCCTCTTGCCTCTTTCTGCACCCTCTTCCCTCTTTCTGCACTTCTCTAGCCTACGTTTGCACCTCTGTTGCTCCTTTCTGCACTTCTCTAGCCTTTTCAGCACCTCTCTTGCTCTTTCTGCAACCTCTGTTGCTTCATTCTGCACTTATTTTGCTTCTTTCTGTACTTCTGTTTCTTCTTTTGCACCTCTCGTGCATCTTCCTGCACCCCTTTTCCTTCTTTCTGTACCAATCTTCCCTCTTTCTGTACCTCTCTTGCCTCTTACTTTGCCCCTCGTGCCTCTTTATGCACCTCTGTTGCTTCTTTCTGCACTTCTATAGCCTTTTTAGGCACCTCTCTTGCATCTTTCTGCAACCCTGTTGCTTCATTCTGCACTTATTTTGCTTCTTTCTGTACTTCTGTTTCTTCTTTTGCACCTCTCGTGCATCTTCCTGCACCCCTTTTCCTTCTTTCTGTACCAATCTTCCCTCTTTCTGTACCTCTCTTGCCTCTTTCTTCGCCCCTCGTGCCTCTTTATGCACCTCTGTTGCTTCTTTCTGCACTTCTATAGCCTTTTTAAGCACCTCTCTTGCCTCTTTCTGCAACCCTGTTGCTTCATTCTGCACTTATTTTTCTTCTTTCTGTACTTCTGTTTCTTCTTTTGCACCTCTCTTGCCTCTTCCTGCACCCCTTTTCCTTCTTTCTGTACCAATCTTCCCTCTTTCTGTACCTCTCTTGCCTCTTTCTGCACCCTCGTGCCTCTTTATGCACCTCTGTTGTTTCTTTCTGCACTTCTCTTGCCTCTTTGTGTATCTCCTGTTTCTTCTTTCAGCAAGTCTGTTGCCTCTTTCTGCACCTCTCTTGCCATTTCTACACCTCTGTTGTTTATTTCTGCTCTCTCTTGCTTATTTCTGCACCCTCTTGCCTCTTTCTGCGGTACTCTTGCCTCGGTCTGCACCTCTGTTGCTTCTTTCTGCACTTATCTTGCCTCTTTTTGCACCTCTCTTGCCTCTTTCTGCACCTCTGTTACTTCATTCTGCACTTCTCTTGCTTCTTTATGCACCTCTCTTGATTCTTTCTGCAGCCCTCTTGCCTCTTTCTGCACCTCTCTTGCCTCTTTTTGTACCCCTGTTCCTTTTTATGCACCTCTTGTGCTTCTTTCTGCACTTCTCTTGCCACTTTCTGCACCCCTCCTGCCTGTTTCAACACCTCACTTGCCTCTTTCTGCATTTCTGTAGCTTTTTTCTGCATCCCCCTTGCTTCTTTCTGCACCTCTCTTACTTCTTTCTGCATCTCTCTTGCCTCTTTCTGCATCTCTCTTAACTCTTTCTGCACTTCTCTTACCACGTTCTGTACTTCTCTTGCCTCTCTCTGCACCCTTGTTGCTTCTTTCTGCACGTCTTTTGCTTCTTTCTGCACCTCTCTTGCTTCTTTCTGTACCCCTGTTGTCTCTTTCTGCACTCGTCTTCCAGCTTTCTGCACCTCTCTTGTCTCTTTGTGCACCTCTCTTGCCTCTTTCTGCACTTCTCTTGCCTCTTTGTCCACCCCTCTGGCCTGTTTCTGTACCTCACTTGTTTCTTTCTGTACCTCTCTTGCCTCTTTCTGAACCTCTGTTGCCTCTTTCTGAACCTCTGTTGCCTCTTTCTGAACCTCTGTTTTTTTCTTTCTGTACTTCTCTTGCCTCTTTCTGCAACCCTGTTGTTTCATTCTGCACTTATTTTGCTTCTTTCTGCACTTCTCTTGCCTCTTTGTGCACCACTGTTTCTTCTTTCTACACTTCTCTTGCCTCTTTCTGCACCCCTCTTGCCTCTTTCTACACCTCTGTTGTTTCTTTATGCACCTCTCTTGCTTCTTTCTGTACCCCTCTTGCCTCTTTCTGCACCCTCTTCCCTCTTTCTGCACTTCTCTAGCCTCTGTTTGCACCGCTGTTGCTTCTTTCTGCACTTCTCTAGCCTTTTAAGCACCTCTCTTGCTCTCTTTCTGCAACCCTGTTGCTTCATTCTGCACTTATTTTTCTTCTTTCTGTACTTCTGTTTCTTCTTTTGCACCTCTCTTTGCCTCTTCCTGCACCCCTTTTCCTTCTTTCTGTACCAATCTTCCCTCTTTCTGTACCTCTCTTGCCTCTTTCTGCGCCCCTCGTGCCTCTTTATGCACCTCTGTTGTTTCTTTCTGCACTTCTCTTGCCTCTTTGTGTATCTCTGTTTCTTCTTTCAGCAAGTCTGTTGCCTCTTTCTGCACCTCTCTTGCCATTTCTACACCTCTGTTGTTTATTTCTGCTCCTCTCTTGCTTATTTCTGCACCCCTCTTGCCTCTTTCTGCGGTACTCTTGCCTCGGTCTGCACATCTGTTGCTTCTTTCTGCAATTATCTTGCCTTTTTTTGCACCTCTCTTGCCTCTTTCTGCACCCCTGTTACTTCATTCTGCACTTCTCTTGCTTCTTTATGCACCACTCTTGATTCTTTCTGCAGCCCTCTTGCCTCTTTCTGCACCTCTCTTGCCTCTTTTTGTACCCCTGTTCCCTTTTTCTGCACCTCTTGTGCTTCTTTCTGCACTTTTCTTGCCACTTTCTGCACCCCTCCTGCCTGTTTCAACACCTCACTTGCCTCTTTCTGCATTTCTGTAGCTTTTTTCTGCATCCCCCTTGCTTCTTTCTGCACCTCTCTTACTTTCTGCATCTCTCTTGCCTCTTTCTGCATCTCTCTTAACTCTTTCTGCACTTCTCTTACCACGTTCTGTACTTCTCTTGCCTCTCTCTGCACCCTTGTTGCTTCTTTCTGCACTTCTTTTGCTTCTTTCTGCACCTCTCTTGCTTCTTTCTGTACCCCTGTTGTCTCTTTCTGCACTCGTCTTCCAGCTTTCTGCACCTCTCTTGTCTCTTTGTGCACCTCCCTTGCCTCTTTCTGCACTTCTCTTGCCTCTTTGTCCACCCCTCTGGCCTGTTTCTGTACCTCACTTGTTTCTTTCTGTACCTCTCTTGCCTCTTTCTGAACCTCTGTTGCCTCTTTCTGAACCTCTGTTGCCTCTTTCTGAACCTCTGTTTTTTTCTTTCTGTACTTCTCTTGCTTCTTTCTGCAACCCTGTTGCTTCATTCTGCACTTATTTTGCTTCTTTCTGCACTTCTCTTGCCTCTTTGTGCACCTCTGTTTCTTCTTTCTAAACTTCTCTTGCCTCTTTCTGCATCCCTCTTGCTTCTTTCTGCACCCCTCATCCTTTCTTTCTGCATCTCTCTTGCCTCTTTCTGCACCTTTGTTGCTTCTTTCTGTACTTCTTTTGCTTCTTTCTGTACCTCTCTTGCTTCTTTCCGCACCCCGTTTGTCTCTTTGTGTACTCGTCTTCCCAATTTCTGCACTCTCTTGTCTCTTTGGGGACCTCTCTTGACTCTTTCTGTACTTCTGTTGCCTCTTTCTGCACCTTTTACTTCTTTCTGCACTTCTCCTGCCTCTTTCTGTGCCTCTGTTGCTTCTTTAAGCACTTCTCTTGCCTCTATATGCACCCCTATTGCTTCTTTGTGCACCCCTCTTCCTTCTTTCAGCATCTCTCTTGCCTCTTTATGTGCCTCCGTTGCTTCTTTCTGTACCTGTCCTGCTTCTTTCTGCACCCCTCTTGCCTCTTTATGCACTTTTGTTGCCTCTTTTTGCACCTCTCTTACTTCTTTCTGCACTTCTCTTGCTCTTTCTGCATTTCTGTTGCTTCTTTCTGCACTTCTCTTGCCTCTTTTTGCATTTCCGTTCCTTCTTTCTGCATTTCCATTCCTTCTTTCTGCACTTCTCTTGCTGTACCTGTCTTGCTTCTTTCTGCACCCCTCTTGCCTCTTATGCACTTCTGTTGACTCTTTTTGCACCTCTCTTACTTCTTTCTGCACTTCGCTTGCCTCTTTCTGTGCCCCTAATGCTTCTTTTAGCACTACTCTTCACTCTTTATACACCTCTCTTGCCTCTTTATGTATCCCTGTTCCCTTTTTATGCACCTCTTTCTGAAACTCTCTTGTGACTTTCTGCACCGTGTTGCCTCTTTCTGCACTCGTCTTCCCTCTTTGTATACCTCTCTTGTCTCTTTGTGCACCTCTCTTATCTCTTTGTGCACCTCTCTTGCCTCTTTCTGCACTTCAGGTGCCTCTTTCTGCACCTCTGATGCTTCCTTCTGCACTTCTCTTGCCTCTTTGTGTACCTCTGTTTCTTCTTTCAGCACTTCTCTTGCCTCTTTCTGCACCCCTCTTGCTTCTTTCTACACCCCTCTTGCCTCTTTCTGCACCCCTCTTTCTGCACCTCTCTTTCCTCTTTCTGCACCCCTGCACCCCTGTTCCCTTTTTCTGCACTTCTCTTGCTTCTTTCTGCAACTCTCTTGCTTCTTTCTGCACCCCCCTTGCTTCTTTCTGCACCGCGCTTTCTGCACCTCTCTTGCTTCTTTCTGCACCTCTCTTGCCTCTTTCTGCATTTCTCTTGCTTCTTTCTGCATCCCTCTTGCTGCTTTCTGCACCCCTCTTCCTGCATCTCTCTTGCCACTTTCTGCACTTCTCTTACCACTTTCTGCACTTCTCTTGCCTCTTTCCACATCTTTGTTGCTTCTTTCTGCACTTCTCTTCTTTCTGCACCTCTCTTTCTTCTTTCTGCACCCTTGTTGTCTTTTTCTGCACTCGTCTTCCCACTTTCTGCACCTCTCTTGTCTCTTTGTACACCTCTCTTGCCTCTTTCTGTACTTCTGTTGCCTCTATCTGTACCTCTCTTACTTCTTTCTGCACTTCTCTTGCCTCTTTCTGCATTTCTGTTGCTTTTTTCTGCACTTCTCTTGCCTCTTTCTGCATATCCGTTCCTTCTTTCTGCATTTCTGTTCCGTATTTCTGCACTTCTCTTGCCTCTTTCTGTGCCTCTGTTGCTTCTTTGAGCACTTCTCCTGCCTCTTTCTGCACCCCTCTTGCTTCTTTCTGCACACTTCTTCCCTCTTTCTGTGTCTCTCTTGCCTCTTTCTGTGCCTCTGTTGCTTCTTTCTGCACTTCTCTTACTTTTTCTGCACCCCTCTTTCCTCTTTATGCACTTCTGTTGCCTCTTTCTGCACCTCTCTTACTTCTTTTTGCATTTCTCTTGCCTCTTTCTGCACCTGTCTTGCTTCTTTCTGCACCCCTCTTGCCTCTTTATGCACCCCTCTTCCCTCTTTCTACACCTCTCTTGCCTCTTCATGTATCCCTATTCCCTTTTTCTGCACCTCTCTTGCCTGTTTCTGCAACTCTCTTGCCTCTTTCTGCAATTCTCTTGCCTTCTTATGTACCTCTGTTGCTTCTTTCTGCACTTCTCTTGCCTCTTTGTCCACCCCTCTGGCCTGTTTCTGTACCTCACTTGCTTCTTTCTGTACCTCTCTTGCCTCTTTCTGCACCCCTCTTGCCTCTTTATGCACCCCTCTTCCTACACCTCTCTTGCCTCTTTATGTATCCCTGTTCCCTTTTTCTGCACCTCTCTTGCCTGTTTCTGCAACTCTCTTGCCTCTTTCTGCAATTCTCTTGCCTTCTTATGTACCTCTGTTGCTTCTTTCTGCACTTCTCTTGCCTCTTTGTCCACCCCTCTGGCCTGTTTCTGTACCTCACTTGCTTCTTTCTGTACCTCTCTTGCCTCTTTCTGAACCTCTGTTGCCTCTTTCTGAACCTCTGTTTTTTTCTTTCTGTACTTCTCTTGCCTCTTTCTGCAACCCTGTTGCTTCATTCTGCACTTATTTTGCTTCTTTCTGCACTTCTCTTGCCTCTTTGTGCACCACTGTTTCTTCTTTCTACACTTCTCTTGCCTCTTTCTGCACCCCTCTTGCCTCTTTCTGCACTTCTCTTGCCTCTTTGTCCACCCCTCTGGCCTGTTTCTGTACCTCACTTGTTTCTTTCTGTACCTCTCTTGCCTCTTTCTGAACCTCTGTTGCCTCTTTCTGAACCTCTGTTGCCTCTTTCTGAACCTCTGTTTTTTTCTTTCTGTACTTCTCTTGCCTCTTTCTGCAACCCTGTTGTTTCATTCTGCACTTATTTTGCTTCTTTCTGCACTTCTCTTGCCTCTTTGTGCACCACTGTTTCTTCTTTCTACACTTCTCTTGCCTCTTTCTGCACCCCTCTTGCCTCTTTCTACACCTCTGTTGTTTCTTTATGCACCTCTCTTGCTTCTTTCTGCACCCCTCTTGCCTCTTTCTGCACCCTCTTCCCTCTTTCTGCACTTCTCTAGCCTCTGTTTGCACTGCTGTTGCTTCTTTCTGCACTTCTCTAGCCTTTTAAGCACCTCTCTTGCCTCTTTCTGCAACCCTGTTGCTTCATTCTGCACTTATTTTTCTTCTTTCTGTACTTCTGTTTCTTCTTTTGCACCTCTCTTGCCTCTTCCTGCACCCCTTTTCCTTCTTTCTGTACCAATCTTCCCTCTTTCTGTACCTCTCTTGCCTCTTTCTGCGCCCCTCGTGCCTCTTTATGCACCTCTGTTGTTTCTTTCTGCACTTCTCTTGCCTCTTTGTGTATCTCTGTTTCTTCTTTCAGCAAGTCTGTTGCCTCTTTCTGCACCTCTCTTGCCATTTCTACACCTCTGTTGTTTATTTCTGCTCCTCTCTTGCTTATTTCTGCACCCCTCTTGCCTCTTTCTGCGGTACTCTTGCCTCGGTCTGCACCTCTGTTGCTTCTTTCTGCACTTATCTTGCCTTTTTTTGCACCTCTCTTGCCTCTTTCTGCACCCCTGTTACTTCATTCTGCACTTCTCTTGCTTCTTTATGCACCTCTCTTGATTCTTTCTGCAGCCCTCTTGCCTCTTTCTGCACCTCTCTTGCCTCTTTTTGTACCCCTGTTCCCTTTTTCTGCACCTCTTGTGCTTCTTTCTGCACTTCTCTTGCCACTTTCTGCACCCCTCCTGCCTGTTTCAACACCTCACTTGCCTCTTTCTGCATTTCTGTAGCTTTTTCTGCATCCCCCTTGCTTCTTTCTGCACCTCTCTTACTTCTTTCTGCATCTCTCTTGCCTCTTTCTGCATCTCTCTTAACTCTTTCTGCACTTCTCTTACCACGTTCTGTACTTCTCTTGCCTCTCTCTGCACCCTTGTTGCTTCTTTCTGCACTTCTTTTGCTTCTTTCTGCACCTCTCTTGCTTCTTTCTGTACCCCTGTTGTCTCTTTCTGCACTCGTCTTCCAGCTTTCTGCACCTCTCTTGTCTCTTTGTGCACCTCTCTTGCCTCTTTCTGCACTTCTCTTGCCTCTTTGTCCACCCCTCTGGCCTGTTTCTGTACCTCACTTGTTTCTTTCTGTACCTCTCTTGCCTCTTTCTGAACCTCTGTTGCCTCTTTCTGAACCTCTGTTGCCTCTTTCTGAACCTCTGTTTTTTTCTTTCTGTACTTCTCTTGCTTCTTTCTGCAACCCTGTTGCTTCATTCTGCACTTATTTTGCTTCTTTCTGCACTTCTCTTGCCTCTTTGTGCACCTCTGTTTCTTCTTTCTAAACTTCTCTTGCCTCTTTCTGCATCCCTCTTGCTTCTTTCTGCACCCCTCATCCTTTCTTTCTGCATCTCTCTTGCCTCTTTCTGCACCTTTGTTGCTTCTTTCTGTACTTCTTTTGCTTCTTTCTGTACCTCTCTTGCTTCTTTCCGCACCCCGTTTGTCTCTTTGTGTACTCGTCTTCCCAATTTCTGCACCTCTCTTGTCTCTTTGGGGACCTCTCTTGACTCTTTCTGTACTTCTGTTGCCTCTTTCTGCACCTTTTACTTCTTTCTGCACTTCTCCTGCCTCTTTCTGTGCCTCTGTTGCTTCTTTAAGCACTTCTCTTGCCTCTATATGCACCCCTATTGCTTCTTTGTGCACCCCTCTTCCTTCTTTCAGCATCTCTCTTGCCTCTTTATGTGCCTCCGTTGCTTCTTTCTGTACCTGTCCTGCTTCTTTCTGCACCCCTCTTGCCTCTTTATGCACTTTTGTTGCCTCTTTTTGCACCTCTCTTACTTCTTTCTGCACTTCTCTTGCTCTTTCTGCATTTCTGTTGCTTCTTTCTGCACTTCTCTTGCCTCTTTTTGCATTTCCGTTCCTTCTTTCTGCATTTCCATTCCTTCTTTCTGCACTTCTCTTGCTGTACCTGTCTTGCTTCTTTCTGCACCTCTCTTGCCTCTTATGCACTTCTGTTGACTCTTTTTGCACCTCTCTTACTTCTTTCTGCACTTCGCTTGCCTCTTTCTGTGCCCCTAATGCTTCTTTTAGCACTACTCTTGCCTCTTTATACACCTCTCTTGCCTCTTTATGTATCCCTGTTCCCTTTTTATGCACCTCTTTCTGAAACTCTCTTGTGACTTTCTGCACCGTGTTGCCTCTTTCTGCACTCGTCTTCCCTCTTTGTATACCTCTCTTGTCTCTTTGTGCACCTCTCTTATCTCTTTGTGCACCTCTCTTGCCTCTTTCTGCACTTCAGGTGCCTCTTTCTGCACCTCTGATGCTTCCTTCTGCACTTCTCTTGCCTCTTTGTGTACCTCTGTTTCTTCTTTCAGCACTTCTCTTGCCTCTTTCTGCACCCCTCTTGCTTCTTTCTACACCCTCTTGCCTCTTTCTGCACCCTCTTTCTGCACCTCTCTTTCCTCTTTCTGCACCCCTGCACCCTGTTCCCTTTTTCTGCACTTCTCTTGCTTCTTTCTGCAACTCTCTTGCTTCTTTCTGCACCCCTTGCTTCTTTCTGCACCGCGCTTTCTGCACCCTCTCTTGCTTCTTTCTGCACCTCTCTTGCCTCTTTCTGCATTTCTCTTGCTTCTTTCTGCATCCCTCTTGCTGCTTTCTGCACCCCTCTTCCTGCATCTCTCTTGCCACTTTCTGCACTTCTCTTACCACTTTCTGCACTTCTCTTGCCTCTTTCCACATCTTTGTTGCTTCTTTCTGCACTTCTCTTCTTTCTGCACCTCTCTTTCTTCTTTCTGCACCCTTGTTGTCTTTTTCTGCACTCGTCTTCCCACTTTCTGCACCTCTCTTGTCTCTTTGTACACCTCTCTTGCCTCTTTCTGTACTTCTGTTGCCTCTATCTGTACCTCTCTTACTTCTTTCTGCACTTCTCTTGCCTCTTTCTGCATTTCTGTTGCTTTTTTCTGCACTTCTCTTGCCTCTTTCTGCATATCCGTTCCTTCTTTCTGCATTTCTGTTCCGTATTTCTGCACTTCTCTTGCCTCTTTCTGTGCCTCTGTTGCTTCTTTGAGCACTTCTCCTGCCTCTTTCTGCACCCCTCTTGCTTCTTTCTGCACACTTCTTCCCTCTTTCTGTGTCTCTCTTGCCTCTTTCTGTGCCTCTGTTGCTTCTTTCTGCACTTCTCTTACTTTTTCTGCACCCCTCTTTCCTCTTTATGCACTTCTGTTGCCTCTTTCTGCACCTCTCTTACTTCTTTTTGCATTTCTCTTGCCTCTTTCTGCACCTGTCTTGCTTCTTTCTGCACCCCTCTTGCCTCTTTATGCACCCCTCTTCCCTCTTTCTACACCTCTCTTGCCTCTTCATGTATCCCTATTCCCTTTTTCTGCACCTCTCTTGCCTGTTTCTGCAACTCTCTTGCCTCTTTCTGCAATTCTCTTGCCTTCTTATGTACCTCTGTTGCTTCTTTCTGCACTTCTCTTGCCTCTTTGTCCACCCCTCTGGCCTGTTTCTGTACCTCACTTGCTTCTTTCTGTACCTCTCTTGCCTCTTTCTGCACCCCTCTTGCCTCTTTATGCACCCCTCTTCCTACACCTCTCTTGCCTCTTTATGTATCCCTGTTCCCTTTTTCTGCACCTCTCTTGCCTGTTTCTGCAACTCTCTTGCCTCTTTCTGCAATTCTCTTGCCTTCTTATGTACCTCTGTTGCTTCTTTCTGCACTTCTCTTGCCTCTTTGTCCACCCCTCTGGCCTGTTTCTGTACCTCACTTGCTTCTTTCTGTACCTCTCTTGCCTCTTTCTGAACCTCTGTTGCCTCTTTCTGAACCTCTGTTTTTTTCTTTCTGTACTTCTCTTGCCTCTTTCTGCAACCCTGTTGCTTCATTCTGCACTTATTTTGCTTCTTTCTGCACTTCTCTTGCCTCTTTGTGCACCACTGTTTCTTCTTTCTACACTTCTCTTGCCTCTTTCTGCACCCCTCTTGCCTCTTTCTACACCTCTGTTGTTTCTTTATGCACCTCTCTTGCTTCTTTCTGCACCCCTCTTGCCTCTTTCTGCACCCTCTTCCCTCTTTCTGCACTTCTCTAGCCTCTGTTTGCACCGCTGTTGCTTCTTTCTGCACTTCTCTAGCCTTTTTAAGCACCTCTCTTGCCTCTTTCTGCAACCCTGTTGCTTCATTCTGCACTTATTTTTCTTCTTTCTGTACTTCTGTTTCTTCTTTTGCACCTCTCTTGCCTCTTCCTGCACCCCTTTTCCTTCTTTCTGTACCAATCTTCCCTCTTTCTGTACCTCTCTTGCCTCTTTCTGCGCCCCTCGTGCCTCTTTATGCACCTCTGTTGTTTCTTTCTGCACTTCTCTTGCCTCTTTGTGTATCTCTGTTTCTTCTTTCAGCAAGTCTGTTGCCTCTTTCTGCACCTCTCTTGCCATTTCTACACCTCTGTTGTTTATTTCTGCTCCTCTCTTGCTTATTTCTGCACCCCTCTTGCCTCTTTCTGCGGTACTCTTGCCTCGGTCTGCACCTCTGTTGCTTCTTTCTGCACTTATCTTGCCTTTTTTGCACCTCTCTTGCCTCTTTCTGCACCCCTGTTACTTCATTCTGCACTTCTCTTGCTTCTTTATGCACCTCTCTTGATTCTTTCTGCAGCCCTCTTGCCTCTTTCTGCACCTCTCTTGCCTCTTTTTGTACCCCTGTTCCCTTTTTCTGCACCTCTTGTGCTTCTTTCTGCACTTCTCTTGCCACTTTCTGCACCCCTCCTGCCTGTTTCAACACCTCACTTGCCTCTTTCTGCATTTCTGTAGCTTTTTTCTGCATCCCCCTTGCTTCTTTCTGCACCTCTCTTACTTCTTTCTGCATCTCTCTTGCCTCTTTCTGCATCTCTCTTAACTCTTTCTGCACTTCTCTTACCACGTTCTGTACTTCTCTTGCCTCTCTCTGCACCCTTGTTGCTTCTTTCTGCACTTCTTTTGCTTCTTTCTGCACCTCTCTTGCTTCTTTCTGTACCCCTGTTGTCTCTTTCTGCACTCGTCTTCCAGCTTTCTGCACCTCTCTTGTCTCTTTGTGCACCTCTCTTGCCTCTTTCTGCACTTCTCTTGCCTCTTTGTCCACCCCTCTGGCCTGTTTCTGTACCTCACTTGTTTCTTTCTGTACCTCTCTTGCCTCTTTCTGAACCTCTGTTGCCTCTTTCTGAACCTCTGTTGCCTCTTTCTGAACCTCTGTTTTTTTCTTTCTGTACTTCTCTTGCTTCTTTCTGCAACCCTGTTGCTTCATTCTGCACTTATTTTGCTTCTTTCTGCACTTCTCTTGCCTCTTTGTGCACCTCTGTTTCTTCTTTCTAAACTTCTCTTGCCTCTTTCTGCATCCCTCTTGCTTCTTTCTGCACCCCTCATCCTTTCTTTCTGCATCTCTCTTGCCTCTTTCTGCACCTTTGTTGCTTCTTTCTGTACTTCTTTTGCTTCTTTCTGTACCTCTCTTGCTTCTTTCCGCACCCCGTTTGTCTCTTTGTGTACTCGTCTTCCCAATTTCTGCACCTCTCTTGTCTCTTTGGGGACCTCTCTTGACTCTTTCTGTACTTCTGTTGCCTCTTTCTGCACCTTTTACTTCTTTCTGCACTTCTCCTGCCTCTTTCTGTGCCTCTGTTGCTTCTTTAAGCACTTCTCTTGCCTCTATATGCACCCCTATTGCTTCTTTGTGCACCCCTCTTCCTTCTTTCAGCATCTCTCTTGCCTCTTTATGTGCCTCCGTTGCTTCTTTCTGTACCTGTCCTGCTTCTTTCTGCACCCCTCTTGCCTCTTTATGCACTTTTGTTGCCTCTTTTTGCACCTCTCTTACTTCTTTCTGCACTTCTCTTGCTCTTTCTGCATTTCTGTTGCTTCTTTCTGCACTTCTCTTGCCTCTTTTTGCATTTCCGTTCCTTCTTTCTGCATTTCCATTCCTTCTTTCTGCACTTCTCTTGCTGTACCTGTCTTGCTTCTTTCTGCACCCCTCTTGCCTCTTATGCACTTCTGTTGACTCTTTTTGCACCTCTCTTACTTCTTTCTGCACTTCGCTTGCCTCTTTCTGTGCCCCTAATGCTTCTTTTAGCACTACTCTTGCCTCTTTATACACCTCTCTTGCCTCTTTATGTATCCCTGTTCCCTTTTATGCACCTCTTTCTGAAACTCTCTTGTGACTTTCTGCACCGTGTTGCCTCTTTCTGCACTCGTCTTCCCTCTTTGTATACCTCTCTTGTCTCTTTGTGCACCTCTCTTATCTCTTTGTGCACCTCTCTTGCCTCTTTCTGCACTTCAGGTGCCTCTTTCTGCACCTCTGATGCTTCCTTCTGCACTTCTCTTGCCTCTTTGTGTACCTCTGTTTCTTCTTTCAGCACTTCTCTTGCCTCTTTCTGCACCCTCTTGCTTCTTTCTACACCCCTCTTGCCTCTTTCTGCACCCCTCTTTCTGCACCTCTCTTTCCTCTTTCTGCACCCCTGCACCCCTGTTCCCTTTTTCTGCACTTCTCTTGCTTCTTTCTGCAACTCTCTTGCTTCTTTCTGCACCCCTTGCTTCTTTCTGCACCGCGCTTTCTGCACCTCTCTTGCTTCTTTCTGCACCTCTCTTGCCTCTTTCTGCATTTCTCTTGCTTCTTTCTGCATCCCTCTTGCTGCTTTCTGCACCCCTCTTCCTGCATCTCTCTTGCCACTTTCTGCACTTCTCTTACCACTTTCTGCACTTCTCTTGCCTCTTTCCACATCTTTGTTGCTTCTTTCTGCACTTCTTTTCTTTCTGCACCTCTCTTTCTTCTTTCTGCACCCTTGTTGTCTTTTTCTGCACTCGTCTTCCCACTTTCTGCACCTCTCTTGTCTCTTTGTACACCTCTCTTGCCTCTTTCTGTACTTCTGTTGCCTCTATCTGTACCTCTCTTACTTCTTTCTGCACTTCTCTTGCCTCTTTCTGCATTTCTGTTGCTTTTTTCTGCACTTCTCTTGCCTCTTTCTGCATATCCGTTCCTTCTTTCTGCATTTCTGTTCCGTCTTTCTGCACTTCTCTTGCCTCTTTCTGTGCCTCTGTTGCTTCTTTGAGCACTTCTCCTGCCTCTTTCTGCACCCCTCTTGCTTCTTTCTGCACACTTCTTCCCTCTTTCTGTGTCTCTCTTGCCTCTTTCTGTGCCTCTGTTGCTTCTTTCTGCACTTCTCTTACTTCTTTCTGTACCCCTCTTTCCTCTTTATGCACTTCTGTTGCCTCTTTCTGCACCTCTCTTACTTCTTTTTGCATTTCTCTTGCCTCTTTCTGCACCTGTCTTGCTTCTTTTTGCACCCCTCTTGCCTCTTTATGCACCCCTCTTCCCTCTTTCTACACCTCTCTAGCCTCTTCATGTATCCCTATTCCCTTTTTCTGCACCTCTCTTGCCTGTTTCTGCAACTCTCTTGCCTCTTTCTGCAATTCTCTTGCCTTCTTATGTACCTCTGTTGCTTCTTTCTGCACTTCTCTTGCCTCTTTGTCCACCCTCTGGCCTGTTTCTGTACCTCACTTGCTTCTTTCTGTACCTCTCTTGCCTCTTTCTGCACCCCTCTTGCCTCTTTATGCACCCCTCTTCCTACACCTCTCTTGCCTCTTTATGTATCCCTGTTCCCTTTTTCTGCACCTCTCTTGCCTGTTTCTGCAACTCTCTTGCCTCTTTCTGCAATTCTCTTGCCTTCTTATGTACCTCTGTTGCTTCTTTCTGCACTTCTCTTGCCTCTTTGTCCACCCCTCTGGCCTGTTTCTGTACCTCACTTGCTTCTTTCTGTACCTCTCTTGCCTCTTTCTGAACCTCTGTTGCCTCTTTCTGAACCTCTGTTTTTTTCTTTCTGTACTTCTCTTGCCTCTTTCTGCAACCCTGTTGCTTCATTCTGCACTTATTTTGCTTCTTTCTGCACTTCTCTTGCCTCTTTGTGCACCACTGTTTCTTCTTTCTACACTTCTCTTGCCTCTTTCTGCACCCCTCTTGCCTCTTTCTACACCTCTGTTGTTTCTTTATGCACCTCTCTTGCTTCTTTCTGCACCCCTCTTGCCTCTTTCTGCACCCTCTTCCCTCTTTCTGCACTTCTCTAGCCTCTGTTTGCACTGCTGTTGCTTCTTTCTGCACTTCTCTAGCCTTTTTAAGCACCTCTCTTGCCTCTTTCTGCAACCCTGTTGCTTCATTCTGCACTTATTTTTCTTCTTTCTGTACTTCTGTTTCTTCTTTTGCACCTCTCTTGCCTCTTCCTGCACCCCTTTTCCTTCTTTCTGTACCAATCTTCCCTCTTTCTGTACCTCTCTTGCCTCTTTCTGCGCCCCTCGTGCCTCTTTATGCACCTCTGTTGTTTCTTTCTGCACTTCTCTTGCCTCTTTGTGTATCTCTGTTTCTTCTTTCAGCAAGTCTGTTGCCTCTTTCTGCACCTCTCTTGTCTCTTTCTACACCTCTGTTGTTTATTTCTGCTCCTCTCTTGCTTATTTCTGCACCCCTCTTGCCTCTTTCTGCGGTTCTCTTGCCTCGGTCTGCACCTCTGTTGCTTCTTTCTGCACTTATCTTGCCTTTTTTTGCACCTCTCTTGCCTCTTTCTGCACCCCTGTTACTTCATTCTGCACTTCTCTTGCTTCTTTATGCACCTCTCTTGATTCTTTCTGCAGCCCTCTTGCCTCTTTCTGCACCTCTCTTGCCTCTTTTTGTACCCCTGTCACCTTTTTCTGCACCTCTTGTGCTTCTTTCTGCACTTCTCTTGCCACTTTCTGCACCCCTCCTGCCTGTTTCAACACCTCACTTGCCTCTTTCTGCATTTCTGTAGCTTTTTTCTGCATCCCCTTGCTTCTTTCTGCACCTCTCTTACTTCTTTCTGCATCTCTCTTGCCTCTTTCTGCATCTCTCTTAACTCTTTCTGCACTTCTCTTACCACGTTCTGTACTTCTCTTGCCTCTCTCTGCACCCTTGTTGCTTCTTTCTGCACTTCTTTGCTTCTTTCTGCACCTCTCTTGCTTCTTTCTGTACCCCTGTTGTCTCTTTCTGCACTCGTCTTCCAGCTTTCTGCACCTCTCTTGTCTCTTTGTGCACCTCTCTTGCCTCTTTCTGCACTTCTCTTGCCTCTTTGTCCACCCCTCTGGCCTGTTTCTGTACCTCACTTGTTTCTTTCTGTACCTCTCTTGCCTCTTTCTGAACCTCTGTTGCCTCTTTCTGAACCTCTGTTGCCTCTTTCTGAACCTCTGTTTTTTTCTTTCTGTACTTCTCTTGCTTCTTTCTGCAACCCTGTTGCTTCATTCTGCACTTATTTTGCTTCTTTCTGCACTTCTCTTGCCTCTTTGTGCACCTCTGTTTCTTCTTTCTAAACTTCTCTTGCCTCTTTCTGCATCCCTCTTGCTTCTTTCTGCACCCCTCATCCTTTCTTTCTGCATCTCTCTTGCCTCTTTCTGCACCTTTGTTGCTTCTTTCTGTACTTCTTTTGCTTCTTTCTGTACCTCTCTTGCTTCTTTCCGCACCCCGTTTGTCTCTTTGTGTACTCGTCTTCCCAATTTCTGCACCTCTCTTGTCTCTTTGGGGACCTCTCTTGACTCTTTCTGTACTTCTGTTGCCTCTTTCTGCACCTTTTACTTCTTTCTGCACTTCTCCTGCCTCTTTCTGTGCCTCTGTTGCTTCTTTAAGCACTTCTCTTGCCTCTATATGCACCCCTATTGCTTCTTGTGCACCCTCTTCCTTCTTTCAGCATCTCTCTTGCCTCTTTATGTGCCTCCGTTGCTTCTTTCTGTACCTGTCCTGCTTCTTTCTGCACCCCTCTTGCCTCTTTATGCACTTTGTTGCCTCTTTTTGCACCTCTCTTACTTCTTTCTGCACTTCTCTTGCTCTTTCTGCATTTCTGTTGCTTCTTTCTGCACTTCTCTTGCCTCTTTTTGCATTTCCGTTCCTTCTTTCTGCATTTCCATTCCTTCTTTCTGCACTTCTCTTGCTGTACCTGTCTTGCTTCTTTCTGCACCCCTCTTGCCTCTTATGCACTTCTGTTGACTCTTTTGCACCTCTCTTACTTCTTTCTGCACTTCGCTTGCCTCTTTCTGTGCCCCTAATGCTTCTTTTAGCACTACTCTTGCCTCTTTATACACCTCTCTTGCCTCTTTATGTATCCCTGTTCCTTTTTATGCACCTCTTTCTGAAACTCTCTTGTGACTTTCTGCACCGTGTTGCCTCTTTCTGCACTCGTCTTCCCTCTTTGTATACCTCTCTTGTCTCTTTGTGCACCTCTCTTATCTCTTTGTGCACCTCTCTTGCCTCTTTCTGCACTTCAGGTGCCTCTTTCTGCACCTCTGATGCTTCCTTCTGCACTTCTCTTGCCTCTTTGTGTACCTCTGTTTCTTCTTTCAGCACTTCTCTTGCCTCTTTCTGCACCCTCTTGCTTCTTTCTACACCTCTCTTGCTTCTTTCTGCACCCTCTTTCTGCACCTCTCTTTCCTCTTTCTGCACCCCTGCACCCCTGTTCCCTTTTTCTGCACTTCTCTTGCTTCTTTCTGCAACTCTCTTGCTTCTTTCTGCACCCCCTTGCTTCTTTCTGCACCGCGCTTTCTGCACCTCTCTTGCTTCTTTCTGCACCTCTCTTGCCTCTTTCTGCATTTCTCTTGCTTCTTTCTGCATCCCTCTTGCTGCTTTCTGCACCCCTCTTCCTGCATCTCTCTTGCCACTTTCTGCACTTCTCTTACCACTTTCTGCACTTCTCTTGCCTCTTTCCACATCTTTGTTGCTTCTTTCTGCACTTCTCTTCTTTCTGCACCTCTCTTTCTTCTTTCTGCACCCTTGTTGTCTTTTTCTGCACTCGTCTTCCCACTTTCTGCACCTCTCTTGTCTCTTTGTACACCTCTCTTGCCTCTTTCTGTACTTCGCTTGCCTCTTTCTGTGCCCCTAATGCTTCTTTTAGCACTACTCTTGCCTCTTTATACACCTCTCTTGCCTCTTTATGTATCCCTGTTCCCTTTTTATGCACCTCTTTCTGAAACTCTCTTGTGACTTTCTGCACCGTGTTGCCTCTTTCTGCACTCGTCTTCCCTCTTTATACCTCTCTTGTCTCTTTGTGCACCTCTCTTATCTCTTTGTGCACCTCTCTTGCCTCTTTCTGCACTTCTGCTGCCTCTTTCTGCACCTCTGATGCTTCTTTCTGCACTTCTCTTTGCCTCTTTGTGTACCTCTGTTTCTTCTTTCAGCACTTCTCTTGCCTCTTTCTGCACCCCTCTTGCTTCTTTCTACACCTCTCTTGCCTCTTTCTGCACCTCTCTCTTTCTGCACCTCTCTTTCCTCTTTCTGCACCCTGCACCCCTGTTCCCTTTTTCTGCACTTCTCTTGCTTCTTTCTGCAACTCTCTTGCTTCTTTCTGCACCCCCTTGCCTCTTTCTGCACTCTCGCTCTTTCTGCACCTCTCTTGCCTCTTTCTGCACCTCTCTTGCCTTCTTTCTGCATTTCTCTTGCTTCTTTCTGCATCCCTCTTGCTGCTTTCTGCACCCTCTCTTCATGCATCTCTCTTGCCACTTTCTGCACTTCTCTTGCCACTTTCTGCACTTCTCTTGCCTCTTTCCACATCTTTGTTGCTTCTTTCTGCACTTCTCTCTCTTTCTGCACCTCTCTTTCTTCTTTCTGCACCCTTGTTGTCTTTTTCTGCACTCGTCTTCCCACTTTCTGCACCTCTCTTGTCTCTTTGTACACCTCTCTTGCCTCTTTCTGTACTTCTGTTGCCTCTTTCTGTACCTCTCTTACTTCTTTCTGCACTTCTCTTGCCTCTTTCTGCATTTCCTGTTGCTTTTTTCTGCACTTCTCTTGCCTCTTTCTGCATATCCGTTCCTTCTTTCTGCATTTCTGTTCCGTCTTTCTGCACTTCTCTTGCCTCTTTCTGTGCCTCTGTTGCTTCTTTTGAGCACTTCTCCTGCCTCTTTCTGCACCCCTCTTGCTTCTTTCTGCACACTTCTTCCCTCTTTCTGTGTCTCTCTTGCCTCTTTCTGTGCCTCTGTTGCTTCTTTCTGCACTTCTCTTACTTTTTCTGCACTCCTCTTTCCTCTTTATGCACTTCTGTTGCCTCTTTCTGCACCTCTCTTACTTCTTTCTGCATTTCTCTTGCCTCTTTCTGCACCTGTCTTGCTTCTTTCTGCACCCCTCTTGCCTCTTTATGCACCCCTCTTCCCTCTTTCTACACCTCTCTTGCCTCTTCATGTATCCCTATTCCCTTTTTCTGCACCTCTCTTGCCTGTTTCTGCAACTCTCTTGCCTCTTTCTGCAATTCTTTTGCCTTCTTATATACCTCTGTTGCTTCTTTCTGCACTTCTCTTGCCTCTTTGTCCACCCCTCTGGCCTGTTTCTGTACCTCACTTGCTTCTTTCTGTACCTCTCTTGCCTCTTTCTGCCCCCTCTTGCCTCTTTATGCACCTCTCTTCCTACACTTCTCTTGCCTCTTTATGTATCCCTGTTCCCTTTTTCTGCACCTCTCTTGCCTCGTTTCTGCAACTCTCTTGCCTCTTTCTGCAATTCTCTTGCCTTCTTATGTACCTCTGTTGCTTCTTTCTGCACTTCTCTTGCCTCTTTGTCCACCCCTCTGGCCTGTTTCTGTACCTCACTTGCTTCTTTCTGTACCTCTCTTGCCTCTTTCTGAACCTCTGTTGCCTCTTTCTGAACTCTCTGTTTTTTTCTTTCTGTACTTCTCTTGCCTCTTTCTGCAACCCTGTTGCTTCATTCTGCACTTATTTTGCTTCTTTCTGCACTTCTCTTGCCTCTTTGTGCACCACTGTTTCTTCTTTCTACACTTCTCTTGCCTCTTTCTGCACCTCTCTTGCCTCTTTCTACACCCTCTGTTGTTTCTTTATGCACCTCTCTTGCTTCTTTCTGCACCCCTCTTGCCTCTTTCTGCACCCTCTTCCCTCTTTCTGCACTTCTCTAGCCTCTGTTTGCACTTCTGTTGCTTCTTTCTGCACTTCTCTAGCCTTTTTAAGCACCTCTCTTGCCTCTTTCTGCAACCCTGTTGCTTCATTCTGCACTTATTTTTCTTCTTTCTGTACTTCTGTTTCTTCTTTTGCACCTCTCTTGCCTCTTCCTGCACCCTCTTCCTTCTTTCTGTACCAATCTTCCCTCTTTCTGTACCTCTCTTGCCTCTTTCTGCGCTCTCGTGCCTCTTTATGCACCTCTGTTGTTTCTTTCTGCACTTCTCTTGCCTCTTTGTGTATCTCTGTTTCTTCTTTCAGCAAGTCTGTTGCCTCTTTCTGCACCTCTCTTGCCTCTTTCTACACCTCTGTTGTTTATTTCTGCTCCTCTCTTGCTTATTTCTGCACCCCTCTTGCCTCTTTCTGCGGTTCTCTTGCCTCGGTCTGCACCTCTGTTGCTTCTTTCTGCACTTCTCTTGCCTCTTTTTGCACCTCTCTTGCCTCTTTCTGCACCCCTGTTACTTCATTCTGCACTTCTCTTGCTTCTTTATGCACCTCTCTTGATTCTTTCTGCAGCCCTCTTGCCTCTTTCTGCACCTCTCTTGCCTCTTTTTGTACCCCTGTTCCCTTTTTCTGCACCTCTCGTGCTTCTTTCTGCACTTCTCTTGCCACTTTCTGCACCCCTCCTGCCTGTTTTAACACCTCACTTGCCTTTTCTGCATTTCTGTAGCTTCTTTCTGTATCCCCCTTGCTTCTTTCTGCACCCCTCTTACTTCTTTCTGCATCTCTCTTGCCTCTTTCTGCATCTCTCTTAACTCTTTCTGCACTGCTCTTACCACATTCTGTACTTCTCTTGCCTCTCTCTGCACCCTTGTTGCTTCTTTCTGCACTTCTTTTGCTTCTTTCTGCACCTCTCTTGCTTCTTTCTGTACCCCTGTTGTCTCTTTCTGCACTCGCCTTCCAGCTTTCTGCACCTCTCGTGTCTCTTTGTGCACCTCTCTTGCCTCTTTCTGCACTTCTCTTGCCTCTTTGTCCACCCCTCTGGCCTGTTTCTGTACCTCACTTGCTTCTTTCTGTACCTCTCTTGCCTCTTGCTGAACCTCTGTTGCCTCTTTCTGAACCTCTGTTTTTTTCTTTCTGTACTTCTCTTGCTTCTTTCTGCAACCATGTTTCTTCATTCTGCACTTATTTTGCTTCTTTCTGCACTTCTCTTGCCTCTTTGTGCGCCTCTGTTTCTTCTTTCTAAACTTCTCTTGCCTCTTTCTGCACCCCTCTTGCCTCTTTCTACACCTCTGTTCCTCTGTTGTTTCTTTATGCACCTCTCTTGCTTCTTTCTGCACCCCTCTTGCCTCTTTCTGCACCCTCTTCCCTCTTTCTGCACTTCTCTAGCCTCCGTTTGCACCTCTGTTGCTTCTTTCTGCACTTCTCTAGCCTTTTTAAGCACCTCTCTTGCCTCTTTCTGCAACCTTGTTGCTTCATTCTGCACTTATTTTGCTTCTTTCTCTACTTCTGTTTCTTCTTTCTGCACCTCTCTTGTCTCTTCCTGCACCCCTTTTCCCTCTTTCTGTACAAATCTTCCCTCTTTCTGTACCTCTCTTGCCTCTTTCTGCACCCCTCGTGCCTCTTTATGCACCTCTGTTGTTTCTTTCTGCACTTCTCTTGCCTCTTTGTGTACCTCTGTTTCTTCTTTCAGCAAGTCTGTTGCCTCTTTCTGCACCTCTCTTGCCTCTTTCTACACCTCTGTTGTTTATTTCTGCACCTCTCTTGCTTATTTCTGCACCCCTCTTGCCACTTTCTGCTGTTCTCTTGCCTCGGTATGCACCTCTGTTGCTTCTTTCTGCACTTCTCTTGCCTTTTTTGCACCTCTCTTGCCTCTTTCTGCACCCCTGTTACTTCATTCTGCACTTCTCTTGCTTCTTTCTGCACCTCTCTTGATTCTTTCTGCAGCCCTCTTGCCTCTTTTTGTACCCCTGTTCCATTTTTCTGCACCTCTCATGCTTCTTTCTGCACTTCTCTTGCCACTTTCTGCACCCCTCCTGCCTGTTTCAACACCTCACTTGCCTCTTTCTGCATTTCTGTAGCTTCTTTCTGCATCCCCCTTGCTTCTTTCTGCACCCCTCTTACTTCTTTCTGCATCTCTCTTGCCTCTTGTCTACTTTTCAAAAATGTATAGGTTTGCTAGGTTTCCCTAAGTGCCGGCAGAACTAGGGCTCAAAAACTACAGCTAGGCACTTTGCAAAAAAAGAGTCATTTTTCACTGTGAAAATGTGGTGCGTCCACGTTGCGTTTTGCGCTGCTTCCTGTCGCGGGCACTAGGCCTACCCACACAAGTGAGGCCTCTCTCTGCACCCTTGTTGCTTCTTTCTGCACTTCTTTTGCTTCTTTCTGCACCTCTCTTGCTTCTCTCTGTATCCCTGTTGTCTCTTTCTGCACTTGTCTTCCAGCTTTCTGCACCTCTCTTCTCTCTTTGTGCACCTCTCTTGCCTCTTTCTGCACTTTTGTTGCCTCTTTCTTTACCTCTCTTACTTCTTTCTGCACTTCTTACCTCTTTCTGCATTTCTGTTGCTTCTTTCTGCACTTCTCTTGCCTCTTTCTGCATTTCCATTCTTTCTTTCTGTATTTCTGTTCCTTCTTTCTGCACTTCTTTTGCCTCTTTCTGTGCCTCTGATGCTTCTTTCAGCCCTTCTCTTGCCTCTTTCTGCACCTTTGTTGCTTCTTTCTGCACTACTCTTGCTTCTTTTTGCACCTGTCTTGCTTCTTTCTGCACCCCTCTTGCCTCTTTCTCCACCCCTCTTCTTGCACTTCTCTCACCTCTTTTTGCAGTTCTCTAGCGTCTTTCTGCACCTCTGTTGCTTCTTTCTGCACCCCTCTTGCCTCTTTCTGCACGTCTGCTGCTTCTTTCTGCACTTCTTTTGCTTGCTTCTGCACCTCTCTTGCTTCTTCCTGCATCCCTCTTGTCTCATTCTGTGCCCGTCTAGCTTCTTTCTGCACTCCTTTTCCCTCTTTCTACACCTCTTGTGCTTGTTTCTGCACCTCTATTGCCTCTTTTTATGCACTTCTCTTGCCTCTTTCTGTAACTCTCTTGTCTTTTTCTGCACTGCACTTGCCTCTTTGTGTGCTTCTCTTGCCTCTTTCTGCACATCACTTGCCTCTTTATGCACTTCGCTTGCCTCTTTGTATACCTCACTCTCTTCTTTCTGCACCTCTCTTGCCTCTTTCTGCACTTCTCTTGCCTCTTTGTGTACCTTGCTCTCTTCTTTCTATACCTCTCTTGCCTCTTTCTGTACTTCTCTAGCATCTTTCTTCACTTCTCTTGCTTCTTTCTGCACTTCTCTTGCCTTTTTCTGCACGTCTCTTGCCTCTTTCTGCACCTTACTTATTTTTTCTGAGCATCTCTTGCCTCTTTCTGCACTTCTCCTGCTTCTTTCTGCACTTCACTTGATTCTTTCTGCACTTCACTTGATTCTTTCTGCACTTCTCTTGCCTCTTTCTGCACTTCTTTTGCCTCTTTCAGCACTTCTGCTTCTTTCTGTGCTTCTCTTTCTTCTTTCTGTGCTTCTCTTGCCTCTTTCTGTACTTCTCTTGCTTCTTTCCCCACTTCTCTTGCCTCTTTTTGCACTTCTATTGCTTTTTTATGTGCTTCTCTTGCCTCTTTCTGCACCCCTCTTGCTTGTTTCTGCCCTGACTTACCTCTTTCTGCACCTCTCTTGCCTCTTTCTGTACTTCTCTTGCCTCTTTCTGCACCTCACTTGCCTCTTTCTGCACTTCTCTTGCATTTTTCTGTGCCTCTCTTGTCTCTTTCATCACTTTTCTTGCTTCTTTCTGCACCCCTGTTGTCTCTTTTTGCACTCATCTTCCCTCTTTTTTCACCTCTCTTGCCTCTTTCTGCAGCCCTCTTGCCTCTTTCAGCACCTCTGTTGCTTCTTTCTGCACTTCTCTTGCTTTTTTCAGCACATCTCTTGCTTCTTTCTGCACATCTCTTGCCTCTTTCTGTACCTCTTTTGCTTCTTTCTGCACCTCTCTTGCCTCTTTCTGCACTCCTCTTGCCTCTTTCTGCAGTTCTCTTGTTTTTTTCTGCAGTTCTCTTGCTTCCCTCTGTACTTCTATTGCCTCTCTCTGTGTCGCCTCTTTCAAATAGGAAGTGCTAGTTGTCACCTTTAAAGGTCTGTGTGCTCTCTTGACTGAGGTATAGGACTACTTGTATATGTATTCTCACATGTTTCATGCATCTGAAGATGAGAGCTTAAAAAGCGGGTAGCTTCTCCTACAGGTGGTTAAATGTTCTCAGTTCTGCTCTGTCATCTCGGTTGCACAGGCAGACATGTCTTATGTATATAGGTGTTATAGAGCCCTCAAATATACTATTGAATACCCATGTGCCCTGTATTATGAGCAGAAACAAATACATATATTACACAAGTAATCTTCTGGTTAAGGGTAAAACGCAAATGTCTCTCTGTAATTAGATCTAACATTTTGAGTGCTAGGCGGTGTCCCTCAGATATTCCAGCCTTTGATTGCATCCAGGTTACCTTATGTGATAGCCAGCTAGCTGAGAATCTCATTAATTCTGAACTTCGGGCTTGCCATCTCATGAGGAATGATGCGCTGGGAGTTAGATTGAAACTATCTCGTCCAACTAACAGAATTTTAGGAAGTTCCTTAGTGCAATCCCATAATTTAACCACACAGGCTAGCCATTCAGCTCTTACTTCAAACCTGAATGGAGTCGATTGACTGAGTGTAACGCACATACAGAGTAATTGTATCTTACCTGTCATTGAATCGGCAGGTATGATAGCTGATTCTACTAATGAGGCCACTGACACCGCTAATAATAGGAGGAGGGACACAGGGGTGGTAGAAAAGATAAATTGTGTGATTTCAAAGGCAAATGGGTTTAGAAATAGGAGGGAAATACCACCTGATGCTTCCACTTGCACGAGTAGGCTAAATGAAAATCTTGGCAGTTATAATACTGAGGGTGGGAGACTGGTTGGTGCCATAACTACTACATCTGTGGCTGCCAGACCATGTCTTCCGCATACAGTGGGTTTCGTAGGCACTCAGACACAAGCTGGCATTAGCCTAATCTCCTGGAACCTGGCAGGTATTGCATCTAAGCTGGATGACCCCGATTGGCTATTGTATATCGACGAGCATGATATCTGCACTTTTAAGAGACCTTGGCAACTGAAAAACATTTTGTTGATGGGTTCACAACTTACAGTGTAGAAGCCAAACCCCCAAATCATTATGGGAGGGCAATTGGAGGTCTCCTGATTCTTGTTAAGAATAATGTATTCAAGTCATGTACGTTATTGCAGATAAAATGCTTAGATCTAATGGGGATTATAGCCCTGTTACCATCAGTACTTGTCTTGGCGCTTTTAAATATATACGTACGATCTACTGCGGCTTGCATTGAATCCCCTACTCTATCTATTCTTGATAAAACTTTAGATTATCTTCATCCGAACACAAAAGACATACTGGCGGGCGATTTTAATACATCTTATGAACCATCCTCCTTTATTAGTGAGATTACAGAGAAGGAGGAGGAACAGTGGGGTATTAGGGCACTAACTGGGAAACCCTTAGTAAATTTTACGGCCACTGGTCGTAAACTAGGCTCCTTAATAGTGGGCAAGGGGCTGAGGGCATGCAACGGCCATACCACTTCTGACCCTGATTGAGCCCCTACCTTTAGACGAGGTAATCATGTAAGTGTCATTTATTTCATTATCCTGGATGTGTGACTTTGGCCACTCTTGACTGATATAAAAGTAGATAGGCGAACTGACAGCGATCACAACTCCTTGGTGGTTCCATTGGTTGGAGCCCCCCTGGTAAGGTCATCGAATACATGTCACACAGTGGTGCCCGATCCTGTAGTATCCAACTGTAGGCGCTATGTCTCCTGGCCTAAAATCATGATGAATCCAACACTGTTGTCACAGATATATGGGCTTTATGTCAAGTCCCTTGCAAATTATGAAGGGGTGAATGAACAAGAAATCCCAATTTTGAGTATATACATTTTACTCTACAAAGAGCTACAACAGATATTTTATAAAGATATGACCAGTAAAAAACCAGCTTTGGGGAAAAATACTACTTGGTTTGATCCTTCTTGTAAGCAAGCTAAATATCTTTTAAGGTCTGCTGTTCTAGAAGAGGATAGGGTCCAAATAGCTCAAGCAAGCCATGCCTATAAATCTTCAATAAAAGTGGCAAAAAAGTGATGGGACGATAGAATCTGGGAGGACATGCTACGCATGGTAAAAACAAGTGATAACAGCCTCTTCTGGCGTACAGTGTCTCAAACAAGAGTGGAAAACGCTGAGTCACCAACATTTCATATCAGCTGACAGGTGGGTTTCCCATTTTTCTGACCTCTATGAGCCTAAGGAAGATATCCCCCTAGGCTCTCACAGTGCCATAGTGCCCTCTAGGGGCTCACCTTGTTATGATACCTTAAAATTTGATGGCCCAGCTGTCACTATTAGCTTAGAGGATACAATGAACACCATCTCTGCACTTAAAACAGCTAAGGCACCAGGACCTGATAAAATTCCAGGGGACCTCAATAAATTGGAACCCCTTTGGTCACTTTATTTGAATCTGCTTTCTAATGCTATGGTGCGAGGGGGGAGATACCCGATTCCTAGAGAGGGGCTGAGATTGTTACCATATATAAGAAGGGTGACACATGCGCACCCTCGAATTACAGGCCGATTAGCCTAAACGACAATGCTCAGAAGATTTTCACTAAACAAATCCTCGACAAATTGCTCCATGAGATAGACACAAATAATATCATGTCAGATCTCCAAGCTGGGTTTCGCTCTAAGATGAGCACTATAGATCAAATTTTCAGATGCACCACGCTACACTGGAAATATACCCTACTACAACGGCAGCTTTATGTGGCGTTTGTTGATCTTAGGGCCGCCTTGTATCTCATTCCTCATACAAATCTGTGGTCTGTCTTAAATATGATGGGGGTCCCGGGGAACTTAATCCATCTCATGTCCTAGCTGTATAGTAACAACTTTGCCCAGGTACGGTGTGGGCATGCAGGAGAGTTAACTAAATGCATTCTTATACAGTGGGGTATACGACAAGAGTGTATCCTTTCTCCCACACTCTTTACCCTCTATATAAATGAAGAGGCTGATTTCTTGAAGAATTGCAGAAATGACTCCCCTTCACAAAATGGTAATAAGGTACAGATTCTTTTATTTGCAGACTACTCCCTCCTCATTTCTAAGACTCCAATGGGTCTCCAGCTCCTTGCTGATAAATTTACAGATTTTTGTGTGTCAAGGGACTTGGAGCTCAATGCTGATAAAACCAAATATACGGTATTTGGAAAGGGAGCAGTCAAAAATTCAATTATATGGGCTGGGGAGAAGCAATAGAGAGGGTGAGGAGCTTCGATTATCTAGGAGTTAAGGTAATGGAGAGCCTGAAGTGGAATGATCAGCTAAGGAAAAGCACACTACTACTTGAGCACAGAGCAAATGCTATTAATAGGCAGCATAGGCAAACAAGTTCCTGTGCAGTTTCGCCAGCCCTGGAAGTTTACAGCGGCAAAGCACAAGGGGCAGCACTATATGGAGCCGAGACTTGGGGATGTACTGACGTCTCTCAACTTACTGCTGCAGAAAATAGATTTGCCAGAAGGCTGGTTGCTGTCCCCAGTAACACACCACTAATCCCCCTGTTCTATGATTTAGGGCTTAAAAGAATTGCAGATTGGCCGCCCTTAGACCACTTGTTTACTGGGTTCGACTATGGGTCACTCCGGAGTTAAAGGAATTTAGAGATTGCCTCATTGAATTATTATGTATTAGGGGTGCAAAATCAATACCTTGGGTCAAATTTGTTTCTGACTGGTTTAAAAAGCTGGGACTGACAAGGCTATGGATCAACCCAGAAAGAATGTTTGAGACTGATTTTATTATCATGAAATTTAGTTATTGGATTTATATTCAAGATACTCATTTAAATAACCAATTAACTGGTACATTAACAAATAGATTTTTAGATATTAAACAGTTTTCCCATTATGAGGAATTTTTAGATTTTGTTTCCTCCCCTCTAGATAAAAGTCTTTATATCCGTTTTCGACTTGGCACTTTACCCCTGAGATCAATAACTAGTCAATGGCATAAGGCATTTGTACGGCATGTGGCCTGACAGATGAAGATGAGGCACACATATTATTTTTCTGTCCTAGTTATCATGGCCCGCACCGGAAATGGATTATTCCCATATGTCGAAATCTGAAATTGACAAAATATTTAGTGGCTTTTAGAATTTTTTGTTGTTGTTGTTGTTTAATATCTGTTTATTGAATTCAAACAAATAGAAAAGTATACATGCCGCAGAAAATAGAAGGCAGGGGTGGGAGGGTAACAAAAGTTGGGGTACGGAATAAGCAATCAACTTTGAGTCTCTTCAGAGGGATAGGACCGGCTCAATAGACTACAAACCACAAATGTAGTGAGGGCACAGTGACGTCTCAGAATACAAGTAATAACATCAAAAAGAAAGCTCTTGCCACGCCCAAGGGGAGAGCTACGGAAGGGACTGAAAGGCAGAGGCACAGCTAAAGGTCCATTGCCCAATAGAAGGCTAACAAAGCATAGTTAGAAATTAGCATTTAAAAACCTCAGAAATTCACTGAAAAAACCATAGGTTTCAGGGACGTTATAGTTAGTATTAGCATTTTAAAAACCTTAGAAATTCACTGACATTTCACTCATACAAAAGCAGAGAAATGTAGCCGTTACAGTTAGCTGAGCTAACTATAACTCGCGCCCCGCAATGCACTGCTGATGATGTAACATATTACATCGCTCATGACATGGTCAGTGACATCACTGATGACATCTCAAATGACATCACTGATGACATCATCCACTTAATATCAGATGTACCTCCTCACACCCTAGTATAACCTTTCATACACCTACTCTAAAATACAGACTACCATTCTTGAAACCATAGACACACCAATACCAGTTAGTACATACCCACTCACTGATTCATAGGTCTACCCACACATCTACTCACCCATATAGTCACTCACACACGCAGTCACTCATCAATACAGCCACTGATATATGCACTTATATACCCATACAGATACTCACACAATGCCACTCACCCATAGAGTTACTCACACACCTAGTCAGTCACCCAAAGAATCAATCACACTGCCATTTACTCATTATACAGTTATACACACACCACCTCACTTATTCATACAGATACTATCACATACTTACTCTCTTATACAATCACTGACACAAGCACACTCTCATCCATACAGCTACTCTCACAATCACTCACTTATAAATACTGCCTTTCACATATGTAGTTACTCACACAAGTACCACTGAGACATCCACTCACTCACGAAAACAGCCATAAACACACTCACCCACCTATACAGCCCCTCACAGATGTACTCATAAACCCATACACCCAGTGAATCATCCACTCACATATCCATGCAGGGAGTCACACCCCACACCAATCCACACAGACACTCAAGCACCCATACAGGTACTCAGACAACCAATCATTAACCCATATAGACACTCATGTAGCTACTCACCAACCCATGCAGCAACTTACACACCAACTGACAGACTGATACAGACACTCACACAGATTAGTCATTCACCCATGCATTCACTAAGATACATTTAATCACTGACTTATACAGTCAGTCACGCACCCAGTAAATCATCCATTCAGACACTCATGCACCCACTCATTCTTTTATACACCTTGGCGTATATATATATATATAACATTCTTAAACTTTTTAGAAACTCAGTCACTGGATGATGTCATCAGTGATATCATCAGTGATGTCACTGATCATGTCATGAGTGATGTAATATGTGACGTCATCAGCAGTGCATTATGGGGGCGTGAGTTATAGTTAGGTCAGCTAACTATAACGGCTGAATTTCTCTGCTTTTTTACGAGTGAAATGTCAGCCTATCTATAACGTCCCTGAAACCTGTGGTTTTTTCAGTGAATATCTAAGGTTTTTTAAATGCTAATTCCTTACTATAATGTCCCTGAAACCTGTTTTTTTCACTGAATATATATATACACACACACACACCAGTAGGTAGTTAAAGTTAGTACCTAGTTTCCACAAGAAGAGCATTTTTTGTTTTGCTAATAACTTTAGCGGCATTTGACAAAACTTCACAAAATATTCAAACCTAGTTTGCCAGTCACTTCAGCTGCTATCTGGAAAGATTCGGGTGATCCGTCAAGCGGAGATGAGAAAAAGAGGGGGTCCCAAAATATGTTTTCCACATGCAATTTCCCATACGGATTTTAGACATGACTACAGGCCGAACCCCAGAACAGAATTAAACCAAATTTGGAAGAATGCTAGATCTTGGTCCAGAAAGTGTACTTTTTGTCATTTGGTGCAAATCTGTTTGGAAGTTTTGGAGTTATTGAAGTAAAAAGATTTATGTACATCTAGAGACGCAAATCCACTGTGGCAGATTGCGGATTCGCACCCGAATAGCAGTGCCTTGATTGGCTGGCTGCAAACTGAGAGGATAGTTACGGACGCCATTTTGTGCTTCAGGATTCGTTCCCAGGGTGAAAATAAAATTTTAAAGTGATAGAAGGAGTCAGTGTAGCGGTACCCTGACCCCATGGGCACTTATGGAGGGGTCTGTGAGGAACCCTTCATGGGCAAGAAATTATCCAAAAATGTTTTCTTATGGCATGAGGGTCCGTGTACCCATCGCAGCACTCAGCGTGACCTGGGTGCTCTGCAGCAGATCCGTGGATCCATACCTCAATTAAAAAAGCACATACACCCACTCACCGACCCACACACCAACTCACACACTCATCACTCTCACAGTTACATACCCACTTAAACACTCACATAACCACTGACACACCCATACAGACACTCACACACCGACTCACTGACCCACAAAACCACTCACACCCAATCACAGACCCATATAGCCACTCACGCACCGTAGGAAGCGGCTCTTTATGTGGTACACCAAAAAGAGGTATACCATGCAAACAGTCCAGGTATTCCCTTACAGTGGACAGGGTTTGCTGTAGCAATCCTAAGGGGCTCTTTGTTAGAAATGGGGTCTCTAGTTGGCAGTGGTTTGTACCCTGTCCAAGTAGGGACCCTCACTCTAGTCAGAGTAAGAGAGTCACCCAGCTAAGATAACCCCTGTTCACCCCCTTGGTAGCTTGGCACGAGCAGTCAGGCTTATCTAAGAGGCAAAGTGTAAAGTATTTGTACACACACACATAGTAACACAGTGAAAACACTACAAAAGGAGTCCACACCCTTTTTGAAAAATAGCCAATATTTATCTGAATAAAACAAGACCAAAACAATAAAAAAAATCCAACATACACAAATCAAAATATCACTTTTTAAAGATTAAGCAAGTTTAATCCATAGAAATCAATGGATGAATTAATTTTAACACAAAGTACCTTAGATGCATCAAAAATCAAAGAGAGTGCAAGGCGCAGGGGAGGTGAGGTGCAGGAAAAGCAAAGCGATGTGTCGGTTCCTTACTACATAGGGGAGGAGATGCTTTGGTTCCTTGCTGGCAGGGGATGTGATAGATCGGTTCCTCACTGCTAGGCAGGGGAGGTGATGCGTTGGTTCCTTACTGGCAGGGGAAGTGATGTGTCGGTTTCTTACTGGCAGTGGAGGTGATGTGTCGGTTTCCAGACACGAGGCCTCGGTTCCTTACTGTGGTGTCGATGGAGAATCGGCACCCAGGGATGATGCATCGAAAATCCAGATGCGCAGCATTGATGCAATAGTGGCAAAACTGGTGCTGCATCGATTTTACGGCAGCGACGCAGGCTTTACATTGATTCCACATCCGCGAAGCAGGTGCTGCGTCGGAGTTGGAACGGGTGTCATAGACATCAGTAACACGTGGCTGCGACGATTCTTCTGATGTGCTGCAATGGCAGGCTGGGGCCTGTGGTGAAAGCTGTGGTTGGTGCTTTAAGTGGGAACAACGCTTAAGGGCAGGCAGCGGTGATGCATAAATCTTTTGCAGTGATGCGTCAATCTTTTGCAGCGATGCATCAAAAAAACTGGCGCTGAGAGTCAATGCTTGTATTTTCTCCTTAAGATCACCAGGATACACTTCCAAGGGCCCTGGAACTGAATTTTACACCATTTGGCAAGTCAGCAGAAGAACCCAGGTACTGGCAGGTGAAGAATTTGATGGTCCTGAGACTTCCTAACAGGAGGCAAGAACATACAAGCCCTAAGAGAACCTAGGAAGCAGAATATAGAAAACAAAGTCCATTCCTTTCACTCCCAGGACAGAAACAGCAAGCAGCAGGCCAGCATAACAAAGCCACTAGCAGAGTGGCAGTCCCTCCTACAGCTGAACGTCCTCAGTCCAGAAGTGTTCTGAGTTTATGGTGTCAGAGCTCCAGTACTTATACCCATTTCTGCCTTTGAAGTAGGCAAACCTCAAAGGAAAGTCTTTGTAGTGCACAATACCCTGCCTTTATTTGACCTGGCTCCAGACACACTATAGGGGGGTCGAGACAGCTTTGTGTGAGGACAGGCACACAGCCCTGTTCAGGTGTCAGTGACAACTCCTCCTACCACTTTAGCTCAGGAAGGGCCATCAGCCTGATGAAGGGCCATCAGGATATGCAAAGGCACACCTCAGCTGCCTTTGTGTGACTGTCTAGAGTGAACGCGCAAGAGCCCAGCTGTGAGCCAACCCAGAGGTATATTTTACAGACAGGCAGAAGCACAGAATGGTTAAGCCAGAAAATGCCCACTTTCTAAAGGTGACTTTTTCAAACATGCAATTTAAAATACAACTTCACCAAAATATTTGTTTTTAAATTGTGAGTTCAGAGACCCCAAACTCCAAATCTCTATCTGCTCCCAATGGGAAATTACACTTAAAAGATATTTCAAGGCAATCCTTATGTTGCCCTATGGGAGCGATAGTCCTTGCAATAGTAAAAAACGAAATTAGCAGTGCTTCACTATTAGTACATGTAAAATGCACCAGTACATGTCCTACCTTTTAAATACACTGCACCTTGCCGATGAGGGTGTTCTTTGGGCCTGTCTTAGGGGTGACTTACATGTAGTAAAAGCAAAAGTTTGGACATGGCAAGAGGGTGCACTTGCCAGGTCAAAACGGCAGTTTAAAACTGCACACACAAGCAGGTCTGGGACATATTTGCAGGGCTAATCACGTGGGTGGCACGATCAGAGCTGCAGGCCCAGTAGTAGCATTTAATTTACAGGCCCTTGGCACCCCTGGTGCACTTTCCTAGGGACTTACTAGTAAATCAAAATATGCCAATCATGGATAAACCAATCACCAATACAATTTTCACTGAGACCATACGCACTTTAGCACTGGTTAGCAGTGATGAAGTGCCCAAAGTCCTAAAGCTAAAAAAAACAGGTCAGAAAATAATAGGAGAAAGAAGGTAAAAAGTTTGGGGATAACCTTGCAAAAAGGGCAAGGTCCAACACTCTTCAAGGGAGTAGTGTGGTCGAGCAGTCTTAGGGTTATCAGAGAGGAGTGTTAGACATCCACAAATAGACACAATAGTCAGTAAATTATGCCCACGACTCAATAAGCAGATTCACACCAATTTATAAAAATAATACATATCTTTATATATGTTTTGGCAGCAGAATCAATACAATGAGGTAAGTACTTTTTAGCATAGCAGGTTTGAAGTAAACAGGTTTTTGATACTTTAAATCGGTATTGAAGCACTTCACGGTAATGTTAACTTAGCAAGAAAACATACGCTGCATACAGTCACTTAACAGCGACTTACAGGACTCTTTTCTGGGTAATGAGATAAGTTAGGGACAAGGTCCAAGGCAAAACCAACAGGTCACCTGGGGAGGCACTGGGGCATCTGGGTGCAGAGGGGTGTTTTTCAGCATCATGTGACTTTGGTGCTTTAAATTGGTATTGAAGCACTTTGTGATAATGTTAAGCTCTGGAGGAAAAACATGTATTGCATTCGAGCCCTCAATAGCGACTAACGGGACCATTCCTCTGGAATTTAGGTGGGTATGGGGCAAGGCCCAAGGCTGCACCAAGAGTTCACTTCGGGCAGAACTGGGGCAGCCAGGTGCAGAGGTGCCTTACAGCATCGGGTGCCCCATTCAAGTCTATGGAGCTCGGTCCGTCGTAGAAGGGGTTGTAGGCTTGGACTGGGGAACCAGTCACGCTGAACCAACAAGTGGGCTCAAATATTGCGATGCTTGGTGGCGGATGGGTGGCTTTGGTCCTCTTCTCTAGGGGCCAGGGACAACGGGTGGAGTGGTGTCATTAGGCGTTAGTGGGAGCAGTCGTGGTAGAGGGGGCCTACGAACAGAGGCTGCATGCAGCATCGGGAAATCCACAGTGTGCAAGTCCAAGGTGGGCTTTGCCTTTGGAGGGCTGGGGGACCACACTGGCACCATTGGTCCACTTCAGCTCAGGCTAAGAAGTGCGGGTGCAGTGGTGCTTTGCGGTGACAGGTTTTTGCGATTCCAGAGTCTCTCAGTCTTCTTTGGGGTGCTTTACAGAATGCAGGGAAGCAGCTCTGTTGCTCCACAGGAGTTCCTGAGATCTTTGTAGAAGTGCTGGCAGTCCTCCCAGGCTTAAGAGGATAAGCAGCTTACATTGTGAGATGATTTTGGCACAATTGTCGACTATAGGTGAATAGGCGGGCAGGGCTGGTGTCAAGTCAGTTGCTACTTCCGCAATTATTGCTTTTGCGGCCCTTGGCCCTTCTTTTTCTGTTGGTCAACAGGATATGATTTCCTTGTGCCATGGCTTCCCTAAATACTGACATTAGAGGCAGTAGGGGAGTATAGGGTAGTAGCCAAAGGGCTACTTACCCTAGGGTCACTACGCCCCCTATATAACCACTTCATGGGGAAAGTGGGCGCAACCCTGTCCCAGAGATCCTAAATTTGCCTTCACCAGGATGGTCACTTCTGAAAAGTGGCATCCACTTCAAGTAGCCAAGTTCAGGGGTGGACAAAGGGTTTCAGTTTCCTCTCTGGTGAGAGAAGGCAGATTGCATACCAATGGTGGTTGGCCTCTTTGAAGCTCCACAGCTTTGGAATGCTAATCCAGAGGTCATCCTGTGGGCAGAGAGAAAAGGCCCTCACCTTTGGAGTCAGAAGCTCGATTCTGGTGGCTTTGCTGGCTAGAACCAGTCAGTCTGCACACCAGTGACTAGTAAGTTTTAAGGGGGCACCTCTAGGGTGCCCTCTGGGTGCATTTATTACTCAAACTGACACTGGCATCAGCGTGGGTTTGTTAACACGAGATGTTTGATACCAAACATCCCTATTTTCAGTGAAGCCTTCCTATAGCTGGGCAACTCATTTTCAGCAGTGTCCAGCACATGGTTTTAAGATGGGTTCCCTGATCACTTGTATTAACAGTAATGGAACTGACCAGTACTGGGGTATATCTGTTTATGCAGTTATGCCCTCACATGTAGTATAGTGCACCCTGCCTTAGGAGGGTAAGGCATGCTGTAGAGGTTACTTACCTATATGCATGCAGTGTTGGCAGGCATGGCACTCGGGCTGTGTGACATGTCATATTTTCACTTTTGTATGCACCAAGACACTTAGCCTGCAGTGGCAGTTTGCATGAGCTTGGTGAGGGAACCCTTAGGGTGGCACAATTTGTTCTACCACCCTTCGGGACCCTCTTAAGTACTTCAGGGACTTTAAGAGGATACCAAAGGTATTGCCAATTGGGTAAGCAATTGCACAGTTTTGGGAAAGAGATCTGGCACTGGGGCCTGATTAGCAGGAACCCAGTGCACTTTCATTCAAAATCACATCATATACCAGGCAAAAAGTGGGGGTGACCAGGTCAAAAAGGTCACTTTCCTACACACACCCACTCACACAACCACTTACACAACCACACTACCACTTACATAGCCACACAACCACTCATACCCATACAACCATACACACACTCACAAAACTACTCACACCCACTCACAGCCCCACATAGCCACTCACACACCCACTTACACACCCACACAACCACTAAAATCCACTCCCATACCTATAAAGCCACTCACACACCCACTCATAGACCCACTGTCAGCCCCAGTTCCCCACAACATCTGCTGTGGCTTCAGAGGGCTCTTTTCTGTTGCCTATTTCAGCCTCTCCAAGTAGCATGGCCCTTGGTGGTGGTCCAAGTCCTTGCAAGACCAGCCCTGGAACTCTTAGGCCCCTGAACTGAATGTATACTACTGTCTTATGACTTTCACCCCTAGCTTTTGTGCAGGAGTAGACTCACCCCCCCCCGAGCAGGCATATGCAACAGTATTGTATGCCCCTGAGTATTGCTTCTCTTGGTGTTATGTTTATTGACTGATATTTGTATTGTTATTGAGAAATGCCACAAATTTCTTTTGTGCTCCTCGAGCACAGCTTGGCTGAGATTAGCCGAGATCTTGCAAGATCTTGGCAACTCTTGGCGCCCGTCTTGGGTGCAGTCCTATTTAAACCGTACAAAAGAAAGAAAGCTTGCTTTCTGGATCTGGACCTGAGAGGGTTCCCTTATAGGAGCTTATTCCTTACCTTGTCCTGACGATTCGAGGCACCTCTAAAGAAATATTGCAACTTCCTCCTTCGTCACACAGGAACTCCAGCCACACCCTAAAAGAAAGAAAGAAACAAGTAAACTAAATTATGCATGCATAGAAAAACTAATACTGACTAAGTGATACAAAGAAAGACTAAGTGCTAGATGCTAAGACTAACAATGCAAGCAGGGCTTGAAAGAAAGTGAGTTGTTAAAAAATGAACACTCTTCATTTGAAAGCAGCCAATGTGATCAGCGAGGACAACTTAAAATTTTCACTTCATCCATGAAGCTGCTTCATTAAAAGAACCACGCCAAGCTTTAGTTAAATAAAGTTTGCATAGTGAAAATTGAGTGACTATAACTGTCAGAACTTGCTTGAGAATGGATCCGGGATGACTTAGAGTTTGCCAGTAAATAATTTGAATTACTCATTTTTTCCTAGATAGTTCTAAACACTAGAAGAGATTTTATCACCACAACCCTTGGCTGAGATGCATTATTTGCTCAAGAACGATTTTATAGTTGTTCGCAGGTACCTGTAAGGGGAATATCAATACAGAGAACTGGGGTCAATTTAGCAGAACATCTGTATTTCCGAATACAGAATTCCTTATCAGGTTTACACTTCTGTTTAAGGTTTGACAGTGGTAGCTGAGAGACAAGCAGCATCCATGACAAATAATTCCAAAACACAGGATCTTCTCCTTTAGTCCTATATGGCTTCCATGAACCACGAGTAAGAGGTAGTACTTGAGTCCTTGCTGCCTTCCATGAACTGCGAGTAAGAGGTAGTGCTTGAGGAGTTTATCCATATCATCTCTGCAGGGCCACATCACATACTATCAAGTTAGGTCAGTGTCAACCTGACACCCACAACACCACTCACATAGCCACTCACACACCCACCCACTCATGCACTCACACACCCACTTAAACACCCACACAACCCTTCATACACTCACACAGCCACTCCTGTCATTTGTCATCCCTGTCATATAGTTCCTAAAAGTGCATTGGATCTGCGCGTTTAGACAACATAAACTAAGGGATTGGTGTACAGACTGATTCCAGACACCCCCAAAGGATATGTTAGCCTTTAGACCAGCTAGCTCACAGTGCCACCATAAGCCCCCTAACCTTACCAAGGAGAAAATAGTTTCTAGTAACTATAGAACATAACCACACTTGATCCTTCAGGGATCATGGAAACAGTACAGTACTTTTCGCTCAGTCTATCGTGCTCAGTTAGTCTCAGAGGGATACACAGAATAAACAATGGGGACATTTTCAATCAGCATTTATTGAACCGCGTCATTCTAGTATAAAACAGGTTTGCTGCGACAATCATTAGACATAAACAAACGTATAAGATTACAAGCACCAACAGAGTAAAGAAAAAGGTACAATTCTAACATGGTGCTAAAACTGTGAATATATGAAGGCATAAAGACATAACAGTAATCAAACGTACTCCTACGATGCAAACCCAACCTAAGTGTACCTAAGTGTACCTTCCATGTATGTGGGTGTAAAGCCAAGAATCCCCTAGGAAAGAGCCAACCCCATTACCTGATGGTAAAGGATGAAGGACCCCGTCTTTTTTCTCGAGTTGGACACCCCGCAAGGGATGTCAGAGCACAGCGTGCTAGAGCTTCTGCGTGCAGGGACCTCAGCATCTGCTGTCAGCGTGGAAGCTTCTCCTCTCCATATCTAGTGTTGGTATGGTTCATTTATCCCATAAAGATAGCCTTGGGGTTCCTTACAAAATCAATATGTTGCTAGTACTATTATGTAAATGAGCCTAAATCAATACCTGCAAATATGCAAAGTAGTTCTTTCACCCTAGGATGAAGATGACCATGACTTTTATACAGAGTATGCTAATCCTGTTATGCTCGTCATGTGCAGGGACTTTTCTAAGAATCCTCATGCATAATAAATGAGGCTAGTTTCAAGGAAACAGATCGACATTTATTCAGGACACATAACTGGGTAAAAGGTCCGTGCTGGAACCAATATACAGAGCAAGGTAGGACAAATGTAGGTAAGAGGTCGTGTAGCTACCTAGGCCTATATTGACATACATTGGGGTACGTAACACTCACTCCTCATCTGAAGGTCGATAAGGTCAATTAATGCTAAAATATGTCTGTTTAAAAAGCATAAAAACATTATTATAAAACCAGTGCCTAAAAACATGGTATATGTAAAAAATGATGCAAAAAATAAAAAAGCTCTGTAAGTCTGCTAAATAGTCAATATACTGTTAGACCAACTGAGAACAACGAAAGCTATGGTGCTCAGTGACAGCGAAAAACACCCAAGAAAACAATGTTTTTGCATTCCAATTTGGCATGTTTTGGAAAAAGGGCAGAATTTTTCCCATCACACAGAGAGCCAAATGTTAGTGTATCCTGCAGACGACGATCCCTGTCACACCTTTTGTATAAGGTCATTGGAGCAAAGGTGATCATCTTCAGTTCCCACAGCAGCCGCCGAGGGAACACTCAATACATGTGATCCTGATATAGAGCCATTGTCCGATCAGACAGGAGCTGAGGCATCCCGTGGGGGCTCTAAGAATGCTGTCATCAACATGGAAATACGCTGAGGACACTGTAACACGTGAGCCTTTAAGGGGTCCAGCAGTAGAACAAAGAAATTAGGGCGCCCAATTTTTTTGATTCTCCAAACAAGCTGATGAAGTAGGACTTACTGTAGGTTAAAAACACTTTTTATGTATGAGGCAAACTGAAAGAGAGGCCAGAGAGTTCATGAAACCCACGGTACAAGCCTATTTACTTCTGAAAATAGCTCCAGCGACAGAACCCTATTTAAATGATATAACAAAGCCCTACCACTGCTTTCTTTTAACAAGATTCCGATTTAACCTCCAGCACCTTCTATTGTCAGCACCTCAGGGGTGGCGAAAGGTGAAATATTTGGCCCCTGCTCCTGTGATAATTTCTCTACCCAAGACACTTTGCACTTTACTATGTTCTGCGACCATTATCATCATATTCGCAAATGCTTTTTAGTACTTATCTTAAAGGGTAAATGCTTTATACAGGTAAGGCCTGCATTAGTATATTTACAGATGTTGAATAATACATGAGAAAGTTTTAACTTTGCTAGTTTTTTGGTTGCAGCGGTTAGGGAAAGGAAAAGAAGGGCCTCTATGATATGATACATTTTAGCTTTTTTACAACTGTAATGAAATTATTGTTTATCTGGATGTTTTTCATGCATAAGATTCATTTTTAAATAAATGTGCATAACGCTCATTCTTTATATTATAAAAATGGGGATGATTTTATTTTGCTATTTTATGGTGTATAAGATTATCCTGAATTAATTTTGTATATACTTTATTGCTGTTTTTATAAGATTCTCTGTAGCGTACTTTTATGGTTTTAATTAACCAAATAAAGTGATTATGACTGACTTACTGGGTCCAGCAGTACGTCTATGTCTGGTGGCTCAACCAAACGGAAGAGTCAGACATATGTCCAACAGGCATTTGTATCCACAGACTAGGCAGCAGCGGAGCCCAGGCAAGATGCAGTCAACCCAGACTGGTCTGAATGATAGGAACCAATGCTCGCTTAGCTCCCGAAGCTGAGGTGTGCCCAGATGGAGTCTTATGTGTTCACGGCAACATTGCACCAGGAGTGCCTTTTCCATCTCTTGAGGAACTAGACCATTGATTGAGTAGCAGGAAAATTAAAATCAGAATACCCCCTACAAGTAGTAGGACCAGCGGAAGCCCTCCAAAAACGCTTCCCAATACAGAGTGTATAAATGCTGGAATAATTCCAAAGATTGTCTGAAAAGTGCTCTATAGTCTTGAATCTATGCTTTTAAATAGGTGCACAATCCCCCTCGTATCAGACATCTTAAAGATCCGATGGATCATTTCCCTGAAATGGAGCAGGAAGTTTGTTTGGGCTAGTGCCTGTATCTCAGATGAAGACTTTCCAACCTGGAGATCAAAAGACGCTTGGCTTAGGTTAAGGCCACATCCTTCTGCAAAAGCATGGCTTTCAGTCTGCTCAGAGAATCAAACTGTATAAAGGAAACATTCAATGAAGGCCATAGTGTTGCCTCCCTAACTGTGTGGGTCAATGGAAACAATACTTGCATACAACAAGTAACCCTGGATCTTACTGTAACTAGATATGCGATGCCTGGTACCATCCCACAACAGCCTTGATCATTCAACATCAAATAGCTCCCATTCGAGAGCAGTTCGAACACTGGATGAATCACGGCAGCTGGGGAACCCTTCAAGTGACAGGATAAGTTTGCAACCGAAGCATTGCAGGCTCCGTGAAGAAAAATATCCTTACTGACTAGAGACCCACTTAAAGCAGTTTCACAATTTGATACGCTGAGAATTCCTGAATCTAAATCTGTACATTTATTCCCAGTACTCATGTATGTATCCCTCTCCCAACGCTTCATACCTGTCTACCTAGTGAAACTGTAGACAGTATTGAAATTGAAATGTCGTGACTGGCAATGTAATGTAGCCATGAATTAACCATTCTGTGGAAGGTGACTCAGCCACAGTGATAGGTAATTGGTCTAATTTTTCAATGTGCAGCATTGTATATTTTGCATCTCTTCGTGCCATTACCATCTGTCTTTCCATTAGATTATATGCGGAACACAGAGTCGTACTGTTGATGTAACGCCAGGGCACTTGGCCATAACGCAATGATTACAGCATCCAGCTTGATAATAGAATGGATCGCAGGTGCGATTGTCCATGTTGAAGAATAGACAAATCCTGTTTCATTATTTCTATAGCAGAAGACTCAATGTTACCCAGTGAATAAATTCTAGATGATAGTGTGGTAATACCGTTGTCGACCACTGCCGAAGCCTTTTCTAGGTTAACCCTATCAATCCCACCCAATCTCTCAGCAGCCTCCAGCTGGGAGATTTTCCATACCTCATTGTAAATAGCATAGATGAAGCGCTTTTGACATGGCTTCTGGGGACCTAACAAAAAATCCCTAAGATCCATGTCATCTGAGAGTAAGGATAAGTGTTGTTTCACCTGGGATAGTGTTGAGGTTTTTAGCCACTCTAGGCATAACTTCCGAACACTATAAGATGTCACCACCCCATAGTGTTCTGAGTGTACATAGAATTGGTCAGGCCTATGGATACTAAACCCTTACGTGGTACCTCTGAATCGTGACTGACACCTATCTATGTTGATAGGCCATATCAACCATCCCTTCTAACTGGGGTCAGATGAATTGTACAAACCATCATGTAGAACGGCATCTAATGTGTCCTCACTGTGTTGTGTATAATTTTGTCATCCCTCAAAGTATGTAAGTGAGGGAATCCAAGGTAAGTTCAAATCCTTAATCTTGGCTAGCCCAAGACAGGAAGTCTGTTGCACTGTGTCATCCAGGAAGATCATCTGATGTGGTATGAGGCATGCTCTAAATAAGGCCTCAATTCCCTGAACTTGCCAATCTTTAGTCCCCCAGACAGATTTTGTGTCTATAGTGTCTTTCCAAAAGTTGAAACCATGTACAGACAGCTGGGCAATAAAGGAAGCAGAGTATATATGTTTTGTGTTAGTGAACGTATATTTCTTTGCAGGTATAGGTGAAAGCATATAATAATAAGTGATCGGGTCTGAAGTATTAAACCCAGACAAGTAATCAAAATTTTGTGCAAATGTTGCACTACCTTTCTGCAGTGTTGGGCAATGTTCCCATTGATGGTAAGAGAAAACATTACATGGGATACTTGCTTTGTGCAAGAAATGATGACCATAGTGTTGGTAACAAAACATGGTGTCAAAATTAGATGTATTATCATACAATTCATCATTTTAAAAATGCAGCAGTTTGTTCTAAATCAGACGGCATAGTATTTACAGTTTCAAAGTCCTAATCATCAGAGAAAGTACTAGAGGTGATGATATCACTAAGAGAAATTTTAAATAAGTGTGGTATTCTTAGTAATTCAGTAGGACCATACAAATCATAAGAAACTCTGTCCCATACTATTCCTTCAGGAACTAGATCTGCTGTAATGTTCACTAAAGACAGGTCTCTCTGTTCATGGTGTGATGATGCCTGCAGTTTCAGGACCAAGTTCACATGTGGTACTGCAGAGCGTTCTGGGAGTTAATGTCCATTCTGGAGCAAGAAAAAGAGAGTCACTATACCTGTATTGCTGTTTACTTCCTATGGCAAGCTGGGCAGATCCGTCAGTATAAATAATGTATTCATACAGATCTAGAGGCATTATTTCATTCAGGAGAGGATATTCTTGTTTGTACTGCAGAAATGCTTGTGTTTTTAATGTAGAGTCAAATTTGTAGTCTAGATCTGTTGCAGTGGGAGAATTAGCCCATTGTATCCTTTGCAAATGCAGTGCTTTTGCGTTTGGAACTCTTGCTTTGGTAACAGTATCTAAGGTTGGTACTGGAGTCACGACAATAATGAGTTTCCCGTGTGCTAGTGCTCTTTCTCTCACTACAGAAGTTTGTACTGCTGTCAATATTTTTTCTGTGGATGCAAAACTCATCTCAGCGTTTGTGTACAAATGTGATTTGTATGCTATGGGTACTATTTCACCTTCATTGAAGGCGAGGTAAGAGTACCCTGATTGACCCGCGACTACACGGATCACCAAATTAGTAGTGAGTGCTTGGAAGCTATCATCTCAGCTTGTAGGGAACAGAGAATTTCTGTGTGTTCCTGTGTCCAATGTTGGACTGAAAAATCAGGCCTGATTTAGTTGTGGAAAGGTTTTACCTTTTCTGAGTAGTCTAAAATGTATGTTCTACCAAAATTTAGGAATCCTAAAATGGAATTTAAACCTTTCAGAGTCTTTGGTGGCTGAGCAGCACACATTTTTCTAAACAATTAGCTGGCAGGCTTTTTCCTTCACTTGATAACTCATATCCCAAAGATAGGACATTGAGGTGGGCAATTTTTGATTTTTTAAAGTTAAATTTGTAGCCCACAGTGGCGCACCCCAAAATTATGTTGCTCACCGTGTGCAAGTGATCCAATAATTCATCGTCTGTCAGATAAATGTCATCTACATAGGACAATGCCTCCTCATTACAATTTTGAAGTAACTCTGTTACTCTTGCTGAGAACAACCCGGGCTATTATCATACCCTTGGGGCAGTCTACAGAATTGGTGCTTAGAGCCTAGCACTGAGAATGCTGTCAAATGTCTGCTTCAGGCTCTATATTTTGGCAGAAGAATCCATTTGAGATATCTAGTGTTGTTTTGTTTTTCTTCCGTACAATGTTATTCCTTAATGCGGCACTGTGTGCATTTTGTACTGCAACTGTTTTTGTGCATGTGTTCAAATGTCTGTAGTCTAAAACCAGAAGGTATGAATTGTCAGTGTCATTACGGAAAAACAAAGGATTATTCATTGAGGAGGTGCAATTTTAAATCACACCTTGGTATTCAAGTTGATCTTAGATCTCCCTGACTTGTTTCTTAGCGTTTTGTTTTATTGGTTACTGCCTATGTGGAACAGTAGTAGCTTTTAAAGGGATTTCATGGTGAGGTGACTCAGCATCCCACCTACATGATTGCGGTAAAGTACAGGAGCAAGCGCTAACATCCACTCCAGCAAGTATGAATATTTTAGTGACTCTGGAACGATATCAGAGAAAGCTGGTAAAATGACATCTTCCCCCTTTTGCACTCCAAGACAAACTTAAGTGGCCAATCTTTTTCAGCCAAAAGGATATTTTATCCATATGTCAGGTTCTCCCAAAAGAGAATTTTCCTTTTCCTGGGTATGTCCCCCTCCATTTTAGGTGTAATTTCGTGTAAACGATGTGGGAAACTTACCCTAGTATCAGGTGTCTCCATCGTGATATGTTCATTCAACGCTGCTGTCACCAGAGATTCCATCAGGTTCTGGCAAGCTATTGTTACTTCTGCTGCACTGTCTAGCATTGTCAGAGACAATTCCCTGTTCAGTAGCAGAGTCCTCAGTAACCTTGGCATTTCTTATTTTAAGGCCTGCTACCTTCTTCTTTTTAAATTGAGGTTTACTTTTGGGTCTATCTTCTTGTTTGATAGTGTAGTCTGAAGTGCGATGTGTGTCTCTTGGCTTGGCTCGCTCTTCTGATCTGTGTTCTGACCGTCCTTCCCTCTCTGACTTTTTTGGTGAACCCTGAAAGGAACAAGAGGAATGTGTATCAGTATCCTGATACCCGTCAGGTTTTTAATATTATCAGAGTTTCTAAGGTTGTATTTTCTATCAGAGGGCTCCTGTTGAGGAGGCTCAACCCGTGATAGTGATGCATTCTGCTTATTATTTTTTGCATTGTTTGTTATCCCATTACTTTTTAGAAGAATGGGGTGCTTGCTTCAAGTTATCTTTTTAGGAATTACTTATTACTTGTGGTTTCCCAGGTCTAGCTCCCAAGTTATCTCTACCCAGCAAAGCATATGTTTTTTTGATAATCTTAGGTAGTTCTCACTCCTGTTGTGCAGGAGTGACTTACCTCAGGTGTGGGCATATAGCCACCGCTGCTGCCTCCTTTTATTTTGGCTAACATAATTGTTGATACATGGGCAAAATTGCCTATCAATTTCATCCCCAAGTCCAGGGCAGGTTCTGCCCCGTACTCATTCTGTGTTTGTTTCAATACTTCTGGTATGACTGCTATTAAGGGGGTACCATGAGTTCTGGTATAAACGGCAGCTAAAACTGTACCCCAAGTGCTACAATCCTCTATCAGGGAGCTATCCCTATTGGCAAGCAAATTGTTAATATTCTGTGTTTTTCCTGCGGGCCCGTATGGGAAAATATGGCTTCAAGCTTTGCTATTTTCTGTGCTACCCAGAAAGGCATCTGCTCACGCCTAGTTGGCATCTGTCCCATAACCGCGCTCAGCATTTGTGGGCCTATTTGTGTCAAAGACCCTTGCGATTGACCAAATTGAGTGACCCTTGTAGGTCGAATTGCAAGTGTTCGCATTACAAACTGGCAAGGTTTCTGTATAGTTTTACTATCTCTTTGTAAAGTTTACATAAGTCTGCTGCTGGCAATGTATCTATCTCTGGATGCAGTGTGTAAGCAGCTAGGACCGGCTAGGTCGCTCCTTCTCTGCTGAGCGGACCGAGTCTCACATTTCCTGTGGTGTGGGGGAGGATGCCTTTAAACCAATTAATATGTTATTGGTAAGTTATCGGGACTTCTATGTCCTCGTATGGAGAGTATTCTTCAGGAGTCTCATCTTCAATGTAAGTGTGAATCACCTTTGTGCGTGCATCTGCAGGTGGAAATTTGATCAATGAATAGAATATCTCTGTCCTGAATGCCTCGTGTGCCTCAGTCACGAAGGTAACATCTCCACCCATTGCTGGGAGGCCTTAATCCAAATTTTGTCTCCGGGTTTAGGTTTCGGACCTCAATCGTTTTTTGTGGCATTCCAGTATCAATCCTAGACAGAGTATCTGCTTTTCCATTCTTTGTTCCTGGTCTATAGGTGATCATGAAGTAAAAATCTGCGAAGTATAGAGACCATCAGAGCTGACAGGTGTTAAGGTTTTTCTGACTTTAAAACTTCAGATTTTGATGGTCTGTGTACACGGTGACCGTATGCCGAGCTCCCATTAAATAATGCCTCCACTCTTTGAAGGTATCTTTTATGGCCAGTAATTCCTTTTTCATTATGGTATAGTTTATTTTGGCTGAAGTCAGTTTCCTAGATCGATATGCCACTGGCTGCAACTGCCCTGTCTTCTTATGCCGCTGTGACAATACTCACCCGATTGCCAAGTCTGATGCATCTGCTTCAACAAAAAATGGCTCCAATGGATCAGCATGAAGCAGGACTGGGGCTGTGTAAAATCTCTTTTCTAGGATTCAAAGGCTTCTTCAGCATCTTCAGTTCATTCAAACAGAATTCCCTTTTTTTGAAGGCGATTAATTGAAATTAACTTTCTAGAGAAATCTTGGATAAACCTTCTATAGAAGTTCTGAAATCCTATGAAGCTTTGGACTTCCTTGACAGACTTTGGAGCGTTCAATTCAGTGACTGCTCTTATTTTCTGATGGTCCATCGTGACTCCAGCTGGGGTGAGCACAAACCCGAGAAATTCCACTGATTTCACATTAAAGGCACACTTCTCTAATTTTACATGCAAACAATTTTCCCTCAGTTTCTGCAAGACTCCTCTTACATGTTTCTCATGCTCTTCTACTGAATTTGAGTATATTAATATGTAATTGATATACATGATTGCACATTGGTCGATAACATCCTTCAAGACATCTTTTATGAAATGCTGGAAAGCAGCTGGGGGAATTGCACAAACCGTAGGTATTCAAAAAGCCCATATTTTTGTCCGAAACACCATTTTCCACTTGTCTCCTTCATACACATGAATGTGGTGATAGGCTACCCTCAGGTCAAGTTTTGTATATACCTGTGACCACTTAACTTGATCCAACAGCATCAAGATAAAGGGCAGAGGATAACGATTTTTCACAGTGATGCGATTGATTGCTCTGTAGTCTATACACGTATCTTAGCTCACCCTCTTTCTTCAGAACAAAGAAGAGTGGCGAAGACACAGGAAATTGGGGTGGCCAAATAAATCCATTCTTTAAATACTTCTGAATGTAGTCTTTCAAGTGTTGATTTTCTTTTTCCATCAAGGCATATACTCTTCTACAAGGTAGACTAGCACCAGGTTCAAGTTAAATTTTACAATCGTAGGTTCTATGCGGTGGAAGCTTCTCGGCTTCAATTTCATTGAAAACATTGTGATAATCTTCATATTCTACTGGAATCTCAGTTGAATGGATAACACAAACTGTTGCACCCCCATTCACAAAGCCACATGGATGGATTCTTCTCTCTATGTGGATTATCTTTTCTGAAACAGTTTTCCTTGCAAAATTCAGAATCCATCTTGATTGGTCCAGCACTACAGTCTTTGGTGGGATTATGCTCGGTGAGCCATGGTAGTCCTAATATGAATTGAAATTGAGGCGCATCAATGAAAATAAACTGCAGTGTTTCACAATGTCCTTCTCAAAAGATTTGTTCCACTGGCTCTGTGTGACTCACAATGGGACCAGATGACAGGTTTGTTCCATCTACTGCTCTTACTGCTTCACTCTTAATCTTTTGTATGCCCCTTAGTCTAATTTTTTCTGCAAATTGCTAGTCACAAAAATTTCCTGTTGTGCCTGAATCTATCATTACGGAGACTTTTTTAAATTTAATTTCTCCAAAATGTAGCGCCACCAATTGGGTGAGATGAGGGGATGAAGATTGCAAGGTGTTTGCCAGTTGATGACCTTTTGGAGTTGCATCTAATGCTGCACTCACCAGTTCAGCTCCTCTTACTGTTGGTGCTGCATGTTTTCCTTCAGTAATACTTTGGGTCTTTTTTGACAATTCTTCAAAACATGTCCACTAGCACCACAATAAAGACATAATTTATTCTGTCTCCTCTTTCTTTCTTCTTTCGATAAAGGCCCTCGAATCGTTCGAACCTGCATTGGTCCCACATCGAATTGACCTTCCATTGCCTTAGAGCCCTCTGTTTTCACTTGATCAAATCGGGGTGTACTCGGGTGAAATTATTTTTTTCTTTCTCCTCTCCTTTCATTTTGACGAAAATCTATTTCAAGAACTAAATCTATTAAGGCTGAAATTTCTGTGGGTCTATTGGGTACTTGAGCTAAGGCGTCTTTCAATTTGTCTTACAAACATCTGTAAAAGACTGCCTCTCTATTACCTTCTGGCCATTCAGTTTCCACCACAAACTTATTAAATTGGGCTAAATAAGCTATTAGATCTCGACTTCCTTGTTTTAATTCCAATAATTCATTGTCCGTAGCATGCAATGCTTTTCTTCTATCGAATATTCTGAGAAACTCCTTTTTAAACTCATCAAAATCATGCAAGATTGAATTGTTCCTTCTGACTAGAGGCCTTGACCAGACTGCCACATCGCCGCTAAGATAGGAAAGGATGAAAGCCACTCGAGACTGTGCATCAGGGAATACCGCAGGGCGGCACATGAAAGGTAGGGTACACAGGGTCAGGAATATTTGGGCCTTATGTGGATCACCATTGAATCATTGAGGAGAAGCCAATGTAATTATTGGAAATAGGGAGTGAATTACCTCGGTAGTGACCTTAGGAATTGGATTCTGAGCGGGACCAGCTTCCTCCACCCTTCCGGATAAGGGAAATCCATAACTACCTCCTGCAATTATGCTAATTAATTTTAAGGCCAAGTCAGTTGTTTCTCTCTTTCAATTTACTAAGTCTATTCTCAGAATTCTATTTTCCTCTCTTACTCCAATTAATTTATTCTGGATGCCTTCTAACACTTCACTTCGCTTACTGAAATCAAGGCCTTCCACCATTCTTCTCAGATGCTGAATTTTCACATGGGCACTTCACTCTGTCAGAAGCCTCATAGATCAGTGTGGGAGTAGAATGTCCATAATTTCCCAGCGCCCACCTCTGAACCCAAACGTCACCTGATTTTCCACAGACTGACATCTAGACCCAGAGGGGGAAAAGGGAATTGGGATTGAAAGAAGAGACAGTCGATTTTTTCCTGCTTTTACAGCTTTCCTTTTTTCTACTCATGTGACTTTGTCTAACATTGATATTCTCACCACTTGCTCTAGTGTCTGTGGAGACCTCTCAGGAATTCTCCATATCTGCAAAATAACATTAAGCATTTAATCACCTACTTATGTTTTAAAAACCTTACAGTTACATTAGTTATATTTTTGCTCAATTCTTTACCCAATGTTTTTCGACTGAGCACCCTTCTTTTTTCAATGTGTGTTACTTGGATTTTCCAATTTACTGGTTAAAATACTGTCTTAATACATACTGGAGAATACATTTTACATCATACTTTTCTTTTATACATTGGTCATTAATATTTCATTCTTGCGTGCTCCGACAAAAATCCTCACTGAACTCTGTGAGCTGGAATACTGATAAACTGCAGTTGACTTCCTCTGGTTGCTTGTGATGACTCTTCCGAAAGAGGGGTGTAGACACTCACTCCTAATGGAAGTCTAGTCACCTGACCAAACTCTGCCTCTCTATGATGACGTAGAGAATTGACAGACTCGTACTGAAGACACTACTCAACTAAATTATTAAAGAAATGAACACAGCAAATCTATCCAATGATTTACTGCGTCAAAACTACCCTGATTAATTTTCACGGCGAAACCCAGAAACACTGCCTCACATTGAATTGTCTCAGGTGAAGTGTGCTAAGTCAAGGACGAGCACGCTAGCTGTTCCTTCGCTGGCTTGCGCTCTGCAGCACTAAAACGCTGCCTTGAGAGTGGCATCTTAGTGGCCATCTTGGAATTTTGAAAATTCCATCCTTGATTCCAACAGAACCTTTCAGCTTCTTTCTAGCTTGACTTTCACTCTTGCGAATAACTACATTCACAAACTGACCTCTTGAAGCACTAGGATTCAGTCCAGTTCTGACAGGTACCCACATTCTAGTCCCAAACAGGACCTCATATGGAGTATGGCCTCCTAGGGAACTTCTTGGCATGTTATTCAGTGCCCTCTGGACCCCATATAGGTGATTGACCCAACTGCCACCCGAATCTGATGCCCTTGCTGTTAAGGATTGCTTTAAGTCCTGGTTTTTCCTTTCCACAATCGAATTTCCCTCGGGATGATACGAAGAGGAGTACCTCAAGACCACACCCAAACTTCCCATGGCTTCTTTGTAAGCCCGAGAGCAAAACACAGGACCACGCTCAGAATGTATTTAGCCAATTGCATATGTCCTTATGAAGACTCGCAAATCCTTTTATAACAGTTCGAGCGTCAGCCGAGTGCTGGGGCCAAACCCACAGGAATCTAGAGCATGAGTCCACTGCCACCAAGATGTACTTGTAAGCCCCGTCAGATTGTTGGGGGCCGCAGTGGTCCAAATAGACACATGCGAGAGGTCTGTCTGATATCAGTAATGATGTCTGTTGTGGACGTGCTTCGGTGGAACTCTTCATCTGCTGACCGATGTCGCACTTAAGGACAAAGCCCTTGGTCTGTTTCATAAGACCTGGCCTTCAATAACGTTGTTTCAGTAGTGAAACTGTTGCAGTAACACCTGCGTGTGCTGAACCCAGACCCTCGTGTGCAGCTAGAATTAAACCTAATCTGCAATTCATGTTTGGTATTACTTTATCCCCCACTCCTTGAATTTGAGCATACGGTATGTTTTGTGCATCTAACTTGTAGGAGTACTTGAGTGGAAAACCTTCTGGCAAGGCTGAGCTGTTATTACGCGTTGCGCTGACAGCTACCATTATCTGTCCGTCTATCCTCGTGCTAGAATGAGAGATTGTATCAACAGCAGCAGTTCTCACTGTCGCCTTGGCGGCTTTATGAGCCAATAAATTCCCTTCAACATGCATGACAACACGCTGCTGACTCAGGGGTAAATTCACAAGAACGTGCGATAACTACCGCAAGAGTAGCGTAACGCAACTTTCAATATCGCAGCCTATCGTGGGAAAATAACCCCGTGTCAACTTGGAATTCACAACAAGGCGGTAGCAAGCGATAGTCTGCCAAAACCGCGGGCAATGTCGGCAATACAACCACCACGATAGAGATAAAAACACAAACCACAACACCAAAAAACACGCGATGGGCCAAAGCGCGATGAGGAAACCAGCGACAAGCAGCGCCAGGCCTGCAACACACACCTGGCAGGCATCAATAATCACCATAAAAGTAGAAAAAACACCCACACAGAAACTGACCAACACCCAAGCACCATGGAGTCAGCCGGGGCAGGCGCAGAGGATGAGCGCAACCCCACAAGCACCCCGGACAACCAGCCTGGGACCTCGGGGACAGGGAAGGGCAAGGACAAGAAGATGAGGAAGACCAAGTTCAGTCCGCAGGCGAACAGGATCATAGTCACGGAGGTGATGGAACACCATTAACAACTCTTCATCACCTCCAATGTGTCATTGGGCACCAAAACTGGAATATGGCAGGACATCGTCGACAAGGTGATTGCCGTCGGAGAGCACAAGTGGACAATGGACGAGGTCAAGAGGCGATGGAATGACATCAAGCGGAAGACCAAGGAGAAACTCACCGCCAACCAGAAGGCAGCAACGCAGACCGGAGGTAGGGGCCAGCGCCACAGCTGGAGCTGGATGACATGGAGGAGCTGGTGTCGACAGTCATCAGTGTGGAGACTGGCTGGAATCGGGGGACCGGACACTGCTCGACAGGACACAACACAACCGCAACAGGGTGAGTGACCACCAGGTACTGGGGGACGGGTGGAGATGGCCACAATGGCACACATGCACAAGCAAGCAGGGCACAGTGCACACCCACAATGACCCTGGGTCCTCGCCCAGACCCACAGACTGTCACAATGTACAATGCCATGCTGTCTGAATGTCAACCTGTACCATGCGGCTACATACATGTGGACACATTGTAATACACCATCTCCCCTTCACATCACAGGGGCATCATCAACACCTCCTGCAGAGCAGTCACAGCCACTCTTCACTGATGATGAGGAGGACAACACCAGCATCAACACCCAAACCATCCAAGACATCATTGACCTCATCCGCCACTCACCTCCAGGAGCAGGGCAGCCCAGCTACATCGATGAGACCCCACCCACCACCAAAACCACCCAGCAGGAGGCACCCACAGGCCCGGCACCCTCCCAAGTCCCCCAGGAACAACACATGGCCTTCCAACACTGTGTGCTGGAGGGCCAGAGGGAGACGGATGAGCAGGTGTGGGTGGGGTTCGACCTCATGGCTACCAACCTGGACGCCATCCTTGGGTGTCTATGTCCACCCCATGGTCTCCAACGAGCCCTGACTGACATCGCTGGAGTCATGACGCGGAGTGAAGAATACCTGTCCGCTCAGAGTGGCTCCAGCGATCCCAGCCATGAGCTGGCACACATGCGGAGGCTCATGGAGGACATGGTGCGGATGGAGGGAGAAAGGATGGCAGCCACCGCTGCACATCAGCGAAATGTAGCTGGCATCTACCCTGCATGTCCTCATCATGGCATTGCTGCCACAAGGCGTGGCGATGATGAATGCTGCTGCCCCCACACCATCCACATCTCCGCCCCCTGGTGTGCCAGTGCCTCCCAGTGCGGCAGGCGTATCCACTCCAGCACCTGATGTGTCACTGCCACACAGTGCAGCCGACAATCCTCCTCCGTCCGCTGATGTGTCAGTGGCACACAGTGCCACAGCCGGTACTGCAACACACACAGGTGGGGCAGAGCACACATCTGGGGACAAGGACGTGGATGGGATTGAGATCAGAAGGCGGCACTAGCATTCATTTCCACCTTGCCTGTTTCTGCTTGGTGCCGCACATGGCCTCAATACCTACCATTGACCCCCGATACACTCCGATGCACTTACCTTGGACAGCGACATGGACTGCCACATCCTGTTTGATGACCAATGACACGGCGGACAGACTGCGGACTGTACCCTTCCTCTTCCGCAGTACAGGTCATCCCCGGATGGACACTGGCTGGCCCTCCACGGGCCCATATTGTGTAGTGTGCTCAGCATTGCCCTGTACCGCTCCAGCTGCATGACTGCACTGGATGTGCAAATAAATATCCAGTGACGCACTGCTGTGTAATGTCTTACGTCATTCATGTATGGATGTGTGGATGAATGTGAGGAGAGTGCCTTCCCTTGCATCAATGATGTTCATCCTTTGGATGCCAGTCAGAGGGTGCAACATTGCATTTTGTGTACCGGGTCCCGTGAACACTACAACAGGGACACACACATCAGTCACTTCCTTGTCCGGACATGGACTGGACCATGCCCAGAGCCCATGGGTCATTGTTGCAAGCCCTGCACTGGTCCGGCGTACGGCAGGCCAGACCACTCCGCTAACGCCCCGAGGGGGGGCCCTCATTGCTACCCGTCGCAGCCGTACTCGCTGGTGGTGTGCAGGTCACTGGTCTAGTTGTCAGCATGTCACAGCCACTCCCTGAGGGCAGGTTTTCACACACACCACACCCATCCGGCACAGGCGTCACAGGCCATGTGACTCCGCCAACATAAGGGGCCGACGACGTCACATTCCCCTCTTCCGGTGGTGACTGGATGACGGACGCTCCACGGTTCTCACTCATATAGGGCCCATGAGTTTTTGCGCACAGGGTTAGTGGTACACGGGGCCTTGTGGACGGCACGGGCATACCACCATGTGGCGCAGACTGGGGTTGCACAGGGTTAGTGGCACACGGGGCCTTGTGGACAGCACGGGCCTACCACCACGTGGCGCAGACTGGGGTTGCACAGGGTTAGTGGCACACGGGGCCTTGTGGATGGCATGGGCCTACCACCACATGGCACAGACTGGGGTTGCACAGGGTTAGTGGCACATGGGGCCTTGTGGACATCACAGGCACCCCGCCACTGGACGGTGACTTTGGGTGCACTGTGTCAGTGGCACCTTGAGCTGCTGAGCAGGTATGCAGCCTGCGATGATGCCCCGTCCCGGCGGTCCGGACAGCTCAGGTTTTGTGTGCCCTGCTGGACCGCAGTGTGGGCCAGAGCCAATGGGCAGTGCGGGCCTACCGCCCCGTGGCGTCGCTTCCGGGATCCCAGAGTTAGTGGCACCCATTGGGCTGAGCGGGTGTGCAGCCTGCGATGATGCCGGGTGCACTGGTATGTCCTATGTCATGGAGTAATCAAGACCCAGCACCAAACGTGAGACCTGGTGGCCTGCGGAGCAGGGCTGCATGATGTGGAGGGTGCCATGTCCACGGGCCCCGGGCTTGTGGCTTGCAGCGGCACATGGTGGGACCTCCTGTCTACGCACCGGTGGCGGAAGGTGAGCATTGAGGCCTGGGTGTGCATGGGCGGGCATGCTCCAATGGGTGGTGGGAGGGGTTGGGGTCCCTTTGCCTGGGTGTGCATGGGCGGGCAGGCAATGTTGTCTTGTGCAAGTGTGTGTACCGTGCCAGTCATGTATCTGGACTCTGTTTCAGCTGACAGCTCTGACTCAGATGTGTGACCTGGTGTCCTGCTATACATACCGGCACGTCAACCACGACACACCGGTGGCAGCAGGTGAGCAGTGTGGCCTGGGTGCGCAGGGGCGGCACTCTCTCTCTCTCTCTCCCTCTCTTCCTCTCTCTCTCCTCTTATCTCTCTCTCTCCCTCTCTTCCTCTCTCTCTCCCTCCCTCTCTTCCTCTCTCTCTCCTTCGCTCTCTCTCTGTCCTCTGATGTGCGCAGGACACACCTTCTCATCATGTTTTTTGTCTTACAGGCTGTGACCTACGTATTGTCCCGAGGGGAGCGGCCATGTGTCTTCATTTCATTTCGGTGTTCATTTTAATAAAGTTTCATTTGTTGCTTCGAAAGTGAATGTGTGCTGCTTATTTCTGTGATGACACATGCATGTCACCAGTTGTGATTGTGCGACATCAAGCGTAATATTTTGTACATGTTTAGGTGTGGCTGATGTGGCATGTCTTTGGTCGGGGGGTGCCAGGGAGGGGTGGTCCTGGGGGTGGTGGCGGTGGGTGTTGTGGCCCTCTTGGGTGTCCAGGCCGCATGATGAGTGGCTCCATGGCATCTGTTGCCCTTCCGATCTAGCCCTGGGCTGTACTCCTTTTGGTTTGCAGGCTGTCGTCCAACTTTACACCAGGTCAGAGCAGGTGTAGATTTCCTGGTGCTAACGCGCCTTATCGCCTGTTTTGTATTTTTAGCGCCGATGTGGCTGGTCGTTGAGAATGTTGAGGTGTGATGTTGTCTCGGCTTTTGGCACGGGAACGCCTACTCTGCATCTCATTAGCGATATTAGCGGGGGTCCTCTGTGGCAATGTTTTTTGCGGCTGCTATCGCAGGTAAACTGGTGCTGTGGACTGTTAACACCGGCTTGTGAATGGGGAGGTAAATTTATCACGACTTTGGATGCGATAAAGTGCTGTTAATTCGGCGATAGCTCCTTGTGAATATGCCCCTCAGTGTATGAATCACATGAGCCCGTGGAAAGCCTTTTTTCAGCTCTGCCACTTGTTCCCGAAGCAACTTGTGCTTTATTGTGCAACCTTTTGAATCTCTAAACCCATTCTGGCGCCAATAGTTAATATACTCATTGTAAGACTATACACAGTAACATGAATTGCACACAGTAAGTGTTGGGAATTCCCGATCCATATATTTTGTTCCAGTATTGGGGGTTTTAGCTCTGCCAGCTGTGCCGTGCAATCTCCTAGAGACTGGGCCTGCGTATTGCTAGGACAGAACTTGCCATTCACCATACGTCCTTTTACAATTGCACATGCTGTGCTGAATTTCTGTTTACTTCCTACGGCCGGCTGGGAAGATCCGTCAGTGTAAATTATGTATTAATTCTGATCTAGAGGCATTATTTCATTTGGGAGAGGATATTCTTGTTTGTACTGCAAGAATGCCTGTGTTTTTAATGTAGAATCAAATTTGTAGTCTACATCTGTTGCAGTGAGAGAATGAGCCCATTGTATTCATCTTGGATGCAGCTCTTTTGCATTTGGACGCTTGCTTTTGTAACAGCATCTAAGGTTGATACTGGAGTAATGACAATTATCCGTTTCCCCTCACTACAGCAGTCAGTATTTTTTCTGTGGATGCAAAATGCATTTCTGCGTTTGTATACAGGTGGGATTTGTATGCAATGGGTACAGTTTTGCCTTCATTGAAGGTGAGGTAAGTGTACCCGGATTGACCTGCTATTACACCGATCACCAAACTCGTGGTGTTTACAAATGTGTGTAAGTGTATTGAAGCTATCATGTCAGCTTGCAAGGAATGGAGTTCTGTGTGTTCCTGTGTCCAATGTCTGACTGAAAAATCAGGTCTAATCAAGTCATAGAAAGGTTTCACTTTTTCTGCGTAGTCCAAAATGTATGTTCTGCCACAATTTAGGAATCCTAAAATGGATTGCAAGTTTTTCAGAGTCGTTGAAGGTTGGAGCAGCTCACATTTTTCTAAACAATTAGATCCGAGGCTTATCCCTCTGTTTGAGAGCTCATATCCTAAAAATAGGACATTGAGAAGGGCAATTTTAGATTTTTAAAGTTACATTTGTAGCCCTCAGAGGCGAATCCCAGAATTATGTTGTTCACCCTATTCAAATGATCCAATAATTCATCATCCGTCAGATAAATATCATCTACACAGGACAATGCCTCCTCATCAAACTTTTGAAGTACCCCGATACTCTTACTAAGAACAACCCCGGGCTATTCCTATAGCCTTGAGGCAGTCTACAGAATTGGCGTTGAGAGCCTATGGCCAAAAATGCTGTCAAATATCGTCTTTCAGGTGCTATATTTTGGCAAAAGAATCCATTTGAGATATCTAGTGTTGTTTTACATTTTTTCCTCACAATGTTATTCATTAATGCGGCACTGTGTGCATTTTGTACTGCAAATGTTTTTGTGCATGTGTTCAAATGCCTGTAGTCTAAAACTAGAAGGTATGAATTGACGGGTTTCATTACGGGAAACAAGAATTATTCATGGAAGAGGCACAATTCTCAATCACACCTTGATATTCAAGTTGATCTAAGATCTCCCTGACTTGCTTTTTCACGTCATGTTTTATTGGGTACTGCCTCTGTGGAGCTGGAGTAATTTTTACTGGGATTTCATGGTGAGGTGACTCATCATCCCACCCTACAAGATTGAGGTATAATGCAGGAGCTAGTGCTACCGCCCAGTCCTGCACGTATGAATATTTTAGTGATTCTGGAACAAGGTCAGAGAAAGCCGGTAAAATTACTGTTTCTCCTTTTGGGCAGTCCATAACGAACACAGGCGGCCAATCTTTTTCAGCCAAAAGGATATCGTATCCTAAAGTCAGGTTCTCCCAGAAGAAACCTTTCACTTTTCTGGAGATCAGCCCCTCCAGTTGGAATGTTATTTCATATAACTGATGTGGGTTACTTACTCTAGTATCGGGTGTTTCCACCGTAATATGCTCATTCAATGCTGCTGTTACCAGAAATCCATCAGGTTCTTGTGAGCTATTGTTACTGTCTAGCATCAACAGAGAGCATTCCCAGTCCAGGAGTTGAGTCCTCAGTAGTCTGGGCAGTTCTAATTTTCAGACCACCTAATGTCTTCTTTTTAAATTGAGGTTTACTTTTGGGTTTATCTTCTTTTTTGATAATGTGGTCTGAAGTGCGATGTGTATCTCTTGGCTTTGCTCACTCTTCTGATCGGCGTTCTGACCGTCCTTCCCTCTCTGAGTTTTTAGATGAACCCTGTAAGGAATGAGAGGAACGTGTATCAGTATCCTGATGCCTGTTAGGTTTTTTAATATTATCATGATTTCTCAGGTTATATTTCCTGTCGGAGTGCTCCTGTTGAGGAGACCCACCCCGTGATTGTGATCTATTCTGTTTGTTTTTTGATTGTTTCTTATCCCACTTCTTTTTAGAAAAATCTGGTGTTTGCTTGGAATCATCCTTTTCAGGATTATCCTTTAATTGTGGTTTCACATGTCTAGCTCCCAAGTTATCTCTTCCCAGCGAAGCATAGGTCTCTTTGATCATTTTAGGTAATTCCCGCTCCTGTTGTGCAGAAGAAAATTTCCTCAGGCGTTGGCATTTAGCCAGCGCTGCTGCCTCTCCTTTTATGTTTGCTAACATAATTGTTGATACCTGTGAAAAATTGCCTATTAATTTCATCCCTAAGTCCAGGGAAGGTTCTGCCCCATACTCGTTCTGTATTTGTTTTAATACTTCTGGTATGACTGCTATTGATGGGGTACCATGAGTCCTGGTATAGATGGGAGCGAATACTGTACCCCAAGGGTACAATACTCTATCTTGGGAGTTATCCCCATAGGCAAACAGATAGTCAGTATTCTGTGTTTTTCTTGCAGGCTTGTGCTTGTGCTATCCAGAATGGCATCTGCTCATCTTTAGTGGGCATTCTTCTCATAATCGCGTTTAGCGCTTGTGGGGTGATTTTAGTTGCGGTCCCTTGTAGTTGACCTGCTGGAGTGACCCTTGTAGGTTGAAGTGTGAGTGTTCTCATAACAAATTGTGTAAGATTTATAGCTTTATTATTTCTTTATGAAGTGGACATACGTCTGCTGCTGGTAATGTATCTATCTTTGGATACGATGTGTGAGCAGCTAGTACCGGCCAAGTCACTCAGTTTCTGCTGAGGGGACTGAGTCTCACTTTATCTGTGTTATGGGGCAGGGTACCTTTAAACCAATTTATATGCTCTTGGTAAGTGAGTGGGACTTCTATGTCCTCGTATGGAGAATATTCATCTAGAAGTTTGTCTGGAGTGTATGTATGAAATGTATGTGTGTGCATTTGCAGGTGGGAGTTTAACCCAAGAATAGAACACTTCTGTTCTGTATGCCTTGCGTGCCTCAATCACAAAGGTAATGGACCCACCTAATGCTGGGACTCCAAAATCTGCTAATTTTGAATTAAGTGCATTTCTGCAATTTTCTGATATTTTTATAGCACATTCCTGCTCTCCTTCCTGTGCTACATTTGTATTTAATGCAGCTGCAGCGTCATCTTGGATAGACATTGCAAAAGGAGTTTCTAGGAAATAGAGATAAGGTTTATGAACAATGTAGGGAACTATAATCCTTCAAGCTTGAGTAAACCTACAGCCAATACAATGGTGTATACCTACTCAGCTGTGGCTGGAATTTCCCTTCCGATTCCAGACGTCTCTGGATAAATGTGAGTAGGGGTCTCTGAGAAAGCATGACTGAACTACTCATATTTGACCATTAAATAAGAGCCAAACCAACGTTGGCGGCACCATGTTGTGTAGTTCCTACAAATCTATATATGATCTGCGCGTTTAGACAACATTAACTAAGGCATTGGTGTCCAGACTGATTCCAGACACCCCCAAAGGATATGCCAGTCTGTAGACCAGCTAGCTCAGAGTGCCACCATATGCTCCACAACTTAACCACAGAGCAAATAGTTTCTGGCAACTATCAAACATGACAACCCTGACTCCTCAGGGATCGGTGAAACAGTACAGTACTTTTCTCTCAGTCACTCGGGCTCACTCGGTCTCAGAGAGATATACAGAATAAACGGTGGGGACATTTTCAATAAGCATTTATTGAGCCAGTGTCATTCTAGTATAAAATGTAAAATACGCGTGCTGCAACAACCATTAGACAGAAACAGATTTATACAGTTATAAGCACCAGCAGAGTAAATAGAAGGTAGAATTCTATCATGGTGCTAAAACAATAAATATATGCAGGCATATAGATACATGGCAGCAATAATGAGTACTCCTAAGAGGCAATCCCTAACTAGATGTACCTAAGTGTACCTAGCATGTATGTAGGTGCAAAGCCAAGAATCCCCCTAGGAAAGAGCCAACCCCATTTCCTGATGGGAGAGAATGAAGGACCCCGTCTTGGTCTCGAGTTGGACACCCCACAAGGATGATGATCAAGATGGCCGCTGGAGGATCGAGTCTGTAAGAGGCTCCCAGACTGGGGATCACCTTTTCTAGAATATCCCTATTTAGCCGTACTCTGTTCATTTCAGGACGATGAGTTGGGGAAGGGACGCCTTCACCTACCACCTACCTGGGGAGAGGATGTGGTCTCACGGCTAGACTGCCGACTTTGGAGCTGGGAAACCAAGGTTCGAGCCTTGGGGTCGACTCCACATCCTGTGATTCTGGGCAAATCACTTAATCTCCCCGTGCCTACCAAAAAAATGAATGTGTCCTTGTGTAACGTAACTGGCGCTCATGTAAAGCACTCCTATAGCTTCGGGTCGAGTTCGCGGTATATAAATCTGCAAAAAAATAAAAATAAAACACAGCGTCGATGGCATCCTGATGCTCTGTCAACACCCGTTTCCTCGCTATCGGGATGGGCCTCTGCTACCTTGCCTGACGCTGTCCTGCCAATCTGCTCTGGATCCTGATGTCTGCAGTCGATCTGGCAGACCCAACTTCGCCTCCCGTGAGCCTCCAACTGATGGGCCTAAGCCTCATGGTAGTGGAGGATAAGAGGCATAGCATGCTCCGGGCTCATTTGAAGCTCGAGACAGTGAGGCGCGGGTGAGGGAGCCCACCATTTTGTTCATCGTTAAGGGATGAGTGGGTTGGATCGTCCCGCTACATCCCTTGTCTGATGCCCTGCATGCCATTCCCTCCAGCTGCACCAGGAGGAACCGGATGAAAGGCAGTCGAGAGCAGTGTTCGCTGAGGGGAGCTGCCAACACGATTGAAGCCAGCTGATTGCTGAGCTCATCTGGACCCTCGCTAGTAGCACGAGTCTTGCGCCCCTGCTATGCATGGCCCCGACTACAAAGTTTCTTCTTTACTTAAGTAGAGGAGCATACAGTTGATGCAACCCAATGTTTCCTTAACCTTAGCCATTGAGTCTTTATTTCGACATTTTTCAATCATAAAAGACACATTGACATACATGCAGAACATTATAACCCTATATACATTAAAATACTGTATAAAATAATTCATAAAATTAATAAGATATGTACACTTTTTCATATAAAAAGGAAGAATTCATATTTCCACTCTGATAACAACTGTTCAACTTCGGTTACTTTATAATATATTTATAGACTCAAGACAAGGCAACTCATATATCCTTGTATTCTTAACTAAGCAATTAAACAGTTTATAAAACAACAAAGCCATCATTAAGAGCAGGTTGATTCTTCAGGTTATTCCTACATATATTCCACATCCAACTTAAGTACTTTACAAGTGCAATTACCACATCTTCATTCAAGTTTGTCTTTAGAATGCGTAGAGCCGTTTTGCTAAGTCTTGTACCAAGGTTACAGCATATCGGTTTTAGCCATTTTTCTCTGGGGCTCTTATATGCTTGGCATACAAACAAAATATGCATGATAGACTCCTCCATCAACAAGCAAGAAGGGCATTTCGTATCAGATGTATTCAGCCAATTTGTTGTAAATGTTTTAATCGGGAGGGAGCCTACCCTAAATTGATGAAACAATTTCCTATCTTGTGGTTTTAGGACATAATTCCAGTAGGCCTCAAACCTATTATCACACTTGTGTTCCAGGAAAATGCTAGTTAAAGATGTGTTTTGTGTGACTGTTAAAAGTTTATAATTTACCATCTTCCAATAAGCATCCTTGTATTCTTTTTTGATGGAAATTGACTTCCTGCTGGATCCTCCCATAAGTGACTAAGGCCCATATCACCTAAAGTATGTTTAATTTTTTGTAGCCATTTAATTTTACATGACAAATCAGCTGATCTTACATATTTGAATGCCTGTGCATAATGTGAAACTCCGGAGTGGTCCATAGCCTTCTCCAGTACGATAATGGCCTAAAGTGAGCTATCTCTTCTAGCGCTGTACATCCCAAATCTAGAAGGAGGGGTATGAGTGGAGTGGACTGTGGAAGGCCTGTTATGGTTCTCAAAAAGGTATTCTGGGCTAGTGTCAAGGGAGTTATATTTTCAAAGCCCCAGAGTTCACTACCATATAAAATTGAAGCCCTAATCTTCGCATTGTAAATCGTTATTGCAGGGCCAACTGGTTTTGTTTGTGAAAGACAAAACTCCTTTGTCAATGCTCCTGCGAGTTGGACATGCCGAATGGTTAATAAATCTATCTGGGGCTTCCAGTTTAACCTCTTGCCCAGGGTGACCCCCAGATATGTGAAGGTGTCAGTTTGTTCCAATGGAGTATTGTTCATCACTACTCTCCCTTTCACATTCTTGTATTTATGTAGGACCATAAATTTTGTGTTGTCAACGTTGACTACCAGTTCATGGTCGCTACAGAAGGTCGTAAATCTATCTAGTGCTCTTTGAAGTCCTGATTGTGTCTTGGATAAAATTAGGGTATTGTCTGCAAACATTAATAGGGGCACCTTCTGCCCGGCAAGCATTGGTGCATCCGTTGGGTAAGTTAAAAAGTAATTGACAACTCTATCGATAAATAAAGAAAAAAGAGTTGGAGCCATGACGCACCCTTGTCGAACCCCTTTGGTTACTGGGAACCTATCCGTTACTTTCCCCTGAGATCCCCAGCGAACCTGGGCATAGTTTGACTCATGTAGTTTCACAATTAGGGCAAGTAGGTCCAGCGGCATCCCTAATTCCCTTAGTGATTCCCACAGCTTTCTCCGGGGTACAAGGTCAAATGCAGATTTTAAATCTACAAATGCAGCGTACAGAGTTCCGCCTGCTATAATTACTGTGCTCCAATAAATCATCACAAACCTAAAAACTTGGTCAATAGTGCTAACATGGGGGCGGAAACCGGCTTGTAAAGTTGACAATATCTCGTGATTTTCTACCCAAGTATTGATTCGATTCAACACTAGCCTAGCCATAATCTTCTGCAACGTGTCTATTAGGCTTATCGGCCTATAATTACTTGGGCTGCTACGATCCCCTTTCTTGTATTTAGGAATTATTTCATCCCCACGCCAGGACTCGGGATGGGAGCCCCTCTCGCTACGGCATTGGCTATTATGTGAATGTACTTGAGCCAATTGTCTTTATCAAAGCTGAATAAATCACATGGGAATGCAGTCTGGACCTGGGGCTCTGCCCGTTGGAATCATATTCAGTGCAATTTCAACCTCCCCAATCTCGAAAATCAGAGTAGTATTTGTAGTTATTGGGGGATAGTTGTTAAAACTATCTAAGTTGGATGCAAATTGTGCCTGAAAATAAGAGACCCACTGTTCGGGTGCTACATTATTAACCGGGATTTGCCTAATTTCACCGCTACCCCACTTTACGCCCTGCCAGAATGAACGCATATTTTTTCCGTTACTAGCTTCAAGGAGTTCTGCCCACCTATTTTCGTCAAACTCTTTTTTGGCTGTTTGTTGGGCTTTTTTATAGGCAGTCCGTGCACTTTTAACCTCGCTAGATGGTTTATTTCGTATAGCATGGGCCAAGCATTTATAGGCATCACTACAGGATTTATTGTACCACTTGGCAGATTTTGAAACGTTTTTACTACCCGCTTTGCTTGTTTTAATAAAGAAACATTTGAGCTTAGTAAAAAGCTCATCATGAGCCTGCATTATCACTGCTGTATTATCAGCCTGGGTGTCTAGAGTGTTAATAGCAGTTAGTGTCTCTTCCACCGTTGTCTTTATTCGGTTTAAGGTGCCTTCTTTCTCCAGTAACGTTGCCCATTTTACCCTACGCATGTCGTTTGTCATAACTACATCTGCTGTTACTATCTCAGATGGCTCTTCCGTTATTGCTGGTCCCTTCATTTTTAACGTTAGTAATAGGGGATTGTGATCACTTTCAACTCTCTGATAAACCATCATGTCAAGAAGTCGGGCCACAGCTCCAGATTAATAAGAGTGTAATCTATACGGCTACTTCTTGCCCCGTTATTAAAAGTGTGTGCTCCCTCCCTATCGGACATAGTCCTTCCATTTGCAGCCCTAAAACCCCACCCCAAACAGAGGCTTTTTAGCTGCAGGACAACTTCCGTCCACTTGGTTACCGGAGGTAATGTTAGTGATGGGATACCCCAAAGGGAATCTTCATCACAGCTAAGCGCACCATCTTTATAGTCAAAGGGCTCAAATGTACAATTGAAGTCCCCCACAATTATCATATTGTTATTTCCCTTATGGGTTCCAATAAAAGAATCTAGTAAGGAAATTGTGTTTGAGCATTTCCCACCAGCCATCCCTCTCGCATAGACATTAACCACTATTAGATCTAAATCATAATCGGAGCGTACTAGGATTGCCTGAATATCAGGACTATCCATTGGTAACTCTTCAGTCCTAAATACTGTATTTTGCCTGACCCATGTTATAAGCCCCCCGATGGTCTCCCTTTTGCCCAGCAATAGCTGGTTTTACAAAAGTTAAATAACATGGGCGAAAGATAGGTCTCTGGGTCCAGGTTTCCTGGAAGGCCCAAATATCAGGCCCCTCCACAAACGATGACCAGTCGGCAGATGCCAGCTTAAATTGAAGCCCTGCTATATTCCAAGATGCTATGGTTAAACTTGGCTTTGACAGGGCACTGTTTGCAGTATATTTGGCCAGATGTATCCCAGGTCCCTGTGGATTTGGCGAGATACTTTGTTCTCTTCCCATTAAACCATCTATCATCAACATCGGGTGTGGAGGAGCTATCATTTGGCATCAGTTGACCTTGTCCAGGATCGATCCCTCGACACCTCCCCGGAAACCCGAACGGGGATCTTTGTTAGTATTTATAGAGGGAGGATTATATTTTATCCTAATGTTAGACGTAGTTAGGTTCAGTGTTCGTAGATCGAATTATACCATATTATCTACTAGATCCATGGATTTTAACTGCAGACATATATAATCTGTTTTTACATTGTGTGTATCACATCTGTATGCTGAAAGTATATCTTCCCTTGTCACCGATCTGCACTTCCTCGTGTGCCGAAGCCAGAGAGTGACTTTATTAATCAGTGAGTGTTCCTCTTCCCTAGATGAATTAAGTCCAAGTTTGGGAATATTAATAAGGTAAATTTGGGCCTTGCGCTTATCTATCATAGGGGAGTTTAAAACACCCTTATCCCTATGTAGGGGGGATTAGAATCCCATAGCCTATTTTGAGCAGGGTTTGCTAAGTAACCTTCCCTCTTGCTGTTTTGCTGCTGCTGTCTACTCTGCATAGCCACAGGTAGGATGGAACCTTGATTTAAATTGACATTTTCTAATCGGGACCTTTCCCCTCGATGAATTTGTGTGCCCCCCTGTACGGTACAATTGCCACTCATGGTGCCATTGAAGATCATACTGGCGGCACAATTTCTTTGACATATTGGCAGCTCTTGGGCCTGCCTGTGCTTATCAGGGTCAATCACTTGTGTTGTTTTTAGCATGGTATCTAATAGCTTATCTACCAACCCTTTCCACCTTGCCTGTTTCTGCTTGGTGCCGCACATGGCCTCAATACCTACCATTGACCCCCGATACACTCCGATGCACTTACCTTGGACAGCGACATGGACTGCCACATCCTGTTTGATGACCAATGACACGGCGGACAGACTGCGGACTGTACCCTTCCTCTTCCGCAGTACAGGTCATCCCCGGATGGACACTGGCTGGCCCTCCACGGGCCCATATTGTGTAGTGTGCTCAGCATTGCCCTGTACCGCTCCAGCTGCATGACTGCACTGGATGTGCAAATAAATATCCAGTGACGCACTGCTGTGTAATGTCTTACGTCATTCATGTATGGATGTGTGGATGAATGTGAGGAGAGTGCCTTCCCTTGCATCAATGATGTTCATCCTGTGGGATGCCAGTCAGAGGGTGCAACATTGCATTTTGTGTACCGGGTCCCGTGAACACTACAACAGGGACACACACATCAGTCACTTCCTTGTCCGGACATGGACTGGACCATGCCCAGAGCCCATGGGTCATTGTTGCAAGCCCTGCACTGGTCCGGCGTACGGCAGGCCAGACCACTCCGCTAACGCCCCGAGGGGGGGCCCTCATTGCTACCCGTCGCAGCCGTACTCGCTGGTGGTGTGCAGGTCACTGGTCTAGTTGTCAGCATGTCACAGCCACTCCCTGAGGGCAGGTTTTCACACACACCACACCCATCCGGCACAGGCGTCACAGGCCATGTGACTCCGCCAACATAAGGGGCCGATGACGTCACATTCCCCTCTTCCGGTGGTGACTGGATGACGGACGCTCCACGGTTCTCACTCATATAGGGCCCATGAGTTTTTGCGCACAGGGTTAGTGGTACACGGGGCCTTGTGGACGGCAGGGCATACCACCATGTGGCGCAGACTGGGGTTGCACAGGGTTAGTGGCACATGGGGCCTTGTGGACAGCACGGGCCTACCACCACGTGGCGCAGACTGGGGTTGCACAGGGTTAGTGGCACACGGGGCCTTGTGGATGGCATGGGCCTACCACCACATGGCACAGACTGGGGTTGCACAGGGTTAGTGGCACATGGGGCCTTGTGGACGGCACAGGCACCCCGCCACTGGACGGTGACTTTGGGTGCACTGTGTCAGTGGCACCTTGAGCTGCTGAGCAGGTATGCAGCCTGCGATGATGCCCCGTCCCGGCGGTCCGGACAGCTCAGGTTTTGTGTGCCCTGCTGGACCGCAGTGTGGGCCAGAGCCAATGGGCAGTGCAGGCCTACCGCCCGTGGCGTCGCTTCCGGGATCCCAGAGTTAGTGGCACCCATTGGGCTGAGCGGGTGTGCAGCCTGCGATGATGCCGGGTGCACTGGTATGTCCTATGTCATGGAGTAATCAAGACCCAGCACCAAACGTGAGACCTGGTGGCCTGCGGAGCAGGGCTGCATGATGTGGAGGGTGCCATGTCCACGGGCCCCGGGCTTGTGGCTTGCAGCGGCACATGGTGGGACCTCCTGTCTACGCACCGGTGGCGGAAGGTGAGCATTGAGGCCTGGGTGTGCATGGGCGGTCATGCTCCAATGGGTGGCGGGAGGGGTGGGGTCCCTTTGCCTGGGTGTGCATGGGCGGGCAGGCAATGTTGTCTTGTGCAAGTGTGTGTACCGTGCCAGTCATGTATCTGGACTCTGTTTCAGCTGACAGCTCTGACTCAGATGTGTGACCTGGTGTCCTGCTATACATACTGGCACGTGGTTGGAGACACACCGGTGGCAGCAGGTGAGCAGTGTGGCCTGGGTGCGCAGGGGCGGCACTCTCTCTCTCTCTCTCTCCTCTCTCTTCCTCTCTCTCTCCTCTTCTCTCTCTCTCTCCCTCTCTTCCTCTCTCTCTCTCTCTCCCTCTCTTCCTCTCTCTCTCCTTCGCTCTCTCTCTGTCCTCTGATGTGCGCAGGACACACCTTCTCATCATGTTTTTTGTCTTACAGGCTGTGACCTACGTATTGTCCCGAGGGGAGCGGCCATGTGTCTTCATTTCATTTCGGTGTTCATTTTAATAAAGTTTCATTTGTTGCTTCGAAAGTGAATGTGTGCTGCTTATTTCTGTGATGACACATGCATGTCACCAGTTGTGATTGTGCGACATCAAGCGTAATATCTTGTACATGTTTAGGTGTGGCTGATGTGGCATGTCTTTGGTCGGGGGCTGCCAGGGAGGGGTGGTCCTGGGGGTGGTGGCGGTGGGTGTTGTGGCCCTCTTGGGTGTCCAGGCCGCATGATGAGTGGCTCCATGGCATCTGTTGCCCTTCCGATCTAGCCCTGGGCTGTGCTCCCTTTTGGTTTGCAGGCTGCCGTCCAACTTTACACCAGGTCAGAGCAGGTGTAGTTTTCCTGGTGCTAACGCGCCTTAACGCCTGTTTTGTATTTTTATCGCCGATGTGGCTGGTCGTTGAGAATGTTGAGGTGTGATGTTGTCTCGGCTTTTGGCACGGGAACGCCTACTCTGCATCTCATTAGCGATATTAGCGGGGTCCTCTGTGGCGATGTTTTTGCGTGCTGCTATCGCAGGTAAACTGGTGCTGTGGGCTGTTAACACCGGCTTGTGAATGGGGAGGTAAATTTATCACGACTTTGGATGCGATAAAGTGCTGTTAATTCGGTGATAGCTCCTTGTGAATATGCCCCTCAGTGTATGAATCACATGAGCCCGTGGAAAGCCTTTTTTCAGCTCTGCCACTTGTTCCCGAAGCAACTTGTGCTTTATTGTGCAACCTTTTGAATCTCTAAACCCATTCTGGTGCCAATAGTTAATATACTCATTGTAAGACTATACACAGTAACATGAATTGCACACAGTAAGTGTTGGGAATTCCCGATCCATATATTTTGTTCCAGTATTGGGGGTTTTAGCTCTGCCAGCTGTGCCGTGCAATCTCCTAGAGACTGCACCTGCGTATTGCTAGGACAGAACTTGCCATTCACCATACGTCCTTTTACAATTGCACATGCTGTGCTGAATTTCTGTTTACTTCCTACGGCCGGCTGGGAAGATCCGTCAGTGTAAATTATGTATTAATTCTGATCTAGAGGCATTATTTCATTTGGGAGAGGATATTCTTGTTTGTACTGCAAGAATGCCTGTGTTTTTAATGTAGAATCAAATTTGTAGTCTACATCTGTTGCAGTGAGAGAATGAGCCCATTGTATTCATCTTGGATGCAGCTCTTTTGCATTTGGACGCTTGCTTTTGTAACAGCATCTAAGGTTGATACCGGAGTAATGACAATTATCCGTTTCCCCTCACTACAGCAGTCAGTATTTTTTCTGTGGATGCAAAATGCATTTCTGCGTTTGTATACAGGTGGGATTTGTATGCAATGGGTACAGTTTTGCCTTCATTGAAGGTGAGGTAAGTGTACCCGGATTGACCTGCTATTACACCGATCACCAAACTCGTGGTGTTTACAAATGTGTGTAAGTGTATTGAAGCTATCATGTCAGCTTGCAAGGAATGGAGTTCTGTGTGTTCCTGTGTCCAATGTCTGACTGAAAAATCAGGTCTAATCAAGTCATAGAAAGGTTTCACTTTTTCTGCGTAGTCCAAAATGTATGTTCTGCCACAATTTAGGAATCCTAAAATGGATTGCAAGTTTTTCAGAGTCGTTGAAGGTTGGAGCAGCGCACATTTTTCTAAACAATTAGATGCGAGGCTTATCCCTCTGTTTGAGAGCTCATATCCTAAAAATAGGACATTGAGAAGGGCAATTTTAGATTTTTAAAGTTACATTTGTAGCCCTCAGAGGCGAATCCCAGAATTATGTTGTTCACCCTATTCAAATGATCCAATAATTCATCATCCGTCAGATAAATATCATCTACACAGGACAATGCCTCCTCATCAAACTTTTGAAGTACCCCGATACTCTTACTAAGAACAACCCCGGGCTATTCCCATAGCCTTGAGGCAGTCTACAGAATTGGCGTTGAGAGCCTATGGCCAAAAATGCTGTCAAATATCGTCTTTCAGGTGCTATATTTTGGCAAAAGAATCCATTTGAGATATCTAGTGTTGTTTTACATTTTTTCCTCACAATGTTATTCATTAATGCGGCACTGTGTGCATTTTGTAATGCAAATGTTTTTGTGCATGTGTTCAAATGCCTGTAGTCTAAAACTAGAAGGTATGAATTGACGGGTTTCATTACGGGAAACAAGAATTATTCATGGAAGAGGCGCAATTCTCAATCACACCTTGATATTCAAGTTGATCTAAGATCTCCCTGACTTGCTTTTTCACGTCATGTTTTATTGGGTACTGCCTCTGTGGAGCTGGAGTAATTTTTACTGGGATTTCATGGTGAGGTGACTCATCATCCCACCCTACAAGATTGCGGTATAATGCAGGAGCTAGTGCTACCGCCCAGTCCTGCACGTATGAATATTTTAGTGATTCTGGAACAAGGTCAGAGAAAGCTGGTAAAATTACTGTTTCTCTTTTTGGGCAGTCCATAACGAACACAGGCGGCCAATCTTTTTCAGCCAAAAGGATATCGTATCCTAAAGTCAGGTTCTCCCAGAAGAAACCTTTCACTTTTCTGGAGATCAGCCCCTCCAGTTGGAGTGTTATTTCATATAACTGATGTGGGTTACTTACTCTAGTATCGGGTGTTTCCACCGTAATATGCTCATTCAATGCTGCTGTTACCAGAAATCCATCAGGTTCTTGTGAGCTATTGTTACTTCTACTGCACTGTCTAGCATCAACAGAGCCCATTCCCAGTCCAGGAGTTGAGTCCTCAGTAGTCTGGGCAGTTCTAATTTTCAGACCACCTAATGTCTTCTTTTTAAATTGAGGTTTACTTTTGGGTTTATTTTCTTTTTTGATAATGTGGTCTGAAGTGCGATGTGTATCTCTTGGCTTTGCTCACTCTTCTGATCGGCGTTCTGACCGTCCTTCCCTCTCTGAGTTTTTAGATGAACCCTGTAAGGAATGAGAGGAACGTGTATCAGTATCCTGATGCCTGTTAGGTTTTTTAATATTATCATGATTTCTCAGGTTATATTTCCTGTCGGAGTGCTCCTGTTGAGGAGACCCACCCCGTGATTGTGATCTATTCTGTTTGTTTTTTGATTGTTTCTTATCCCATTTCTTTTTAGAAAAATCTGGTGTTTGCTTGGAATCATCCTTTTCAGGATTATCCATTAATTGTGGTTTCACATGTCTAGCTCCCAAGTTATCTCTTCCCAGCGAAGCATAGGTCTCTTTGATCATTTTAGGTAATTCCCGCTCCTGTTGTGCAGAAGTAAATTTCCTCAGGCGTTGGCATTTAGCCAGCGCTGCTGCCTCTCCTTTTATGTTTGCTAACATAATTGTTGATACCTGTGAAAAATTGCCTATTAATTTCATCCCTAAGTCCAGGGAAGGTTCTGCCCCATACTCGTTCTGTATTTGTTTTAATACTTCTGGTATGACTGCTATTGATGGGGTACCATGAGTCCTGGTATAGATGGGAGCGAATACTGTACCCAAGGGTACAATACTCTATCTGGGGAGTTATCCCCATAGGCAAACAGATAGTCAGTATTCTGTGTTTTTCTTGCAGGCTTGTGCTTGTGCTATCCAGAATGGCATCTGCTCATCTTTAGTGGGCATTCTTCTCATAATCGCGTTTAGCGTTTGTGGGGTGATTTTAGTTGCGGTCCCTTGTAGTTGACCTGCTGGAGTGACCCTTGTAGGTTGAAGTGTGAGTGTTCTCATAACAAATTGTGTAAGATTTATAGCTTTATTATTTCTTTATGAAGTGGACATACGTCTGCTGCTGGTAATGTATCTATCTTTGGATACGATGTGTGAGCAGCTAGTACCGCCAAGTCACTCAGTTTCTGCTGAGGGGACTGAGTCTCACTTTATCTGTGTTATGGGGCAGGGTACCTTTAAACCAATTTATATGCTCTTGGTAAGTGAGTGGGACTTCTATGTCCTCGTATGGAGAATATTCATCTAGAAGTTTGTCTGGAGTGTATGTATGAAATGTATGTGTGTGCATTTGCAGGTGGGAGTTTAACCCAAGAATAGAACACTTCTGTTCTGTATGCCTTGCGTGCCTCAATCACAAAGGTAATGGTCCCACCTAATGCTGGGACTCCAAAATCTGCTAATTTTGAATTAAGTGCATTTCTGCAATTTTCTGATATTTTTATAGCACATTGAAATTTTGAAATGAAATGAAATTTGTACTTGTAAAGCGCACTTATACCCCCAAAGAGGTGTCCTGGCGCTGTACGCATACCGCTGTGGAACCCTTCCTGGCTTTTCCCTGTGAAATGTCCACTCCTGGGCACCCCCAGGGTGAAGCCAGGCATCCCAGCGCTGTTGGGGCCGTTGTGGAGATTAAGCAAGCTATTGCCCAGAGTTGTAGAGTGGGACCCATGATTAGAATAGGCACCGAGGCGAGAATTATCAGGTCCGAGGAAATTGAGCCCAAGACCCGCCGAGGCGGGAATTGAACCCTGGTCCCGGGCCAGATCTCTGCATGAGGGTCTGCCGCTCTAACCATTGAGCCACACTTCTCCACATTCCTGCTCTCCTTCCTGTGCTACATTTGTATTTAATGCAGCTGCAGCGTCATCTTGGATAGACATTGCAAAAGGAGTTTCTAGGAAATAGAGATAAGGTTTATGAACAATGTAGGGAACTATAATCCTTCAAGCTTGAGTAAACCTACAGCCAATACAATGGTGTATACCTACTCAGCTGTGGCTGGAATTTCCCTTCCGATTCCAGACGTCTCTGGATAAATGTGAGTAGGGGTCTCTGAGAAAGCATGACTGAACTACTCATATTTGACCATTAAATAAGAGCCAAACCAACGTTGGCGGCACCATGTTGTGTAGTTCCTACAAATCTATATATGATCTGCGCGTTTAGACAACATAAACTAAGGCATTGGTGTCCAGACTGATTCCAGACACCCCCAAAGGATATGCCAGTCTGTAGACCAGCTAGCTCAGAGTGCCACCATATGCTCCACAACTTAACCACAGAGCAAATAGTTTCTGGCAACTATCAAACATGACAACCCTGACTCCTCAGGGATCGGTGAAACAGTACAGTACTTTTCTCTCAGTCACTCGGGCTCACTCGGTCTCAGAGAGATATACAGAATAAACGGTGGGGACATTTTCAATAAGCATTTATTGAGCCAGTGTCATTCTAGTATAAAATGTAAAATACGCGTGCTGCAACAACCATTAGACAGAAACAGATTTATACAGTTATAAGCACCAGCAGAGTAAATAGAAGGTAGAATTCTATCATGGTGCTAAAACAATAAATATATGCAGGCATATAGATACATGGCAGTAATAATGAGTACTCCTAAGAGGCAATCCCTAACTAGATGTACTTAAGTGTACCTAGCATGTATGTAGGTGCAAAGCCAAGAATCCCCCTAGAAAGAGCCAACCCCATTTCCTGATGGGAGAGAATGAAGGACCATGTCTTGGTCTCGAGTTGGACACCCCACAAGGATGATGATCAAGATGGCCGCTGGAGGATCGAGTCTGTAAGAGGCTCCCAGACTGGGGATCACCTTTTCTAGAATATCCCTATTTAGCCGTACTCTGTTCATTTCAGGACGATGAGTTGGGGAAGGGACGCCTTCACCTACCACCTACCTGGGGAGAGGATGTGGTCTCACGGCTAGACTGCCGACTTTGGAGCTGGGAAACCAAGGTTCGAGCCTTGGGGTTGACTCCACATCCTGTGATTCTGGGCAAATCACTTAATCTCCCCGTGCCTACCAAAAAAATGAATGTGTCCTTGTGTAACGTAACTGGCGCTCATGTAAAGCACTCCTATAGCTTCGGGTCGAGTTTGCGGTATATAAATCTGCAAAAAAATAAAAATAAAACACAGCGTCGATGGCATCCTGATGCTCTGTCAACACCCGTTTCCTCGCTATCGGGATGGGCCTCTGCTACCTTGCCTGACGCTGTCCTGCCAATCTGCTCTGGATCCTGATGTCTGCAGTCGATCTGGCAGACCCAACTTCGCCTCCTGTGAGCCTCCAACTGATGGGCCTAAGCCTCATGGTAGTGGAGGATAAGAGGCATAGCATGCTCCGGGCTCATTTGAAGCTCGAGACAGTGAGGCGCGGGTGAGGGAGCCCACCATTTTGTTCATCGTTATGGGATGAGTGGGTTGGATCGTCCCGCTACATCCCTTGTCTGATGCCCTGCATGCCATTCCCTCCAGCTGCACCAGGAGGAACCGGATGAAAGGCAGTCCAGAGCAGTGTTCGCTGAGGGGAGCTGCCAACACGATTGAAGCCAGCTGATTGTTGAGCTCATCTGGACCCTCGCTAGTAGCACGAGTCTTGCTCCCCTGCTATGCATGGCCCCGACTACAAAGTTTCTTCTTTACTTAAGTAGAGGAGCATACAGTTGATGCAACCCAATGTTTCCTTAACCTTAGCCATTGAGTCTTTATTTCGACATTTTTCAATCATAAAAGACACATTGACATACATGCAGAACATTATAACCCTATATACATTAAAATACTGTATAAAATAATTCATAAAATTAATAAGATATGTACAATTTTTCATATAAAAAGGAAGAATTCATATTTCCACTCTGATAACAACTGTTCAACTTCGGTTACTTTATAATATATTTATAGACTCAAGACAAGGCAACTCATATATCCTTGTATTCTTAACTAAGCAATTAAACAGTTTATAAAACAACAAAGCCATCATTAAGAGCAGGTTGATTCTTCAGGTTATTCCTACGTATATTCCACATCCAACTTAAGTACTTTACAAATGCAATTACCACATCTTCATTCAAGTTTGTCTTTAGAATGCGTAGAGCCGTTTTGCTAAGTCTTGTACCAAGGTTACAGCATATCGGTTTTAGCCATTTTTCTCTGGGGCTCTTATATGCTTGGCATACAAACAAAATATGCATGATAGACTCCTCCATCAACAAGCAAGAAGGGCATTTCGTATCAGATGTATTCAGCCAATTTGTTGTAAATGTTTTAATCGGGAGGGAGCCTACCCTAAATTGATGAAACAATTTCCTATCTTGTGGTTTTAGGACATAATTCCAGTAGGCCTCAAACCTATTATCACACTTGTGTTCCAGGAAAATGCTAGTTAAAGATGTGTTTTGTGTGACTGTTAAAAGTTTATAATTTACCATCTTCCAATAAGCATCCTTGTATTCTTTTTTGATGGAAATTGACTTCCTGCTGGATCCTCCATAAGTGACTAAGGCCCATATCACCTAAAGTATGTTTAATTTTTTGTAGCCATTTAATTTTACATGACAAATCAGCTGATCTTACATATTTGAATGCCTGTGCATAATGTGAAACTCCGGAGTGGTCCATAGCCTTCTCCAGTACGATAATGGCCTAAAGTGAGCTATCTCTTCTAGCGCTGTACATCCCAAATCTAGAAGGAGGGGTATGAGTGGAGTGGACTGTGGAAGGCCTGTTATGGTTCTCAAAAAGGTATTCTGGGCTAGTGTCAAGGGAGTTATATTTTCAAAGCCCCAGAGTTCACTACCATATAAAATTGAAGCCCTAATCTTCGCATTGTAAATCGTTATTGCAGGGCCAACTGGTTTTGTTTGTGAAAGACAAAACCTCTTTGTCAATGCTCATGCGAGTTGGACATGCCGAATGGTTAATAAATCTATCTGGGGCTTCCAGTTTAACCTCTTGCCCAGGGTGACCCCCAGATATGTGAAGGTGTCAGTTTGTTCCAATGGAGTATTGTTCATCACTACTCTCCCTTTCACATTCTTGTATTTATGTAGGACCATAAATTTTGTGTTGTCAACGTTGACTACCAGTTCATGGTCGCTACAGAAGGTCGTAAATCTATCTAGTGCTCTTTGAAGTCCTGATTGTGTCTTGGATAAAATTAGGGTATTGTCTGCAAACATTAATAGGGGCACCTTCTGCCCGGCAAGCATTGGTGCATCCGTTGGGTAAGTTAAAAAGTAATTGACAACTCTATCGATAAATAAAGAAAAAAGAGTTGGAGCCATGACGCACCCTTGTCGAACCCCTTTGGTTACTGGGAACCTATCCGTTACTTTCCCCTGAGATCTCCAGCGAACCTGGGCATAGTTTGACTCATGTAGTTTCACAATTAGGGAAAGTAGGTCCAGCGGCATCCCTAATTCCCTTAGTGATTCCCACAGCTTTCTCCGGGGTACAAGGTCAAATGCAGATTTTAAATCTACAAATGCAGCGTACAGAGTTCCGCCTGCTATAATTACTGTGCTCCAATAAATCATCACAAACCTAAAAACTTGGTCAATAGTGCTAACATAGGGGCGGAAACCGGCTTGTAAAGTTGACAATATCTCGTGATTTTCTACCCAAGTATTGATTCGATTCAACACTAGCCTAGCCATAATCTTCTGCAACGTGTCTATTAGGCTTATCGGCCTATAATTACTTGGGCTGCTACGATCCCCTTTCTTGTATTTAGGAATTATTTCATCCCCACGCCAGGACTCGGGGATGGGAGCCCCTCTCGCTACGGCATTGGCTATTATGTGAATGTACTTGAGCCAATTGTCTTTATCAAAGCTGAATAAATCACCGGGAATGCAGTCTGGACCTGGGGCTCTGCCCGTTGGAATCATATTCAGTGCAATTTCAACCTCCCCAATCTCGAAAATCAGAGTAGTATTTGTAGTTATTGGGGGATAGTTGTTAAAACTATCTAAGTTGGATGCAAATTGTGCCTGAAAATAAGAGACCCACTGTTCGGGTGCTACATTATTAACCGTGATTTGCCTAATTTCACCGCTACCCCACTTTACGGCCTGCCAGAATGAATGCATATTTTTTCCGTTACTAGCTTCAAGGAGTTCTGCCCACCTATTTTCGTCAAACTCTTTTTTGGCTGTTTGTTGGGCTTTTTTATAGGCAGTCCGTGCACTTTTAACCTCGCTAGATGGTTTATTTCGTATAGCTTGGGCCAAGCATTTATAGGCATCACTACAGGATTTATTGTACCACTTGGCAGATTTTGAAACGTTTTTACTACCCGCTTTGCTTGTTTTAATAAAGAAACATTTGAGCTTAGTAAAAAGCTCATCATGAGCCTGCATTATCACTGCTGTATTATCAGCCTGGGTGTCTAGAGTGTTAATAGCAGTTAGTGTCTCTTCCACCGTTGTCTTTATTCGGTTTAAGGTGCCTTCTTTCTCCAGTAACGTTGCCCATTTTACCCTACGCATGTCGTTTGTCATAACTACATCTGCTGTTACTATCTCAGATGGCTCTTCCGTTATTGCTGGTCCCTTCATTTTTAACGTTAGTAATAGGGGATTGTGATCACTTTCAACTCTCTGATAAACCATCATGTCAAGAAGTCGGGCCACAGCTCCAGATTAATAAGAGTGTAATCTATACGGCTACTTCTTGCCCCGTTATTAAAAGTGTGTGCTCCCTCCCTATCGGACATAGTCCTTCCATTTGCAGCCCTAAAACCCCGCCCCAGACAGAGGCTTTTTAGCTGCAGGACAACTTCCGTCCACTTGGTTACCGGAGGTAATGTTAGTGATGGGATACCCCAAAGGGAATCTTCATCACAGCTAAGCGCACCATCTTCATAGTCTAAGGGCTCGAATGTACAATTGAAGTCCCCCACAATTATCATATTGTTATTTCCCTTATGGGTTCCAATAAAAGAATCTAGTAAGGAAATTGTGTTTGAGCATTTCCCACCAACCATCCCTCTCGCATAGACATTAACCACTATTAGATCTAAATCATAATCGGAGCGTACTAGGATTGCCTGAATATCAGAACTATCCATTGGTAACTCTTCAGTCCTAAATACTGTATTTTGCCTGACCCATGTTATAAGCCCCCCCGATGGTCTCCCTTTTTGCCCAGCAATAGCTGGTTTTACAAAAGTTAAATAACATGGGCGAAAGATAGGTCTCTGGGTCCAGGTTTCCTGGAAGGCCCAAATATCAGGCCCCTCCACAAACGATGACCAGTCGGCAGATGCCAGCTTAGATTGAAGCCCTGCTATATTCCAAGATGCTATGGTTAAACTTGGCTTTGACAGGGCACTGTTTGCAGTATATTTGGCCAGATGTATCCCAGGTCCCTGTGGATTTGCCGAGATACTTTGTTCTCTTCCCATTAAACCATCTATCATCAACATCGGGTGTGGAGGAGCTATCATTTGGCATCAGTTGACCTTGTCCAGGATCGATCCCTCGACACCTCCCCGGAAACCCGAACGGGGATCTTTGTTAGTATTTATAGAGGGAGGATTATATTTTATCCTAATGTTAGACGTAGTTAGGTTCAGTGTTCGTAGATCGAATTATACCATATTATCTACTAGATCCATGGATTTTAACTGCAGACATATATAATCTGTTTTTACATTGTGTGTATCACATCTGTATGCTGAAAGTATATCTTCCCTTATCACCGATCTGCACTTCCTCAAGTGCCGAAGCCAGAGAGTGACTTTATTAATCAGTGAGTGTTCCTCTTCCCTAGATGAATTAAGTCCAAGTTTGGGAATATTAATAAGGTAAATTTGGGCCTTGCGCTTATCTATCATAGGGGAGTTTAAAACACCCTTATCCCTATGTAGGGGGGATTAGAATCCCATAGCCTATTTTGAGCAGGGTTTGCTAAGTAACCTTCCCTCTTGCTGTTTTGCTGCTGCTGTCTACTCTGCATAGCCACAGGTAGGATGGGACCTCGATTTAAATTGACATTTTCTAATCGGGACCTTTCCCCTCGATGAATTTGTGTGCCCCCCTGTACGGTACAATTGCCACTCATGGTGCCATTGAAGATCATACTGGCGGCACAATTTCTTTGACATATTGGCAGCTCTTGGGCCTGCCTGCGCTTATCAGGGTCAATCACTTGTGTTGTTTTTAGCATGGTATCTAATAGCTTATCTACCAACCCTTTCAGGGTACTAACAAGGTCAACAAGGATTTTAGAAAGAACCCCAACATTCCCCATAGAGTCACTACTACAAGCACATATACTTGACGTATTCACTGGTTCTAAATTTGGTGTCCCCGGCAACCCTTGATGGGGAATTGAATTCCCTGTCTGTGTTGGCATGCAATTCTCTACTAGGTTTATCAATGGTTCGAACCTATTACTGCACTCTACTTCAATCACCAAATTAGGTTGCAGTGTTTTAATCGTCGGTGCTGGGGTTACCTGTACGGATGAGGAATCAGTTGCTTCTCTCGATGGTGTAGTCAATGTGGGTGGCTCTTTGTGTTTGTTTCTTTTGAACATGCCTGGAATGGATTTTTGAGCCTGTGGTGGATTAAGGCTTGTAGTTGGATAATCATCAAAAGATCCATTTTCTATACCCATGGGGCTGGTTAGAATTTGCTCACAATCAGAAATGATGTTATCAATGTGAGTCATGACACAACCATTTTTACTATGTGGGAGATTTTTAAATGATTTTCTTATCTTTTGACTTTCCCTACAACACCCCCCTGTGGCTTCCATTGCTTTTCTTTTCCCCATGTCAGTCTTAAGAACACAGACTTACAATCTACTCAGATGGTCGTGACTTCTGTGCTAGAATCTATTACACACTTTATCACCATTGCCCCCTGACCGATGAAGGACACAATCAAATACCCTAATTTGCAACACCCCCCTGGCTCATACAACAGTACCTTACAACTGTCCAGGACCTATGGTCGATATTAGGGGAGTGGCCCTGCCCTGCCTCTTCCTAGCAATGACGGGCAAGGACGGGCCCGCCCTTGGCCCGGGCTTCGCCCGGGCACGGTTCGCGCTCGTCCCTCGCAGCGGGTGGAGAGGTAGCGCAATAAGCGCGATGGCTAGCACCTCCGCCTGGCTTGCGGCACCTGTGGCAGGAGTCAGGAATGCTGGGACTCGTAGTCTCTGTGGTGTACCTCGCAGGCTGTCGATGCGGGAATAGAAGAACCCTGGGACTCCAGTCCCACCAGGGCGCAGCAAGATGGCCAAAATGTCCCCAAAGCAGCAACCGGCAAACCGGCGGAGCAGGTAGTGCAGGAATGTAGCGTCCCGCGCCGCGGGTGGAGAGGCAGCGCTATAAGCGCGATGGCTAGCGCCTCCCCCTGGCTTGCGGCACCTGTGGCGGGAGTCAGGAATGCTGGGACTCGTAGTCTCTGTGGTGTACCTCGCAGGCTGTCGATGCGGGAATAGAAGAACCCTGGGACTCCAGTCCCACCAGGGCGCAGCAAGATGGCCAAAATGTCCCCAAAGCAGCAACCGGCAAACCGGCGGAGAAGGTAGTGCAGGAATGTAGCGTCCCGCGCTGCGGGTGGAGAGGCAGCGCTATAAGCACGATGGCTAGCGCCTCCCCCTGGCTTGCGGCACCTGTGGCGGTAGTCAGGAATGCTGGGACTCGTAGTCTCTGTGGTGTACCTCGCAGGCTGTCAATGCGGGAATAGAAGAACCCTGGGACTCCAGTCCCAGCAGGGCGCAGCAAGATGGCCAAAATGTCCCCAAAGCAGCAACCGGCAAACCGGCGGAGCAGGTAGTGCAGGAATGTAGCGTCCCACGCCGCGGGTGGAGAGGCAGCGCTATAAGCGCGATGGCTAGCGCCTCCCCCTGGCTGCGGCACCTGTGGCGGGAGTCAGGAATGCTGGGACTCGTAGTCTCTGTGGTGTACCTCGCAGACTGTCGATGCGGGAATAGAAGAACCCTGGGACTCCAGTCCCACCAGGGCGCAGCAAGATGGCCAAAATGTCCCCAAAGCAGCAACCGGCAAACCGGCGGAGCAGGTAGTGCAGGAATGTAGCGTCCCTCATGCTTAGTGTAGTTCATGCTTTATAGTGCTCATTGTTTATATTTTATTTGTAGTTGCACAACTGACAAAAATAGAAAAAGGACTCATTTTTGCCTTTTTAGCACAGCCTCCATCCTGTTGCTACTAACGTGTCTGACATCTTAGAGTGTAGCTCTGTTCCCCTCCCCTCCCTGTAACTAGATCCTTAATTGCATTGTTTACGCCTATCAACATCAAAACTTTTACAAACCATAATGCTGGTCACCCTGTGCTCCAGGAGTGTCCCACCTTCATGCTCAGAAACTTTTGGCACAGTATACCTGTCATCACCATACGATTTGATCATGGACCAGTCCTGATCCAATGCATAGAAACAATATGAAGTCCTTGAGTCATACTCAACCTAGAGCACCTTCTAGTGACCAAATGTCACACTGAGGATCTCCCTCTCTAAGCTCTTCACTATACAACTCGCAAAAGAGCTCATAAATTTGTTCCATTCCTCAAAAGAATTCACCTTGACCCATCACAGAATGGATATAAGGCTTGACCCCACCGGTCCCAATGCCTTCACTATTAACTACCCTCCTAACCTCTCCAAAAATGCGGCCAAAAAGCACAAACATCGGTTACTCAAAACCCGACCTGAAACACTAATTTCAGACGTTTACTTCTGTGTCAACAAGGGCAAACTATCCAATGACCTCATAGTCTACTCTAGAAAATGGCACGTTGGAGGAACGCCTTCTATTCCATGCTTCATATAACTTGTACCAGGAAAATTCTGTATGGCCTCAAAATATCAGCTTCACCCTTGCCCTTCTACAATGCGAACGCCACCATCACCCTTTACAACTACGGTATTATCCTAATTCAAGCCTCGAATGTCAATTTAGCTAAGATGGATAATATCTTCCCTACCCTCAGGAAAGAGGTGATATCCAAGTCTACTCACCCCTTCTTAAACCACCCTATTACACATGATATCACTCTCACACCCCTCCTCACGCCCGGGTGACTCCAACCTCACATAACCCTCCTCATTCCTTAAGTGATCTTGGATCCATTCAGTCCAATGGCTTAGTATCACCAGAACCTTCTTGGTCCACTTGACCATCTAATCAGGTGGCTAGCGGGGCTACCGTGCCATACACTTCCCTGATCTCTAAGCAGATACACTATGGGTCCCTGCCGGGGTATCCTCTCATGCTCCACCGCTTTTTCTCTCTCCTGGTGAACTTCAATGCATGATCTCGCCTAACACGCTATCAGCCCAGTCTGAGTCCAGGCTACTGCCCTCCATGGAATCTATCCATCCCAACCCAGTCAACCTCTCCTCGCCCACATCCTAACAGCCACACATATGCCCCCCTTTCTCTATCCTCGGCTCCTCTCTCCACGCTAATCACTACTCCACAAGACATCATTGGTTCACTGGCTTCCCCTGACCATTTCATTGCTGCCTCTGACCCTCCAGTTATCCCTCAAGGCCCCACCCCTCCATCGGAACTCTCCACACAACCCTTATCCTACAACCAACATTCAGACTTGGCTGCTCGTCTTGATGAGATCTCTATCCACTTGTGCCTTCTCACGGATGAACTCCAGGAACTGAAAGCTTTCTCTATCGAGCATCTCTCCCTGCTCAGAACTTTTAGTACCCAACACTTTGTCCTTACAGGCACAGTCCCTACGCTTGACACTCACACCTCTCACCTTACCTCAAAAAGCTTACCCCATCCCAAATGCCTCCTCCCACCTCAGAAGACTGAAGGCTGATCTATCGACCAGTGATATCCATGATCTACTCCTCTCTTATTCCCACCCATTAGACACTGACAAGACCCTACTGGGTCAAATCCAAGCCATTCACGCCAACCCATGCAGGGAATCCTCGCACAACCTCAGAGGTATATATAGTGAGAACCTCAAGCGCATCAACACCATTCAGTCTCCTACCTCACACCTTCTTGGCCAATTGAAATGCGTACTACTCAACTGCAAATCAGCTAGTAAACCCCACCCGATATCTATGACCTCATCCTAACCAACAAGCTTGACATCATCATCCTCACAGAAACCTGGCTAAATTGCTCTTACCCCCGACCTTGACCTTCTAGTCCCGCCTAGCGATGAGATAATTAGTCTGGACAAATCTATGAAACAGGGTGGGGGAATAACTTGTATACACCGAAATTCACCCTCGGTTTCACAATCAGAAACCACTACTCTGACCTCCAGCGAATATCTATGCATCAACATCTCAAGCAAAACTTCCTTGTATGCAAACTACACACATTCTATCACCCCCCTGGAGACAATCTTTTCTTCATTTAACATTTAATGGAAATCATCTCATGCAATGACGACACTTCAGTGTCCCAAATTTTCCTGGGAGACTTCAACCTCCACTGGTCTACCCCAAATGATCACGCAGCAAACTGCCTAAAATCCTTCCTATTGGATCATGAGCTGAACCCATTCTGTGACAGCCCAACTCATAACAAGGGTGAAACTCTGGACCTCATCATATCCAAAGAAAACACCATCACACTGGATTCCATTATCCCATGTGATTGGTCTGACCTTTACTTCATCTTCTTCTTTATTAACAAGGAGGTGTCCCCGAAGAGGGACCAACCCAAGAAAATGAAGCAATGGAAAAGGAACCTTAGGAACATTAACACTGCCTTGACTTCCCAAGCAGACATGATAGATGTTCATGTCCTCATTGATTTCTATAATTCCTCTATCTCTGGTATCCTGGACTCAATAGCCCTCGGAACTCTGCAATCTAAGGGCAGGGGAAAGATCCTAGAGATCCATACCCTCCAGTGATCATCTAAATCACCTTAGACAAGTTAGGAACTCTTAAAACAAAAAAATCAAGAGTGCAAAGGCCAACTTTTTCAGAGCCCAACTTAATCAAGCCAAAAACTGCCCCAAGAAACTTTTCGAAATTGTTAAACAACAATCGGTCAAGGCACCCAACCACCCTGACCCCGGTGACGGCTTTCCATCATGCGACGAATTGGCTGCCTTCTTCACTGACAAAACAAAAATCATCAATATCGACCTAGAATCAAAGAGGGCTCTTCTTCCAATTTCCGGGATCGCTGCTCCTTTTGCCCACCAGGAGCGGCTCGTTCTCCCTAGAGTTAGCACCAAGAACAATGCCTCTTTGAACACCTTTACTGCCCTCTGCAAAAGAGACATCTACATTACTCTTCTAGCGATCAACCCATCTAACTACTTCAGTGACCCTCTACCACCTCCCATCTTCAAAGAAATAAAGGATGCCATCCTCCCCTATGGGTAAAGATTGTCAGCGCTTCACTATCGCAAGGCATTATCGCCGACTGCCTAAAAGCAGCGCAGGTATCCCCGATTCTAAAAAAATCTAACGCAGACAGCTCTGATCTTAATAACTTCTGTCCAATCTCCAACATCCCCACACTGGCAAAACTGCTAGAAAAGTGCGTACAATCGCAACTCTGCTTACACATTGAGAAATTCCAACTTCTGGATCAACATCAATCTGGTTTTCAGAGAGGTCCCAGCACGGAATCTGCACTCACTCACATTATGGATGACATTTTAAAAATACTAGACCAAAATGAATCATGCCTCCTGATTTTCCTTGACCCATCTTCTGCTTTAGACACTTTTAATCACAACAACCTCTTATCCATTCTAGAACACAGGATGGGCCTTTCAGGGCTGGTATTGCAATGTTTTACTTATTTCCTTCACAACAGATCCCAAAGAGTCAAGGTGAATCAGTCCCTATCTCAGCCCTCTATAGTAACTATGGGGGTTTCACAAGGGTCCGCCCTTTCACCCATACTCTTCAATTTATTCTTGGAACCATTAGCAAATGCTCTGAACTCCACAAACATTCTTTTTCATATGTATGCGGATGACACTCAACTATATTTGAAAATCACCTCCCCTGCAGACTTCATTTTACTCAACTCAACCCTGATGAACACTCAAAACTGGCTCTCGGAGAACCACCTCATGCTCAACACCTCCAAAACGGAATTCCTTCTTATTGCTCCCGCTAATCACACACCCAAGATCGACCTCTGGATGAAATATCTTACAGCCTTGAACTGCTCTCCCCACATTATTGAGTCAGCTAAATCTCTCAGAATCACACTAGACATGCATTTGAACATGCAGAATCATATCAGCAGTGCAAGCAAGGGAGCTAAACACCAGATGAGTATACTAAGGAATCTCAAACTATTCCTTCCACAGGATGACTTCAAGTTGGCGGTACAAGCTCTTGTACTGCCAAGGCTAGACTACGGTAGCTCCATGCTATGTGGCCTTCCCAAACACAACTTGGCCGCACTATGGGCTTCCATTAATGCCACAGCCAGATTGATTACTGGTACAAAAAGAAATGATCACATATCCCCAGCAATAAAATCCCTAAACTGGCTGCCATATGAAGCAAGAATACAGCTATAGATAGACTGCATGACTCTCAAAGCTCTTCATTTCAAGACTCACATTTATCTGGCTCAAAAACTAGAATTATCTGGGGGTTGCAGACTGTCACAAAATGCAAGTTCATTGCTCCTGAAACCAAAGATTTTCCAAAAAAGAGAAAGAGTCATAGAGCTTTCTCAGGCATTGCCCTGAAGATTTGGAACTCTTTTCCACCGGAAGTCCGTCGAATCTCATCCATAGCTTCTTTGAAAAAGGAAATGAAAAAAATCCTAATGAACAAGTTTCTGCCTTAAATGGCCTTGGCTCCACTGCTTACTTACTGCCCCCTAAATTGACTACTAGAGTTTTGTACACCTGTGGATCCCAGCGTTAGCATGCTATGCACACATATGAAACAAATGGTAAGGAAGCAGACTAGTACTGTCTCTTTCCTAAAATTTAAAAAGCGATTTTTTTAAACTTTTCTTTTTAATTTAACTGTCTCTGCTTGTGGTTGTTACAGTTTAAAAATTGTAGTATTAACCTGCCTGTGATTGCATAATTTATCCCTGTTTTGTGTTTAAACTTGTGGTTTTTACTAGTCCATGACTGTCTAGGTTTAACCTGTTGAATTGTGGGATTTGCAGTCCAAACTCTGTAGTTTTTCCATCTCATTCCCTTTGACTTTCAGTTTTTCCCTCCAAATTTCTCCTTTGCTCTGTGCTAGGAGGACCTGTATGTTAAGCAGTGCACCCCCAGCTCTCATTTTGTGTTAGCAAGTGAGTGAAACCAGCCCCCCTCCCCCAGCAACAGGGATATTCTATATCAGAGAGTGCTCTGAGACAGCAGTAATCTGCTGTGAGCTGTTTAAGCTGTGTTTTAAAGGGGTTGTGCACTTCGTATTTTGGCTAGGAGAGTGAGTAAAGTTTTATACAAACAGTATTGTTAGAGGACAGAGTTTGTTAGGCCCTTACCTGCAGAAGTCCATAGTGTTGATTGAGTCTGTCTGTCTCCTAGGAGATTCTGAATAGAGGAGCAGCTCCCCAGCCCCAGCCCGACCCCCAGGCCAGCAAACCTAGGGCTGCTGTTTGGCTCCCAGCTCCCAGGCAACGCTGAGCCCTCCTCTCACATGTGCCTAGGCCCCTTAAGGGCTTGCTGGGTGAACCCCAAAACATTCACTTCCATTTTGTGAGTTGCAGATTACCTGTGCCCCAGCAAAGTCCAGGAGGCAGTAAGGAGGCAGACTAGTGTTGTCTCTTTCCTAAAATTTAAAAAGCAATTTTTTTTAACTTTTCTTTTTAATTTAACTGTCTCTGCTTGTGGTTGTTACAGTTTAAAAACTGTAGTTTTAACCTGCCCGTGATTGCATAATTTATACCCGTTTTGTGTTTAAACTTGTGGTTTTTACTGGTCCTTGACTGTCTTCAATTAACCTGTTGAATTGTGGGATTTGAAGTCCAAACTCTGTAGTTTTTCCCTCTCATTCTCTGTGACTATCAGTTTTTCCCTCCAAATTACTCCTTTGCTCTTTGCTAAGACCTGAATGTTAAACAGAGAACCCCCAGCTCCCATTTTGTGTTAGCAAGTGAGTGAAACCAGCCCCGCATTCCCCCCCTAGCAACAGGGATATTCTACATCAGAGGGTGCTCTGAGGCAGCAGTAATCTGCTGTGAGCAGTTTAAGCTGTGTTTTAAAGGGGTTGTGCACTTCGTTTTTTGGCTAGGAGAGTGAGTAAAGTTTTATACAAACAGTATTGTTAGAGGGCAGAGTTTGTTAGGCCCTTACCTGCAGTAGTCCAAAGTGTGGATTGAGCCTGTCTGTCTCCTAGGAGATTCTGAATAGAGGAGCAGCTCCCAGCCCCACTCCCAGGCCAGGAAACCTAGGGCTGCTGATTGGCTGCCAGCTCCCAGGCAACCCTGAGCCCTCCTCTCACACCTGCCCAGGCCCCTTAAGGGCTTACTGGGTGGACCCCAAAACATTCACCTCCATTTTGTGAGTTGCAGATTACCTGTGCCCCAGCAAAGTCCAGGAGGTGGTGAGGAGGCAGACTAGTGCTGTCTCTTTGCTAAAATTCAAAAAGCGATTTCTTTTTTTTTTTTACTTTTCTTTTTAATTTAAGTTTTGATTTCTTTTATTGGTTTCATTCGAGTAAATAACAAACACAATACAAGCATATGTTGTAGATTCGGAGTATGGTCCTTCTACAGGACTGCTCTTGAAGGGATGAACAATGAACAAATAAACCCCCCCTCCCCTCCTCCCTTTCCCTCTGTCGGAGCCAGTTTCCGGTACATTGTCTGGTAAGGCACTACCCGGATGAGACACTCTTATAGGTTGGGTTTACTGTTGCACACGCTCCTCCGCGTCAGCCCTTTGGGGTGGGTCTGTTAAACGCAGTGTTCTCAGATACTTGGGGAAGGTAAGTTCTGTAAACTCTGATGTCAACAATTTTAGGAAAGGCTCCCACAGGTCATGGAATGAGGTGGTTGGATTCGTAAGAGATAACGAAATCTTCTCAATTCCAAGAATGTCCCATAGCCTATGAAGCCATCCCAGCCGGGTTGGAACTGTTGTGGTACCCCAGTGGGACAGAACATTTTGCAGTGCCGCCCCCAATGCAAGGGCCATCCGCCTACCTCTGCGCGACCTGAGCGGGAAGGTAATCGGGTTTGGGAGGCCTAAGAGGACGTCGGCCGGAAAGCGGGGTATTTGGGTGTCGAAGTAGGAGTCTATTTCATCTAATATCAGTTTCCAGTAATCCTCCAATTAAGGGCATTCCCATAGCAGGTGAGTCAGGGTACCGAACGAACCACAGCCTCTCCAACACTGGGGGCTCCGTTTTGGGTTGCCCCTATGGAGCGGGCGAGGGGTGAGGTACCAATAGGTAGCAATTTTCTTGGCCATTTCAATACCTGCCATGTTTCGCGCTGTGTGTCGGGCTCTATAATATATTTCTCTCCATTCTTTCTGCGTCAGTGATCTATCTAATTCAGCCTCCCATCGTAGCTGACCAGGTGATTTCCCACTGTCAGGAATTCGATTTATGAATCTGTATAGGTCGGATGTCAGGCGGACATCTGTATGTCTCGTGAGGAGCCACTTCTCGAAAGGTGTAAGATTTCGTTTAGCCCCCTCCCACACCCCAGGGTGCATTACCCAGTGACGGATCTGTGTGTAGCAAAACCGGTCCGTTTCCAGGAGATCATGCTCCCTGTGAAGGTCGGAGAAGGCTATTGGGCCTGCATTATTGAAGAGGTGTCCGATAGAGCGCTGGCCCTCCTTGGTCCAGCATGCAAACTCCGATATGTCTAGCCCTGGCGCACAGTCTGGGTTGTTCACTATAGGTGTGATGGGGGACGGAAAGCTCGAGAGGCCCCTGGAGTCAGCTACTCTGTCCCACGCTAAGAGGGTGGGGTGGGTCACCTTAGAAAAATAGAGGTTCCGTGGCCTGGAAGTTTTCATGAGGAAGAGGATGCCTCATAGGGGCTGTCTGGCGAGGGATCTGTCCATGAACAGCCAGTGTTTCTCTGACTCTGGGTAGGACCACTCCACCAGGGGCCGCATCTGTACAGCCCACCAGTAGTGGTGCAGGTTAGGGACTCCCAGACCTCCCTCTACAGGGTTCCTATAGGTTAAATATCTATGCAGCCAGGGTCTCTTATCCTGCCAAATGAAGAGCTCTAGGTCTCTTTGCAGTGAGCGTATAGCGCCCGGAGGGGGGATTAGTGTGAGTGTCTGAAAAATGTATATTATCTTAGGAAGTATGGTCATTTTAACGGACGTTATCCTACCCAGCCAGGACAGCGAGTGCGGCCTCCATTTGCGAAGGCAGTCCCTCACCTGCCGCATCAAGGTCGCATAGTTTAGCGAGGAAGTGTCCTGAGTGCTGGCCAAGAGCCGAAGGCCTAGGTAAGGTACCGCTTCCTCGGCCCAGTGAATGCCGTAAGACCGATGCAGTAGGCCAGATTGTCGGCGCTGAGGGATAAATTAAGGGCTTGTGACTTATGCACGTTGATCTTGAAACCGGACACCTGAGCAAAAAGATCCAGTTCCGCCAGAAAGGCAGGGAGAGACTTCCTAGGCTTCTCCAATGTGGTCACCACATCATCCGCATATAGGCTAATTTTGTGTCTCTCCCCCCCAAATTGCACCCTGAGATTAAGGGGTCATCCCTTATCCGCTGTGCCATGGGCTCCATATATAAGGAGAACAAGAGTGGTGATAATGGGCACCCTTGTCTCGTTCCTTGTTGAATCCAGAAAGTGTTGGAGACAAGCCCATTCACTCACTGAGGCGGTGGGGGTGGTGTAGCTACTAAGAATCCAGTCGATAAAGCGCTGTTGGAGGCCAAAGTGAGCTAGGGTCACCTTAAGATACAGCCAGTGAACCCTGTCGAACGCTTTCTCAGCGTCGACAGAGAAGATCATGCACTCAGCTGGGAAGCGCTCGGACCTGTCCACCAAATGTAAGAGGCATTTCGTGCTGTCTGAGCATTGGCGCCCGGGGATAAACCCAGACTGCTCAGGGTCTATTAGCCCGGGTAAATGGGGGGAGAGTCTTCGTGCCAAGATCCCAGTGAAGATTTTAAGGTCGACATTAAGAAGGAAAATCGGGTGGAAGGAAGCGCAATGTTGTGTATCCTTGCCTGCCTTAGGAATCATTGTAACTAGTGCTTCTAACATGGATGGCGGGAACGGGTTGTCCGCCCCAATCGAGTTGTAAACTCTCACCAACAGTGGGGCTAATGTCGTGCAAAAGGTTTTATAGAAGGTGGAGGAGAAGCCATCTGGGCCTGGAGATTTATGCAGTTTCAATTTAGATATAGCAGAGATGATCTCTTCCAGTTTGATCGGGGAATCGAGGTCCTCTGCTTGGCTCGGGACCAATTTAGCGGTAGTCGCCCCCTGCAAATAATAAGCTGGGTCATCTGTCGACAACGTCTGGGCCCCATATAAAGATGCATAAACTGCCGGAAGGTTTAGGCTATGCCCTGGTCCGTGGTTTGTTTCTGCCCCTGTTGATCAATGACCATGGGGATATGGGACGACTGCCGTTGTGCCTGTAATCTGTTGGCCAAGAGCCTCCTGCGTCTGTCTCCCCCAATATAAAAGGCCTGTTTGAGGAGTAGGGCAGCATACTCAGCCCTATCCAAATCCAGGGCCGCCAGCTGTGCCCTGGCCACTTTGAGTTGCCTCCAAACCCTAGGAGCACCAGTTCGTTGGTGGATATGCTCAAGTTCAGTCACCTCGCCCGAAAGTTGCTCTCTTTTCTCCCTCCTGATCCTAAAATGTAAAAAAAAAATGTAAGTCCGTTTTTATATAGCGCAGCTACTCACCCTTACGGGTCTCAAGGCGCTGGGGGCCGGAGTGGAAATTAAGTGAGCTATTGCCCAGAGTCACATGGTGTTGAGCTGAGCTGCCACCGGAGCCGGGGATCGAACCGTGAACCCTGTGCTCCGAAGTCAGCTGCCCTGGACGCTGCACCATACCACACACACCTGATCCTATTGTCCGCTGCGGAAATTGCTAAAAGTTCACCCCTGACCTCAGCCTTCAGGGTTTCCCATACTACTACCGGCGACATATATGTAGCGTCATTGATGGCCAGATAGTCAGTTATGGTTTTGGTAACCTGTTTAACCACGGAGGGGCACTGCAACATCGTTCCCCTAAGACGCCAGAGGCGGCGGGGGGACCTGCAAGGATGCAGAGACAGGGATGTACACACAGCGGAATGATCGGATAGTGGGCATGGAAGGATCTCCGTCACCCGCGTCTGTTGTATCAAGGTATCTGACGTCAAAATATAATCTATGCAGGCGTACGTTTTGTGGGAGTGGGAGTAAAATGTGCATTCTCTAGAAGTTGGGTGATGTAGTCACCACACATCAGTGAACCCTGCTTCAGTCAAGAGAAGCCTCCCATTCCCCGAAAGAGCCCCCGTCTGCCCAGTACGCTGACCAGATCGGTCCAGCTCATTGTCAAAGGCCAGGTTAAAGTCCCCCCTAGTAGTAACGCTCTATCTGGGGAACCTGATAGCTCTTAAATCGTCTTGTGGAGAAACCTCTCCTGCCCCTCGTTGGGAACGTACATTGTAGCTATTGTGAATGTGTGTTGTCCCAGCGTGCAGGTGTATGCCAGCAGTCTGCCCTTGATCTCCACCTGCTTGGTGACAATTGTGCCCCGGAACATAGCAGAGACAAGGATAGCCACCCCTGCCAGTTTGGAGGAGTGTGATGAAAACAACTGGTGGGTGAATGTCCTAGACCGCAATCTATGGGTATCCTTCTCCAGGAGATGTGTCTCCTGGAGGAGACAGATATGGGCTCCGGAATTTTCTGAGAGGAACAGGATCGAACGCCTCTTAATTGGGCTGTTAAGGCCTTTTACATTAAGCGATAAAATTTTAAGCTCCAATACCATGGTAATGGATGACAAGAGGCAAATAAACAACCTGAGCCCCCGGGATCATCCCCTCCCTAGGGCCCGCCGTGACCATACCCACCTGGGTTGCCCAGTGAGCTCCCTGATGCCTGCGCCTGCTAGTACTTCCAGGTGTGGGAGAAGGAGGAAAAAACCCTAATGCCCCAGCAACAGAACAAACAAATCTAAACAACAACTTATGAAGTGCACGACTGTCCTGGGCGTTCAACCCCATGGTGAGGTGCAATATGTTCGGCAGGAACCCCTACACCGCCCCATCCCACCCGAGCCCCAAAGCCTGTGTCCCGGTAAAGCCACCCACCAAGAAATAGAAGGATCGTCCCCCGGTGTCCGGGCGGTGCAGAGCTAGAATATCGATGTATAAATATCGTTATACAGAAATATCGAGGTAAAAATATCGTGGATCAGAAATATAGATGGAAAAAATATTGTGGTCAAGAATATCGATTGTTAGGTAAGTAATATCGATTGCAAAAATATCGAAGTGTTAAATATCGTTTATAAAAATATAGTTGTTAAAAATATCGATTTATTATTAATGTTATGTATTTTAGAATTTTGTATGAGAATTGTTTGTATTTTTATTATTTGTTAAAACATTTTTAGTTAATATTTTTTTTTTAAATGAATTTTGCGTTTTTAGTTCCGTAGCCGGTTGTGGGTTTATAGGGGAATAGGGTGGGAAGTAATTTAATTATATAGATTTTATGTATTATTTATAGTAGTTAATAACTTTTTTTAAAATTGAATTTTGGATTTTTAGTTCCGTAGCGGGTTGTGGGTTTATAGGGGAATTGGGTGCGAAGTAATTTAATTATATGAAATTTATTCAATAATTTATATTTATTCATAATTGTATAATTGTGATGTTATAGAGTTAAATGTGTAAATTCATTTATTAATAATTGTTTGATAATTAGTTGTTAATTAATTTAAATTAATTAATTATTAATTAATTATTGTATTTTTTTATTAATTTTAGGTGTGTGTTGTGGTGTTTATAGGTGTAAATGGTGAGAAGGGTGGGAAGTAATTTATTTTTTATTGATGAATTATTAATTATTTGTTAATTAATTAGCATTAATTAATTAGTAATTAGTAATAGTAATTGTGTAATTAATGTTAGGTGTGTGTTGTGGATATTATAGTGTTAAACAATGTATAATTAATTAATGTTTATTATCTTTTTTAATAAGAATATATTTAAATTTCAATATTAATTATGTTAATAATGGAAATAAAATGTAATAAAAATGTTGATTTTTTTTTTTAATTGGTGTGGTATCCAGCACTTTCCCTGCTTTTGCACTCACTGGAGTGGGAATAGTAATTTTACCCCTCCGCTATCCAACACTTTCCCTACTGTTGCACTCGCTGGAGTGGGAATAGTAATTTTTACACTTCCGCTGTCCAGCACTTTCCCTGCTTTTGTACTCACTGGAGTGGGAATAGTAATTTTTACCCCTCGCTATCCAACATTTTCCCTACTGTTGTATTTATTGTGTTGCGGAATGTATGTTTTCTTTTTCTTTTAATGGTTTAATGTGTTAATTAATTATAGAATGTTTTATTTTATTTTAAATTATTGATATATGTATATATTTTATTTTTATATAATTTAAAAAGTTTATAAATTAAATAAAGATAATAGTTAATAAAATGTATTTAAGTAAATATATGTATATGTACACATTTTTGTGTGTTTATATTTTTTTGAATTAGGTTTAATTGTTATATTTAGTTAAAATATATTAAATGTAATTTATTTTGTTTCCGGAAGGGGAGCAGACCATGTTCTTTACGGAGGGTGTCGGGCAGCAGGTTCCAGAGTTGTGGCAGAAGGACCGAGAAGGCTCGTCCTCCTTTGGAAGCAAAGTTACCCCGCGGGCAGACCATCTGGGCGGCTTCTGCTGAGCGGAGCGCCCGCCCAGGCACGTATTTGATTAGGCGTTCCCTTATGTACCCTGGGGCATGTCCGTAAAAGGCTTTATGGGCAATACAGAGTCCCTTGAACTTCGCTCTTTGCCTAACCGGCAGCCAGTGCAGTTTGCGCAGCAAAGGAGTGGCATAAGTTCTTCTGGGCAACCTGAAAATCAGCCTGGCAGCGTCATTCTGTACCACCTGTAGCTTATTCATAAGTTTCTGGGGGAGCCCGACATAGAGCGCATTGCCATAGTCGAGTCGCGAGACGATAGTTGCTAATACAATAGTTTTCAGAGATGAAACTGAGAGCAGTGGAACCAGCTTCCTCAGCTGTCTTAGAAGACCAATGCATGTGCCCACCACGAGTTGACTTGATTAGTCATGGAGAGCTCGGAGTCAATCTTGATTCCCAAGCTTTTTAAAAGGGTGTTTAATATTACTTAATATATTTTATTTAAGTTATATATATCTTTTAAGTCGATATTTTTTACATCTATATTTTTTACTTCGATATTTTTGTTTCGATATTATTGTACTTACCTGTTTAAGTATAGGGAGTCGATATTTTTGTATTCGATATTTTTACATCGATATTTTTGTTATCTATATTTTTTACATCGATATTTAATCAGGGAACCGTCCGGGCAATATGTCCTTCAATCTCCAGCAGCCGAGTCTTCCTCCAGTGTTGCAATGACAGCTTTCCTTTCTTTGGCCATCGTCTCGGGGTCAGGGTGAAGATGACGTGGGTACCTTCCCACTCGATGCCATCTGTTGGAGCTGAACTTTTGCCCTCCCGTGGTCTCTTGCGTGGAGGCTTCTTCGTCGTCTTCAGGTATGTTGATGAGCGATTGAGCTTCCTTCAGAGAGCGAATCTGGCGGAGTCTGCCATTCCATTTGAAGATTATTCTAAATGGGTGACCCCAGGAGTAGGAGATATCTTTGGAGCGCAGGAAAGTGGTGACCGGTCTGAACTCCTTTTGCTTCTGGAGAGTGGAGGCTGCGAGGTCCTGGAACAGAAGGGGTCTGGATGAGCGGAAGTCTATAGGGTGCTTTCCTCGTGCTTCCCGAAGAATCCGCTCTTTTAGCTGGTAATTGTGGGCGCACATTAATATGTCCGATGGGGGAGCCGTCGCCGGCCGCCTGGGCCCAACGCAGTGAGTGCGGTCCAGCTTGATCTTTTGCTCTGGGGGGGCTCCCAGTATGTGACGGAAGAGGTCTTGCACAAAGGCCTCTATGTCTTGCCCTTCAACGCCCTGTGGAACTGCGCGGATCCTTATATTGTTCTGCCAAGAGCGATTCTCAAGGTCCTCCGCTTGACTTTGGAGGTCCAATTGCTGATCTTGAAGGCGGAGGACCTCCTGCTGGAGTTGGTCAACTTCTTTATCCCTCGTGGAAGCCTGAGCTTCCAGCGTGTCGACTCTGTCTCCAACCGAGTCAATGTCCTTGCTCAGTTCACGAAGCTCCAGGGTAATTTCTTTCTTCATTGCTTGAAACTCCCCTTTGAGCAAAGCGAAGAGGGTTTCGAGGAAGCCTCTGGTGACTGGGCCCTCAGCATCGCCCATATCGTGCTCTGTGGGGTGCCCACCCGGGGATGGAGCCACTTCTGCCCCCCCGGCTCCGGTCTTGAGGAGTAGGTCTTTGACAGATCTCTCTTTTTTTGGTTTTGCTAGTTGCCATGAAGAAATGCCGTACTTCTGCCCCTGCACCCAAGACCTGAGCACGTGGTCCAAAGCTGGCAGCTTGGGCCGCTATGTGGCGTCATGGGGACACAGGTGGCTCACTTTTCTATAGGTCACCCTCCGTGAAGGACCAGTAAGTAACCCCTCCTTGAGCTGTGTGGTAGCTGTCTCACCTCAGACTCTTCAGATCACTCCTATGAGGCCCCAGATCCACTCACATGGGCATCCCTCTCACCACGAGGACCAAGTCAGCAGTTCTAGGTGGGGAGGAGGGGAGCCCGGGGCAGTACACTCCACCAAATTCTCCATTCCTGCTACCTCCACATGCCGCCAGCTCCCATGTACTGCCACGCTCTGTTGAGGCCGTTTCTGAGCCCGCTGCACAGTTCCGGCTGCGTCTGCACTGCCGTGCTCCCAAACTCACCAGGAGGGCCGGTGCTGATGAACTCCCAGGGGCCGGTCTCCAAGCTTCGTTGTTGGGCCCCCGCTGCTCCACTGCGTCTCAATCACCAGCTCCTCCACCTCCGGGCTTGAGTCCACCCGAGGCACCCAGTGAGTGGGGGTGGCTCCATAGCTGTCTGCCTCCGATGTGAGGCCCGCAGCCAGCAGCTGCCACCATCCGATGTGGGGGAGGGGGGCGGGGCCGCCACCCGGAGACAAGGCCCCATGTCCCTCCTGCAGCACCGTTCACTCCTAACCAGCCTCTCCGCTCCAAGGAACGGGGAGGCCGCCTCCACACGCGTCATGGGACCACCAGCTCAGCTCCCTCTGCAGGTGCTGGTTCAGCATTAACTCCGCTGGCGGCAGGAGGGCACAGTCTCCCAGCTTCAGTGCCTTCAGCGCTGAGGGACTAGGTCTCCGCCAGCCCCTCCTCCTGAAAAGCTTGTCAGAGGCCCCGGCGGCTGCAGGTCCTCCGCACGCACTCGCTCCCAGCAGGTCCCGCTCACTGGATTCTCGCGCCCTTCAGACTCGGGCTGCAGCAGAATCGGACCCAGGGGCAAAAAGCTTTATTTCTACACCTGCCTGGCTCTGCTGTCCGATGAGGTAAGGTTGGGGCCCGGGTGAAGGACAGGAGCGGTGAGCAGGCACGTCCTACTCGTCCGCCATCTTGGCCATGCCTCCTTTTCTTTTTAATTTAACTGTCTCTGCTTGTGGTTGTTACAGTTTAAAAATTGTAGTTTTAACCTGCCCGTGATTGCATAATTTATACCTGTTTTGTGTTTAAACTTGTGGTTTTTACTGGTCCGTGACTCTCTACATTTAACCTGTTGAATTGTGGGATTTGCATTCCAAACTTTGTAGTTTTTCCCTCTCATTCCCTGTGACTATCAGTTTTTCCCTCCAAATTTCTCCTTTGCTCTGTGCTAAGACCTGTGTGTTAAGCAGTGCACCCCCAGCTCCCATTTTATGTTAGCAAGTGAGTGAAACCAGCCCACCTCCCCCCCCCCTAGCAACAGGGATATTCTTCATCAGAAGTGTGCTCTGAGACAGCAGTAATCTGCTGTGAGCTGTTTAAGCTGTGTTTTAAAGGGGTTGTGCACTTCGTTTTTGGCTAGTAGAGTGAGTAAAGTTTTATACAAACAGTATTGAGAGAGGACAGAGTTTGTTAGGCCCTTACCTGCAGAAGTACAAAGTGTGGATTGAGCCTGTCTGTCTCCTAGGAGATTCTGAATAGAGGAGCAGCTCCCCAGCCCCAACCCTAGGCCAGCAAACCTAGGGCTGCTGATTGGCTCCCAGCTCCCAGGCAACCCAGAGCCCTCCTCTCACACCTGCCCATGCCCTTAAGGGCTTGCTGGTTGAACCCCAAAACATTCACTTCCATTTTGTGAGTTGCAGATTACCTGTGCCCCAGCAAAGTCCAGGAGGTGCTAAGGAGGCAGACTAGTGCTGTCTCTTTCCTAAAATTTAAAAAGCAATTTTTTTTTAACTTTTCTTTTTAATTTAACTGTCTCTGCTTGGTGTTGTTACAGTTTACATTTTTTTATTTTAACCTGCCCGTGATTGCATATTTTATCCCTGTTTTGTGTTAAAACTTGTGTTTTTTACTGGCCCGTGACTGTCTACATTTAACCTGTTGAATTGTGGGATGTGCAGTCCAAACTCTGTAGTTTTTCTCTCTCATTCCCTGTGACTATCAGTTTTTCCCTCCAAATTTCTCCTTTGCTCTGTGCTAAGACCTGTATGTTAAGCAGTGCACCCCCAGCTCCCATTTTGTGTTAGCAAGTGAGTGAACCCAGCCCCCCCTCCCCCAGCAACAGGGATATTCTACATCAGAGGGTGCTCTGAGACAGCAGTAATCTGCTGTGAGCTATTTAAGCTGTGTTTTAAAGGGGTTGTGCACTTTGTGTTTTGGCTAGGAGTGGGAGTGAAGTTTATACAAACAGTATTGTTAGAGGACAGAGTTTGTTAGGCCCTTACCTGCAGAAGTCCAAAGTGGGGATGGAGCCTTTCTGTCTCCTAGGAGATTCTGAATAGAGGAGCAGCTCCCCAGCTCCACCCCCAGGCCAGCAAACGCAGGGCTGCTGATTGGCTCCTAGGCAACCCTGAGCCTTCCTCCCTTCCTCTCAAGCCTGCCCAGGCCCCTTATGGGCTTGCTGGGTGAACCCAAAACATTCACTTCCATTTTGTGAGTTGCAGATTACCTGTGCCCCAGCAAAGTCCAGGAAGTGGTAAGGAGGCAGACTAGTGCTGTCTCTTTTCTAAAATTAAAAAAGCGATTTTTTTTCTTACTTTTCTTTTTAATTTAACTGTCCCAGCTTGTGGTTGTTACAGATTTAAAATAGTAGTTTTAACCTGCCCATGATTGCATAATTAATCCCTGTTTTGTGTTTAAACTTGTGGTTTTTACTGGTCCATGACTGTCTACATTTAACCTGTTGAAATGTGGGATTTGCAGTCCAAACTCTGTAGTTTTTCCCTCTCATTCCCTGTGACTATCAGTTTTTCCCTCCAAATTTCTCCTTTGCTCTGTGCTAAGACCTGTATGTTAAGCAGTGCACCCCCAGCTCCCATTTTGTGTTAGCAAGTGAGTGAAACCATTCACCCCTCCCCCAGCAACAGGGATATTCTACATCAGAGGGTGCTCTGAGACAGCAGTAAACTGCTGTTAGCTGTTTAAGCTGTGTTATAAAGGGGTTGTGCACTTTGCTTTTGGCTAGGAGTGTGAGTAAAGTTTATACAAACAGTATTGTTAGAGGACAGAGTTTGTTAGGCCCTTACCTGCAGAAGTCCAAAGCGTGGATTGAGCCTGTGTGTCTCCTTGGAGATTCTGAATAGAGGAGCAGCTCCCAGCCCCAGCCCAACTCCCAGGCCAGCAAACCTAGGGCTGCTGATTGGCTCCCAGCTCCCAGACAACCCTGAGCCCTCCTCTCACATCTGCCCATGCCCTTAAGGGCTTGCTGGGGTACCCCAAAACATTCACTTCCATTTTGTGAGTTGCAGATTACATGTGCCCCAGCAAAGTCCAGGAGGTGGTAAGGAGGCAGACTAGTGCTTTCTCTTTCCTAAAATGTAAAAAGCGTTTTTTTTTGTTTTTTTTACTTTTCTTTTTAATTTAACTGTCTTTGCTTGTGGTTGTTACAGTTTAAATTTTTTTATTTTAACCTGCCCGTGATTGCATATTTTATCCTTGTTTTGTGTTAAAACTTGTGGTTTTTACTGGTCCGTGACTGTCTACATTTAACCTGTTGAATTGTGGGATGTGCAGTCCAAACTCTGTAGTTTTTCTCTCTCATTCCTTGTGACTATCAGTTTTTCCCTCCAAATTTCTCCTTTGCTCTGTACTAAGACCTGTATGTTAAGCAGTGCACCCCCAGCTCCCATTTTGTGTTAGCAATGAGTGAACCCAGCCCACCCTCCCCCAGCAACAGGGATATTCTACATCAGAGGGTGCTCTGAGACAGCAGTAATCTGCTGTGAGCTGTTTAAGCTGTGTTTTAAAGGGGTTGTGCACTTTGTGTTTTGGCTAGGAGTGGGAGTGAAGTTTATACAAACAGTATTGTTAGAGGACAGAGTTTGTTAGGCCCTTACCTGCAGAAGTCCAAAGTGGGGATGGAGCCTGTCTGTCTCCTAGGAGATTCTGAATAGAGGAGCAGCTCCCCAGCTCCACCCCCAGGCCAGCAAACGTAGGGCTGCTGATTGGCTCCTAGGCAACCCTGAGCCTTCCTCCATTCCTCTCAAGCCTGCCCAGGCCCCTTATGGGCTTGCTGGGTGAACCCAAAACATTCACTTCCATTTTGTGAGTTGCAGATTACCTGTGCCCCAGCAAAGTCCAGGAAGTGGTAAGGAGGCAGACTAGTGCTGTCTCTTTTCTAAAATTAAAAAAGCAATTTTTTTTCTTACTTTTCTTTTTAATTTAACTGTCCCTGCTTGTGGTTGTTACAGATTTAAAATAGTAGTTTTAACCTGCCCATGATTGCATAATTAATCCCTGTTTTGTGTTTAAACTTGTGGTTTTTACTGGTCCATGACTGTCTACATTTAACCTGTTGAAATATGGGATTTGCAGTCCAAACTCTGTAGTTTTTCCCTCTCATTCCCTGTGACTATCAGTTTTTCCCTCCAAATGTCTCCTTTGCTCTGTGCTAAGACCTGTATATTAAGCAGTGCACCCCCAGCTCCCATTTTGTGTTAGAGTGAAACCATTCACCCCTCCCCCAGCAACGGGGATATTCTACATCAGAGGGTGCTCTGAGACAGCAGTAAACTGCTGTTAGCTGTTTAAGCTGTGTTATAAAGGGGTTGTGCACTTTGCTTTTGGCTAGGAGTGTGAGTAAAGTTTATACAAACAGTATTGTTAGAGGACAGAGTTTGTTAGGCCCTTACCTGCAGAAGTCCAAAGCGTGGATTGAGCCTGTGTGTCTCCTTGGAGATTCTGAATAGAGGAGCAGCTCCCAGCCCCAGCCCAACTCCCAGGCCAGCAAACCTAGGGCTGCTGATTGGCTCCCAGCTCCCAGACAACCCTGAGCCCTCCTCTCACATCTGCCCATGCCCTTAAGGGCTTGCTGGGGTACCCCAAAACATTCACTTCCATTTTGTGAGTTGCAGATTACCTGTGCCCCAGCAAAGTCCAGGAGGTGGTAAGGAGGCAGACTAGTGCTTTCTCTTTCCTAAAATTTAAAAAGCGTTTTTTTTTTTTTTTTACTTTTCTTTTTAATTTAACTGTCTCTGCTTGTGGTTGTTACAGTTTAAATTTTTTTATTTTAACCTGCCCGTGATTGCATATTTTATCCCTGTTTTGTGTTAAAACTTGTGGTTTTTACTGGTCCGTGACTGTCTACATTTAACCTGTTGAATTGTGGGATGTGCAGTCCAAACTCTGTAGTTTTTCTCTCTCATTCCTTGTGACTATCAGTTTTTCCCTCCAAATTTCTCCTTTGCTCTGTGCTAAGACCTGTATGTTAAGCAGTGCACCCCCAGCTCCCATTTTGTGTTAGCAAGTGAGTGAACCCAGCCCCCCCTCCCCCAGCAACAGGGATATTCTACATCAGAGGGTGCTCTGAGACAGCAGTAATCTGCTGTGAGCTGTTTAAGCTGTGTTTTAAAGGGGTTGTGCACTTTGTGTTTTGGCTAGGAGTGGGAGTGAAGTTTATACAAACAGTATTGTTAGAGGACAGAGTTTGTTAGGCCCTTACCTGCAGAAGTCCAAAGAGGGGATGCAGCCTGTCTGTCTCCTAGGAGATTCTGAATAGAGGAGCAGCTCCCCAGCTCCACCCCCAGGCCAGCAAACGTAGGGCTGCTGATTGGCTCCTAGTCAACCCTGAGCCTTCCTCCCTTCCTCTCAAGCCTGCCCAGGCCCCTTATGGGCTTGCTGGGTGAACCCAAAACATTCACTTCCATTTTGTGAGTTGCAGATTACCTGTGCCCCAGCAAAGTCCATCGAAGTGGTAAGGAGGCAGACTAGTGCTGTCTCTTTTCTAAAATTAAAAAAGCAATTTTTTTTCTTACTTTTCTTTTTAATTTAACTGTCCCTGCTTGTGGTTGTTACAGATTTAAAATAGTAGTTTTAACCTGCCCATGATTGCATAATTAATCCCTGTTTTGTGTTTAAACTTGTGGTTTTTACTGGTCCATGACTGTTGATGCAGCGGTCACAATAAAAACTATTTCTCCCAGGACATCCAAGTATAAACTATACTCATATCCACATGACGATGGGGCCCATAGACATCGCCAAACATACACACAATCAATCATTTCACCTGGATAACTTCTCCCTGATTCTATTCCCTAGGAGAAAAACTCTTATAATACATGATAGATAATGTACCGCTGGAAGGAGCTAGGATACCTTTTTCTTTTACCATTTAATCGTCATCCCTAACAGTTTTTAGGTATTCCTGCTCATTTGGTCGATGGATTAACTAGAAAGAATTAGTTGATGGTGATTAAGACCAGCTGAATCACGAACAACTCATTCACTCTATATCCAAACATTTATATAAGAAAGCACTGAGTCATTTGTTTTAGAATCATAAAGTTTTTATATAATTTCAAAAGCATAAAAGAATTTTAGTAATTTTATTTCACTTTTAATTCATACATTCATTAATCAATGTGTTTAATTTCAGCAAATCAATTTTATTGCAGATATAAATTTTGTCATGAGGAAAAATCCTAATTAACCTACCTAACCTCCTAATTAAGCCTAATGTTTTCTAAAGATAAATTCGCAAATAACCTGTTTCTCATACTCAACTGGAAAATAAAGACAGCAACAGAAACTTCAGCTCGTCAGCATCAGCTACCGCAACCCGTCTCATCTAACAGTCTCTCAGCATTCCCCGCTCATCGATCAGGAAATCAGCTCTCTGCAAGTACGCGTCTCTCGATCTGCAAGTATGGAGTACCCCCCTCCCACCGGAGTAGGCCTTCTTATACCCTAATTCTAAATTAGCTAACTAACTGTTGCAACATTAATAACACGCTCTTCATTCATTGGTCCATCTGGGGTCAACTTAAGTATTGTCCTTTTTCCCAGTTCCGACCAGTCTCTTTCAGACATGTGATTGTTCAATTCTCATTTCCACGACCGACAATTTCTCTGTCCGCTTTGATCAGTTCTCTTGCAACATTTCTTGATACTTTTAAGAATTTGTCATGCCTTGTCCTTTTCTAACGGTTGATTCCCACCGTTCTTTGCTGATCACCAGGCTCATTATCAGTTCACTTAGGTCACATCAGCCTTGACCATTCTTTCAGCCCAGCTTTCAGTTGCGATCACGTGTTCTTAACCTTTTCTCCCGCATCATTTATACATCTCAGCATTTTCGCGCTCGGTGCATGCGCACTACATTGATACACGGCCATTTTCTACCATCACTCGAAATTGGGTTTTAGAAGCACTATTTAGAATAAACAAAACATAATTAAAATAGAGAAACATAGCCTTTTCGTTTCCCTCCCATCCTCTACGTACCCCAATTAGTTATTACCTAGCAAAAAGCAACATTTAAACTGTTCCTTACTTACCATCACTATTGTTTCTGCAACACCACGTTTTATTTAAAAGGCACGAAGTCATGCATTTATTTTTTAATTAGTACGCAACTGTTTTTACGTTAAAGTTAAACACATGGACATTTGTTAATAGATTATTCGGCACATATGTTGCGTATTATTTCCCTTTCACATACATTGTTGATTATTACATGAACACGAACAATTTTTATTAAAATTTGTTAGGGGTTAAAACTTTTTCTTTACCCTGCTCCATCAACTCCCCCTTTGGTGATTTTTAAATCACCACATAAATCCCAAGTTATACTTCTATATTAGGTAGCATATTTCTTTATCTTCCAGTTTACTTTTTGTTAGTTTATACTGCTGTGTCTATTTCATCCTGTCTTCTTGTTTCTTTATACATATTTTCTTTCATTTTCTCTAACTCTATTTCACCCATTTCTCTTTCTCTCTCTTTTATTAGTCTGCTGTTTCTTTTTATTTCATTTTGTCTTCTTTTTCTCTTGATACACGTTATTACAATTTTTAATGTCATAACTAAAATTATTACTATAGTTGCTACTATTATGACTTTCCCTATCACTAGACTACTCATCCTTGTTAACCAATTTGCTACTGTAGAAAATCCCTCTACCAAGTTTTCCCAGGACACTTTCAACCTCCAGTGGAACTAGTTCTTTGTGCAAACTTGTAATATTTTTAATATACTTTTGTATATTTTCACTTTTATCAGGAATGTAAGTACAACAATGTTGCACTTTCAGCATTCCACAGACTCCACCCTCTTTTACCAACAGAATGTCAAGGGCAAGACGATTTTGCATTACCATAGCTCTCATGGCAACCATTTCGGTATTAACCATTAAGAACCCTCCAGCAGTATCTGTAGACAAACGATCTACTACTGTGGATAATTTCCGAATTTTAAATGCATTCAAAGATATTCCCACTGCTGGTATCAATGCTCCAAAAATATCACCTACAATTTCTGTAAAAATTTCCCTCTTTCTACGTGAAAATCCATTAATCATCTTGTGTGTTCCTTTTTCTTCTCTGTCTAAATGAAATTTTTTTGGAAAGACCAGGCCTACATAACATGTTCCATACCAATGGTCCGGTAACCTGTAATAAGCTCTATTCCCACAAATATAATAGATACCTGGAAATATTGGGTCTTTACCACCCTTAAATCCCCAACCTCCCAAAATTTGGTAATTGTCGTGACAGATACTGGAACCTACAAAATAATTGTCATAGACTGTCTTATTTCTCCTAATACACAACTTTCCTGTTTGTGGCCAATCTAAAGTCATTGCTGCATTTATCTTTTTCCCCTCAGGATTCTCTTCCTCAAACGTCCATAAATGTTTTCTCTTTTCTTTTATTGCTTCTTTTTGAAATTTCCCTCTTCTTTCTTCAACCATTTCTAAAAATACTTTTTCTTCTTTCTTTAACTCACAGGTAAGGTTGTTTTCAGCTATTTCTTCTAATGTTAAACTTCTATGTTCTAAAAAGAATTCTCCAAAAACTTTTACTTGTTTTACTTTGTTTAGTTCTGGAACTACAGAAACATTTGCAAAAATCTTATCAAGATCAGTATAATAAAATTCTAATCTACCTGTTTTGTAAAATAAACTTGCCAAAACACTACGGGGTCGATTCCGAGTCGGGCCGGAAATTTCCCCGACCGAGCCGGACCCGGAGAGATTTCCGACCGAATCGGACCCGTGCAGTCCGACCGAACGAGTCCGATGCGTCCGTATGTTATCGGACACGAGTCGGTCGGACTCCCATTGAACTCAATGGGAGCCGGTCGTACAACGCGTACGCGGGCTCCCATTGCCTCAATGGGTGCGAGGCGGACAAGGGCGCCCCCTACAGCGAGTACGCCGCGGGCGCTTCGCGGCGTACACGCACAGGTAGGGGGACCCATGGGTCCCCCTGTGTGCGCCTCGCACGGGTACGCAGACAGGGGTCCGACACGGACCCCCAAAGTACGGCTCCGACAGCGAGTTCGAGTCGGACGGCGCGAGTCGGTCGGAGCGGTCGAGGTGCGCATCGTACTTACCCGGCCGGAAAACGTCTCCATTGCGCGGTGCGAACCGGGTCCGAGCGAGTCGGTCGGAGCGGTACGGTCCGGGTACGAGTCGGTCGGAGCGGTCGGGTCGCCCGGACGAGTCGGTCGGCGACTCGCATCGTACTCGCTCGGCCGGACTACGCGTACGGTTCGGTCGGGAAACAGGCTTTCGCATGGCTTTTTTCCCGACCGAATGGTATTGGGTGCGCCTCCGACCGAGATCGGAATCGACCCCTACATGTTATTCCATATGTTAGGGGTAGGTGATGATAAGTCACACCTTCAGATACTGATGCAGGCAACTGCATACAAACATAACAATCTCTTACATCCATTGTCTCTACGTATTCATACAATAATTTTGTAAATACATTTTTTGAAAAATCTGCTACTGACCTATCCTTATGAAGTTCTGCACTACTTCTTAAAATAACTGTCTCTTTATTATTAGTCTCTTTTTCTGGTTTAGTCTCATTCTTTGCTTCTACTATAGCTATACTAATAGGAATTGTTATTGCTAACACTATCCATACTGTTACTAATAATCCTGTGCAAAAACAGCACATTTTACACCATCTTTTTAGAAATTCACATTTACTCCTTCTATCTCCACTATTCTCCATTTTTATTTCTTCTTGTTTCGATAATATTCAGAAAATTGTGTCACTACACCTCAGAAAATGACTCAATCCGTCACTCTGCACTCAAAAGTCTTTGCTCGGTACTTTCTTTAATTCTTTTCAGAATTCTTTCGTTGTCACATCCAGTGAAAATGTCATATCCGGTAAAATTGTCACGTCCAGCAATTTTGTCACGTCCGGCAGAAGAACTTTAAGTCCTTTTTACTTCAGTGTTTGTTGCACTTCACTTTTACCCACTTGACTTCTCAATCTTGGGCTTTCGTAAGTGTTATTCTCTTCTTTGTAATCTGTCAATGCAATGTATAGCCATTCAGGGGACCTGTATTTTGCATTTACTTTCCTTGTTCTTTTTGACTTTTGCAGCCTTTTTCCACTTGGTTTTTCTTGTTCTTTCTGACTTGTTATCTCATTTACTTGTTCAGCACTTTTCTCACCTGTTTTTATTATTCGGTATCTTAATTTTCTGACACCACTGGGCCAATTGTCTCCCTTTCTTGGTCTTTTTGCTTCACTTGCTTTTTCTTCTCTTTCAGATTTCCAATTTCTTTTTTTGTTTCAGTCTTTATATTTTCGTCTTCTTCACTTTCTTTTGTTTCTGTTTCTATTTTTTCAAATTCATCCCTTATTTTGAAGCTAATAATTTCATCTTCTTTTATTGGTGGTAATATTTTCTCCTTCTTTCGTTTACCTACTTCTGTCCCTCCTCGATTTTCTTCCGAATCAGTGTTTATCTTACTCTCTGTCTCTAACTTTCCCTGTTCTTTTGTTTTACTATCTGTCCCTATTTCTCCTCGGGGTTCTTCTCGATTTTCTAGCTTTCTAATTGTTTCTTTCCCTTCCTTGTCTATTAAAATTATTCTCGAAGGATTTCCACCATAACTTGTGCTTGGTTGCTCATCTAAATCAATTTCTTGTTCGTTTTCTTCTCTTATTTTTTCGTATCTCCAAGTATTTCTTCGAAATTCTTCACAATTGGCAATTGAATCGTCTGATCCTGAACTTGTATCTGATATTTCCAGATGTCGACTTACAGGTCGATCTTCAAATTCTGAAATTTCTGGAATTTCTCCTTCTTCTTCCTCTACGGAGGTACTTGTAGTTGGGGTTTCCAGATGTCGACTTACAGGTCGATCTTCAAGTTCTGGCACCCTTTTTCTTCTCTCTTCAGTTTCTGAATCTGAACTGTCATCCCAATTTTCCACACGTCGACTCACTGGTGTGTCTTCAGGTTCTGGAACTCGAATAGTGTGACTTGCGTGGATCCAATTTTTCACCCCTGCACACTTAACTGCAGTCGTTGTTACCAGAATCACTTGTCGTGGATCATCCCAGCGAGGAACTAGACAGTTTCTTCTTCTGTGGACTTTTATTCGGACCCAATCCCCTGGGTTCAAGTCGTGGGCTGGTTTTCTTTCATGAGTGGTTGCATCCGGTCCAACCTGATGAAACACAGAATGTACCACATCAGCCAGTCCTTTGCAATAATCCAGTATTAGATCATCAGTTATAGTCAGTAATTTGTTGACAGGTATTTGTGCTTGTCTCATTGCTCATCCCATGATCACCTCATGAGGACTAAGTCCTGTTCCCCTTTCCGGAATACTTCTCATTGTCATCAAGACAAGAGGCAGCGCATCGGGCCATTTGAGTCCTGTAGCTTGACACATTTTTCCCAACCTATTCTTAATTGTTCCATTAATTTGCTCTACTACTCCTGAAGCCTCAGGTCTGTATGCACAATGTAGTTTTTGTTTAATTTTCAATGCTTCGCAAATTAATTGTACTAGTTCATTTTGAAAATGTGTTCCTCTATCTGTCTCAATCGTGACTGGAAAACCATACCTGGGAATGAATTCTCGTAGCATAAGCTTTGCTACTGTCATTCCATCATTCCTTCTGGTTGGGTATGCCTCCACCCAACGAGAAAACAAACAGACGAGCACCAAAACATATTTTAGTTTGTTACTAGGGGGCATCTCGATAAAGTCTAACTGCATTCGGGTGAAAGGACCTCCTCGTCCTATTGTTCCTAGACTCACTACTGTTTTTCTTCCTGGATTAAATTGTTGACAAATAAGACATCTTTGACAAAAACTTTCAGCTATTGATCAGAATTTTGGGTTGTACCATGTTTGTCTGAAAAGTCTGATCATTGCATCTCTCCCAATATGAGCTTGTCCATGGTACATCCGTGCCATGTCTGAAATCATGCTATCAGGCATAACTGGTCTCTCATCTCTGTAAACCCACACACCATTATTTTCTTGTCTCCTACATCCTGCTTTTATCCAGTAATCTTTTTCCTCATCGCTAGCAACTTCTTGCAACTGTCTCACTTCATCCCATGTCTCAATTGTGTTAGTAAAAAGTAAGGAAGAAGAAATATGCTCCCTGTCTCTTGTTTTATTTAATGATGTCATGTTTTCCGCACAATATTTTGCGATTTTATCCGCAAAATTATTCCCCACTGTTATGAAATCTTGGTTCTTTTTATGTGCAGTGCACTTCACTACAGCTATCTGTTTAGGCAGCTGTATCGCCTCAAGCAGTTTCTTTACAAAATCTCCATTTCTGATAGGTGTACCTGTAGACGTCAAGAAACCTCTTTGGGACCAAATCTGCCCAAAATCATGCACTACGCCAAAGCCATACTGACTATCTGTTACAATCGTCACACGCACATTCCTTCCCAACTTACATGCTTGAATTAAAGCAATCAGTTCCGCAACTTGAGCAGACCTTATTCCTTTCAGACAAGACGCTTCCATCACATTCGCCACCGTGCATACTGGGTAAGCTGCGCTTAAAACTCCTCTTTCAGTCCTTAAGCATGAGCCATCCACAAACATGATATAATCAGAAACTTTCAAAGGCTCATCTTTTATGTCAGCCCTTGGTTTGGTGCAATATTCCAGCACATCCAGACAATCATGATCCACTTCATTCTGCTCAATTATGCTTTCTTCATCTGGCAAAGATGTGGAAGGATTTACATTCATACATCTGTCTATGGTCACATTCTCTGCACTCAAGATTACTTTCTCGTACTTAGTCAGCCGACTATGTGTCATGTACTGTGTTTTTGTTCTTGTTAAAAGAATTTCCACTGAGTGTGGAACATAAACTCTCAATGGGTATCCCATTACTATACCTTCACTTTGTTCCAAACTTACACAAGTAGCAGCAACAGCTTTCAGACATCCAGGCAATGCTTTTGCTATAGGGTCTAAGACAGCTGAAAAATAAGCAATGGGTCTCTTCATTGTGCCATGTTTTTGTACTAGTACTGAAAATGCGCATCCATCTCTTTCACTGCAATATAACTCAAAATCTTTTTCATAGTCAGGCATTCCCAACGCTGGTGCCTCACACAGTTTCTTTTTCAACTCTTTGAACGATATCATTTCTTCTCCATTCAATTCAAATGGATCTTTAACATCCTTTTTGTTAATTTCTGCAATGGCTTAGCAATCAATGAAAAACCACTTATCCATTGTCGACAGTATCCAACCATTCCCAGAAACATTCTCACTTCTCTCTGAGTCATTGGTGCTCTCATTCCTTGAATCATTTTTATTCTTTCTGTCGTTACCTTTCGTACTCCTTTCTCAATTTTATGCCCTAAATATTGGACTTCTTTCTGACAAAACTGCAACTTTGAAGGGGACACTTTATGTCCTCTTTTCTCTAGATGGTTCAGTAAAGCAATTGTATCGCTGACACATGCTTCTTTTGTTTTCGATGCCACCAATAGGTCATCGATATACTGCACCATCACTGACTTTTCTGGCATTTTCAAATCTTCCAGGGATTTCTTCAAAATCTGATTAAAGATAGAGGGGCTTTCTGTATACCCCTGAGGAATTCGGCACCATGCCAAAATACGCTCTCCGAACCGGAACGCAAATAATGGCTGGCTATCTGGATGTAAAGGAATTGAGAAAAATGCGTGACACAAATCTATTACAGTGTACCACTCAGCATCGTGTGGAATTTGATATAATATCACTGCAGGGTTTGGCACTATTGGACAACAAGGCACGACTATTTTATTAATTTTCCTCAAATCCTGAACTATTCTGTATGTTCCATTTGGCTTTTTCAATCCCATTATAGGTGAATTGCATGAGCTGCTCATTATTTCTCTTAAGATTCCCTGTTCAATCATTTTATTTATTACAGGAGTTATTCCTTCAATTGTTTCTGGATTTAATTTATACTGTGGTATATTTGGATAGACTATTCCTTCTTTTACTGCTATTTTTACTGGATCTACTCCTTTCATTAATCCAATATCTTCTCCTGTAAAATCCCATACATTCTCCTTCACTGTTTCTTTTAGTTCACTTGGGAGTCTTTCCGCATCAAATGCAGGAAACAAACCATTCGTTTCTGGTTCTTGATTTATCAGTGTCACTTTATACAATGCGTCTTCATCTGGGGTCTGGAATCCAATTCCATCTGGTGTACAATAAATTGTGCAATTCATTTTGCACAAGAGGTCTCTTCCTAAAAGGTTTACAGGACTGCAATCGCATACTACAAATTTATGCATTTCATTAAAGGGACCTATTTTTACTTCCACTAATTCGGTCAGTGGGGTCCTAATCTGTTTATTTGCTACTCCTATCACTTGTATATATTCACCTGAGAGAGGAAGGTTTGGAATTTCTACTGATCTAACAGTAGAACGGGTAGCTCCAGTATCGACAAGGAATGTTATACTTGTTCCATTCACTTCTCCATCCACAAATGGACCAGACTGATCTACCTCTAGAGTTGCGCCAAGTACGCACTCTTTCCCTCTCTTAGGCACCGTCAGGATTCTTCTTCCCACTCATCCTCACTCTGTCGCAACCAATACTGAGAAATGTTGGCTGCACGCGGCAACTGTGTTACCTGTTCGCCTCCGTAGAATCCTGTTTCTGAACTGTACCTTTGCTGGTTAGCACTGTTGGGAAGGGGTGGTTGTGGCACCTGACCTTGTTGAACAACTACCTCATTCTGCACCTGTGGATTTAATTGTTGATTTTCCGGATTAGGTTTTGGCGGGAATTTACACTCGTTTCTCCAATGCCCTAATTTTCCGCAATTATGACATGGCCACTTTTTCTTTGCTTCTTCTAAACTCATTTGACCTTTTCCCTTACCTATGTTAGGTCGGGCTTTGTTCTGTCCTGCTTCATTTTCACCACTATTCAATTGAGCTTCTTGTTTCTCTGCCACTTTCACCTGTGCCCACATTGCTTTTTCTTTTAATTTACGCTGCTTACTCTCGATCTCATCACTACAATACTTAGCATACCTCAGTACCTCATCTACGCTTCCATTCTGCCAGTTTATCATGTGTTGTTTAATCATATCACTTATTTCTTGTTTCAAACCAAACACAAACCGATATACAAAATGACTCATGTCCTTCTCACTTAACTCCTCATAACCACTGTATTGTTTAAAAACTAACAACAAGCTTTCATAATAGGCATGTACAGACTCCTTACTCTCCTGTGTCGTTCTGTCTATCTTTACCCAATCAGTTTCTTTTGGGGGAATTTTATTCTTCAAAAAGGTAATCACCTTATCGTATTTCCTCATCACCTCCAAACCTGGAGCTCCTGTCTTAGGGTCTCTTGAATATTCTACAGTTGGCCAATCTACCGTAATTTTACACTCAGACCACAAATCTGTTGGCACTACTATGTCAAACAATCCATCTAAATCTATCCACAACACTTTTGAAACTTTCACAAACCTTTCCACTTGTCTGTACCATTCAACTGGTTTTTCTCTCAATTTCGGGAAATCATTTGTAAATGACAGTATATCCTGTCTAGTCCAAGGAACATGCACATAACTACCTCCTGGAGTTTCTCTCATAGGGTATTCTCTAGTAACTGGTTCCTTTTCAGTTATCATATAAGCCAAAGAAGTTTTGTCTGTAGTCTTCTCATTCTTTTTCGACCATCGAACTTTCCATCTATCTACATCACCCCATTTTCTCAGTAAAACAATTAACTCCTTTATCTGTGTCAGCCTTCCTGCTGTGTTCAAATTTTCAATGTCTTTCTCACAAAAATCTACCCTGTACGGTTTCTGCAATGTTTTCACTCTGGCAAACTCCACACCAATTTCACTTGCTATTTCCTCCAGTTTGTCATGTAAATTTCTAGTTCTCCATGTAATACTTTTGCATAGAAACATAATTTCATCATCCTGGTAATTTTTTAACTTTTCTGTTCCAATTGTTCCCAATATTAATTCTTCCATGTCAATCTTCAATCTAATTACATCTAATGGTTTTTCTTCTTGTTCTTTCATTTTAATTGCCTTTATCCATTCATTTAACTCATCAGGAGTCGGACCTATAGGGGTATTTTTTATTTCTGTCCCATTTCCACTTTTCTCTGGCGTCACTGTTGCAGATTCTGTTACCATAGGCATTCTTCTACCATCACATTCATTCATTGTCAAATTTTCAGGTGGACTAGGTATATAAGCACTAGCCAAATTACTTGTACCTGGACTTGATTCCATTCTTTCCCTTTCTCTTTGAATCTGTGAATTTACTGGAATCATTAAAGAGCGTTCATTAATTCTCTGATTATCAAAAACTGGTATCACTGGACCTATAGTTACAGGTACAGTTACAGCTTCCATGTTTTTAGTTAATTCTCTAATTTTCTCAGTCAGTTCTTTTGTTGTTCTCGCTAATTCAGTAGTATTATCACTTTCTATTTCTTCATTTTGAGGAGTTCTCATACGTTCTTGAGACCTATTTAGTTCAACTCTTTTCTCGGGCTTTTATTTTGCACTGTCACTATTTGCGGTGCATTAGGTGTCACCACTGTAGAACTCTGCTGATACGGAGGGGGATTTCTATTTAGAATGTCTTCCAGCAATTCATCATCTGTTTCACTTTCATGCATATATTTTTCCCTCTCCATATGTTTCTTTTTCTCAGTACATTTTCTTTTAGACCCTTCCTCAACCGTAAAAGCCGGAAACAAACCTCCTGTCATATTAGCACATCTCCACCTTTTTATCCTGTCCTCATGATTTACACCCCACAATCTTCCAGGCATGAACTCATAACCTTTCATTCCTCTGAATCTCTCTCGCTCGTACATCTCATCTTCCCATTCTGTCAAAGCCTCAAACTGTGTTGGTCTAGGTCTAGGTTCTAATTTGAACATCTTCTCTCTTAAATTCCGCAAAACTGCTACACTAAAAGAACCATTTTCAGGAAAAGCCAATGCTCCATCATTCTTTGTATATTTTGCCCAATTTTCTAACCATATACACGTATGATATCCGTATTTCAGCATCATATGAGAAGCAGCTGATTTCGGCGGAGGAATTATTTGTCCCTCTCTAGTCACCACCTTTTTGTCTTTCTTAAAGAAATTCTTTACTTTTGTCGTCCATGACATTCTCTCCCCTTCGTACTCATAATACGGCATGTTTCTAGTCTCGTTTACTTCAAATTACTCTGAAAATCAATATTGTTCCGTGTACGGAACTTCAACCAATCTCAGCGCGATTCACACCAACTCACCAATCAGAACGATTTCCTGCTTCCGCGCTCCTACCAATCCCAGCGCGGCACTTTGTCTACGTCACTCCTGCTCTTGTGTTCACGTGACTAGCGCACTATCCAATCCTAGCGCGGCAATTGTAGATGTCACTTCTACTCCTTACCCCTCCTTTACAAAATTTATCGGCAATTTTCTTTTCACTGTTTTCTTATTAGTTACGACATAAAAAACACTTCCGTAGTCTGATTCGCTAAACAAAAGTGATAGTTTGATCCTTTTACACCAGAATCCTGTATTTCCAGTAGGCAGCGCTTACCTCTACCCTACCACAGAATTATTAAGTTTCGCCGATAAAGTAGCACTTCCCTCTACTTTACCCTTCTTTTAAGTAAACAATAAACCCGTTTCTCTGGGGATAAGACACATGTGGAGACAAATGCTCCTGAGAATTAAGGCCAGAGTTTCACGAGAATACGTGATTTACCATGTCACTTACACACCTTTTATACTGAAATTTCCCTAACATAACACAACTTGCGTTATTACCAAAATGAATTCAGACCACGTGCAAATTCCATGCGACTTCTCTTGCCACACTTGTTCCACTTCCTACATCCCAGAAGCGTGAAAACTCATATATAACATAACGTGACTCAACATATAGTGTTAGTCATAAAGATATAATCAATAATCAAAACAATCAATAATCGATAATCACCAAACTAATCTATAGTAACCATAACTCTGCTACCAAGAAATCTGATGCAGCGGTCACAATAAAAACTATTTCTCCCAGGACATCCAAGTATAAACTATACTCATATCCACATGACGATGGGGCCCATAGACATCGCCAAACATACACACAATCAATCGTTTCACCTGGATAACTTCTCCCTGATTCTATTCCCTAGGAGAAAAACTCTTATAATACATGATAGATAATGTACCGCTGGAAGGAGCTAGGATACCTTTTTCTTTTACCATTTAATCATCATCCCTAACAGTTTTTAGGTATTCCTGCTCATTTGGTCGATGGATTAACTAGAAAGAATTAGTTGATGGTGATTAAGACCAGCTGAATCACGAACAACTCATTCACTCTATATCCAAACATTTATATAAGAAAGCACTGAGTCATTTGTTTTAGAATCATAAAGTTTTTATATAATTTCAAAAGCATAAAAGAATTTTAGTAATTTTATTTCACTTTTAATTCATACATTCATTAATCAATGTGTTTAATTTCAGCAAATCAATTTTATTGCAGATATAAATTTTGTCATGAGGAAAAATCCTAATTAACCTACCTAACCTCCTAATTAAGCCTAATGTTTTCTAAAGATAAATACGCAAATAACCTGTTTCTCATACTCAACTGGAAAATAAAGACAGCAACAGAAACTTCAGCTCGTCAGCATCAGCTACCGCAACCCGTCTCATCTAACAGTCTCTCAGCATTCCCCGCTCATCGATCAGGAAATCAGCTCTCTGCAAGTACGCGTCTCTCGATCTGCAAGTATGGAGTACCCCCCTCCCACCGGAGTAGGCCTTCTTATACCCTAATTCTAAATTAGCTAACTAACTGTTGCAACATTAATAACACGCTCTTCATTCATTGGTCCATCTGGGGTCAACTTAAGTATTGTCCTTTTTCCCAGTTCCGACCAGTCTCTTTCAGACATGTGATTGTTCAATTCTCATTTCCCACGACCGACAATTTCTCTGTCCGCTTCGATCAGTTCTCTTGCAACATTTCTTGATACTTTTAAGAATTTGTCATGCCTTGTCCTTTTCTAACGGTTGATTCCCACCATTCTTTGCTGATCACCAGGCTCATTATCAGTTCACTTAGGTCACATCAGCCTTGACCATTCTTTCAGCCCAGCTTTCAGTTGCGATCAAGTGTTCTTAACCTTTTCTCCCGCATCATTTATACATCTCAGCACTTTTGCGCTCGGTGCATGCGCACTACATTGATACACGGCCATTTTCTACCATCACTCGAAATTGGGTTTTAGAAGAACTATTTAGAATAAACAAAACATAATTAAAATAGAGAAACATAGCCTTTTCGTTTCCCTCCCATCCTCTACGTACCCCAATTAGTTATTACCTAGCAAAAAGCAACATTTAAACTGTTCCTTACTTACCATCACTATTGTTTCTGCAACACCACGTTTTATTTAAAAGGCACAAAGTCATGCATTTATTTTTTAATTAGTACGCAACTGTTTTTACGTTAAAGTTAAACACATGGACATTTGTTAATAGATTATTCGGCACATATATTGCGTATTATTTCCCTTTCACATACATTGTTGATTATTACATGAACACGAACAATTTTTATTAAAATTTGTTAGGGGTTAAAAACTTTTTCTTTACCCTGCTCCATCACTGTCTACATTTAACCTGTTGAAATGTGGGATTTGCAGTCCAAACTCTGTAGTTTTTCCCTCTCATTTCCTGTGACTATCAGTTTTTCCCTCCAAATTTCTCCTTTGCTCTGTGCTAAGACCTGTATGTTAAGCAGTGCACCCCCAGCTCCCATTTTGTGTTAGCAAGTGAGTGAAACCAGTCACCCCTCCCCCAGCAACAGGGATATTCTACATCAGAGGGTGCTCTGAGACAGCAGTAAACTGCTGTTAGCTGTTTAAGCTGTGTTTTAAAGGGGTTGTGCACTTTGCTTTTGGCTAGGAGTGTGAGTAAAGTTTTATACAAACAGTATTGTTAGAGGACAGAGTTTGTTAGGCCCTTACCTGCAGAAGTTCAAAGTATGGATTGAGCCTGTCTGTCTCCTTGGAGTTTCTGAATAGAGGAGCAGCTCCCCAGTCCCAGCCCCACCCCATGCCAGTAAACCTAGGGCTGCTGATTGGCTCCCAGCTCCCAGGCAACCCTTAGTCTTCCTCACACATCTGCCCAGGCCCCTAATGGGCTTGCTGGGTGAACCCCAAAACATTCACTTCCATTTTGTGAGTTGCAGATTACCTGTGCCCCAACAAAGTCCAGGAGGTGGTAAGGAGGCAGACTAGTGCTGTCTCTTTCCTAAAATTTAAAAAGCGATTTCTTTTTTTCTTCCTTTTCTTTTTAATTTAACTGTCTCTGCTTGTGGTTGTTACAGTTTAAAAACTGTAGTTTTAACCTGCCTATGATTGCATAATTTATACCCGTTTTGTGTTTAAACTTGTGGTTTTTACTGGTCCTTGACTGTCTACATTTAACCTGTTGAATTGTGGGATTTGAAGTCCAAACTCTGTAGTTTTTCCCTCTCATTCCCCGTGACTATCAGTTTTTACCCCCAAATTACTCCTTTGCTCTGTGCTAAGACCTGAATGTTAAGCAGAGAACCCCCAGCTCCCATTTTGTGTTAGCAAGTGAGTGAAACCATCCCCCCGTTAGCCCCCTAGCAACAGGAATATTCTACATCAGAGGGTGCTCTGAGGCAGCAGTAATCTGCCTTGAGCAGTTTAAGCTGTGTTTTAAAGGGGTTGTGCACTTCGTTTTTTGGCTAGGAGAGTGAGTAAAGTTTTATACAAACAGTATTGTTAGAGGACAGAGTTTGTTAGGCCCTTACCTGCAGAAGTCCAAAGTGTGGATTGAGCCTGTCTGGCTCCTAGGAGATTCTGAATAGATGAGCAGGTCCCAGCCCCACTCCCAGGCCAGCAAACCTAGGGCTGCTGATTGGCTCCCAGCTCCCAGGCAACCCTGAGCCCTCCTCTCACATCTGTCCAGGCCCCTTAAGGGCTTGCTGGGTGAACCCTAAAACATTCACTTCCATTTTGTGAGTTGCAGATTACCTGTGCCCCAGCAAAGTCCAGGGGGTGGTAAGGAGGCAGACTAGTGCTTTCTCTTTCCTAATACTTAAAAAGCTATTTCTTTTTTTTTTACTTTTCTTTTTCATTTAACTGTCTCTGCTTGTGGTTGTTACAGTTTAAAAATTGTAGTTTTAACCTGCCCATGATTGCATAATTTATCCCTGTTTTGTGTTTAAACTTGTGGTTTTTACTGGTCCGTGACTGTCTACATTTAAACTGTTGAATTGTGGGATTTGCAGTCCAAACTCTGTGGTTTTTCCCCCTCATTCCCTCTGACTTTCAGTTATTCCCTCCAAATTTCTCCTTTGCTCTGTGCTAAGACCTATATGTCAAGCAGTGCTTCCCCAGCTCCCATTTGGTGTTAGCAAGTGAGTGAAACCAGCCCCCGCTCCCCCCCAGCAACAGGGATATTCTACATTAGAAAGAGCTCTGAGACAGCAGTAATCTGCTGTGAGCTATTTAAGCTGTGTTTTAAAGGGGTTGTGCACTTTGTTTTTTGGCTAGGAGAGTGAGTAAAGTTTTATACTAACAGTATTGTTAGAGGGCAGAGTTTGTTAAGCCCTTACCTGCAGAAGTCCAAAGTGTGGATTAAGCCTGTCTGGCTCCTAGGAGATACTGAATAGAGGAGCAGCTCCCAGCCCCAGCCCCACTTCCAGGCCAGCAAACCTAGGGCTGCTGATTGGCTCCCAGCTCCCAGGCAACCCTGAGCCCTCCTCTCACATCTGCCCAGGACCGTTAAGGGCTTGCTATGTAAACCTCCAAACATTCACTTCCATTTTGTGAGTTGCAGATTACCTGTGCCCCAGCAAAGTCCAGGAGGTGGTAAGGAGGCAGACTAGTGCTGTCTCTTTCCTAAAATTTAAAAAGCAATTTTTCTTTTTTACTTTTCTTTTTAATTTAACTGTCTCTGCTTGTGGTTGTTACAGTTTAAAAATTGTAGTTTTAACCTGCCCACGATTGCATAATTTATCCCTGTTTTGTGTTTAAACTTGTGGTTTTTACTGGTCCGTAATTGTCTACATTTAACCTGTTGAATTGTGGGATTTGCAGTCCAAACTCTGTAGTTTTTCCCTCTCATTCCCTGTGACTATCAGTTTTTCCCTCCAAATTTCTCCTTCGCTCTGTGCTAAGACCTATATGTTAAGCAGTGCTTCCCCAGCTCCCATTTGGTGTTAGCAAGTGAGTGAAACCAGACCCCTCTCCCCTCCCCCCAACATAAAGGGATATTCTACATTAGAAGGAGCTCTGAGACAGCAGTAATCTGCTGTGAGCTATTTAAGCTGTGTTTTAAAGGGGTTGTGCACTTCGTTTTTTGGCTAGAAGAGTGAGTAAAGTTTTATACAAACAGTATTGTTAGAGGACAGAGTTTGTTAGGCCCTTACCTGCAGAAGTCCAAAGTGTGGATTGAGACTGTCTGGCTCCTAGGAGATTCTGAATAGAGGAGCAGCTCCCAGCCCCAGCCCAACTCCCAGGCCAGCAAACCTATGGCTGCTGATTGGCTCCCAGCTCCCAGGCAACCCTGAGCCCTCCTCTCACATCTGCCCAGGACTAACCCTGGGCAAAGCACTACGCTACGCTCGCGTAGTTTGCGAAGTTTGCGCTACTTCGCACAACGCGAATTGCACGTAGCACAGTGCAAACACGCGTAGCATAGCGTAGTGCAGCGGTCATTTTTTGCTTGCTCGCGGTCCTCAACGTCAAGTTGGCGACCGCAAGCAAGCAAAATGACATCCCGGCGAGACTTTTCCTCGTTCGCGATCAGCAACATCAAGTTGCCGATCGCGAGCGTGGAAAATAAACCTCCCGGCGAGATTCTTAACGCGGGGAGGTCAGGTTTCTCATTGCGAGTGGTCGCGTATGCTCGCGACCGCTCGCGATGAGAAACTACCAGTCCGCGTTGAGAAAGCTGCCGCTCGAGTAAAAATCTACTCGAGTGGCAGTAAAAGACAGCTCGCACTGTGCAAGATGCCGTTTTCAATGATTGCACAGTGCGGACAAGCATCCGGCACTGTGCAATCATTGCAAACAGCGCACTACGCAGTTCGCGTAGTGCTATGCGTAGCTCGCGTAGTGCGAACTGCACTTTGCGTAGCTTCGCGTAGCGCTACTTCGCGAACTACGCCCAGGCTTACCCAGGACCCTTAAGGGCTTGCTGGGGGACCCCAAACATTCACTTCCATTTTGTGAGTTGCACATTACCTGTGCCCCAGCAAAGTCCAGGAGGTGGTAAGGAGGCAGACTAGTGCTTTCTCTTTCCTAAAATTTAAAAAGCGATTTCTTTTTTTTAAACTTTTCTTTTTAATTTAACTGTCTCTGCTTGTGGTTGTTACAGTTTAATAATTGTAGTAATAACCTGCCCGTGATTGCATAATATATCCCTGTTTTGTGTTTAAACTTGTGGTTATTACTGGTCCGTGACTGTCTACATTTAACCTGTTGAATTGTGGGATTTGCAGTCCAAACTTTAGCTTATCCCTCTCATTCCCTGTGACTATCAGTTTTTCCCTCCAAATTTCTCCTTTGCTCTGTGCTAAGACCTGTATGTTAAGCAGTGCACCCCCAGCTCCAATTTTGTGTTAGCAAGTGAGTGAAACCAGCCGCCCCCCAGCAACAGGGATATTCTACATCAGAGGGTGCTCTGAGACAGCAGTAATCTGCTGTGAGCTGTTTACGCTGTGTTTTAAAGGGGTTGTGCTCTTTATTTTTTGGCTAGGAGAGTGAGTAAAGTTTTATACAAACAGTATTGTTAGAGGACAGAGTTTGTTAGGCCCTTACCTGCAGAAGTTCAAAGTATGGATTGAGCCTGTCTGTCTCCTTGGAGTTTCTGAATAGAGGAGCAACTCCCCAGCCCCAGCCCCAGCCCCAGGCCTGTAAACCTAGGGCTGCTGATTGGCTCCCAGCTCCCAGGCAAACCTGAGTCTTCCTCTCACATCTGCCCAGGCCCCTAATGGGCTTGCTGGGTGTACCCCAAAACATTCACTTTCATTTTGTGAGTTGCAGATTACCTGTACCCCAGCAAAGCCCAGGAGGTGGTAAGGAGGCAGACTAGTGCGGTCTCTTTCCTAAAATTTAAAAAGCGATTTCTTTTTTTTTTTCCTTTTCTTTTTAATTTATTTGTCTCTGCTTGTGGTTGTTACAGTTTAAAAACTGCAGTTTTAACCTGCCCGTGATTGCATAATTTATAGCCGTTTTGTGTTTAAACTTGTGGTTTTTACTCGTCCTTGACTGACTACATTTAACCTGTTGAATTGTGGGATTTGAAGTCCAAACTCTGTCGTATTTCCCTCTCATTCCCCTTGACTATCAGTTTCTCCCTCCAAATTACTCCTTTGCTCTGTGCTAAGACCTGAATGTTACGCAGAGAACCCCCAGCTCCCATTTTGTGTTAGCAAGTGAGTGAAACCAGCCCCCCCTTACCCCCCTAGCAACAGGGATATTCTACATTAGAGGGTGCTCTGAGGCAGCAGTAATCTGCTGTGAGCAGTTTAAGCTGTGCTTTAAAGGGGTTGTGCACTTCGTTTTTTGGCTAGGAGAGTGAGTAAAGTTTTATACAAACAGTATTGTTAGAGGGGAGAGTTTATTAGGCCCTTACCTGCAGAATTCCAAAGTGTGGATTGAGCCTGTCTGTCTCCTAGGAGATTCTGACTAGATGAGCAGCTCCCAGCCCCACTCCCAGGCCAGCAAACCTAGGGCTGCTGATTGGCTCCCAGCTCCCAGGCAACCCTGAACACTCCTCTCACATCTGCTCAGGCCCCTTAAGGGCTTGCTGGGGGACCCCAAAACATTCACTTCCATTTTGTGAGTTGCAGATTACTTGTGCCCCAGCAAAGTCCAGGAGGTGGTAAGGAGGCAGACTAGTGCTGTCTCTTTCCTAAAATTTAAAAAGCGATTTCTTTTTTTTTTCCTTTTCTTTTTAATTTAACTGTCTCTGCTTGTGGTTGTTACAGTTTAAAAACTGTAGTTTTAACCTGGCTGTGATTGCATAATTTATACCCGTTTTGTGTTTAAACTTGTGGTTTTTACTGGTCCTTGACTGTCTACATTTAACCTGTTGAATTGTGGGATTTGAAGTCCAAACTCTGTAGTTTTTCCCTCTCATTCCCCGTGACTATCAGTTTTTCCCTCCAAATTACTCCTTTGTCCTGAGCTAAGACCTGAATGTTTAGCAGAGAACCCCCAGCTCTCATTTTGTGTTAGCAAGTGAGTGAAACCAGCCCCCCTTACTCCCCTAGCAACAGGAATATTCTACATCAGAGGGTGCTCTGAGGCAGCAGTAATCTGCTGTGAGCAGTTTAAGCTGTGTTTTAAAGGGGTTGTGTACTTCGTTTTTTGGCTAGGAGAGTGAGTAAAGTTTTATACAAACAGTATTGTTAGAGGGCAGAGTTTGTTAGGCCCTTACCTGCAGAAGTCCAAAGTGTGGATTGAGCTTGTCTGACTCCTAGGAGATTCTGAATAGAGGAGCAGCTCCCAGGCCAGCAAACCTAGGGCTGCTGATTGGCTCCCAGCTCCCAGGCAACCCTGAGCCCTCCTCTCACATCTGCCCAGGCCCCTTAAGGGCTTGCTGGGGGACCCCAAAACATTCACTTCCATTTTGTGAGTTGCAGATTACCTGTGCCCCTGCAAAGTCCAGGAGGTGGTAAGGAGGCAGACTAGTGCTTTCTCTTTCCTAAAATTTAAAAAGCTATTTCTTTTTTTAAACTTTTCTTTTTATTTAACTGTCTCTGCTTGTGGTTGTTACAGTTTAAAAATTGTAGTTTTAACCTGCCCATGATTGCATAATTTATCCCTGTTTTGTGTTTAAACTTGTGGTTTTTACTGGTCCGTGACTGTCTACATTTAACCTGTTGAATTGTGGGATTTGCAGTCCAAACTCTGTAGTTTTTCCCTCTCATTCCCTGTGACTATCAGTTTTTTGCTCCAAATTTCTCCTTTGCTCTCTGCTAAGACCTATATGTTAAGCAGTGTTTCCCCAGCTCCCATTTGGTGTTAGCAAGTGAGTGAAACCAGCCCCCGCTCCCCCCCGGCAACAGTGATATTCTACATTAGAAGGAGCTCTGAGACAGCAGTAATCTGCTGTGAGCTATTTAAGCTGTGTTTTAAAGGGGTTGTGCACTTCGTTGTTTGGCTAGGAGAGTGAGTAAAGTTTTATACAAACAGTATTGTTAGAGGGCAGAGTTTGTTAGGCCCTTAACTGCAGAAGTCCAAAGTGTGGATTAAGCCTGTCTGGCTCCTAGGAGATTCTGAATAGAGGAGCAGCTCCCCAGCCCCAGCCCTACTCCCAGGGCAGCAAACCTGGGGCTGCTGATAGGCTCCCAGCTCCCAGGCAACCCTGAGCCCTCCTCTCACATCTGCCCAGGACCCTTAAGGGCTTGCTGGGGGACCCCAAAACATTTACTTTCATTTTGTGAGTTGCAGATTACCTGTGCCCCAGCAAAGTCCAGGAGGTGGTAAGGAGGCAGACTAGTACTTTCTCTTTCCTAAAATTTAAAAAGCGATTTCTTTTTTTTTTTACTTTACTTTTTAATTTAACTGTCTCTGCTTGTGGTTGTTACAGTTTAAAAATTGTAGTAATAACCTGCCCGTGATTGCATAATTTATCCCTGTTTTGTGTTTAAACTTGTGGTTTTTACTGGTCCGTGACTGTCTACATTTAACCTGTTGAATTGTAAGAATTTGCAGTCCAAACTCTTTAGCTTATCCCTCTCATTCCCTGTGACTATCAGTTTTTCCCTCCAAATTTCTCCTTTGCTCTGTGCTAAGACCTGTATGTTAAGCAGCGCACCCCCAGCTCCCATTTTGTGTTAGCAAGTGAGTGAAACCAGCCACCCCCCTAGCAACAGGGATATTCTACATCAGAGGGTGCTCTGAGGCAGCAGTAATCTGCTGTGAGCTATTTAAGCTGTGTTTTAAAGGGGTTGTGCACTTCGTTTTTTGGCTAGGAGAGTGAGTAAAGTTTTATACAAACAGTATTGTTAGAGGACAGAGTTTGTTAGGCCCTTACCTTCAGAAGTCCAAAGAGTGGATTGAGCCTGTCTGTCTCCTAGGAGATTCTGAATAGAGGAGCAACTCCCAGGCCAGCAAACCTAGGGCTTCTGATTGGCTCCCAGCTCCCAGGCAACCCTGAGCCCTCCTCTCACATCTGCCCAGGCCCCTTAAGGGCTTGCTGGGGGACCCCAAAACATTCACTTCCATTTTGTGAGTTGCAGATTACCTGTGCTCCAGCAAAGTCCAGGAGGTGGTAAGGAGGCAGACTAGTGCTTTCTCTTTCCTAAAATGTAAAAAGCGATTTCTTTTACTTTTCTTTTTAATTTGACTGTTTCTGCTTGTGGTTGTTATAGTTTAAAAATTGTAAGTTTAACCTGCCCTAGATTGCATAATTTATCCCTGTTTTGTGTTTAAACTTGTTGTTTTTACTGGTCCGTGACTGTCTACATTTAACCTGTTGAATTGTGGGATTTGCAGTCCAAACTCTTTAGCTTATCCCTCTCATTCCCTGTGACTATCAGTTTTTCCCTCCAAATTTCTCCTTTGCTCTGTGCTAAGACCTATATGTTAAGCAGTGCTTCCCTAGCTCCAATTTGGTGTTATCAAGTGAGCGAAACCAGCCCCCTTCCCCCCCCCAGCAACAGGGATATTCTACATCAGAGAGAGCTCTGAGACAGCAGTAATCTGCTGTGAGCTATTTGAGCTGTGTTTTAAAGGGGTTGTGCACTTCGTTTTTTGGTAGGAGAGTTAGTAAAGTTTTATACAAACAGTATTGTTAGAGGACAGAGTATGTTAGGCCATTACCTGCAGAAGTCCGAAGAGTGGATTAATCCTGTCTGTCTCCTAGGAGAATCTGAATAGGGGAGCAGCTCCACAGCCCCAGCCCCACCCCCAGGCCAGCAAACCTAGGGCTGCTGATTGGCTGCCAGCTCCCAGGCAACCCTGAGCCCTCCTCTCACACCTGCCCAGGCCCCTTAAGGGCCTGATGGGTGGACCCCAAAACATTCACTTCCATTTTGTGAGTTGCAGATTACCTGTGCCCCAGCAAAGTCCAGGAGGTGGTGAGGAGGCAGACTAGTGCTGTCTCTTTGCTAAAATTGAAAAAGCAATTTCTTTTTTTTTTTACTTTTCTTTTTAATTTAAGTTTAGATTTCTTTTACTGGTTTCATTCAGGTAAATAACAAACACAATACAAGCATATGTTGTAGATTCGGAGTATGGTCCTTCTACAGGACTGCTCTCGAAGGGATGAACAATGAACAAATAAACCCCCCCTCCCCTCCTCCCTTTCCCTCTTTCGGAGCCAGTTTCTGGTACAAGGTCTGGCAAGGCACCACCTGGATGACACACTCTTATAGGTTGGGTTTACTGTTGCACACGCTCCTCCGTATCAGCCCTTTGGGGTGGGTCTGTTAAACGCAGTGTTCTCAGATACTTGGGGCAGGTACGTTCTGTAAATTCCGATGTCAAAAATTTTAGGAAAGGCTCCCACAGGTCATGGAATGAGGTGGTTGGATTCGTAAGGGGTAACAAAATCTTCTCCATTCCAAGAATGCCCCATAGCCTCTGAAGCCATCCCAGCCGGGTTGGAACTGTTGTGGTACCCCAGTGGGACAGAACATTTTGCAGTGCCGCCCCCAATGCAAGGGCCATCCGCCTGCCTCTGCACGACCTGAGCGGGAAGGTAATCATGTTTGGGAGGCCTAAGAGGACGTAGGCCGGAAAGCGTGGTATTTGGGTGTCGAAGTAGGAGTCTATTTCATCTAATATCAGTTTCCAGTAATCCTCCAAGGAAGGGCATTCCCATAGCAGGTGAGTCAGGGTACCCAACGAACCACAGCCTCTCCAACACTGGGGGCTCCGTGTTGGGTTGCCCCTATGGAGCCGGGGAGGGGTGAGGTACCAATAGGTGGCAATTTTCTTGGCCGTTTCAATACCTGCCATGTTTCGCGCTGTGTGTCGGGCTCTATTATATATGTCTGTCCATTCTTTCTGTGTCAGTGATCTATCTAATTCAGCCTCCCATCGTAGCTGACCAGCTGATTTCCCACTGTCAGGAATTCCATTTATGAACCTGTATTGGTCGAATGTCAGGCGGGCAGCTGTATGTCTCGTGAGGAGCCACTTCTCGAAAGGTGTAAGATTTTGTTCACCCCCCTCCTACACCCCAGGGGGCATTACCCAGTGACGGATCTGTGTGTAGCAAAACTGCTCCATTTCCGGGAGACCATGCTCCCTGTGAAGGTCGGAGAAGGCTATTGGGCCTGCATTATCGAAGAGGTGTCCGATAGAGCGCTGGCCCTCCTTGGTCCAGCGTGCAAACTCTGATATGTCTAGCCCTGGCGCACAGTCTGAGTTGTTCACTATAGGTGTGATGGGGGACAGAAAGCTCGAGAGGCCCCTGGAATCAGCTACTCTGTCCCACGCTAAGAGGGTGGGGTGGGTCACCTTAGAAAAATAGAGTTTCCGTGGCCTGGAAGTTTTCATGAGGAAGAGGATGCCCCATAGGGGCTGTCTGGCGAGGGATCTGTCCATGAACAGCCAGTGTTTCTCTGACTCTGGGTGGGACCACTCCACCAGGGGACACATCTGTACAGCCCACCAGTAGTGGTGCAGGTTAGGGACTCCCAGACCTCCCTCTATAGGGTTCCTATAGGTTAAATATCTACGCAGCCGTGGCCTCTTATCCCGCCAAATGAAGAGATGTAGGTCTCTTTGCAGTGAGCGTATAGCACGCGGATGGGAGATTAGCGGTAGTGTCCGAAAAATTTATATTATCCTAGGAAGTATGGTCATTTTTATGGCCGTTATCCTACCCAGCCAGGACAGCGAGTGCGGCCTCCATTTGTGAAGGCAGTCCCTCACCTGCCGCATCAAGATCGCATAGTTCAGCGAGGAAGTGTCCTGAGTGCTGGCCGAGAGCCGAAGGCCTAGGTAAGGTATCACTTCCTCTGCCTAGTGAATGCAGTAAGACCCCTGCAGTAGGCCCAGAGTGTTGGTGCTGAGGGATAAATGAAGGGCTTGTGACTTATGCACGTTGATCTTGAAACCGGATACCTGAGCAAAAGGATCCAGTTCTGCCAGAAAGGCAGGAAGAGACTTCCTAGGCTTCTCCAATGTGGTCACCACATCATCCGCATATAGGCTAATTTTGTGTCTCTCCCCCCCAAATTGCACCCCTGAATTAAGGGTTCATCCCTTATCCGCTGTGCCATGGGCTCCATATATAAGGCGAACAAGAGTGGTGATAATGGGCACCCTTGTCGCGTGCCTTGTTGAATCCAGAAAGTGTTGGAGACAAGCCCATTCACTCACTGAAGCGGTGGGGGTGGTGTAGCTACTAAGAATCCAGTCGATAAAGCGCTGTGGGAGGCCAAAGTGAGCTAGGGTCGCCTTAAGATACAGCCAGTGAACCTTGTCGAATGCTTTCTCAGCGTCAACAGAGAAGATCATGCACTCAGCTGGGAAGCGCATGGACCTGTCCACCAAATGTAAGAGGCATTTTGTGTTGTCTGAGCATTGGCGCCCGGGGATAAACCCAGACTGATCAGGGTCTATTAGCCCGGGTAAATGGGGGGAGAGTCTTCGTGCCAAGATCCCAGTGAAGATTTTAAGGTCGACATTAAGAAGGAAAATCAGGCGGAAGGAAGCGCAATGTCGTGTATCCTTGCCTGCCTTAGGAATCACTGTATCTAGTGCTTCTAACATGGATGGCGGGAAGGGGTTGTCCGCCCCAATCGAGTTGTAAACTTTCACCAACAGCGGGGCTAATGTCATGCAAAAGGTTTTATAGAAGGTGGAGGAGAAGCCATCTGAGCCTGGAGATATATGCAGTTTCAATTTAGATATAGCAGAGATGGCCTCTTGCAGTTTGATCGGGGAATCGAGGTCCTCTGCTTGGCTCGGGACCAATTTAGCGGTAGTCGCCCTCTGCAAATAATGAGCTGGGCTATCTGTCGACAACGTCTGGGCCCCATATAAAGATGCAGAAACTGCCGGAAGGTTTCGGCTATGCCCTGGTCCGTGGTTTGTTTCTGCCCTTGTTGATCAATGACCATGGGAATGTGGGACGACTGCCGTTGTGCCTGTAATCTGTTGGCCAAGAGCCTCCTGCATCTGTCTCCCCCAATATAAAAGGTGTGTTTGAGGAGTAGGGCAGCATACTCAGCTCTATCCCAATCCAGGGCTGCCAGCTGCGCCCTGGCCGCTTTGAGTTGCCTCCAAACCCTAGGAGCACCAGTTTGTTGGTGGATAAGCTCAAGTTCAGTCACCTCGCCCGAAAGTTGCTCTCTTTTCTCCCTCCTGATCCTATTGTCCGCTGTGGAAATCGCTAAAAGTTCAACCCTGACCACAGCCTTCAGAGCTTCCCATGCTACTACCGGCGACATATCTGTAGTGTCATTTATGGCCAGATAGTCAGTTATGGTTTTGGTAACCTGTTTAACCAGGGAGGGGCACTGCAACATTGTTTCCCTAAGACACCAGAGGTGGCGGGGGGACCTGGAAGGATGCAGAGACAGGGATGTACACACAGCGGAATGATCGGATAGTGGGCATGGAAGGATCTCCGTCCCCCGCGTCTGTTGTGTCAAGGTATCCGACGTCAAAATATAATCTATGCAGGCGTACTTTTTGTGGGAGTGTGAGTAAAATGTGTATTCTCTAGAATTTGGGTGATGTAGTCACCACACATCAGTGAACCCTGTTTCAGTCAAGAGACGCCTCCCACTCCCCAAAATGGCCCCGTCTGCCCAGTACGCTGACCAGATTGGTCCAGCTCTTTGTCGAAGGCCAGGTTAAAGTCCCCCCTAGTAGTAACTCTCTATCCGGGGAACCTGATAGCTCTTAAATCGTCTTGTGGAGAAACCTCTCCTGCCCCTCGTTGGGAACGTACATTGTAGCTATTGTGAATGTGTGTTGTCCCAGCGTGCAGGTGTATGCCAGCAGTCTGCTCTTGATCTCCGCCTGCTTGGTGACAATTGTGCCCCGGAACTTAGCAGAGACAAGGATAGCCACCCCTGCCAGTTTGGAGGAGTGTGATGAAAACAACTGGTGGGGGAATGTCCTAGACCGTAATCTATGGGTATCCTTCTCCAGGAGATGTGTCTCCTGGAGGAGACAGATATGGGCTCCGGAATTTTCTAAGAAGGACAGGATCGAACGCCTCTTAATTGGGCTGTTAAGGCCTTTTACATTAAGCGATAACATTTTAAGTTCCAATACCATGGTAATGGATGACAAGAGGCAAATAAACAACCTGAGCCCCCGTTATTGTCCCCTCCCTAGGGCCCGCCGTGACCATACCCACCTGGGTTGCCCAGTGAGCTCCCTGATGCCTGCGCCTGCTAGTACTTCCAGGTGTGGGAGAAGGAGGAAAAAACCCTAATGGCCCAGCAACAGAACAAACAAAACTAAACAACAAATTATGAAGTGCACAACTGTCCTGGGCGTTCAACCCCATGGTGAGGCACAATATGTTCGGCAGTAACCCCTATACCGCCCTGTCCCACCCAAGCCCCAAAGCCTGTGTCCCGGTAAAGCCATCCACCAAGAAATAGAAGGATCGTCCCCCGGGGTCCGGGCAATATGTCCTTCAAACTCCAGCAGCCGAGTCTTCCTCCAGTGTTGCAATAACAGCTTTCCTTTCTTTGGCCATCGTCTCGGGGTCAGGGCGAAGACGACGTGGGTACCTTCCCACTCGATGCCTTCTGTCGGAGCTGAACTTTTGCCCTCCCGTGGTCTCTTGCGTTGAGGCTTCTTCGTCGTCTTCAGGCATGTTGATGAGCGATTGAGCTTCCTTCAGAGAGCGAATCTGGCGGAGTCTGCCATTCCATTTGAAGATTATTCTAAATGGGTGACCCCAGGAGTAGGAGATATCTTTGGAGCGCAGGAAAGTGGTGACCGGTCTGAACTCCTTTCGTTTCTGGAGAGTGGAGGCTGCGAGGCCCTGGAACAGAAGGGGTCTGGACGAGCAGAAGTCTATAGGGTGCTTTCCTTGTGCTTCCCAAAGAATCCGCTCTTTTAGCTGGTAACCGTGGACGCACATTAATATGTCCGGTGGGGGAGCCGTCGCCGGCCGCCTGGGCCCAACACAGTGAGTGCGGTCCAGCTTGATCTTTTGCTCTGGGGGGGCTCCCAGTATGTGGCGGAAGAGGTCTTGCACAAAGGCCTCTATGTCTTGCCCTTCAACGCCCTGTGGAACTGTGCGGATCCTTATATTGTTCTGCCAAGAGTGGTTCTCGAGGTCCTCCGCTTGACTTTGGAGGTCCAATTGCTGATCTTGAAGGCAGAGGACCTCCTGATGGAGTTGGTCAACTTCTTTATCCCTCGTGGAGGCCTGAGCTTCCAGCGTGTCGACTCTGTCTCCAACAGAGTCAATGTCCTTGCGCAGTTCACAAAGCTCCAGGGTAATTTATTTCTTCATTGCTTGTAACTCCCCTTTGAGCGAAGCGAAGAGGGTTTCGAGGAAGCCTCTGGTGACTGGGCCCTCAGCATCGCCCATATCGTGCTCTGTGGGGTGCTCACCCGGGGATGGAGCCGCTTCTGCCCCCCTCGGCTCCGGTCTTGAGGAGTAGGTCTTTAACAGATCTCTCTTTTTTGGTTTTGCTAGTTGCCATGACGAAATGCCGTACTTCTGCCCCCGCAACCAAGACCTGAGCACGTGGTCCAAAGCCGGCAGCGTGGGCCGCTATGTGGCATCATGGGGACAAAGGCGGCTCACTTTTCTATAGGTCACCCCCCATGAAGGACCAGTAAGTAACCCCTCCTTGAGCTGTGTGGTAGCTGTCTCACCTCTGTCTCTTCAGATCACTCCTATGAGGCCCCAGATCCACTCACATGGGCCTCCCTCTCGCCACGCGGACCAAGTCAGCAGTTCTAGGTGGAGAGGAGGGGAGCCCGGGGCAGTACACTACGCCAAATTCTCCGTTCCTGCTACCTCCACAAGGCGCCATCTCCCATGTACTGCCACGCTCTGTTGCGGCCGTTTCTGAGCCCGCTGCACAGTTCCGGCTGCATCTGCACTGCCGTGCTCCCAAACTCACCAGGAGGGCCTGTGCTGATGAACTCCCAGGGGGCGGTCTCCAAGCTTCATTGTTGGGCCCCTGCTGCTCCACTGCATCTCTATCACCAGCTCCTCCGCCTCCGGGCTTGAGTCTACCTGAGGCGCCCATTGAGTGGGGGTGGCTCTGTCTGCCTCCGCTGTGAGGCCCGCAGCCAGCAGCTGCCACCATCCAATGTGGGGGAGGGGGCCGGGCCGCCACCCGGAGACAAGGCCCCACGTCCCTCCCGCAGCACCGTTCACTCCTAACCAGCTTCTCCACTCCAAGGACCGGGGGAGGCCACCTCCACACGCATTGTGGGACCACCTGCTCGGCCTCTTCTGCAAATGCTGGTTCAGCGTTAACTCCGTTGGCGGCAGGAGGGCACAGTCTTCCAGCTTCAGGGCCTCCAGCGCTGAGGGACCAGGTCTCTGCCAGCCCCTCCTCCTGAAAAGCGCGTCAGAGGCCCCAGCGGCTACGGGTCCTCTGCACGCACTCACTCCCGGCAGGTCCCGCTCACTGGATTCTAGCTCCCTTCAGACTCGGGCTGCAGCAGAATCGGACCCAGGGGCAAAAAGCAATATTTCTATGCCTGCCTGGCTCTGCTGTCCGATGCGGTAAGGTTGGGGAATGGGTGAAGGACAGGAGCGGTGAGCAGGCACGTCCTACTCGTCTGCCATCTTGGCCACGCCTCCTTTTCTTTTTAATTTAACTGTCTCTGCTTGTGGTTGTTACAGTTTAAAAATTGTAGTTTTAACCTGCCCGTGATTGCATAATTTATCCCTGTTTTGTGTTTAAACTTGTGGTTTTTACTGGTCCGTGACTGTCTACATTTACCTGTTGAATTGTGGGATTGCAGTCCTAACTCTTTATCTTTTCCCTCTCATTCCCTGTGACCATCAGTTTTTCCCTCCAAATTTCTCATTTGCTCTGTGCTAAGACCTGTATGTTAAGCAGTGCACCCCCAGCTCTCATTTTGTGTTAGAAAGTGAGTGAAACCAGCCCCCCCTAGCAACACAGGGATATTCTACATCAGAGGGTGCTCTGAGACAGCAGTAATCTGCTGTGAGCTGTTTAAGCTGTGTTTTAAAGGGGTTGTGCACTTTGTTTTTTGGCTAGGAGAGTGAGTAAAGTTTTATCCAAACAGTATTATTAGAGGAAGAGTTTGTTAGGCCCTTACCTGCAGAAGTTCAAAGTGTGGATTGAGCCTGTCTGTCTCCTAGGACATTCAGAATAGAGGAGCAGCTCCCCAGCCCCAGCCCCACCCCCAGGCTAGCAAAACTAGGGCTGCTGATTGACTCCCTGCTCCCAGGCAACCCTGAGCCTTCCTCTCACACCTGCCCAGGCCCCTTATGGGCTTGGTGGGTGACCCCCAAAACATTCACTTCCATTTTGTGAGTTGCAGATTACCTGTGCCCCAGCAAAGTCGAGGAGGTGGTAAGGAGGCAGACTAGTGCTGTCTCTTTCCTAAAATTTAAAAAGTGATTTTGTTTTTACTTTTCTTTTTAATTTAACTGTCTCTGCTTGTGGTTGTTACAGTTTAAAAATTGTAGTTTTAACCTGCCAGTGATTGCATAATTTATACCTGTTTTGTGTTTAAACTTGTGGTTTTTACTGGTCCATGACTCTCTACATTTAACCTGTTGAATTGTGGGATTTGTATTCCAAACTCTGTAGTTTTTCCCTCTCATTCCCTGTGACTATCAGTTTTTCCCTCCAAATTTCTCCTTTGCTCTGTGCTAAGACCTGTATGTTAAGCAGTGCACCCACAGCTCCCATTTTGTGTTAGCAAGTGAGTGAAACCAGCCCCCCCTAGTAACAGGGATATTCTACATCAGAGGTTGCTCTGAGACAGCAGTAATCTGCTGTGAGCTGTTTAAGCTGTGTTTTAAAGGGGTTGTGCACTTTGTTTTTTGGCTAGGAGAGTGAGTAAAGTTTTATACAAAGAGTATTGTTAGAGGACAGAGTTTGTTAGGCCCTTACCTGCAGAAGTCCAAAGTGTGGATTGAGCCTGTCTGTCAGGCTCCAGCAGCCGGTAAACACCGACTGACCGCTAAGACGGGGAAAACCAGGAAGTGCCCGCCATAAACTACATTTCCCAGCATCCATAGTGGGAGTCACGCTACACGTGACTCGGGCGCCAATCAGACCCGGATATAGGGAAGCCAAACGCACCGAACGCTGCTGATTATTCGTGGATTCCTCCAGTGGATACAGCGTATAGTTCCAGAGTCACAGAGGCGGTAAGGGTGCTCCTTGCACCTCTGTTTCGACTTCTTTTCGAAGTTTTAGTTGAGCGTTTGATTCTATCCTCTCCGTGAGTGTTGCCCAGGTTTCTCTGTTGGCGAGACAGCGTTCTCGGCTGTCTATTGCAGAGAAGCGCCCAGGGCAGCAGGTGACATTGTTAGGCAAGCTTCTTCGTTCTCTGTTGGCGGAACCGCACAGTCTGCGGTTCCTTGCAGAGGGGCGTTTGTGGCTTTTTAACAGCACTCCACCCGTAATTCTATTCCCTGTTGGCGAGACCGGAAAGTATCCGGGTACTCATGCAGGGAGTGGTTCCTTCATTGTTTGGGTGAGTTCTTCCCCGGATCCAAGAAAGGCAGTCAATTGGATGGTCTGTTCCTAAGGAATTTTGGACAGAGTAAATACTCAGGCAGGTCTATCAATGCTCAACATAAGATGGCAATGTGACTAATGAACATTCCACTTTCAGTTCCTTTTTTTTTTTGTTATTGTGCAAACATCCAGTGCACTTCATTTTTTGTTTTGTTTACACATGGTCTGTTTTTATATACCATTTCCTAGGAGAGAGAGATAAGAGGGCGTCAGGAAGTACATATCTTGTATTTGGAGCTATTCCACACGAGACCTGGTTTAGTGCTGGAAGTTCTGCAAACACCCTCTTCTCTCTTCTGGTTGAGCTCCCTCTTTCATTTCTTTTGCAGGTAGTGTGTTTATAGATCCACCACCTATACCTCACAGAGCTTTCACCTGTCTGTATTAACTGTCAAAACAAACTGGGTACTCAAGGTGTTTTTCCTGTGTCATCCGTAGGTCTCCCTCCATGCTGTTCCTTCCCTTTCCTTCCCTCGCTTAACTATCCCACTAGTCCGCGTGTGTTATATATTCCGGAGTTGGGGCAGTTGAGAGGTGGACCCCTTTGAGCATCAGCACAACCCCGAGGAATCAGGAAGGCGAAACCTGACAGAATAATCAGACCAAGAATATACCCTTCCTCCTGGTTGTGCTGGTGTCAAGGATGGCCACCTTGGAGGCCGTAATTGCTGCTCTGGCTCTGGTACAAGCAGAACTCGCGGCCTCTCGTCGTGAAACCGCTGTTTTGCAAGCCAGGGTCGAAATGATGCAAAGAAACCCTTTTGATATTGGGGGATCTCTTCACCCTGCACCTCCTTCAGTTGTGGTAGAAATGCCTTCACAGATACCATTAGCCCCTCCTGAAAGGTTTTCTGGGGACATTAATAAAGTACAGGTTATCATGACCCAAGCACTGCTTCATTTTACATGTAAACCAAAACTGTTCGCAACCAACCAGGCAAAGGTGGCTTTCGTGATCTCTTATTTGGCAGGCGAGGCAGCGCAGTGGTCCGTCCCCATTGTGAGGCATGATGACCCGTTGCTATATGACTGGGATGCTTTTAGGGAAGAATTTGAGAAGACGTTCGACCGTCGAGCGGAAACCTTCTCAGCAGACAAGGACTTACTAGAACTTAGACAGGGAAGTTCAGATCTGATAAGTTACCTGAACAATTTCCGCAGGCTACTGGCAGAGACAGACTGGCCTGAATCTAAACAAGCTGTCATCTACTATCAGGGGCTCAAAGATGAGTTGAAGGACGTCATCGCCCAAATTGACCCCCAACCCCGTACATGTACGGCTCTCATAGACTTGACTCTGCAATTGGATCATAGGCTAAAGGAACGAAGAGGGGACCTCAAAAGAAAGGACAGGTATAGCCCACAGGGATACCATGCCCGTCCCTCAGATAACGGAAATCCCAAACCTGAACCCATGGACATTGGGACTGTTAGAGCGTCATTGACGCTTAGTGAAAGAGACCACCGCCGTAAGCAGGGCCTGTGCCTGTATTGTGGGAAGAAAGGCCATCACCTCCGTGACTGCCCCGTCAAACCCAAATACGGACGCCCTAGACCGGGCCAAGTGGCCACCATAGCAGCAGAAAAGGGGGCAGAAAACTCCAGAGCTTGAAGGTGCAGGAAGGGGAACCATCAAGTGGGTGTATGATCCCTTCATTGAATCACTATACCTTTGCGGAATCTACGCACTTTTTCATACCACTGACCATTGGAATAAATCATGAGGCAAAACCAATACGGGCGTTGGTGGATTCCGGAGCTACGGGATGCTTCATGGACAAAGAAGAAGCACAGAGGCTAGGGGTACAGTTCATCCACAAAACCACCCCTGAAATGGTGTATGCGGTGGATGGCAAGGAGCTGGAATCAGGACCGATCGACTTCGTCACCCCTGAATACGAACTGATATACGACGGATACCACCATGAAAGATTAGCGTTTAACATCATTCAAGCTCCCCAGTACGGAGTTATATTGGGCCTCCCTTGGCTGCAGAAGCACAAACCCACCATTGAATGGACCAACAGAACACTACATATGCAGTCCACATATTGTCAGAACCAGTGTAACCAGCCTCTCACAAGTCCTTCCCAAGCTCTGGCCTTACGGCATCATATAGCAACTGCAGCTGAAAAGGATGTGGATCCACCCAAATGTTACATGGAATATGCAGAAATATTCAGTAACACCAAGGCAGAGGAGCTCCCTCCACACCTGGACTACGATTGCCGGATCGATCTGGTTCCTGGAGCAGTGGTCCCGTGCAGCAGAATATATGCTCTTACAGCACCCGAAAACCAACATCTACGACAGTACTTGGATAAATACCTTGCCTTGGGTTTCATTCGTCCTTCCCACTCCCCTGCAGCATCTCCCCTTTTCTTTATACCCAAAGCGAATGGGGAACTGAGGTGTTGTATTGACTTCAGAGCGTTGAACACCATCACCATAAAGAACCAATACCCGCTACCCTTGATCCTGGTCCTCCTAGAACAAGTTACGTCAGCGAACATTTACACAAAGCTTGACCTCAGAGGGGCATACCATTTGGTTCAGATGCGGGAAGGCGATGAATGGAAGACGGCCTTCAAGACACGGTACGGTTTGTTCGAGTATCTTGTTATGCCGTTTGGGCTGTGTAACGCCCCAGCGGCTTTCCAGTTTTTTCTCAATGACGTTCTAAGGGATTTTTTGGACCACTTCGTCGTGGTATACATTGACGACATCCTGATTTTCTCCTCTAACGAAGAAGAGCACGTAGTCCACGTGGGTCGAGTACTACAAGCGTTACGAGAACATCAGCTGTTTTGCAAAATAAGCAAATGCGAATTCCACGTGACCTCCGTGGAGTTTTTGGGGGTCATGCTCACTCCTACAGGACAAGAGATGGCAGAGAGAAAAATCAAGGCAATCACCAAATGGCCTCGCCCTCAGAACGTTAAAGACATTCAGAGTTTTCTGGGGTTTGCCAACTTTTATAGGCGTTTCATCTGACAATTTTCCGACATGGTAGCTCCCCTGACTAAACTGACAAAGAAGAATACCCCTTTCCTTTGGGTAGAAGACACACAGACGGCTTTTGAGTGCCTCAAGAAAGCCTTTACAACAGCCCCAGTCCTCACGCACGCCAATCCCGAACTACCTTTTATCGTGGAAGCAGACGCATCCGAAGTAGCGGTAGGGGCAGTGTTGTCCCAAAGGCATGAAACAACAGGTTATGTACACCCTATTGCTTACATGTCGAGGAAGCTCAATCCCGCCAAGCAGAACTACACCATAGCCGAGAAAGAGCTGCTTGCCATAAGAGACGCCTTCCTAGAATGGAGACACTGGCTATTGGGAGCAACACACCAAGTAACTGTTTACTCGGATCATCACAACTTACAGTTCATGCGAGCCGCACGACATCTCACTCTGCGCCAGCTCCGTTGGATGCTGTTCTTTAACGAATTCCACTTCGTAGTCACCTTCAGACCCGGCAAAGACAATAAGAAGGTGGACGCTCTAACTCGACGAGAAAACCCCGTACATCAATCGATGGCGGTCGAAAGATCGATCCTGGAACCCGGTCAAGTCCTCTGTGCCCTACAAACGGATGAATTCTTGCAGAAAGTGAGACAAGGGATGCAGTCCTTTGCGTGGAGGAGCTGGATGAAACACCACCCAGAATGGCAGTGGCGACATGGCATACCGGTAAAAGATCAACAAGTATTGGTTCCTACCAATGAATTAAGAAGAACCGTATTCCGGTGGTGTCATGATCTTCCCTGTGCCGGCCACGGCGGGGGAAAGAAAACCGTGGAGAGGGTGTTGCGCCAGTTCTGGTGGCCTACGATTCGTCCTGACGTGTTATTATGGGTGAGGAGCTGTCCCACGTGCGCTCAAATGAAGTCCGATCATAGCAAAACCCAAGGCCTTCTACAACCTTTGCCCACACCGGAAGCCCCGTGGGAAAGGTTCTCGGTGGATTTCATCGTGGGATTGCCCAAAGACCAGTGATGCACAGCGATAGTGGTGGTAGTCGACTACTTAACTAAGATGGGCCATTTCATCGCCTGCAAACAGGTTCCATCTGCAGGACTGTTGGCGCGCCTGTTGTTGACGAACGTTATCAGGCTACACAGCCTTCCCAAAGTGATTGTTTCCGACCTGGGAGCTCAGTTTACCGCCCTCTTTTGGAAAACGTGGTGTTCCGAATTAAAGATAACATCCACGTTGTCCACAAGTTTTCACCCCCAGACTGACGGCCATACAGAGAGGCTGAACCAAACCCTGAAACAGTTTCTCAGATGTTATGTCAGCAGTCAAACAGAAGCATGGGTGGAATGGTTTTGGGTGGCAGAGATAGCGTACAACAGTGCCAAGCATGCGTCTACACTACATACACCCTTCTTTAGCACTTATGGTTTTCACCCAAGCTTCACCCCTCTGATTCTTCCCAAACAGAACACTAAACTCCCAGAGGTCCATCAGAGATTGCGGCGTCTCCGTGCAGCCTTGCTTGAGACGCGGAGCAATCTGCTCCGTGCCAAGGAAAGGTATAAAGCACAGGCAGACAAACATCGGAGACCTGGTCCCATATATAGAAAAGGGGAGCGGGTCTGGTTGTCAACAAGAAACATCAGGTTTAAGAAACACAGCACATTCAACCCGAAATACATAGGCCCTTACAAAGTGATTAAACGTGTCAATCCAGTGGCGGTAAAACTGCAATTGCCTACTCACTTCCGTATCCACCCCGTTTTTCATGTTTCTCTGCTGAAACCTTCTCATTGCCCAGTTAAGAAACAACCCGTCCCCATTTGGGTTCAGCAAGACCCCAAATATGAGGTTAGGGGGATTCTGGACTCTAAAGTAGTGAGACAAAAGCTGTGGTATCTCATAGCCTGGAAGGGGTACGGTCCTGAGGAGGACTCATGGGAACCGGCAGAGGCGGTGCATGCTGCACGTCTGGTTGCTGCGTATCACAAAAAATATCCAGGGAAACCTGGTGTCAGTCAGTGTTCGGCTAGAGGGGGATGTACTGTCAGGCTCCAGCAGCCGGTAAACACCGACTGACCGCTAAGATGGGGAAAACCAGGAAGTGCCCGCCATAAACTACATTTCCCAGCATCCATAGCGGGAGTCACGCTACACGTGACTTGGGCGCCAATCAGACCCGGATATAGGGAAGCCAAACGCACCGAACGCTGCTGATTATTCGTGGATTCCTCCAGTGGATACAGCGTCTAGTTCCAGAGTCACAGAGGCGGTAAGGGTGCTCCTTGCACCTCTGTTTCGGCTTCTTTTCGAAGTTTTAGTTGAGCGTTTGATTCTATCCTCTCCGTGAGTGTTGCCCAGGTTTCTCTGTTGGCGAGACAGCGTTCTCGGCTGTCTATTGCAGAGAAGCGCCCAGGGCAGCAGGTGACATTGTTAGGCAAGCTTCTTGGTTCTCTGTTGGCAGAACCGCACAGTCTGCTGTTCCTTGCAGAGGGGCGTTTGTGGCTTTTTAACAGCGCTCCACCCGTAATTCTATTCCCTGTTGGCGAGACCGGAAAGCATCCGGGTACTCATGCAGGGAGTGGTTCCTTCATTGTTTGGGTGAGTTCTTCCCCGGATCCAAGAAAGGCCAGTCAATTGGATGGTCTGTTCCTAAGGAATTTTGGACAGAGTAAATACTCAGGCAGGTCTATCAATGCTCAACATAAGATGGCAATGTGACTAATGAACATTCCACTTTCAGTTCCTTTTTTGTTGTTGTTATAGTGCAAACATCCAGTGCACTTCATTTTTTGTTTTGTTTACATATGGTCTGTTTTTATATACCATTTCCTAGGAGAGAGATAAGAGGGCGTCAGGAAGTACATATCTTGTATTTGGGGCTATTCCACACGAGACCTGGTTTAGTGCTGGAAGTTCTGCTAACACCCTCTTCTCTCTTCTGGTTGAGCTCCCTCTTTCATTTCTTTTGCAGGTAGTGTGTTTATAGATCCACCACCTATACCTCACAGAGCTTTCACCTGTCTGTATTAACTGTCAAAACAAACTGGGTACTCAAGGTGTTTTTCCTGTGTCATCCGTAGGTCTCCCTCCACGCTGTTCCTTCCCTCGCTTAACTATCCCACTAGTCCACGTGTGTTATATATTCCGGACTTGGGGCAGTTGAGAGGTGGACCCCTTTGAGCATCAGCACAACCCCGAGGAATCAGGAAGGCAAAACCTGACGCTGTCTGTCTCCTAGGAGATTCTGAATAGAGGAGCAGCTCCCCAGCCCCACCTCCAGGCCAGCAAACCTAGGGCTGCTGATTGGCTCCCAGCTCCCAGGCAACCCTGAGCCCTCCTCATACCTGCCAAGGCCCCTTAAGGGCATGCTGGGTGAACCCCAAAACATTCACTTCCATTTTGTGAGTTTCAGATTACCTGTGCCCAGCAAAGTCCAGGAGGTGGTAAGGAGGCAGACTAGTGCTGTCTCTTTCCTAAAATTTAAAAAGCGATTTTGTTTTTTTAACTTTTCATATTAATTTAATTGTCTCTGCTTGTGGTTGTTACAGTTTAAAAATTGTAGTTTTAACCTGCCCGTGATTCCATAATTTATACCTGTTTGGTGTTTAAGCTTGTGGTTTTTACTGGTCCGTGACTGTCTACATTTAACCTGTTGAATTGTGGGATTTGCAGTCCAAACTCTGTAGTTTTTCCCTCTCATTCCCTGTGACTATCAGTTTTTCCCTCCAAATTTCTCCTTTTCTCTTTGCTAAGACCTGTATGTTAAGCTGTGCACCCCCAGCTCCCATTTTGTGTTAGCAGGTGGGTGAAACCAGCCCCTCCCCAGCAAGAGGGATATTCTACACCAGAGGGTGCTCTGAGACAGCAGTAACCTGCTGTGAGCTGTTTTTCAGTTTGAAAAGGAATTTTATTGAAGTAATATGAGATATTACAATGGATACAGAAATAAAGAATAGAATCTTAATCGTATAATTTGTTAAGTAATTTGAAAAAAGAGGGGAAAAAGGGAGGAAGAAGGGAGAAAAGAGGGAAGGAAAGGGAAATGATACTTATAAAATAATACTCTTAGCATAACCACTTATGCAAAATAGTAATAATTACAAAAGATACATAGTTAAAAAGGCATAAAAGTTAAACAAGAGAGAATAAATAACAGTAAAAATAATTCATGGAGGTTTAGGAACTTCTTCAATGCGAGGGTTGTGGGTTCGTGTTACATTTGCGTACATATCTAGAAAATGAGTAATATGTGACCATAAATATTATCGTTTTATAGCAAGGGATATGGGATGGACATTTGCTCTATCTAACCTGTGATTGTAATAGACCCCATACCACCAGGCTTGATAAGAGATGTTAGTGGTGTTTTTCCATGCCCTAGTAATTTGTTGAAAAGCCACCGCAAGAAGGAGATCAACAATATGGAAAGTATTTGGATAGGACTCCCATGCCGAAGATACACTACCTAAAAATAGGTTAACAAAAGTGAAGGGTATCTGTGTATGAAAAATAATGTTAATTTGATTCCAGACCCGCAACCAAAAATTATGAACAAGAGGGCAAGTGAATAACATATGATGTAAATCAGCAGGTGATTTGTTACAGGACCAACAAGATGGAGAGAGGGTAGAGTTCATTTTATGCAAAGACATAGGAGTTAGTAATAATCTATTATAAATATAGAATAATGTTTGGGTAGTGTTAGCAGCCCTAGAAGATTTCCTAATCTTAGTCCAAATCTTGTTCCAAGTAGGAACAGTTAGGTACAGTTTGAGATCCGCCTCCCAAAAAATTCCTGCTTCAGTTTTATCACGAATAATTGGAGAAGAGGAGAGATGTTTATAGACTTGGGATGCAGATGGAGAAAGAGACAAGAGCGGAAGAATGATGAGAGGAGAACAGGAGGAAGGAGAATTGGATGATAAATTATTGTATGTTGACTGGAGCAGCGTAATTAGAGATGTGTACTTAGATAAATAGGAACTAGGCAGGGAAAAACGTACTTGAGCGACTGAAAAAGAAATACAGGTGTCATTCTGAAAAAGTTGATGAACCCAATGAATTCCTCTAACGTGCCACTCTTTCCAAAAGTTGACTCTACGATTAACTTTAAGAAATTGATTATACCATAAAGAGGATTGCATGAAACGATCTCTAGGAGAAAGGTGATCAATAAATAAGGGTTGAAGAATTTTGCAACAGTTGTTGAAAATAGGAAGAGAAAGAGATGAAGGACGATGAGAAAAAGAAAAAAATTCTCGGAAAGAGAAAGGATGAAGAAATTGCTTCTCAATAACAGTCCACAATGGTAATATCAAATCTTCGTTGACTTCTTGAAGTAAAAGAGAAGTTTGTTTAGGAGAGAAAGCGGTATGATATGTTTGAAAATCAGGAAAGTTGACACCTCCTAATTGTTTTGGTCTCTTAAGTTTAAGTAAAGACATACGAGGTTTCTTATTATTCCAGAGAAATTTTGATAATATAGAATAAATTGTTTTAAAATGTGAATTAGGGATGTTTATGGGAAGATTGGAAATATAAAAGAGTATTATAGGGACTAACATCATCTTTATTGTGTCAAGACGACCCCATCAGGATAAAAATAAAGGATTCCATCTGGACGTAGCATTTTTTAATAGAGTCTGCAACTCCTTTAAGTTGATTGTAACAGTTTCTTTAATGGAAGGTTTAAACCATAGACCTAAATATTTTATTTTATCTGGGTTCCAACGAAAACCAGAAGAAAGGAAATCTGCGGAGAAACATAATGTATTTAATGGGAGGATTTCACATTTGTTGGAATTAAGTTTGTAGCCAGAAACGGTGGCAAAGGACTGAACCTCCGATAGGAAGGCTGGTAAAGAAGATTGGGGTTGTGATAAAAAGAGCAAAATATCATCAGCGTAAACAGAAAGTTTTAATTGATTAGAGCCATAATTAAAACCACAAATGTTTGAATTTGAGCGGATCTTGATCAAAAAGGGTTCAAGACCTAATATAAAAAGAAGAGGAGAGAGAGGACAACTCTGTCTTACCCCCGATATAAAGGAAAAGAAGAAGAAACAAGACCGTTAGCCAATATAGAAGAAACAGGAGAAGAATAAAGCAAGGAAACATAATTTATGAATTTATGACCAAAACCAAACCAGGACAGAGTGGAAATGATAAAGGGCCAACCAACTCTGTCAAAAGCTTTTTCAGCATCTAGAGATATGGCTGCTAAAGACTCCGTACATAATTTGGCTTTAGTGAGAACATTAAAAAAGAGTCTAGTATTATCGGAAAGATGTCTTTCCTTAATAAAACCACATTGCTCTCTTCCGATGAGTTGAGGTAAAAGTTCCTCTAGACGAAAAGCCAAACTTTTTGCAAAAATGTTATAATCCAAATTAATTAGAGAAATGGGTCTATAGTTTTTATAAAGACTATGATCTTTACCTTCCTTAGGAAGAAGGCAAATCAGAGCTTCTTGAAAAGAGCCAGTAGACCCTTTGGAGGAATTAAAGAAGTGAAATAAAAGATGTAGTTTTGGGATAAGAAGACGGGAAAATGAGAATAAAATTCAATCGTAAAACCATCAGGTCCTGGGGCTTTACCTCGTTTAATGGCTCGATATCCCGGATATCTTCATCTAACACCGAGAAATTCAAATCAGGAGAAGAAGGAGGAGTAATAGTGGATAAATATTGGAGTATAAGGTCCTGGGATATTGGGTTTCAGGGGTGTAAAGGGTTGGAAAAATTGGGTAAATTCTGACAAAATTTCTTCATTCTTGTAAACTAAAAGATTATTAGAGGACAGAATAGAGCTAATTTTGGTGCGCTCTTTTTTAACCTTAGGATAGTTGGCTAAATGTTTTCCCGCTTTGTTTTGACCCCCATAATATTTAGCTGAAGATTTAAGCAAAAATGAGTTAGCGTTGTCTGTTGACAATTTGTTGAATTCAAATTTGGTTTTGATTAATTGATCTAAGCACGATTTAGAATTAGTCTGGAAAAAGAGTGTTCTAATTGCTTGATACGTGTCGTAAGTGATTGTAGAATCTGTAAAGAGGATTTCCTTCTTTGAGATACATAGGAGATAATAAAGTCTCTGGAGGCCGCATTAAAGGCATCCCAGACAATCTGTGGAGACATATCAGGAGTTTCATTTTCACGAAAAAAGGTGGTGATAAAAGATTCAAACTTTTGGGTAAAAGTGGAGTCCAGTAAAAGAGAGTTATTGAATCTCCATCTACGAGTACCATGGTTAGGGGAAGAAGGTCGAGATCTAAAGAGACGGGGCGTGATCGGAAATCAATATTGAACGAATATCGGAATGAGTAATATGTTGTGCAAGTGCTTTTGAGGTGAATAGGCAGTCTAAACGAGATTGAGAAGAGTGCACTGGAGAAAAGAAAGAATACTCTCGAAGTGTAGGATTACATAACCGCCAGGCATCTACTAGAGATCTTTGTTGAATAGTGGATGTGAATTGAGAGTGCATAGGAGAAGAGGAGAATCTAGAACGAGAGTTGCGGTCAAGAATAGGGTCCATAACCAGATTACAATCTGTTACCACTTCCCTCTCTTACATGTTTATACCTTTTCACCTTCTGTCTTTATTGTTCCCTTTCCCTGTCATTGGTAGCCGCCCGTCAGGTGGGAGGGAGAGGTGTCTATATAATTGCCTCCCATGCCTGACAAGGGTGCTTAGCTTACTAGAATTTTAGTCTAGCCCCGGGAGGACGCAGGAGCGTGCCTCCATCCCTTGCTCTTCTCTCCCTTTCATCTAACGCGGAACTAGCCGCTTTCCTTTGCACATGCTGTGTGTACTAACCCCCGCAGCGTCAGGAGCTGCATTATCGACATCTCGTGGTGGAAGCCACGGTCCGGGACAAATACGGCAGGAGCCGTTTACTTGAAATCAAAATAAACGGCAGAGGCCGCTTTCCCTTTTTGGCAACCGCGGCAGAGCTGCTGTATTGATCCTCAACGCAGCAGGAGCCGCTTTCCGTCTTCATACGCGGCAGGAGCCGCTTTCCCTCTTACAACGCGGCAAAGCCACTTTAAGGGTGCGAACGCGGCAGGAGCCGCATTCTCCATTGAACAGCGCGGCTGAAACCGCTTTAGTTCTTTCATACGCGGCAGGTGCCGCCTTCCTTCTCACAACGCGGCAAAGCCGCTTTAATGGTACGAACGTGGTAGGAACCGCACTCCCCTGAACAACGCGGCAAATGCCGTTTTAGTGTTACTGACACAGCAGGAGCCGCTTTATTTTGACAGACACGGCAGGAGCCGCTTTCCTTTTTTACAACGCGGCAGAAGCAGCCTTATTTGTATACCCGTGGCAGGAGCCACTTTACTCTTTTGGTTTATCACAGCAGGAACATTAATTAGTAGAGGCGCACGGCAGGAGCTGGCTGCACCGCCTCCCACGTGAGGGTCCTCTCGTTCCCCCGTTTTCTTGGTGTGTGTTCCAAGGTGCTAGGATCCAAGGTATACATCGCTGGAGAGCTCTCAATCCTTCCCCAACTCCACCTACTACTCCTTATCCAGCTGAGACACCCTGGTGAGCGTTTTCATGATATAACTTTGCAAGACTAAGACCTTGTCTATAGTATATATTTCCTTCTCCCCCCTGTTTTCGTTCTTACTGATATGAACCTTCCTTTTTATTCTATCTCTACAGACCTAGAGTCCTCCTACCTTTTTCATGAATCTCCTACAGACGCTGTCTGCATATCCCTTCAGTTCCTTCACACTGCGCTTTGACATCCCATCTTGAATCTCCCTGTCCTTCGCCAACACACCAAGGGTGACACGTCTCATTTCCCTTTCCCCTGGGGATCAATCGCTCATACTGTTGGTATCTGTGTGGAGGATTGATCCACAGGTGAGAAGGTGGGCTCTCTTCATTCCTGCGGTACCTGGTATTCAGCTGAGTAGGGATTGTTACAGAAAGCTAAGCCTACAAAAAACAGACCGCCCGAACGAAGATGGATCTAAATGGGACGGGTGAGGACCAGTTCTCTGCAGACACTACTCCCCTTCCCTCTATGTAGGACTTAGCGACAGCATTGGTAACTCTGCAGACCGAGGTTCAGAACCTTAGACAGGAGAATCAGGCCTTGAAAACCGAGCTGCACAGCAGGCAGGCCAACACAGCATGGGGTCCGATGCCTGGTGCTATTCCTAAAACACACCGTCATGTGGTACAGCCAGCCACTTTCCTGTTCGACAAAACCCCACCAGAGAGTGGGGCTCCATCCACTAACATTACTGTGGTTACCCCCGTTCCCGTTCCCTTAGCTAATCCCGAGAGGTTTGGGGGGGACAGTGGTAAATATCGCTGTTTCATGAATCAGTGTTATCTACAATTCATGTGTCGACCCTCTGCTTTTCCCGATGACACTGCCAAGGTAGCGTTTGTTATTTCTTATCTAATGGGTACCGCTGCTAATTGGTCTATTCCTTTGGTGGAAACCAATAACCCACTGTTACATGACTTTCCGGCTTTTAAGGAACAAATGAGGAGATTGTTCGACAAACATACCTTTATGCAGGCCAGTGACACGGAACTGTTGAATCTCCGGCAAGGCCGGAGCCCCCTGCTTTCCTATGTCACAGATTTCAATAGATTAATGGCCGAAACCCGTTGGCCTTTAGAAAAAAGAACATTATTGTTTTACAAAGGTTTGAATGACGAACTAAAGGACATACTGTCCCAAATCGTCGATCCTCCAGATGAGTGTACCAAATTTATAGACCTGGTTGTTAAAATGGACCATCGGTTACGGGAACGACATGGAGAAAAAGGGAGGTCTGACCCCTCTCGCATCTTGGTCTATAAGAGTAGTAAGAAAGATGACCAGCGAACAGGAACCGAGGAACCCATGCAAATAGGAGGAGTCAGAGGGCCTTTGACAAGAGAGGAGAAGGAGAAACAACGCAATCTCAACCTTTGCCTATATTGCGGTAAGGGAGGTCATTTTGCAAGAGAATGCCCTGTTCGCCCTAAAACATTAGGGCCTCGAAAGACCGTTGCGTTAGCGCAAAACATTCGGAACACCTCCGTAGCTCGGGTACCTAAACACTTCACGATAAGAGCGACTCTGATATTGTCCAACAGCAATCGGGTGACTTTATCAGTTCTGTTAGATTCAGGGGCAACCGGGAATTTCTGGGACAACAAGTTAGCAGAGTCTTTGGGTATTACCTGTATACAGAAGAAGGAGCCTGAATCGGTGAGAGCAGTGGACGGGACGGCTTTATCCTCAGGGCTCGTCACGAGACATACTGCCCCTTTAACCCTGGTGTGTGACAATGGTCATTCTGAAGAAGTCTCTTTTGATCTCATCGACACCCCCGCCTTTGGAGTGATACTTGGAGTTCCATGGTTACAACTGCATAATCCTAAGATAGATTGGGCACGGAGGACTGTGACCTTGGATTCCAGTCATTGCATTCAACAATGCTATCAAGAAGCTATTGACTGGGCTTCTCCATTAGTATGTGCATCCTGTAGTAGTCCATCCCTAGATTCCATGCCTAAGATATACCAACAGTATGCGGACGTGTTCGATAAAGGGAAAGTCACTGCGTTACCTCCTCACCGCAGTTTTGATTGCCGCATAGACCTAGAACCAGGGGGTGTGTTGCCTTGTAGCCGTATTTATGCCCTCTCCGAACTCGAAACTGCCTATCTAAAAGAATATTTGGATGACATGCTAAAATGTGGGTTTATTCGGCATTCCTCTTCTCCCGTTTCGTCTCCATTATTTTTTATATCTAAACGGGAAGGGGGTCTTCGTGCCTGTATCGATTATAGATCACTTAACAAGGTGACTATCAAGAATAAGTACCCTTTACCACTCATCCCTGTCTTGTTAGACCAAATTAAGGACGCCACTGTGTTTACCAAGATCGATTTACGAGGGGCATACCACCTTATCCGAGTGCGTTCAGGGGATGAGTGGAAAACGGCTTCAGAACGAAATTCGGTTTATTCGAATACTGTGTAATGCCGTTCGGGTTATGCAATGCCCCGGCGGCGTTCCAGTTCTTTATTAATGAAATCTTTCGAGAGTTTCTGGATCGCTTTTTAATTGTCTATATAGACGACATCCTAATATTTTCGAAGGACCGTACTACACATGAAGAACATGTGAAACAGGTACTACAAAGGCTAAGAGACCACCATTTGTTTTCCAAACTCAAAAAGTGTACTTTCCATTCCTCTAAGGTGGATTTCTTAGGGTTTGTCATTTCTAAAGAAGGAATACAGATGGACAAAAAGAAAGTTGAGGCCATCTTGTCCTGGCCGACTCCTACGTGTGCCAAGGACATACAGTCTCTGTTAGGCTTCGCTAATTTCTACCGGTGTTTTATTACTCACTTCTCAGAAGTAATAACACCCATAACAAAACTCGTCAAGAAGGGGGTGCCTTTTGTTTGGTCACCAGAAGCACAAAAAGCGTTTGAAGTCTTAAAGACAAGATTCACTTCTGCGCCTGTTCTGATACATCCTGATCCGGCTCTCCCCTTCTTTGTGGAGGCGGATGCCTCTCAATACGCAGTGGGAGGGGTTCGATCCCAGAGAGACGAGAACGGGCAGATGCATCCTATTGCTTTCTTTTCAAACAAACTGTTGCCCGCTGAGCAGAATTATACAGTCGCTGAGAGAGAACTGTTGGCAATCAGGAAAGCATTCCAGGAGTGGAGGCATTATCTCTGGGGAGCAAGACATCCCATTACTATATATTCAGACCACAAAAATCTGGAATTCTTTCGTACGGCCAGAGCCCTGACTCCAAGACAAATGCGTTGGGTGTCGTTCTTTAGCGAATTTGATTTTATAATCACGTATCGGCCAGCAACGCAACAAGTCAAAGCAGACGCTCTGTCACGATTGTGTGTATCCCTCCCTCACAAAAGAGACAACCCCGACCTGGAAGCATTTATACCCCTTGACAGAATTTTAGGATACATCTCCTTCGAGCAGTCCTATAAAGAGTTGGAGAAAACATTACGAGAATCCGACATGACTCCCTGGTTGGGACAACCTAATTGCCATATGAAAGAAGGTTTACTGTATCACGACGACCAGTTATATGTACCGAACAAACACCGAGAACAGGTACTTCAGTGGGTTCACTCTTCCGCATTGGTGAGCCACCCAGGCATGCAAAAAACCACAGAAATCTGTAGCCGGTGGTTTTGGTGGGAACACATGACAAAAGATATACAGTTGTTTGTTTCTTCGTGTCCTATCTGCGCCACACAAAAGACACCTCGCACTACCCCAGCAGGGCTGTTACATCCTCTGCCTGTTCCCCCTTATCCATGGCACACAGTGAGTCTGGATTTTATCACAGAACTCCCCCCAGAAGAAGGATTCACCACAATACTAGTCATTGTAGACTCATTCACTAAAGTAGCGCACTTCGTACCCCTTCCCAAAATCCCTAACGCGAGGGAGTTGGTATCCATCTTTATTCAAAACGTGATTCGTCTGCACGGAATTCCTTCGGTTTTGGTGTCAGACAGGGGTCCCCAATTTGTTTCAAAGTTCTGGCAAGAGATAGGCTCCGTGTTGCAGATGAACCTCAGTCTGTCGTCTGCTTATCATCCACAGACAGACGGACAGACTGAGCGAGTCAATCAGACTATGGAGCAATATTTGCGATGTCTGTTAGCCACCATAACAAGTAGTTGGGTAAAAGCGTTACCAGTAGCAGAATTTGCTTATAATAACAGTGTCCACTCTGCTTTGGGAATGTCACCTTTCTTTTGTGCAATGGGTTTTCATCCCAGAACAGTGCCCTTACAACCCTCCTTTAAAGTACCTGCTGTAGACTCACTGTGTACCAATCTGAAAGAAATCTGGAAAAACGCACATTCCCAATTACAGGAGACCAAAGCCAATATGAAAAAAGCCGCTGACAAACATCGGCGTCCTGCTCCCTGTTACGCTATAGGAGACAAAGTCTGGCTGGCTACAAAAAACCTTAGACTAGCAGGAACAAAAAAGCTACAACCCAGACATATAGGGCCTTTTGAAATAAAACAGATCATAAACCCGGTGGCTATGAAGCTTACACTCCCAGATGAGTACCGTATTCATCCCATGTTTCATACGTCCCTTCTTAAACCCTGGGTTCCTTCCACTCATCCCGTCACGCCTCCCCCTCCTTTACTCGTTGATAATGCAGAGGAATACGAAGTGAATCGTATTATGGATTCCTGTAAACGAGGTGGGAAACTGTATAATCTAGTGGATTGGAAGGGATACCCGCCAGAGGAGCGAACCTGGGAACCTGCCACACATGTTCATGCACCCCTATTAGTGCGGAGGTTCCATGCGCGTAACCCCACGAAACCTCGTCCTGTTAAAATAGCCTTAAGGGGGAGGTAATGTTACCACTTCCCTCTCTTACATGTTTATACCTTTTCACCTTCTGTCTTTATTGTTCCTTTTCCCTGTCATTGGTAGCCGCTCGTCAGGTGGGAGGGGGAGGTGTCTATATAATTGCCTCCCATGCCTGACAAGGGTGCTTAGCTTACTAGAATTTTAGTCTAGCCCCGGGAGGACGCAGGAGCGTGCCTCCATCCCTTGCTCTTCTCTCCCTTTCACCTAACGCGGCAGGAGCTGCTTTCCTTTGCACACGCTGTGTGTACTAACCCCCGCAGCGTCAGGAGATGCATTATCGACATCTCGTGGTGGAAGCCACGGTCCGGGACAAAGACGGCAGGAGCCGTTTACTTGAAATCAAAATAAACGGCAGAGGCCGCTTTCCCTTTTTGGCAACCGCGGCAAAGCTGCTGTATTGATCTTCAACTCGGCAGGAGCCACTTTCCATCTTCATACGCGGCAGGAGCCGCTTTCCCTCTTACAACGCGGCAAAGCCGCTTTAAGGGTGCGAACGCGGCAGGAGCCGCATTCTCCATTGAACAGCGCGGCTGAAACCGCTTTTGTTCTTTCAAACGCGGCAGGTGCCGCCTTCCTTCTCACAATGCGGCAAAGCCGCTTTAATGGTACGAACGCGGTAGGAACCGCACTCCCCTGAACAACGTGGCAAACGCCGTTTTAGTGTTACTGAAACAGCAGGAGCCGCTTTATTTTGACAGACACAGCAGGAGCTGCTTTCCTTTTTTACAACGCGGCAGAAGCAGCCTTATTTGTATACCCGTGGCAGGAGCCACTTTACTCTTTTGGTTTATCACAGCAGGAACATTAATTAGTAGAGGCGCACGGCAGGAGCCGGCTGCACCGCCTCCCACGCGAGGGTCCTCTCGCTCCCCCGTTTTCTTGGTGTGTGTTCCAAGGTGCTAGGATCCAAGGTATACATCGCTGGAGAGCTCTCAATCCTTCCCCAACTCCACCTACTACTCCTTATCCAGCTGAAACACCCTGGTGAGCGTTTTCATGATATAACTTTGCAGGACTAAGACCTTGTCTATAGTATATATTTCCTTCTCCCCCCTGTTTTCGTTCTTACTGATATGAACCTTCCTTTTTATTCTATCTCTACAGACCTAGAGTCCTCCTACCTTCTTCACGAATCTCCTACAGACGTTGTCTGCATATCCCTTCAGTTCCTTCACACTGCGCTTTGACATTCCATCTTGAATCTCCCCGTCCTTCGCCAACACACCAAGGGTGACACGTCTCACTTCCCTTTCCCCTGGGGATCAGTCGCTCATACTGTTGGTATCTGTGTGGAGGATTGATCCACAGGTGAGAGGGTGGGCTCTCTTCGTTCCTGCGGTACCTGGTATTCAGGTGAGTAGGGATTGTTACACAATCCCCACCAACCAACACATAATCATCATGGAAAGACATCAATTTAGATAGAATTGTAGGCCAAAAAGTAGCATCTGTGGCAGTAGGTGCATATAAATTAAGAAAAGTCAAAGGAATATTATTTAATAACAATGAAAGAGAAACCCATCTACCCGCATCATCAGAATCTTGCGAAAGAATTTTCAAATCAAGACGTTTATGACATAAAATGACTACACCATTACGATTACCTGGAGAAGCAAGAACATGGGCAACCCATTGACGTTTAAGTTTGCCTATTTCTTTTTCTAAAACATGAATTTCCTGTAAGAACGCTATATCACACTTTAAATTAGATAAATGAGAAAGAACCCGTTGATGTTTTATAGGAGAACCCAAACCTTTAACATTCCATGAAACAACTCTCAAAGTCATCTACAATAAACAATGAAATATAGAGTAAAAGTAAAAGCAATACAGCGATTAAAATTTAGCAATAAGCTATATGTAATAATGATCAGCATTCATTTTGTAATACCATATTGACAAAAATGAAAAGCATAAAGAAGGAAATGAGTGGTTATAAAGCAAGAGAGAATGAAAGAAAGAAATATAGTTGGTTACCAAAAAGAAGAAATGCAGAAATGAAAATAAAATAGGAAAAATATTTGTAGAAAAGGAGAGGTAACTGAAAGTGGATAAATAAGATAATGAAAGAGAAAGAAATAAAATGAAATGTTATAAATAAAGAAAACATAACATACAATTCAGAAATATGAGAAACCATTGCAAGAAATATAAGTGAGATGAAGATGAAGAAGTCGTTAAAAAAGATTGAAAGAACTAAGCAGATAAAGGGAGGAAAACTATATAGGAAGAAATGAATAGTTATACAAATCAAGAGAGTAAGAGGGGATAACATAAGTTGAATGAAGGGAGATAGCTTAGGAAAGAAAGAGGAGCTTACAAATGAGAAAGAGAGACAACTTGGGAAAAGGAAAAGGGAGGGAGAGTGGAGAAGGAAAAAGACAACAAAGACAACAAATAAAAAACATATATTATAGAATCCATCAATATAATGACTAACTACAGAAAACATAAACAAAATGAGGATGGTGAAGCCACACAGGGAAAATGGCACAACCAACCGTGCAACTCAGGGCGAACCGCGGAGGGAGAACATCATCGAAACGGACCAGGGATAACAGAGAATATGAAAGCAGGAAGATGCCGCACCTAATAAAGAGAAAAACACAACAGGTGAGTACAACATGGATGCAACGTATGGGAAAACAAAAAACTTCAGTAAACAAGTACATCACAACATTATTGTAAACAACAGAACAAATCAATTGAAGGACAACATGAGGCCAGACATTAGCTATACCGCACCTAATACAGAGAGAAAGCAATAGGTGAATACAACATAGTGGAAACCAAAAAACAGAACTAGATGAGATACAACACAACAATATCAAAACAACAGAGCATACAACACTAATGCCATCACAAGATTAAACACTAGTTTGTCGAGACAAATCCATGTCATCTTCCCCACACTGTTCCAAGAACCGTTGTAGTAACGCAGGATCTTCGTAATTTGTGGTTCTATTCTTATATGTCACTTTAAAAAGACACGGATGAAATAGACCAAATCTGGCATTAAGAGTGCGAAGTGCTGGTCTCATATCTAGGAATTTCTTTCTTCGATCCGCTGTGTCCTTGGCATAATCTTGAGCAAAGAAGAGATTGGAACCTTGCCATGAAATGCAACCTTTGAGCTTAGCTGCCTGCAGAACTCTAAGTAAATCTGTATACTCCAAGAAGTATATGATAACTCCTCTAGGTCTGATTGAAGAGGCTGCCATGGTTGGAATACGACCTAAGCGATGTGCTCTTTGAATGTTTAAGACAGGAGAGCCAGGCAGACCAAGCACCGGAGGAAGAAAAGTTTTGAAGAATGAAATGGCGTCTGAGCCTTCCAAGCCTTCAGCCAAACCTTAAATGCGTAAGTTGTTACGCCTGTTACAGTTCTCCAAATTTTCCATGTGTTTTTTAAGTAGTAAGATCTCGGCTTTCATTGAAGGGATTTGGCTCACCACAACCTGAACAGATTCTACTTGTTGTTCAATCTGTATAACCTTGTTCTCCATAGTAGACCACTTGTCATCTAACACTTGAAGTCTTTTATTTGTTTCCTCCATGCAGGGCAGAAGAGCTCGGATCTCTTCAAGAAGGATATCCATAGTAATAGGAGGAGGGGATGTAGTAGGAGAAGGAGGATCCTTTTTAATACGTTTTCCAGAAGTCGATATAGATAAAGTGGTCGATTTAGGAGTTAATTTGTTGGTGGAAAGTGGAATGTTAGTTGGTGTCAGCAAAATATCCTTATTGGAAAGAGAAGAGTTACTCTCAGCGTTCTCCATATTCGTTGAAAGAACAGAATAGGGGTTGTGATCAGCCAAAGATGAGAGTGGTACAAAGGAGCCAGTAACACGACGAGTAGACTTTGTTCTCCCCATAAAATGATTAGCGGAATTTAAGGATGCTGAAAGTATCAGGACAGCGTGAAGATATGAGGTAAAAGCGTAGATTCAATGTAGGGGGATAGAAGTGATGTGTTAGAGCCGCCAAAAGAAGAAAGTCTTTGAGTGAAACTACAACAAACAGCTCCTGGAGAGTGTGGGAAGTCCAAAACCAGTAAATTAGAGAATAGTTATAAGCCACACCGGAAGCAGTTCATTCATAGTCCATTCCTGCTTGACATAACATGTCTCGAGTGTCCCAAAAAATTCATGTGAGTCTCAGTACACCACCTACAGCACCTGGAACCACTTAAAAACACCAACATTAGGCTGAACTATTCACCAAACGACATCAGTGGCAAATAGACCAAAAAGAGTCATTCAGACCAGCTCTGCATGAATTTGAAAATGCTGTAAACCAAATAGAATTCACCAATATTGTGTTGTAAAATTTTCCTCATGTTTTATCTTTCATTGAATAAACAATGCTTTCCTCTGTTTTCCCCTTTAACAAATAAGCATTAAGGCTTGTTCGAGCGTTCAGAACATTGTGAAACGCTCCTGTATCTGACCGTTATGAAACGCGGTTCGCCGCGTTAGAAAAAACAAAATGGCGGCGTGCTCCCGTGAGGGAAACACTCTGGCCACCAAGGAAGGGGAGAGACGCTCACCCAAGCCACGAAAATGACACAAAGGACATCCAGGGTCCTTCATCTGCCGGAAACATCCATTGATATGCGGCAAGGCGATGTGGATCCGCACGAGAAATCGGCCCTCCGTTCGAGCCGCCGCGGAGCTCCCTCAGCAGGCGGCCATCCTCTATTGGCGTCAAGCCACGCCCCTCGCTGTGAGCTGTTTAAGCTGTGTTTTAAAGGGGTTGTGCACTTTGTTTTTTGGCTAGGAGTGAGTAAAGTTTTATACAAACAGTATTGTTACAGGATAGAGTTTGTTAGGCCCTTACCTGCAGAAGTCCAAAGTGTATATTGAGCCTGTCTGTCTCCTAGGAGATTCTGAATAGAGGAGCAGCTCGTCAGCCCCACCCCCAGGCCAGCAAACCTAGGGCTGCTTATTGGCTCCCAGCTCCCAGGCAACCCTGAGCCCTCCTCTCACAACTGCCCAGGCCCCTTAAGGGCTTGCTGGGTGAACCCCAAAACATTCACTTCCATTTTGTGAGTTTCAGATTACCTGTGCCCCAGCAAAGTCCAGGAGGTGGTAAGGAGGCAGACTAGTGCTGTCTCTTTCCTGAAATTTAAAAAGCTATTTTTTTTTTACTTTTCTTTTTAATTTAACTGTCTCTGCTTGTGGTTGTTACAGTTTAAAATTGTAGTTTTAACCTGCCCGTGATTGCATGATTTATCCCTGTTTTGGTATTCGCAGTCCAAACTCTGTAGTTTTTCCCTCTCATTCCCTGTGACTATCAGCTTTTCCCTCCAAATTTCTCCTTTGCTCTGTGCT